>CM068376.1:269923177-270585677 GCA_034769895.1 Magicicada septendecula
TTTCATTTATCTACCTTTCTACAGTGGATTATTATGACCTTCTTTTCAGGATACTTTTTTTATCAATTTTAAGTACATTTCGTTATGGAACATGGAAGTAAAAAGAGACGGACCTGATGGGAAGCGATAACCATTGCGCCATCCGGATTCTAAAAGTGCATCTACTTATCGGGAAATTAACACACACACACACATTTTCATTGTAAGCAACTGTTGACGTTTTGAGCTTCTCAAAGTACAGGAGGCCCTCTAATTTCGGACATTCGACTTTCACACATCTCGCTCTTTCGGACATTCAAAACCAATAGGCCTACTCTTTGTTCGAGTTTCGTACTACAGCTTCGAACTTTCGAAGACTGACGGAGGTGTAACGAAGTGAATAAGCGTTAAGACAAGTCCACTTATTCGGTATTAATTCCCGCTACAATGGTTTTTCCTAATTAATATTAGTCTATTAATATAAAGAATGGAACGTTTTAAAGTAATTAATTTCTTCTATATAGGCTAATAAGAGTGTTCTGTAGGCTTTTTCTCATACACTGCTTGTAAAACTTTACTAATGAACTAAAGCATGTCACTGCATTATGTATTTTTTGTAGTAAGAGTGAGCGTATGATGTAAATTTATCCGATTTCACTAGAGTACAGTGTATGCTATTACAGTTCATAGAGCAGATCCTACTAACTTACGTACACTGTAGGCCTACAGTACTCGACTTCCGGAAAATTCCAGTTTCGAATACGCTTTCGGGAACGCATTATGTTCGAAGACCTCCTGCATTTCTATGTTATATATTATGTTATCAAATAATAAGTGCACTACTGCAAGTGTATTTTTACTTCCATATTCCGTAAGGAAATGGAAGTATGGTGATCGCAAAAAAAATCGTGTTCGAGATAAGGTCTGATTCTGATTGTACTACCCTCAAAACATGAAGAAAAGTCATTTTCCGAAAAGTGTCTATGTGGGTGTCTGTCTGTGTGTCTGTGTAGAATGTTTTCTATGGCGAACGATAACTGCCGCAAATTAAAAGAGGATCAAAAAATGTTTTGCATATGTGCCCGAGTTTTGGAGGTCTCAAGGCCTATTGATTTTGGTGAAGATCGGTTAAGGAAAAGGGTTAGTTTACCTGCAACATTTTAGGTTTTAACAAGAGTAAAGTACTTAATTTTGATAAATAAAGTATCCTGGAAAGAAGAAGGTCATAATAATCCACTGTAGAAAGGTAGATGAAATATATATATAAATGGAAAGTGTATATTTTCCGAACTGACGATGAAGCTTGAAAGCGCTAATCGGAATAATTTTTCTGTAGTGGTGTGCAACAGTGATAATTCTGTTTGTGATTATAACCATGAAAACAACTTTTTTATCAAATTTCTGAAAAGGGTAGTTGAAGGGGAAGGGGTAATTTTCTAAATGCGTTCTACGTTATCGGCAGCAAAGAAGTAGCTGGAAATATTTCATTTCGTTTAAACACAAAACTCGATTTACAAAGAAACACACCTAATTTGTTAGAAATTATCGAACCGAATTCATGTAAACGATTTTAAATATAAGCCTTAGAACATGGAAGTCATGTATGGTTCTCCATACCGATATTATATTTTCTATCACACACACACACACACACACACACACACACACACACACACACACACACACACACACACACACACACACACACACACACACACACACACAGAAGTAGGTTTTACAGATTTAATCTTCAAGATTTCAAAATTTATATTTAAATCTTTGAAGAAACATATTAATCGTTGGCCAGGTGTGTGTGTATAGGAATAAAAAATAGAAAAATGTACCTGCAGAAGTAATTAATTATTTGATACATAATTCATATTAATAAGTGTACAGTTTAAATTGTTATTTAACAACCCATGATACTTTTCTGTAATCTCGTAACCCTTTTACTGATATTCCTTACAAACTGGAACTCACTTGTATCAAAATAAATTAAATATAATAATCTGCAACCATGAGAGAAGGGGTATATGCCTGTGTGAATGAAGAACGACTGGCATAGTAATCATTATGATACAGACCCCACACATAATCCGCGTCCACCCAACCCCAATAACAGCACTACAGTCATCAAGTTGGCCAGCCGATCTGAGTCAATGCGCCATCATGTCTGCTAGTCGTGTCCTGTTCCCCTCAAGACCACACTGACTTGTCTGGGGAATGGTAATGCGGACTCCTGACTGTTACAGAATTTATGTCTGTTGCTCGGAAAGCAGTCTTTAATAATGACGAGCCATTATGTTGCCACAACTTCAGTTGCTTTGTAGTTCTTTCTATTCCAAGAGATCAGAATTTTTCACAAAAAATTGGTAGGCTTATCTGATCAGAGGGCGGGTCATGATCTGTGGGTGATTACGAGGTTATTTTCGCATAATGTTTTTCCTTCTGCTTTGACCGTGTTGCTGCTTTTGTAAAACGTAAGCTCAGCGCGCAAGCAGGGAGTTCCGAATCGCAGATCAGTAGCCGCTACTTCCCCGGAAAACCCCGACTGGCAACGCGTTAACTTCGCACTGCGGTGGCAAAACTGATGGGACTGATTTGGAGCGGTGCAAACTGTCTCGCTTGTCACGGGGTATGAGTTTTTCACCGCCAAAGTCACCTCCTCGAGGTCACGCTTGCTGTATCCATTTGCATGCATACCGTCAGGCAAAGTAGGCCTATATAGTACATTACTTGCTTATTCTGCAGTTGAGAGGTTTTTCTAGAACACAGTTTTTCAACCGTTTTCCGACTGCGACCATTATCCGATCTTGTTTTTTTTTCGGGGACCCCTGACCTATCGGGATAACGTCTATTTAAACGTTTTATTTGTAATTTTTATTATTTTTGAAAAAATACAATTACATACAAATGTGTACTTTAAATACTTCACGATCGATGTAAAACTTGTGTTTGGAGAAACAAGCTTTTTTGTATCCGATTCTACTGCTGTGAAGCATAACCAACGATCGCCTCTGTCCATTACGTTAAGCTGATTTCGCGTTTGGCTGAATAAATTGACCGAAACCTTTATCTACCAAATAAGAAATACGAAATACCATGAAAAATAAGGTTTCGTTATCCAGAAGTGTGGAAACTTTTTATATATTTTGCCGTCACTCCACGGTGTAGGCTTATAGCCTGTTCCGTCTTCACTGCAGAAATCTATGCCAGGGGTAACCCACAGATTTTCTGCCAACTGGTTTGTAGTCTACCGCACCCTTTACTAGCCTTTGGTGGTCCATTATATAGACGTGCTCCATCTACCATTTATCCAAAATATTGTTCCTATCACTCTTCTTGATTAAAAGTTATTTAAGTTGCTATGTCACTCTGAAGCTCTCTGAGAACTTCACGCAACGAAATCACGTCAGCACCATTTCAGCAAACGGATCAACTACCAAAGCTGAAATATTCGTATCTACAGTATAAGGTGATGGTAACGAACTTCCACGTCATCATAAAATTGCTTCAGATGATGACCACAAACAAGTGTTTCATCATCGTTCAATTAATCACTGACTGGTGCCAAATAGGAAGACTGTACGAATTCTTGACGTCCTTTGTTGGAGTAATCCAGCTTGACTTGTCCAAGAAATATCTTTCCCTGTAATAATGCTCCTGATTCAAAAAAATGACACAATTCTCCCACTGTAGTTGTTTGTTTATCTAAGTGAGCATTCCGAAGAGGAGGTCACACAGACAAAACATATTACGTTTAGCTGAGGTCATAGTTTCTTTCATCTCTGTGCCTCTGAATATACCTCTAGATTGCAGACAGAACTCTTCCACGCATCAACATACCTCATGAAACCCGCAGTTGTCTTATAACAAACGAGGCCCCGGTAGCTTGGTGAGCTTAATGATGTGCGTGGCGATCCACACGTCCACGTGGCCACTTCGCAAGCAAGAGTCCGCAAAACGCTTCCGCTGCTCGCCTGGCTTAGACGAGTTTGGTTAAAAAGTTTGGTTAGACGATTCGTTAAGTGGAAAACGAAAACAGTATCGGTTCGTTCTACCAACATCTGTGTAATGACAAACGCTGCACTTAGTTTCCTTCTGTGGCTCTCTAGCCTTGTGTCCTGGACTCTTCTTACAGGAGTTTTATCTGTTATCTCTGTACACTAGACACTCCTGGGCCCCCCTGGTTGAGGATTGCTGTGCTACAGCAGACAGGTCTAACGGCTACTGGTTTATTTCCTCCAAGAGCCAAACACATTATTGCGGAATACGACAAAAGCCCTCAATCGTTCCGCCGTCAAGCAAACACGAGTCTCGACCTCTAACGATACCTCAACAGCTGTGCATGTTAAACAAACGTAGACAAGCTGTAAATACTTCTATGCTGTTACAACCCGATACTCGATGTGGTTATAACGACACCCGGCTCGGTCCAGAGGTGCGAGTTTCGCGTCAATTAAAGAAACCGTCCATAAATCCCCGTTCGCACAAAAGTTTATATGCGTTTGTTGTTGTTAAACGTAACACATCTGCCGGACGATCGATTGCGCCAGATCAATGGCGAGAAAAGTGACAGCGGTTCAGTTCCCACCAAAACAAGTCTGGGTTGGCGCGTCGTGACCGAAACACGTCATTGGGTCTGTGGTGATCACGCACTCACTGTAACCCCTGTGCCGTGTGTAACAGTTTCACGCACGATACAACCGCATCTTTTACATACTGTGGGTGTAAATTTGTACAGACATTTAAATCTAACAAGACGGACCCCGTGGTGACATGATACGTCATATAACGGATACTTTGCACTGTGATTGGGAAAGTATCCGTTAACACTTCATTAACACTTTCCACGTTAATCATTGCGTTAACCACTACGGATAAACATACTAAACTTATAATTTACTCAGTTGCGTTCTAAAATTACATTTAGGTTAATATGTCGAAATGCTGCACTCTGTAAAAAGTCAGCGTGTTCTGTCCAAGCACTGAATGAGAATCGACTCGAATACTTGGCTAGACCCCTGAATACTATTCCGGAATATACTACAATTGAACCGGTGAGTTGTAAAAGGTAATAACTACGTGAAATCTTACTTTTCAGGGAACAGAAAAAACATTCTACAGCTTTCCGTATCGGTTTGATTTAAATGTTGTCAATAGAGAAAATGTTCCACATTGTCTACAGAATACAACTTTATACCAAACTTTGCTTCGTACCGTATTGTATGATGTGTATTGTATGAAATTTTTTTAATTTTCAAAATTATTTCCTTTTTTCAGTCAATGATAATAACTTGTATTTAATTTCCTTCCCAATCTTTTCCATAATATATTTTTTCTTTAAAAATATATTGTTACAACGGTCTAACTGATCGTCGTATGGTAAAGTGGAAACAAATTACAGACACCAACGAAGTCACTAATAACCAGTTTTAATTAATCAAAAATAACAGTTTGTAATCATCTCGTACAATAGTTCCAGTTAAATTTGCTCACACGCAATATAATGTCAAATAATAGAGTTCACACTAATTATAACACAATAACACTTCTCGCAATACTGCGACGAACCACTCGATCCGCGCTAAGGAAATTGTTTACTGTCAACTGATTGACAAAGCTGGCTGCTGTGGTTTTTATAGGTCGCCCAAGTGTTCTAGAATAAACTTTCCATTCTTAATTAGGTGTGACAGCTATGCGTATTTCAAGTGTTGAATCTAGAACATACTTGAATGCGGCCTTGACTGAGGCCACACCTGCTCGACTTTCGGGGGGGGGGGGTTGGAGAACGCGGAGAACGCTCTCGGCTGTTCGAGAGGGTTCCTTAATTTCGTAACAATATTTAAAAGATGAAATAAGTTTATAACGCTTCTCAGATTAATTTTACATGAAAAAAATTTTGCTATTCTAGCTAGGTTCCAATTATTTCTATAGTTCCAATGCCATACCTCACAAAACATTAAAGAAAGGAAGGTACATCTGATCTTAACTTTCGATAATCATCTCAGTCATCTATGTGATTAGCATCGTCTTCGCTATCCTTAGTTTCCAAGATAAAATATAGTTGTACGGTTCGATATACTCCTCTAGAAAACTTTTCATTATCTTCATAACATCAGTAACCTTTATCTTGTAGATAGGCCTACACACTGAGCCATCATAATGTGTATCAGATATAAGTTAAAATCACTTAGGCCTAAGTGATTGGCCTAAGTAAAATCACTAAGTTTTAAAATTTGCAATGTCCGCTGCAAGATATTCTCATTCCCATTATAAAAAAGAAGGTTTTACTTGTGCCTCATTATCGCACAACACTAATAATTAATAATACTGAAGAGACTAACCTCACTAAAAATGTGTAAACACGAATATGTTAAATTTTACTAATTAACCAAACTCAGTACTTCCACAGAATAGTGAAGTAAAGCTGTGTAGGCCTACACAATAGCAAGAATGTCAGCTGAGACTTGGCTGAGCCAGCCACTCTGGCACAACCTTCATGGAAAACGGGCCTACTGCGGCAGTTATTCCCTTCTTAAACTCAGCACTGAGTAACCACGAAGTTTTGTTTGGTTGGAAATGTTAGCAGTGTTAGCCCTTTTTCGGCTTACTCTTGGCACGTACCATTGGTGAACAAAATGGCTATCTCAGTTTAATTTATGGAAAAGTGTATATTCCCCTTTTTCCACTCACTGGTCCAATTACTTGGTGTCGACAAAGACATATCGATCCAAACCGGCTTCACACTTGGCAGCGAGTATTTACATTTCGTTAGTCTCGAGATCTAAGTGCATCCTTATTATGTAACACATCGACCATGTACCTTAGTACTCTGCGTTCATTTATAGGCTAAGGATTGCTACAGCTGTCGTTAAATTCCTCCTCTCAACCACAATCCATGTCATTTCAATCCTCCATCTTCAAGACCTACTTACTGCCTCATCTACTTCACCTCTCCAGGGCTCCCAATCTGTAGCTGTCAATATCCATCTATTATGAATATATAAGGGCTCTTATCTACATACGTCTACCTATATACAGATATGGACTCTTCCAACGTACCCAAAACAACGTCGATCTTTTCACTTCAGTCGAGCTTAATGTATACTCTGGTAACCCCGATCCCACTGTTAGGGACTCTAACCTTTAGGAGCACACAACGAAAACGTTAACTTACAAAATGCTATAGAAAATAATAAATTTTTTCAGAGTTTCAGTGGAGAGACATTATAATGACACCAAATTACGGCCCCCGTAAATATATTAAAAGACTAAAGAGCAGTAGCCCAATGGGTCAAAACGTTCCATAAAGATTATACAAAAGTTAAAATAGGGTAAAAGGTAATTCGGATATTGCATTCGGTATACGAAGAAATAAAAAAATAACGATATTTGTAAATGAATCGGTGAGAAGAAGAAGGAAAAGATTCCACATTTTGTCGAAATTTAAGTGAGGTAGCCATTTTGTTTGGTATTCCCGTATTATATTTTCTGTGAGGGGTCTCAGCCTTTGGTTCAAGATGTACGTAAAAACCTTGTAGGAGGTGCACAGCAACGAAATGTCTCTGTAATTTCTACATTGAAGTTTGCCGCCTTTTTTATAAATGGGGCATATAATGCACTTATTCCATTCCATGGGGATTCGTTCCGTTTGCCATATGTCCATGATTAAGGAGTGCAGTACGACTGCCACATCAGTACCTCCAGCTTTAAGCAGTTCTGCAGGAATTAAGTCTGTACCTGGTGCCTTGTTGTTATTGAGGGCACTAATAGCTTCTTCTATTTCCTGAATTGATGGTGGGTCAGATTCCATTTCACCAATGTTTGCATTTCGCGGGGTGTGAGCAACAATTTCTTCTCCCTGTATCATACCACCAAGGAGGCCATCGAAGTACTCTCGCCAGATAGTTTTAATTTTCTCTGGGTCACTGACAATTTTATTCTCTCTGTCTCTACATAGTGTTGTAGATGGTTTATAACCTTCCCTGAGATGCTTAAGATATTTATAAGCATTCCTTATTCTTCCATCTGCAAAGTCCTGCTCCATTTTGAGAAGCAGCCCGTTTTCAAAAGTTCTTTTCTTTTTTCTACATACTTTATTTGCCAGTCTTCTATTCTCTTCATATTCTTGCTTCCTTTCTCTAGTCCTAAACTGAGAATACTTCCTGTGAGCCTCATTCCTCCGTGCAATACTCTCCCTGCATTCTTCATCAAACCAGTCCTCCTGCCTCCGTCTCTCCTCTATTCCTAGCACCTCATTGGCGGTCTCCAGGAGTGCGCACTTAAGGCTCTGCCATTTTTCTTCCGCTGTTCCTGCGACTGACCCGTTCAATTTATTCCTCACTTTCCCAGCATATTCCTGTACCTTTTCTGGGTCCTTTAAACTCGCTGTGTTAACATTTTCCTGCCTTCTGAGTCTGTCCTTCCTATATACGGCCACATAAGGCCTGTTTTATAAGAATACAAAGATTGCGTTGGGCCGGACATGTTATGAGAATGGAGGATGGCAGGAACCCCAAGAGGGCTTTGCTGGGTACATGGGAGGGAACGAGACCTAGAGGTAGACCGAGGAAGAGGTGGGAAGATGGCGTTGCAGAGGACGTGAGAGACATGGGGATAAGAAACTGGAGGAGGGTTGCAGTGGATAGAGTGGATTTGAGGCGAAGATTGGTGGAGGCCAGGGCCCGACTTGGGCTGTAGCGCCATAGGAGGAGGAGGAGCCATTTTATTTAAAAACTAAAAATACATCTGTTGGTGTATATAAAGGAAACATTTCTTTATTTTTAATGTAGTTATTAACAGGATGAAAATTTGTGTGAGAGCAAGAAGCAAAACATTCCTGGAATGCGTTCATTCTTACTCTCAATGTGTAGTTAGTGTACTGTATATTCCTTCAGAGTGCTTTTGTTGTTTATATTATAGTCTTTGTGATTGGTCAGTTACAAGGTTTGTTTCTTTGAAATAGATTTTTATGTGTTAAGTTACTTTGAAATTAGTTTAAATTGTAACACCTGTTGTGAAAATGTCTGAATCTGAGTATGAAAACCCTGTAAAAAAAAGAACATTGAGCCGGCCCTATCCCCTTCTCATATTTTGTAAATCGTATGTTAACAAAAAATTAATTTTTTTTTTTTTTTGAAAAGGGGAGAGAGACGTCTCGCGATATTTAAGACTAGGCAGAATCACCTAGAAGGAAGCATAAAAGTGACGGGCCTCATATCACAGGACTTCCAAAAAGTAACTCAAGCTTACTAACAAATAACAACTTTATATTTAATCAATTTTCCCACAACAACAAATATTACAGCATATAACATTCACAATCATTGATCTGACAATTAACATTAAGGGTCCTTCGACTTTCCTGTTATCAGCACATAACATCTTTGTTTTAAAATTTACATTAATAAATTGAAATAAATCATTATTACATTAACATAGTTAGAATGGCACCTAACATCAAACAAACATGTCACCATAAGCTACTACATAGCACTATCATCATAAGCTGATGGTCCCCCAGCACATGGAACACAAACAAGGATGGTAATCATTTTTAACCCTTATAACCTGAACACCCGAAAAACGGACTAAATTTCCATGTTTAATAAATTTCCAGTAAAACGTGAGTGTAATAAAATCAGAATATCACTGAATGGAATTAACTGCCTGTGTACCATGTGTTCAGGACAGCCCTACCATATGGGCCAAAAAATTTTATTTAAAGTTTTTTTCTTTTACAATCACAACAGCCCAGCTTGACCAAGACCGTAGGCATGGACAACACGACTTTAAAAGAGAAGTACCTATTAACCATAATATGGGGCAAAAGGAAAATACAAGCAAGAAATAGACAGAACATGAATGGACATACCCAGGGGGTGCATTGACATAAAATAACATGCCAGAAACCTGCACATTTCTGCCTGACCCACTTATGCGAGGAAACCAGAAGAAATAATTGGCAAAAAGGAGGAAAATGAGAAATAGAAAGCAATATAATTGTGCAGGCAATAACCACCAAAATATTCAAAGCAATATCTTAAATTCCAACCGCCGGTCTGGAATTGTACCTCATACCTACATATCTAACTCCCCAAGAAAATATTTAAAAAACTTAGTAAATCAGGATCTGAATAACGAGTGCTAACCCATGCCCACGATCTGGTGTACAATTACTGATTCATAGCAAGAGTGAGTAACATACAGCCCTCCGGCATATGTGTATAATACATATATATAGTTGCAATTGTAATCGCTAAATAAATGTCATATTGTTCTGAATAAATGTTATGGGTATGGTCTATTGCATTATAAAATTATATATATCTATCCGTATAAAACACTGTGTCTGTTCCGAAATGTCGTGAAAGAATGGTGTGAGTTAAAAATTGTAAATTCATCACCTGGAGAGTAGAGGTTACCACAGCAGAATTTCAGAAGCCACAGTCAGCGGTTGATCTGAAGAAGCCCATGATGATGATTGTGCAGGAGTCGTTTGCGGGTTCCTGTTCACTCCAGTGGCAGCAGGGGGGGCATCAAGTTCGCTCAGGCATGGCGACTGCAGAAGGAGTCGCCATGGACTCTATCGAGCCTTCGTCTGGTTCAGAAACCCTGTCACCACGAGGAAAATTTAGTATTATGCATTACAAAATTGCCCCGCACCGCACACACATCTCAAACCCGCCCCCAGACAATTCATACGCACAGAATGTAACAGAAACAATTCACCTTTTTATGTTTAACAAATTTACAGACAAGGCAAGGGCCATGACAATTAATTTTACATCAGTTAATCTGCAATACTTCAGTTAGAGTGGTGTAAACTAGATTATTTAAGTACAATTACATAAAGCACGTGTTCACAAGATGCAACTCTATTAACAAAATATCTACTTATTGGCGAATTAAATAGCAATTACATACTCTCTTTATCATATTCAACATACTTTCTTCCTTTTAACTAGTACAGAGAACACAAAGTTACTTACTAGGAGTACTTCACTGAATAGCACGCCATAAAGAATAGAAAAAAAACGAGACGAAATGCGCCGCCAACTGGAGTGAGCGTGTACAGGACAATAGCTAGATGATGACTGACATTTTTCTTCAACGCAACGCACAGCAGAGATCGCTTCAAGGCGTCCACCAGAATGCGTGCCGATCACGGCGCTACCCCGACACTAGTCCGAAAATTACCCCAACGTACTAATTCGAAATACCCCGGAATTCCCGAAAACGCCCCGATACTAAGTAAAGCAAATGACGTGGCCGCCATTTCCTTAAAGTAGCGGCACAACATGATGTGATAATATAAAAGAACTGATGAAATCATATAGGCTTTCATCTACTACTGAGTTTGTTACTACTGAAGGTAGGTTAGTGGAGCAAAAGATTAAAAGTTTACTGGACCTAAATGTGAGTGGGAAAACATGTGTACTGGGATGTGTACCGCGAATCAGTTTTTTATCGTGTTCTAAAAATGATGATTTGAGGAATGTCTTCCTTCTTCTTCTCACCAATTCAAATATTTTATAGGCACAGGTTGTCGATGTGACGAGGAATATTAGAAAAAAAATTGGAAGTCCCCGGTAATGACAGGGTAGCAGTAGCAATGTTGGTAAATGGGGGAATTACAAATGAAGAACCTAAGAGATTTCAATAAATACACCAAACTGAAAAGAATAGTAGAGCATTATAGTAGTTTTAATATACAAAAATACATAATTATGCATTAGTAATAATTACAAAAACTACAGAGTCTCGCTAGTAGACGAAACAGAGAATTTGAAAGCCGTCAATGTCACATGATCCAGCAGACTTTAGAAGCACGACAGTTGACATGTGAACGTCAAGGATACAGACAATCACTTTGTACGGCATTTGTTGATTTTGAAGGTGGTGCATCTGTGTTAACCCTTAGTTGTGCGAATCTGTTTATAATCATAGGCGTGTAATACTCTGGACACCTGCTCACTCTTGTTTTAATTCTCGAGCTTACTAGAATTTTTTCAGTCGTCTAGTGTGCGAATTCAGTGCTGAGTATACGGGCAGTAGGCGTACGGAGTCGAGTGTAACTGAGTACTACATTGACAGTAATACTGAGGCATTAGCGGGACTAAGTACTTGTCCACACGTCGCAACCTAGCGCTCAACCACCTGTTCTGCTGCACTTTCCTCTTTACAGTAGCATTTTCATTATACGGACTAGTGTTTCGTCCACACTTTCTCTAGACAAGTGGTTCCAAAAGTGGTGTCCGCGACAATGTTTCAGGGGGTCCGTAGAGACTTTTCAGAAAAAATAGAATAACTTATATCGTAATTTTCTCCGATTTTTTATAGTCTAAAATATAAATCTAAAAGTCTAGATTCTTAAAATAATTAGTAGAATTATTCCAGTTTTTATGGATAATATCCCTTAGTATAAGTATTTTTTCCAGTATTTTTTTTTGGTTTCAAACTGATTGTAATTGTGAAACTAATTTTAAACGAATGGCTTTAATAATCTCTTTAAATCATGTTGTGTAGCAGATCTGTTTGTCAGCCGAACTGACTAGAGCACTGCATCAACGCAGAATTGATCGCGCTGTTTTAGTCCACGTATAAGCACTATATCTAAGCAAAACGTTTTTCCGTGTAGCTGGTTTTACGCCTAAGTAGCTGGATTTCGACACGTGTGACTGGAAAGATAGAGCCGAGATTGGCAAAGTTAAGATATAAACTTGATGACGAGAGTGACTTAATATTGAAATTATCAGACCTTAAACCTAATATTACAGACCTAATTGTTCAAAAGCAGCTTCATTGTTCACACTAAACTATGTTTGAAATAATTAATATTATAATTTTGCATGTTAAGAAAATTTTAATTAAAATATAAGAGTTTGTATCATATTTACTATTTGTTTTATTTCATAACTCAGACGGGGTCCTTGAAATTTTTAATGTTTTGTGGGGGGTCCGCGGACTGAAAAGTTTGGGAACCACTGCTCTAGCCTGCTGTCTCCACTAACGTAACAATTCCCGATCATAACTCTTTACAAAACACGCACACACGCGTGCGCACGCAAAAGGTATCGGCCTTGCAGTAATTATTGAAAATATTCGATACTGAAGGTAGGAATAAAGCAAAAAAAAAAATGTAACGATTATAGACAGGCGAGAACTGCAATAGAAGTTTGAAATGGCCTATGGTGGCTCCCAGATATTAGCGCAGGAGATATGAAAAACTTTTATAACTGTTCGGTGTTCTAGCATAGGCTGTATATCTGATATAGTACTTGCAGTTACCGTGAGTGAACGACAAATTAAACGGTCATTGAAACGGATGTTCCACTAAGGTCTCCAAGAATATCTGTGTTGCAGCGACACGTAAACGATCGCTGCGGGTAAACTAAAAAGGAAAACCAGTAGCGAATCTAGAATTTGGTCTGGGCGGGGGGTCCGAGTCGGATTCATACAAAGGAAAAACAAGTTAAGACTAATCGGTATTACAATCTTTAAAGCGGCTGAAAAACGTCTAATAACATACTGATATCAATTAAATTTAAATTAATACCACAATAAAAGTAAGCGCTATTGATACATTGTTTATAAGATAGTTACTGACTTAATTGATTTTCCTATATTTCATATTTCAAACGTACACGCAAATGCTGTGTAATCAACTTGTTTGTAAACCTATATTTGAAAAAGGGTTACTATAGTATTAGCGTACACAGCCGAGAAATTAATAAAAATTAAGAATTAGCTGAGAAATTATTAAGTTAATTAACAAAATTACACAGCTCAGCTTCAAAAGTAAAGAGATTAACAAAATTTCTTGTCAACTTTCGACCCTCTGGGGACGTCCTGTCCCGTTCATCTCCTCCCGTAAATACGATCTTGAGGAAGACCCCCCCCTTATTGATTATAAAAGGACGTGTGCGTGGGACGAGACTATCAAAACAAAAAATTAGAGTGTAAGCCAGGGAACCAGGGAATTAGATAAACCATGAGCGAGAGAAACTGTCATGACAACTTGCGAGGAAATCGAGAATAACGAGAGGGGATCCCGAAAGATCTCTCCACAAACGTTGCCCTTTTCATACTATTTCTCTGTGAACTTCGCGTTTTTTGTATAATCACAAATGAATGAAAACGAAACCCAGAGGCGAACTTAGACAGTACCAGAAAACCTAGACAGAACGATATTTGTGTTAAAGGTTACACGGCCGGGGTCAATATTAAATACCGAGCTGTTAGGCCGCAGTCGGTTGCAGTAAATTCGGATACCCGAAAAAAGTGTCGGTTATCGTTCGACATAAGATCTGCCGTAACTGATTTCGTAACGCTCAGTCGCTTTTTACGGCCGGATAAGATACCCGAGGCGTTTCAGTTCCTGACACTTTCTCTCGAACATCCACCTGACAATAGGTCGAGAGAAAAGCGGTTACCGAGCTATTAGCAGGAAATATTGAATCAAGAAGAGACAGTATATAGCTGGAAGTGATTGCGTGCAATTTAAACATCGTAGTCAGATAAACTTTAATATTTTCCTAACAGTGGTTTACAGCATATTGAACTTAAGCCTCCGTGAAATAAACAAGAAAACGTTACAGGTGAATGGAATAGTTGCAACACAATAGCTGATTGGAGAAGATGAAAATTCGTAAAGTAACTTGCCTTGAGAACTATAAAAATAAAATCATCTCAAGGTAACTGTAAACCAGACAGTAGGTTTTCTTTTCTTGACAACATTACGGGAAACTGGAATACCAAAGTGTTTCTATGTTGCGTTTCCAACGTGATTTCCCACCACTGCAGACGAGAAAATCTGTTATTTTAACTACCACTTACAACGATTGGACTCTTACTGTGAACAACGCTCTTCCGCCTTATATATTTCATCAGACTATTAGGAGATTATGTTCTCACATAGACTTCCGAAGCCGGTGTGCGTTCTGTTCTTCCGGTATAGACTGCGTGGAAAATGTCTTGCAAAGTCAATGTTTCAGCCGTATTACAATGGGTGACTAAGTCATAGAGACCTAAGGATACCCACTGTAAAATAGGTAAAACATCACCTTACAAGATATTTTCCACACGGTTCATACCGGAAGAAATCTTAAAAACAGTATCAGAAAGTTGAATACTACAACTTGAAAAGAACTACATAACATTTTACCGTTTATTAGGTGATTTTTAATTGACTTTTAATTTTCTGATATACTTACGTCTTTTATTTGACAAAAATAACTATTATTACGTTTGCCTAATTAAGAAACTTTGCCGACGATGTCGAGAATTTACTGCAACCGATCACTGCCTATTTAATAGTTTAGAGAATATCTAGATAGAACGACTGTCATTCGCTAGGAGCGAAAGGTGAATCGTCACGACTCTCCCTAGGACAGGCATAGGAATTTGGAACCGAACCAGTATCACCGGGCCGGAGAATGGTAGAAAACGCGTGTACTTCAGGAATTCAGGGAAAGCCTTTTTTTTTGTATTTTCTAATTCGATTACAAATACTACTCCAAACAAAATCACAAGTTTTAAAAAGCGTCACTTCGAAATAATTAAATGAATTGTCTGAAGCTTTTAATTACTTAGCTTTAATTAAAATTAAACCTTAAGTTATTACTTAGTTAAATGGCACTAAAGAATGACAATTAATTTTTTAAAGAAAAATGAAAACTTGACTTATTTAAAAAAAAACTTGTCACATTTTTCTCGTATAAAAGCTGAGAAAAATAATTCTCGTCATCTTTGATAAATATTTTATGTGAACTTAACCATTAATCGCGATATATACAATTCTTGTTGTTTATATGAGTGCAATCCGAAACAGGTGCCATGTCCTAAAATGTGTATCACCAACATCATAAACATCATTAACACATGTCTGTTCACACTAATGAACGAATACAGCAACACCATCAGTTTTTCAGCGATTTTCACCTAAAATAAATAAATACTGACAATTACACAAATTCGTCTACGTAACGTGAACATGACTTCATCGTTAGGAATCTATAGTCACACTTCGGGAAGAAATTAAAGACCTTTCGTTTGCCTGCTATCAGCTGAGAAATGAAGAGGACACTGAGGAACGTATACTCCTTTCTAGACATTTTGTTGAAGCTAGATTCCGACAGTGTCAACGTATACAAAAAACAAGTTTGCTTTTGACAAGGTTAAAGTTCTAGTACTATGTAAAAGTTTAATAGCACTAATCAGTGCTAGTTTCATGTTAATTTTTTCACCCTAGTTGTCACTAATGTGTACGATTATTTTGCATCATTACTTCGCCAGCTAAACCTCGTGGTACGTATTCAGAAAACATTGACATTTATAATAATCTTGCATAAATCAATTGGTATATACCGGTTTACTTCTCATCGCCTGGTGTGTCTGTGTGTTACTAAATTGAAGACGAGTTTCAATTAATGGAGTCGAAAGGTCAATAATATATTTGAATAGAATTTAATTGGCGGTTTATGCTATCACAGAAAAAATATAAATGTGACGTTTTAATCGGTAGCCGTCTTCAGGCTAATTATATACTGTTACGCAATACGGAACGTTCTGGTACTAAGGAGAACGTTGTTCTACACGCCTCTCGAGTAGGCCAGCAAGAGCGTGTTTCTGGCAAGGCCGCGCTGAAGTATCCTCTATAATTTTCTGACTGCTTGTTAAGGACGCTTATTATGGAACACTGTAGACTATAAATAGCCAACATTTGGTGATTGAAAGTCAGTTTACGTCGGGCGATTACTCAGTGCGTTCAAGTGGTTATTAGTGAAAAGTGATTATTGTGCGGGACTCTATTAGTTGAGATTATTATTGCGTGTGGACAAATTTAACTGAATTACTGCACGAGTATAATCTTGTCGAATAACTTGTTTACTTCAAACCGTTCATTGTGATTAATTAAAACTGATGATTAGTGACTTAATTGGTGACTTTATTTTGTTTTCCACTGTACATACGACGATCAGTGAGACCGTCGTAACAATACTAATACATGTAAGAATAATAGTAATAACTTTTATTATTATTTTTTGTATCGGCCATCTAAGGACGACATGCCAATTTCAATTGTTTACTCTTGGTTCTTTCCTTTTTCTCCAATATTCTTTCACCTTTTCACTGTGTCTCTTCTTCCTGTCTTCAGTCCACTTTCAACCTGCGTCGACTCCTTCCATTTTTAACATTTTTGCCTGAAAAACTTCTCTTTCTATTGCTTCATCTGCGTGTATATTATTATTTTTTTTCTAAATCCTTTGGGACTTCTTTAATCTAACTTGATGTCGACTCCTTCCCCCACAGATATTTGAAGATTTGCTTTGTCAACCTATTGTCGTACATTCTATGTAGATGTCCAAAAATTAATAGTCTTCTTTTCTCATTGTTTGTGTTATATTTTCTATACTTCGATATATTTCATCATTACTTCTTAATTTCCAACCTTCTGAAGTTTTTCGTGGGCCTAATATTTTCTAATAATTCATCTTTCCAATATTTCTAGTTTGTCTAAATTATAATTCAATGCTAGACATTCACTTGCATATAGGTATTCTGCCTTCACTACTGTACTGTAATGCCTTATTTTCGCATTTTTAGATATGCACTTTTTATTGTAAATATCTTTAGTTATACCATATGCCCTTTCCATCTTATGAATCCTTTCTTCTATAGCAGATTTTTCTAAGCCATTCTCTTGAATTATTTCTCCTAGATACTTAAATTTTCGAACCCTCTCTATTCGACCAATATCTGTTACCAAGAGTCTTGGCGCATTTTTAATGTTCGTGAGAAATTTGGTTTTTCCTGCAGAAATTCTTAAGCCTGTTCTACTGGCAATGTCCTCTGAAAAATTAACTTGTGTTACTGCAGATGTCAGATGTTCAAAAAGTATAGCAAATTCATCTGCGAATGCCAAACAGTTTATTGGAATACGTTTGTTCCTTCTTCCCAACATGATTGGTGATATTTTGCATTCCTTTAATTTTTCATTCCAAATTCTCACTACTTTCTCCAGGACACAGTTGAAAAGAATTGGGGATAAACCATCACCCTGTCTTACACCTGTATTTATTTTGAACGGTTGAGATATTTCTCCCATGAATTTTATTTTTGAGAACTATTATTATTATTACTATTCAT
The DNA here is from genome assembly GCA_034769895.1 of Magicicada septendecula. Lineage (NCBI taxonomy): Eukaryota > Metazoa > Arthropoda > Insecta > Hemiptera > Cicadidae > Magicicada > Magicicada septendecula. Next base: position 269,941,310 of record CM068376.1, read on the forward strand.
TTCTTTACATGCATTAGCATATGATTTGCCAGAAGACGGATACCGATTGTATGGGTAGCCGAAACCTCGCATTTGTTTTTTTCTCTTCTTCTTTAACTTCCTTATTAGGGCTCTGTCCTGTTCCATAACAACGGCCCTACATGCTGTCGCTCCATCTCTTCCTTGGCCGACCAGTGCTTCTCTTGGTGTTTTTCTGTGATGGCAAAAGTCTGTCACTTAGATTCAAATTCAAACGTGTACACTCTATCACAGCTATCTTTTAAAGAAGTTGTCAACTATATGTGTCAACCAGCCGATAGTCCGGTTTTCTCTTACAAATTGTTACTAGACTCGGTGAGTTTAACTTTGAAAACAAACTTCGACTTCAGGAGGGCTGGAGGATAAACGCTGATATCATTCTTTCACCATAAAAATAAAAGTTGAACTGAATTCGAACAGATAGCGTCAAAATATAAATATCGGTATGGAGAACCATACATGACTTCCATGTTCTAAGATTTATATTTAAAATCATTTTCGAAATAAAATATTTCCATAGAAACTACTTCTTGCTTCAGCCTTAACCACAGTACTGTGGTCACTAATGTATACCGCCTCACGTTAGCGCACTCGATTTTCACTGATGATGGCAATCGATAGCACTGCCGAAACGTCTGGTTTTGTAGAAAATATTGGACCAAGGCCAAACAGCCCCGGAAGGAATTTTAACAACAAACTACTTCTTTGTTGCTGATAACGTAATACACATATAAAAAAATTATCCCCTCCCCCATCAACTATCATTTTGTTTATAGATATTTCATTTACCTTTCTACATTGGATTATTATGACTTCTTTTATGGATATTTTCTTTATCAAAATCAAGTACTTTACCCTTGTTAAAACATAAAACGTTGCGGGCAAACTACCCCTTTCCCTCAACTGATCTTCACCAAAATTAACAGAGCTTGAGTCCTCTACAACTCAGGCACATATACAAAAAATTATTTGATTCTGTTTGAATTTACGGCAGTTATCGTTCGTCATAGAAAAAATTACTCTTGTTCAAACATAAAATGTTGCAGATAAACTATCCCTTTCCCTTAACCGAAATCAATAGGCCTTGAGTCCTCTACAGTTCAGGGACGTATGCAAAACATTATTTTATTCTGTTTGAATTTGCGGCAGTTATCGTTCGCGATAGAAAAAATTCTAATAGACACACAGACACTTTCCGAAAAATGACTTTTCTTCATGTTTGAGGGTAGTACAATCAGAATCAGCCCTTATCTCGAACACGATTTTTTTTTAGATCACCATACTTCCATTTCCTTATGGAACATGGAAGTAAAAAACAGTAATTTAAAAAAATAAATCTGAATTGCAGTAACGACTCTGCGATTTCTAGTTTACAGCACACCATTTCTTGGGCTTATTTTTCCAAGTTATACCAGTTCGAACTATATTTTTCAAATATATAATTCGACGAGCATTGTGGTTGTTAAACAATTTTGTTCTAGGAAGCTTAGTCTTAGGCCTTCGGATCACCTACGTGCGTACAAAGTTGCATAATATGCAAAGCCTGCTATATATAATATGCAAACCCACCTAATTCAATACAGTGAATAGATCATTTTTTAATTGCAGTCCAATTCTATCAGTATAAGAATAATGAACCCAACTGAATGAAAGTTAAGCCATTAAAAGTTGTTATTTACTCTAAGGTCATTTTCAAATCGTAACTTCGATCTAAGGCTTTCACGGCAACAGTGAATAGATAATTTTTTAACTGCAGTCCGATGGTATCAGTATAAGAATAATGAACCCAACTGAATGAAAGTTAAGTCATTAAAAGTTGTTATTTGCTCTAAGAAAATTTTCAAATTGTAATTTCGATCTAAGCCTTTCACGGCTGGCGTCAACATTGTTAAATCCAGTGTTCGCCTGGCTGTTAGGCCATGGTCTCATGGTAACTGTACCAGACGTTTCGCCGGGCTGTTAGGCCATGGTCTCATGGTAACTGTACCAGACGTTTCTCTGGGCTGTTAGGCCATGGTCTCATGGTAACTGTACCAGACGTTTCGCCGGGCTGTTAGGCCATGGTCTCATGGTAACTGTACCAGACGTTTCGCCGGGCTGTTAGGCCATGGTCTCATGGTAACTGTACCAGACGTTTCGCCGGGCTGTTAGGCCATGGTCTCATGGTAACTGTACCAGACGTTTCGCCGGGCTGTTAGGCCATGGTCTCATGGTAACTGTACCAGACGTTTCGCCGGGCTGTTAGGCCATGGTCTCATGGTAACTGTACCAGACGTTTCGCCGGGCTGTTAGGCCATGGTCTCATGGTAACTGTACCAGACGTTTCGCCGGGCTGTTAGGCCATGGTCTCATGGTAACTGTTCCAGACGTTTCGCCTGGCTGTTAGGCCATGGTCTCATGGTAACTGTTCCAGACGTTTCACCTAGTTGTTAGGCCATGGTCTCATGGTAACTGTTCCAGACGTTTCGCCGGGCTGTTAGGCCATGGTCTCATGGTAACTGTACCAGACTTTTCGCCGGGCTGTTAGGCCATGGTCTCATGGTAACTGTACCAGACGTTTCGCCGGGCTGTTAGGCCATGGTCTCATGGTAACTGTACCAGACGTTTCGCCTGGCTGTTAGGCCATGGTCTCATGGTAACTGTTCCAGACGTTTCGCCTGGCTGTTAGGCCATGGTCTCATGGTAACTGTACCAGACGTTTCGCCTAGTTGTTAGGCCATGGTCTCGTGGTAACTGTTCCAGACGTTTCGCCTGGCTGTTAGGCCATGGTCTCATGGTAACTGTACCAGACGTTTCGGTCACACCATCGGAGGCCATCTTCTCCAAAAAATTAGCGTGCCTGGTCTTCGCCGAATAACCCCATACTGAGACAAAACCAGAACATCAGCCACGTTAATTTTCCACTGAAGATGGCCGCCAACGATGAGGCCGAAACGTGTGGTACAAGTACCACGAAACCACGGCCTTACAGCCCGGCTAACACCCGTTTTAATAACTTTCAAACCGTGTTTGAAACAAATAGTTCTTTCGTCTATGAACCAACTTATACTATGAAACTCCTGTTCACCACTTGACACCTAAAATCGCAGATTTTAATTCTTTTTTACGAGGTGTAAAATATCTAAGTGCTCCTAGACGCTGACGAAATTGGAAAATTTCGCGGCTTAATTATACATACTACCTATCGAAGTTTCTTTTGTATACCACTGTTTAAATAATAATTTTAGGATAAATGATAATAGATCTAGTAGGGTTGATGACTGTAGAAGAAGCAAAATATAAAACTACTCGTGCTGTCCACACGGCATATATGCCGAGATGTCGCCTACCTAACTACACGGGCTGGACTGTCTGTGCCCTTTACGTCCCTTCCACTGTGGTGGACAGCATTGCTCGTGTACTTTTGCATTTACGATGTGTTTTCACACGATTTACACCCCACCTTGATTTGATGTGAAGTTGCCTGTGGTCTGTGAGCCCCGAGCAAAGGGAGATTCTAACCAGCGTTATCATTCTCACAACGCACAGAAGGTATAGTCCGTTCAAACCTTAGAAAAACGCATTGCGCTTACGGACTACAGTCTTGACAAACGTAACGCCATTATTGTATTCCCCCTCTCTTTCTCACTCTTACACACACTCTTAGTTCCCCTCTCTCCCGCCCACTCGCTCGCTGTCTCTCTCTCTCTCTCTGATATTAAGTGCCCGCAGCAATGTGTGAATACATTTGCACGAAACAATGAGCGGTAGTTGTAAGTTAAACGCACGGCCGTGAGTGGTCATTTAACAAATTAAACAGACATGTGTTTTTAATTTTTGTTACACCTGAGTATAACACATGCGATTGCTTCTCTCGAGTGGTTAATGAAAAGCAAATCCGATTGAGGGTGATACGTTGCCCAAATAAAGATTATTATATATATATATATATATATATATATATATATATATAAACTTTCACATATGAACTTACTTTCTTTATCACTTCCCCATACGTTTCGAGGTGATGTGCCTCTTCCTCAGTGGGAGTAAATACTGAATGTCATTTTACAGAATAACGGTTATGGACTATAGGTGTGTGTGATGGGGGTTGATGGTGGGAGGGAATTGGCGCTGAGGTTCAAATTGTGTGTTTGGATCAGTGTATCGAATAGTGTATGTGATCTATAATGTAATTGTTCATTTAATATGTTGTTTGGTTGTAGTGCGTGATATCTGTATATTTCAAATTGTTCAGCTGTGTTTAGTTTTCTACTTTTAGGTAAGTAGTGTAATATTTCCATGTTGTGTTCTATGTTTGTGTAACTGTGGTTTTCGTTTTGTAAATGTGTGGCAAATGTGGAATGTATGTAGTTTGTGGTGAGGGCTTTTAAATATTCTGAAAATCTGGAGGAAAAAGATCTTCCCGTCTGGCCGATGTAGAATTGGTGACAATCATTACAAATTAATTTATATACCCCTGTTTTGCTGTATGTGTCTGTGTCTTTGTTAGTATTATTTATGTGTTTCCTAATGGTGTTGTTGGTTCTGTAGGCTACTTTATAATTATGTTTCCTAAATGTGTTTACAATTCTGTGCGTATTAGAATTGTAGTATGTAAGTGTTATGTATTTACTGGGTTGTGTGTTGTTGTTCTGATGTGTTTTACTTTTTGTGTTTAGGATGCGTTTGTGTAGTTTATTTATTAATTCGGGGTTGTATCCATTTTTGACTGCTATATATTTGATTGTGTTTAATTCTTCTCGGTAGTCGTATGGGGAAGTGATAAAGAAAGTAAGTTCATATGTGAAAGTTTATATATATATATATATATATATATATATATATATATATAATAATATTTTATAAAGTGAACAAAGAGGATGAATCAACAAGATAATCCAAATAAAGAAATGGATGCTCAAGATACTCCGAAATTAATCGATGAAAATTAGACATCGATTAATAAACAATCGTCTAATAAAATTGTTAGTTAACTAAACTTGAAACAAGAGACTGAGCTCAAGACTAACTGTCTATCTTACACTACGGCAGCTTGGCACACAAGGCAACTCGCCAAGGCAGTTCATTGGAACTGATGAGTTTACATTTCTTCCTGTCGGCTTTTACACTGACCATCCTGGCGTCTTTGGAATCTCTGGCCGCATGGATGCCCTAAGTAGGTTACTCTGGTGTCGCCTACTTTGTGGTGGCGCAACAAAGGTTTACAGTCCAGAGTTCAGGTGATTTACAACGTTAGGGGCGTTGCATGTCTTGGTACTGCCTCGTCTGCACTCGTCTATTTGTCTCTGCGTCATCGGGCTGAAGTGTCATCAATTACATTTATTGACATGGTGAGGAATTCCATAGTAGGATTATGTACAGGTAAAACAAAGGTTATGATTACCACTCGAAGGAAAACCAGGTAACCTGAACAGTTTGAAATCGAACCGCTAAACTTGGAAATCGGTTTAAATATTTGGGATGTTGGATTGCAGAAGATAATGAACAAATAAATGAAATAACGAAAGGATACATGCCACAAATAGAGCATACACTTCTTTGACAACTATATTAAAGGCAATGAATATCCACCGTCAGTCCAAGGGCACATTATATAAAGTTATGATTAGACCGGTGATAACATATGGCAGCGAGACTTGGACTCTGAATAAATGAGCCGCTAATATAGTCCAATACCTTTGAAAGGGGAATTTTGAGGAAAATATATGGACCAATCCAAGTCAATGGGATATGGAGAATACGTCACAACGAGGAACTGTATAAGTTATATAAAGACAATGATCTGGCGACCACCATCCGACTGCATAGGTTGCAATGGGCAGGACACAGCATTAGGATGGAAGGCAACAGAATACCTAGGAAGGTACTATTTAGTCAAATTGAGGGTAGAAGGCCTGTCGGAAGATCATCGCTGGATTGACGCAGTGGCAAGGGATGCTGATACTTTGCTTAAAATGAAACGATGGACACCGATCGCCAAGGACAGGGAAAATGGAGGCGGATGATTATGGAGGCTAAGATTCACTCCGAAGAAGAAGAAGAAGAAGAAGAAGAAGAAGAAGAAGACGACGACGACGACGACGACGACGACGACGACGACGACGACGACGACGACGACGAATTCCATTCCTGGATTGACAAACGTGTAAAGGAAATTTTGTTTACTCTCAGAAGTAGGAGTAGGAATAGGTAATACTTCGTATGGGGCAAAGGTTCGGTTGACAAGTTTCAAAGGCCTCTAAGAAATATGAGAATAATATGATCATCAAGTAGCAGTACTACGCTGTTAAGGAAATCATAATATAGGCATATCGTATGTGCAGTGACAGAAAATGGTAGTGTGAAACCTGTTCTTAAGTGTGGGTTTATTTTATTTAAATACGTACTGAGTTTTTCTGAAGACACCAACATGGTGCTAAGCTTTCTTAGCGCATGGCATCGATCCCTAGGTTAAACCATAATCACTTCCCTTTCTACATCATTGCAAGCTGTTTCGATTACTTTTAGTGTGTCTAAACTTTGCTCCTTTGTGACATCATATCCTCTACATTCTTTATGCTCTCGCGATTAATGTCTTGTAATCTCTTCAGGTATGCTTCTGTTTCCAGTATTATGTCTTGATTATTCTTGAAGTCTCGCATGCCATGATCAACAGCTGTTAATGTGTGCTTTATAACGGATAGTTGACCCTTCTCTAATTGGTAGATGCGGTGCTGATTGTTATCAGTGGTACTAATTTTCTTGTTATAATATTCAGGATCATCACTGTCCACAGTCCCGAATAAAATTTTTAATCGAAATCCCATTGAATTAAATACCCCTCTTTTCTTTCTTGCTGGTGTTACTTCTGCTCCAACAATTTCGTATAACCGTATGGGTTTATGTGTGGCGCGCGTGATGGCGTTCCACGTTTGAGTAAATAATCGCACTCGGATTGTTAGGTTATTTTTCTTTCCTATGGATGGAGATTCTTCCCATATTGAGTTCACTTAATTCAACTCTTTTTTCGTGATGGTTGAGTCTTGTGAGGAGACGCATGCCAGTGCAGGCCGGAAGCGAAGAAGATGGAGGCACATTGTAAGTAGAATATTGCGTGCGTACGTGTGTGTGTGTGTGTGTGTAGATGAAGAGTGTAGCCATATAGGTAAAGGAAGTGGCTGATGGGAGTGCCACAAAGTTTATGCATATGGGCGGCTAAGACAGGGACGAGTAACGCAGGTCACCAAAGCTGGAAGGAGGCGACAGAGAGGAGTCAAGGTAGGCGGGGGACACAAAGAAGAGGGCTAAAGATACGGTAAGTAGTTAGGGAATATTTTTATTGTAATGTGATCAGGAAGGATTGCAGGTTGAGTATGTTTGAAGATGGGAATTAAGTGTTTCTATTTCTATGACGCTGGCGGCGAGGAATTCTGGGAGGAGGTCCATCGGCTATGGTAAGGAGGAAGGAAGGTCCGCGGGTATTTCGGGTAGTTCTGTTGATGGAGGTGGCTATGGATTGTAGGGAAGTGCGTTGTTTTGCAGATTGTGAGTATTTCCATTTGATCTTGTACAGGAAGGAGTCGAGGTTTGAAAAGAGTTTGTTGAGTGCATACAGAGCGCTATTGTGTACACTCTGTGTATACACTATCCTACTTATTTTCTACGTTTTTTAAATCCGTGTCTATAGCAATGGTCCAGTGTTCCGAAGTGAGTAGAAACTAAAACTTCTTAACAAAGTACGGTCCTGGTTTATGTCCAACATTTGTACGTTGTACTGTCTAGCGCAATATTATTGCAGTATATACCATAGTAGCAGTGCGATGTACAGTGTCCTCATTTTGTACGTTATTCTCATTTTATCCTCAATTGCACACAGAATACGTAATGAAGGAACTCTCAGAAACAAACAGGGTAGGATAAATATAAACAGTGAGGGTTATAAAATTAATTATTTTGCAGAAAACATTGCCTTGTTAGAAAACAGAGAATAAGAACTTCAAGAAGAATCTATCTTATGGCCAGATGCGGTATGAAAGTAAACAGGTGGAAAACAAAAATCATTAAATGTATACGAGACGGGAGAGAGAATACCTGAGGATGGCTTGAAGGGGAAAAACTGACTTGCACCTAATGCAGCATAGTACTTTCAAATGGCTGGGGTGTTCTGCAACGGGTATGTAGCACATATAAAAAGCAGAATAACACTGGCCCAGGAAGCATATTCTAAGAAGTGATGTTTGCTGACTTCTAGACGTTTTTCTGTGGAAACGTTGGGGCGTTTGTACATATGCCTCAGAAGCGTGGGCTATAAAAAAAGCAGAAAAAGGTTCAGGTCTTCGAGACGCGGTGCTGGAAGAGATTAAAGAAAATACCATGGATAGCGTGAATATCGAGGTTCGGAAAGTAGTGGTGAAAAGAAAACACAATATGTTCTTTCGGAACTGTGGAAAGAAGATATGTATAATATGGTCGGTCATGTATTGGCGTGATGGAGGTACACGACATATGAGTGACGAAATCAACGAAGGAGGGAAGAAAATATAAGGAAGTAAAAGAGATTAGTTCTGGGACGAAAACGTTGCAAGCACACCAACCTAGGACGATGAAGACAAGAAGAAGAAAACAAAGATTTTACTGTTACTGTTATTGTTACTGTTTCGGCGTCCAAGCGTTTGACATCAGCGCGGTTCGATTCGTATAAATTTGCGTTTTACATGAGATAATTTATGATTTTGTATACCCGCTGCGTGTAATTCTGTACATTACACGGAAGTATTATTCATTAAAAGCCTTATTCTCTCTTGTTAGACTTTGATTTCAAATTTATTCTTCTTATCGGAACTTCAATATCGGGATTTGTGTGAAATCTTCTGATTGTTCTGTTGATCCCGTTCTGTATAAAATCCTTGTATTCTTTAAAACTAAGTTTTTGATTTTTGCACTCACTTGTGTGTGTGTGTGTGTGTGTGTGTGTGTGTGTGTGTGTGTGTGTGTGTGTGTGTGTGTGTGTGTGTGTGTGTGTGTGTGTGTGTGTTTATGGAGAGAGTTGGGGGGGGAGTGAAGAGATAGAAGGGAAAGGAAGCTTTCAATGCTCAATGAGGCAAAAATGAATTTTATTCCTAGCTGAATAATCTTGGACCTGAGAAAAAGACGGCTGGTGAAGCCTTTTAGATGGAATGTTTTTCTGTAGGCCTATAGGTCAGACACTGTCTGTTTCAGGGACAGTGAGAGGAAAGGGATAAGATTGAATTTCTTGGATAACATATAATGTGAGTGTCGTATGGAGAGGTAAAGGCTCAAGCCTGGATACGAAAGTGGTGACAGGGGCCTACTCCACGGCAAGACAGCATTTGATTATAAACGATTACACACAGGGACGGAATAACTTGTTTGACAATGTGACATAGAGGATATAGTACGTTTGACTACGAACATTGTGTGCATTTAATTATTTAAGATTTATTACCAATCAGTTCTTACTCCCATATCTATCAATGGGAAAGCAGAGACTCTAATGGTCATGCTATTGTAACTCACTAAGTTGTTTAGTAAACAGCTTAAATTTTATCAGAATTAAATTTCAAACGTCTTGCATATTTTTTTTTTTAGTAATGTGAGGGTCGTGTGGATTTTTGTGAAAGCATCCGCGATGATTTGAACTTTCACCCGATTTGACGATTGCACAAACCGGTGTTTATAAATATCTCTTACGTTCGAAATTTAAGTGAAAATCGTGTACGCGAAACGTTACGCGGTCGGGACGCGTGAGTAAGAAACCAGTAAGCGCGATTTACGTTCCCTAATTAACTGATAATTATTGGTTACGAGTTGTTTGTATTTTGCACCTGTTCCGCCTAATTACAACTTTGTCAACAGTCAGCCGTGAAAATTTTAATTACATGTACGGAATAACACAGCAGTTAATAATAATCTACGATATGCATTGTGCCGTATGTAATTTTATTAATTTATTTTTCTAGATTTTTCTTTCCAGTATTACAATTATACGCTACTTAACAAAGCTACAAATAAACCTTTCAATCTGGGGATATGATCTGTGAGTGGAAACGAGTCTGAAAGAACTAACCCTTTAAATATAAAACTGAAAACTGAAAAATTACAGTTTTAGAAGAAATATTTACGCGCGCGCGCGCGCGCGCACACACACACACACACACACACACACACATGTATATATACAATTGGGTACAGTTTTTATGTATTAATTAATTAATTAATATTATTAATTAATTAATTAATATTATTAATTCTCATTCTTTTGCACGAGATATGTTTCAAGTAAGAAAAACATGTTCCGCAGTAGCGTATCTATTATAGAATGTAGTCGGGGGGGGGGGGGGTCCGGTTGAGTCGGCTTCATACAAAAGATAAAACAAATTAACACTAACGCAAATGCTGTGTAATAAGCTTGTTTGTAGACCTATTCTTAAAAAAGTGTTACTACTGCATTAGCGTAAACAGCTGAGAAATGAATGAAAACAGCTTAAAAATTAAGAGGATGAAATATTTCTCGTCAACTTTCGACCTTCCGGGGACGGGGTCCGGTCCCGTTCGTCCCAACCCCTAAAATACGCCCCTGATGTGTGACAGTACCGTTATATAATTAAACAGACCCTCGCACACACAGAAATAAACGTATGTTAAACATACGTGATGGTGAAGTAGATTTAAATACAACGCATAAAAATGAAGAAAAGTAAAAAGTGATGGACAACACGACGACAGACAGACAGAGAGGTGGGGAAAGTAATGAGAAACTCCACTTATTCAACCTCATTGACCACGGGAACACCTATAGGCCTACTTAACTATTCTTGGTTCCACAGTCGGCTGAGACAATGGGCGAGACAGGGAAATACATTGCGCTTGTGGGTTTTACGTTGCTACTATTACGCGACTTGAAAACCTCGATTGATAAAAATAAAGTAGCCTACTAGATAAGTCTACAAATGTACACAGTAGTAACAGTATTTTAATTCTTCAAATTTTGGTACATTTTAAACAAATTTAGCTTAAAAATTAAGTTGGTAAAAATAAAAAACTTAATAAAACCATCGCACACTCGATTTAGTGCGTATTAAAATATAAACTGTCCTTACGCAAGATGCTCTTGCTCCAGTACATGCAGTCCAGTTCACGTATATGATGTATATGACATTTAAATTTAATAATATTATTGTCATAACAAAATAAAAGATTAAACTTCAAATCAAACTTTAATTTTTTTTTTTTGCAGTCGTGAGGAATAAAAAGTAGCCTGCGAGAAATTTTTACCCTATTTGATTTAACTCCCAATCTTTATTGTTTCCAAATCACTGAGCTAATCGTACAAATATACTTTAACGGTCGCGCTGCGTACTGCCGACGTCCGTTCCCGTCTTTATCATGACGTGTTTAAATCAACTCATTGTACTGTTACAGAAATCGTTAGAAATACATTTGTTGTAATTTAAGACTTAAAACAGTAGAGCTCTCTGCAGCATTTAGGAAATCATAAATTGAAATAGATTATTTAATAAATACAATTAATTGTTACTTGAAGGAAAGTAGTCTATATAGCGTGTATAGAAGGCGATCATCAGACTGACATGACGATTTCACATAAAGGCCACCCGCCGACCTACGCATTGAGGATACAAAAAGCACCTTTTTCTTTTACGGACTAACAGTTGAAACAGCAGAGTAAATACAAGTGGTCTGATAACGTTCACGACTACGCGAATTTTAGTTTAAAGTGAAGACTACTCATAGATACGCGACTGTCTGAATTGGACACAGTTGTGTACAATCGAATATTTTTCAATTAGACGATGTCACTGATCACCGCACTCGATCAAAGTTTATCGTTTATTTTATATTTTTTTCTGGAACGCCTTTTTCGAACGATTGGTTTTAATCGAAAGCAGCAGTTCTGACGACAACACCAGATGATGAAAGAAGGCCGAAGAATATGATTGGAGCGGTTAAAGTTGAATAAAAGCGGACAGAGATAAGGAATAGAAAATTCTCAAAAGGATGGCAAAATATTCGGATGCGCGTCGAAGTAACGGAGTAGTCTATTGAAACGTGTTGAAGGAATGGCATAATAAAGGATCAAAGATATAATCAAAACAGACTAGGCATATTTATAAGTACCTGCGTTCGGCGGCACCCATACGCGCGTGTATAGAAGTCGAAGTACAGAACAGGAGTCAGAGAAACAGAGAACAAGTGATGAACGCGTGACGAGAGGGGGAAAACAAAACTACAGAGAGAAAAAGAAGGATAGGCGTGCGTGGAGGGGGAAGGGGAACGCAGATAGTGCGCGAAGCGGAGGCAAACTCAGAACCGGTTTGGAGAATGCATCAATAACTCAATAACCTGAAACAGTTGTTATTGCAGGTTCATGCATGAAATTGTTGTTATTGTAATTTTTGTAGTAAATTCTGCGACTGGCAATAAGGTGGAAGTGTATACAAGGCAAACATCAGCATGTCCACACAATGAGCTTACAGCGTCTTCACCCATGAGACACTACACAGGCCTACTCTACTGGAAAGTGATTTGTGTTAACGAGAACCTAATAATTTATAAATGTAGACATGACTGGCGATCAACTTACTGTTACTGCTACATCATTACAGTGCTGGATGATATGAAACACACCATCCGAATTTCTGAGAGTGGAACTCATGTTGAGACTCTGATATTACCATGTAGGTTTTTTAACTGATTCCTTCATTTTGTCAGAATGGCCTTACTTGTGTGTGTGTGTGTGTGTGTGTGTGTGTGTGTGTGTGTGTGTGTGTGTGTGTGTGTGTGTGTGTGTGTGTGTGTGTGTGTGTGTGTGTGTGTGTGTGTGTGTGTGTGTGTGTGTGTGTGTGTGTGTGTGTGTGTGTGTGTGTGTGTGTGTGTGTGTGTGTGTGTGTGTGTGTGTGTGTGTGTGTGTGTGTGTGTGTGTGTGTGTGTGTGTGTGTGTGTGTGTGTGTGTGTGTGTAGCCGGACATTGAACTTTAGTATTAGCATCTATTTCTTCCGCCCTTACTACTACCCAGTTGTAAGCTCAACTTCTAGAACACTTTACGTTCTAGTGTGCAGGAGGCAAAATCTGTTCGCATGTGAATTAACCTAAAACATTTGTTTGTTGTATCAATTACTAGATATGATTCGTAATACAGTAGAGAGTTGATTAACTAGAATGTCATTTATCCTGCACATTGCACATTGTTTATCGGAGAACTTAAAGAATGTTTGTTCGGCAGATGAAGCGATCTATAATTTTAAATAGGAAACATAGTAAAGGATCTACGGAGCCATGGTTTAGTCCCAGAAAATCGACTACTGCAGAAAGGCCACAGTGGCTATTTGAAACTTAGAAGTTCTAGTCCGATTTTCCGCAAAACCAAGGAAAGGTTCCCAATATACTGCCTCTCCTCCAGTCTGATGTGTTTCTCGAAATTTCATGCATTTTGCTTAAAAAAATTGAATATCCAAGCAATTTTAGAATTAAAAATTCTTGTTAACCACTATATTGTTCACTCTATTTTTTGTAAATATAGACTACAGTTTAATTTTTTCATAAAAAATTCTAATCTGTAATTTTGTTTCTTTTTTTAGTCCACTAATGTGTAATGCAAAATGCATAATGCATGTTTATATTTATGTATTACTGCTTCACGTGGATCATTTACAAAAATGAAGAAGTAGTAACCTTCCTCCTCTCCTCCTCCTCCTTCTCCATTTTCTTCTCCTTCTTCTTTTACTTCTTATTCCTTCACGATTTAAGTTTACGGTTTATGCTATGCTTATTTATTGAGATGGCCCCTTCATCGTTTCCTGGTGTGTTCCAGGTATGTAGGCCTACGTTATTTTGTCCAAAGATGCATTCAAATGCCATTTTTATTAATAGGAGTGTGATTCGCTTTTTACGTCATCTCTCCAATATTTTTTTTTATATTCACATATACGCTCACTTATGGTACTTCGTATTTGCAACCCTGTCTCTAAGATTTCCTGTTCTTATCACTTCTTGTGTGTGCTGCCAAACTCATTAGCTATTTGTGGACTTGTTTCTTTTTCTTTCGCCAGAGCCCATGTACCATTTCCGCACAGAAGGCATGAAATAGTCATTTCAACATTCTGAAAGTTCAACATGGCAGTTTCTTAACGAATCAGAAGCATCGCCAGCCGGTTCAGTAAATATAGGCCTAAGTGTGCCAGTGAAATCATCACGGTCGCTGACCCGGTCGACAACAGCCACTGAAGATGGGTTACCTCATTTGTAACCAAAATGTCTGGCTCCTCCAGAACAGTTTTGTCCAGTCATCTATACTCAGTTTTTATGGTCTCACAACCGGTAATAGGCCTATAGAAAACTTCGTTACCCCATGTCAGACAGTAGTCAAATCTAATGTGTTGCTCCACGTCCATTTTTTATTTCTTGATCCTGTAAATGATATTGTCTATTCTAGTTCGTTTGCTTACCAATTTAATGTTTTCCTTTCCCTCGTAGTTAGTCCTAGCGTAGTATTTCTAATGATTCTTTGCGCGGTCCGCAGTTTTTGTAGCATTCACGTGTTCATTGTTTCGACTCGTACATAACTACAGGACGCATACATTGATTATAAAATTTCACATTCAGACACAAAGGCAGTGTATTATTCTTCAAAATTCTATTTACCATTGCAAAGGTAAGCCATTCTGACTTAAATACAATTTTGTTGCATCTCCATTGTTGCCAAAATAGTTCACTTGATTTACAACAACTGTCAGATCTTGACATCGACGTTCAACTCCTCAGCTGGTACAAACTTTAAAACGTCATCTTTGTCTTTTCCGTACTCACTCTTCTTCTTCTTCTTCTTCTTCTTCTTCTTCTTCTTCTTCTTCTTCTTCTTCTTCTTCTTCTTCTTCTTCTTCTGCTTCTCCTCCTCCTCCTCCTCCTCCTCCTCCTCCTCCTCCTCCTCCTGCTTCTTCTTCTCCTTCTTCTTCTTCTTCTTCTTCTCCTCCTCCTCTTCAAGGATTAGGTTATATAAAACTGTTCCGGCACTAATGTCATCCTCGGACGACCCACGTATCTTCTACCAATGGCTTTATAGTTCAGTGCCGCTTTCGGCAATCGATCCTTTGTCATAATTTGCAAATTTCCACCATTGTCTTCTATAATTTGAAATAATTTCATTTATGTCCTTTACTTCGAGTTCTGCTCTTATATCTTCATTCCTTATTCTATCTTGCAATGTATTATTTAAAGTATTTCGAAGAAACTGCATTTCAGTACTCCGAATCTTGTCGCTTTCATTTTTTGTCACGACCCACTCCTCACGTCCATAAATCAACGTGGGTACGTGGGTATTGCAATTGTCTTATAAAATGTAATGCTGGTTATGTGTCTTCTTTAATTGTAAGATTTTTATGAATAGTACCACAAATGAGTCGTCTAGTTTCAAAACTAGATACATCCACTTTTTTCACATTCATATATTTTTGCATTTTCTCATACATTATCACCTTCCACATGGCCCTATCGACATCACAAGTTTCTAAAACAGATACATGCTTATTAAAATTGGAGTTGAAATTGCTGGTTAGTTGCAAAACCAGCTCTCCTGCAATAAAGTTTTTTAGCTCTCCTGAAAATTTTCATTTTTTGGATGTCTCTGGTTTTGAAACTAAACGACTCAAATATTCCTACATTTACTTATCTTCTCTCTTATAGCATATTCAGATTCATAGCTCACTGCACAGCCGAGATATTTAAAACGGCTCACTTGTTCTAAAGTGCTGCTGTTTATGACCGTACTCACTCCCAGACGAAAATTTCCAAGCTTTTATTTTCTTGGTCATGTTCGTTATCCATATCGTAATCATCATCAGGAGCGTTACAACCCTACGCGGGTCCTGCCCTGCTGAAAGAAGACCTCGCCAATGGTCCCTGTCCGATGCAACGGGGTCGTTATCCATTTTCCCCAAATCGACTGCATATTCACTAAAGAACACTACATTATTTTGTTTCAGATTTTAAACACATGTTTTGCCCATTCTAGTACGTCAAATCGCATGAGTACTTCTTCGTCAATGTCGAGAAAAGCTTTGATAATAAGCTGTCTCCTTGCGTTAAACTGTTTTTTACAATTTTTTTTAAAATCGCGTTCACATTGTCTTGTTTTCGTACAGGAAAACAACTCAGAACTTTTTGGTGGACATAATAGAAACAAATTCAGCCTCCGGTAACCTGCTGCACCTAATTACACTTTCCCGTTCCAGTTTCTAAAAACCAACATCTAGAGTTTTGCTTGTGGAGCATTCGATTAAAAAAAATACGGTTAATTTAGACAAAAACAAAAATAGTATAACGAGAATTGTTGTTCCATAGAAAAACGCACAAATTTGTTAAATATAAAAAGCACACTAACATTAAGTGGACATCAAATTTTACTGACGTCTAAACTATAAATTAAAACGCTTACTTATGCAGAATTCTTCCTTATTTCCAACCCAACTGTTACACCATATGAAGAACTCGTAGTTCTATACACGTGCAAGATTATTTTATAACTGTGAGTGCATGACGTGTGTTCATAAGGAAAGTAAATAAACGTATTCTATGTACGAGGTAACGTGACCCATAAGACCTCAGAAAATAAGAACGTTATTCAGAAAACAAGAAATTTTCGAGTTATTGTTTTAAGAATATGTCCTAATATGTCAGTTATTTGTAACATGAATTTTCCCTCGAAAGCTTATATTATTTCTTAATTTTTATTTTTTGATCCACCAATATTATTATTCGCTTATTACATTTTAATTTAGATTGTAATCTAGCGATTAAAAAGTGTTTCATATGAAGGCTCCATTTTTATATTTATCTATTTATTTTCTATCGTTATTTTTAAAAATTATGTTTGTGCGTATAAAACGGTTTAGCTGAAAACAATTGGGACCATTGATTTTTCGGTTTTCCTTGTTTTATTTTCTTTTCGCTCTGTTCAAAACGGTTTCTTTATTATTATTTTTAAGAGGTCAGGCCTGCACTGATGTGATTTAGAATTTTTAAAAACAGAAAATAGCACTGTTGTACACCGCCATGGAAAATTTTTTCCGATCTGATGATGAGCTGTGAAACTTGAAAGCACTAATAGGAAAAATTTCTCCATAGCGGTGTGTAACAATGTTATTTTCTGTTTGTGATTATGTTTACTAACACAACTTTATTTATTAAATATTAGAATTTTTAAGTTGTTAAACATGCAGAGGCGGAAAGAAAATGGGAAGAGAAAGCAGAAGAGAGAAAAGTGAAGAGATAGAAATTTAAAGTGTTATAATTATATTGTACATTTATAGGCTTATATGTATTCATAAATAATAGGGATAACGTTACAATTGTAATGATATAATATAAAAGCAATAAATTAAAAAAGGGAAATTTTGTAACTGTCTATAGATATTGTCCGAATATTTTGAAACCTGTATAGTTCACTGGACACCTATAGCCTATGAAGATACCAATTTGGAGATTTAAAAAAAAATCAGAGAGTTGTATCGGAAATGTTCTGACAATATTAAACCACATTTTATTACATATTTAACCAAAACAATTCGTGCACGATTACTGCCACGTGCGCAAACTCACACACACAAAAACAGCCACACACTTCCATTAATATTCCCTTATATTTTGTGGTACTCACTGTAGCTGTTAATTCAAAATTTTAAAATCGCGAAACAAAAACAGAATTTAAAGTGATTCTTTGTATATTTAAAAGAATCGTTCAATATTTGTGTAGTTAAATATATACAGTAGCATCGATTATCCGAGTTAATTTGGACCGCAGCTACCTCGAATAATCAAAAACTCGGATAATCGGGAAACCGAATTTTTCTCACGAATTGCGCTAACTATTTCTTCGTCACTAAATTCGTTTCTTCCCTCATTATTAACCCATTTTTCAGTATCTATTTTTGTGACACCTCGCATCCGGGGATTTTGTGGATTGTGTCTACGGTTCTTCTACGGTTTCGTTGGTACAATCTTCCTCACTGTCGTCACTTTGTGCTGGATTTAATTGCTCATTTGTTTCAAGAAGTTTTGTTTCACGAACGTTGCAGGATTTTGGAAGAAACATTATTCCACGCATCGGCCGACCAGTATACCGAGTGTTTTAATACATTTTGTTTTTGGAATTTCTGTGCAGTGAGTAGTATCCGGCATACAATATTTGTATTTTTGGATTTTTGTATGTTTTTTCAATAAACAGAAAAAGATTATATACTTATAAAGTATATTATAAATATATATGTTTTATCAAAAGTGAGATAAAGCAAAAATTACCTCGGATAATCTGGAACTTGAAAAATCTGGACTCGTATAATCGGGACTGTACTGTGTATTTATATTTCTTAGAAATACCAAAATACTTCAATTAGAAAGACGGCAAAAGTATGTTCATTTAACACTTAAATCAATAGTAGAATACGTGTCATAGATCTAAAGTTTGTAATAAATAAAATTAATATAAAAATTTATTGTTAGATACGGACTTATGATAACGAAGCCTTGGTGTATCAGTATTGGGAAAAATGAAATGTTGATATCAGAAGAAGGATGTATATTGGCAATCCGATAAAGACATAACAGAAGAGATCAACAGAATGTACTGTACGCTCATCAGTTTTGCTGACGAGACGCCTGTGGAGAGGGGGGTCTACTGAATGATAGTGCTTGTGTTGGTGGGGTATTACTGGTTTTGAAAACATCGTTCATACGTGTTTAGATGTAATTTTGTGTGCGTATTAGATTTAACGTTTGTACATTATATGTTGTCCTAAGTGTAATTTATTGGCTATTTTTTTAAAGTGTGTTTTTTTATTCGCTACAAGAAATACCTTGTGAGAGACAGTCAAGTCACCCGAAACTGTGTTAAACGTATTTTAAATGTGTAGTATTACAGTGATGCGTGCAGTGGAATGGCATACGTTATACATTCCTTGTTCGGTTGCAAAGGTGAACTGCTGATAGTAGTTAGGTCGTGTTAGAAGGCCAATGAATAGTACACATCCAAAAATAATTTTGGATTGAACCGTCAATCGAAAAGGAAAACAAGAATATCTAATGATTTTTGCGATGTGCCTGTACTCGGTCGGCTGTAAAAATTATCAAGCCTAGAAACTGGGCACATCTACTATCAGCAGTTAGCCTTTGCAACCGAACAAGGAATGTGGTGACGTATGCCATTCCACTGCACGCATCACTGTAATACTACACATTTAAAATACGTTTAACACAGTTTCTGTATTACTTGACTGTCTCTCACAAGGTATTTCTTGTAGCGAATAAAAAAAACACTTTAACAAAATATTCAGTAAATTACTGTACACTTACATACAATGTACGAACCACTTACATACAATGTACGAACGTTCAATCTAATACGCACACAACTTTACAACTAAATACGTAGGAACAATGTTTTCAGAACCAGTAATACCGCACCAACACAAGCACGCACTATCATTCAGTAGACCCCCCGCTCCTCAGGCGTCTCGTCAGCAAAGCTGCTGTACGTACAGTACCTGTTCTTCTCCATTTTATAGATAGATAGGCATACAATTGATTATTCCAACACCTCAACCCACCAGTTTGCTATAATTTTTAACGAAAATTTGTGCTAAACTTTTAATCTGGTTAAAACTACAATTGTAATGCCCCTAAACCAACACGATTGGCATAGGCGTGCGCGCAGGAGGGACCAGAGGGACCTTGGTTTCACCATTAATTTACGAAAAAAAAAAGCTCTCAGATTTCCAAAGGGGAGCAAATTACAACAATTTAAGAATGGCTCTAAGGAAATTTGCTACAGTTCCAGTTTCAGTTACCATCTGCTCTTGTGAGCGAGGATTCTCCAAGTTAAACGCATTAGAAAGAAAACTAAGATTGACAATGAAGCAAGAACGACTAGAAAACTTATTATTACCATTTATAGAACAAAAACTTACATCAGATGTTAGTTCAGAAGAAATTATTGACGAATTTAAAAAGATGGTCCCTTTCAAGAGAAGGATGTAAGCTTTGTATCACGATTTGGTGTTGCTTAGATTTTAATTTTGTAATACCTACAAACATTGATATAAATGTTTATTGAAATCATCAAACTATGTACATATTTTTCAATAAATATAATCAATAAATATTATTTAAGGCTTTTGTTTTTTCCACGCCTTTTTCTTCTTGTTGTTGTTTAGATACAAAAATAAAATAATAGTGATGTTTTTAATTAAACCAGTTTCTTTTTTTAATGTTAATTTTATAGACCGTTTTGCTCAGCGTATTCCATATCCCACGGTATACTGCCCCCCCCCCCATTGTAATCGCCCTGCGCACGCCTATGACGATTGGTACAGTTAACAAGACACCCACACCGCATTTCTGAGTAGGCCTGTATAACACTTCGTAGCGTTCTTAAAAGCGTCGTAAAGTCCAAACGAGTAGAGAAAAATAAAAATCAATAGTTTTATTGTTCTCGTTAACAATGTTTTGAGATAATTGGAGAGGCGAGTAAAGGTGGTTTTCACAATTTACATATTCCGTTAATTTACAGTCGTCATGACTTCTGTTCGACACGTCTCGAACCCGCGGAATGAACTCTTCATTTTTAACGAAGTTTGTTTAGAATTTATTACCGTTTTGACATCCACGTGGGACGCTGTATCAGTAAGCGGTATCGACAGCTACGACGTGTTTATGGGCGGTTATGAAAGTGCAAGCCCCTTTATTTTTTTTTTTTTTTATCTTTACTAGAACTTAACAAACGTTACAATGAAAGGTAAACACGAAGGCGACATGACTAAAAAAAAAAAACATTATTCTTATTTATTCCAAGTAAGCGATAAAAACCTACAGTTTATTGTTTCATACCCCGGGCGAAACCCTCAATGCTCTGCGCTGAAAACACCTGGAAATATTTAAATTACCTTTCTTTTCAAACGAGGCATTCTGTCAAACCCGTTACTGATAATTTATGTTTCAGATCTAGGTTCATTCTCGGTCCGCAAGAAACGTTGTTTACAGCTTTTTACCTGTTGAGCGGAATTTGATAAATGTCAACGCTTTAAAGCAAAACTAAACCTCCAGAGAAACATTAACAAATGTTAAAACTAGATCTTAAAACACCTACACAACACTATATTCTGAAGTTAACAGTATTTTCTGAAGGTGGTCAGTTATTCCATTCATCATTAGTGGAAAACTAATATGTGTCTAAATGATTGTTTAGAGGTGAAGTGGGAATAATAGGCTCTAGTTATAAAAGGAATTATGTGGCGCTAGTTGAAAATCAAAACTACAGATTATTTAAATTAAGAAAAAACAATCTTTCAAAAGTGGCTTCCTATTTATATTAAAGTATTTGAAGCGTATTTAAAGTATGTAACAGATCTTTGCAATTTCTAATAGATAACTTTAACACAGTGAAAATATTTGTGTAAAATAACAACATCGTCCATAATTGCAACGCTTTTGGCGGAAAGTGAGCATCGTCCTTACAGCAATTTATTTATTCTGAAAAGAAGTTTCCGCAAGGTTGGTAAGAAGATGGTGGATAGAATTAAAACAGAAATGTTGGTTGTTGGAGATGACAGAGACAAAATAATGAACTATGATGCGAGAAGCTGAAATAGATAAACATTTTCAGGTATCATGGTCTCAATGGACGAAAGACGGCTCTAAAAAAATATCTTTTAGCACAGTGAGAAAATCTTTCATGAAAATAAACAGACCGCTAAGTCAAGGAACACTGGTCATAAAACAAGGAACACCTTACGTATTATTTTGTGTGAAGCGTGGCGTCCTTGATCGTGGACCAATGGGAGCAGAAAAATGGACCAACTAGAAGGCTTAGAGAGGAGGTGTTGGAGAGAATGTGCAGGATACAGTGGAAGGCTACGATATGCAATGATAAAGTGTTTAAGCAGGTACGTGAGGAAACATATTGCGGAAGAACCTCATTTGTGGATATCAATTTTCTCTGGGATAATTGATCATATAATGGAATGGTATCAAACGGAAAGGCTGGTGAGAGAAATTCAAGGAAAACGCCAAGGAAGAAGTTACTGAAGATCACGTCACTGAAGAAATTAGGTTTAATGTACGCGCATATTAAATAGACAGCGAAATTTAGAACATCGCCACTTACCGATCTCCGGATCGATATAGCAAGGAGAAGACTTGTTAGGAGATAGAATTTCAAGATTTCAAGTACAGTAAAAGCCGTAAACTAAACAAATTAATTTCCAGAAGTCGTAGCAATGTCTATAATTTGGTGAAGTCTTCAATACGGCGATAACAATCGTTGTTATGTGACGATGTAGGCCTACATAATATAATTATTGGGAATGTCCGGGAGACATTAGAACGCGATACTATGTATAATCACGAGTTGATTACAGACAGCATGAAAATCAAAGAGCACAATCAAACATTTATTCCTTTTCTGGAACTCGTGGTTCAACTTATTCGCTATTTTCAACAGAGTTTTTATTAAAACGGGTTAGCACCGAAAAAACGAATCAAGTTTCGTTTTTCTTGTCTTTCAGCCTTTCCTTTTAACAGGGATCCTAAGGGGTCCATCGATGAATAGCCATTTTTTCACTATCTTCGATCTTCTTAATCACCAATAACTCTAGCTCTCATTGCTGACTATATTCAATCAACATACGTTAACACAATTTGTCTGGAGTACACTTCACTGCTCGTTGATCAATCCACTTAACTACTTGTCACTTTTAGGAAATCTGTCTTCCTACTTATTACCTGCCAATACTACTTGAGTTGTCTTACATTCTGTCTGTTGTGTCGTCTTATTTCGTCATTCGGTATCTGGTTTAATTCGGATGTTCTGCACAATCTTCTTAGGAAATACATTTTTTTTCTCTTTCTAAGAATTACAATAATTATATCTCTCTTAACAAACGACGTCTAAATTTTGATCCATATTAAATATTTCGTGTAATATTCTCAGTCGTACTGAGTTTCGAATTTTAAGTATAAAATGCTGGGAGCCAGAGATAATTAGGAATCGCAGGGTGTTGTTAATAACAACTCTAAGTCGTAAAGATATAAAACGCTTTGTTTGCTAAAAAACAGCAAAAAATATGCAGTACCGTTAGATTTAGGGTGTTTTCGGCCTTCAAAATACAAAGAGTGACACGTCATAAACGAGGGTGGTGGAGAACGCAGATTTCTCTTTTTTAACGAGAAAACGGTCTCGCGGCAAAAAGTGCGCATCTATATCATCAATTATAAAAAGCGTCACCTCTGCGCGCGAAGTTATTTCGAGTGGTTACTGGACAATTTCAAACTTACCGGCAACAAGTTCGAATTTCAACCAATGATGGTAATTTTAAGAGTAGCAGCAGTGAGGGAAGTTTAGGTGAAAATATAAAAGTAACTGATGCAGGAACTTAAGGGAGTCAGTCAGTGAAATCAAAAGAGACAGTTGCAATCAGTTAGAGTCAGTCAGTGAAATCAGTTAAAGCAATCAGTCAAATCAGTTAGCTAGTTAGTTAGTTAATTAATCAGTCGTTCAGTAAATGAGACAATCGTCAATCAACAGTCAGAATCAAGAGTCGGAGAATCATTCCGTCAAGCAGTATTATTTATTCTGTGCGCGGCATCAAGTGCGAAGAAGTCTTATTTATTATGTGCGCGACCGTATGAAAAGTCAAAGTTCGGAGGACGCGGAGAGGAATGATTATCGCGAGAGTGGTGAATAAGATAAAAGCAGAGTAATACAAATTGTGTTGTGATGTGCAAAGTGTGGAACGAGCGAGACGGAAAAATGGATAATCGAATTCAAGTAACAGTATCACATTAATTGTTGTAATCAGAAAATTGCATGTAATATATTTGTCTACTCAGTTTAACCTGTTCCATTCTAAAAGAATCTACGAGTTGTTCAGATGCTGAAGAGTTTTATATCTTACGACCTTCTCACTTATATAACGACTACTCGGTATACGTAATTCCAGCTTTGCCTTAGTTTGTTGCCAAACTGTTATAATTGCTACGTACTGAACGAGTCCTTCCCGTGTTTTCACTATTATCAAGTCTTTAACGACGACCTCTAGGGGCCTCCGACGCACCCACCAAAACCACAAACCCTATATCCCACGGCATGGATCCACCTCGGGACCCATTTTTCGCAATATTTCAGGGTGGTGCCATTTGTACTTCGTCCTGTGGACGTTCATCTGTTTGAAACCTTCAGCGGTCCATGTTACCTGTTTTCTGCTGTTCTGTCAGCGGCCCTAACAAGATCATATTTGGATTCCTTGTTTTACCTTAGTACCTTCTCTATGTAGGCTGCTATCTGATCCCAGTGGTGTTCGCTCTGCTGCATTATTCCGAAGATATTTTCGGGCGAGATCTGTCCCACTACATTTTCCAGGGTTTGCCTCTCCTCTTTCCATCTATCACAGGTGAAAAATGTGTGATGCACATCGTGTAATTCCTGTTTACAGAGAATGCAGTCTGGTCTGTCTACTTTCCCCATCCTATACAAGTAAGCCCGGAACAGGCCGTGGCCAGACTATTATGCCTTGGATACAATTGGTATGACACGATTATCAAACATTATTAATTATCTATTAATATCAGTAAAACAATCTAGTAAAATCATGATCTGGTAGTCACGTATCTAGAATTTGGCTTTGTGTGTGTGTGTGGGGGAGGGGTTTCGGTTGAGTCAACTTTATACAAAAGAAAAACAAAACAAGTTACGTCTAATCAAGATTCCTGTCTTTAAAGTGACTGAAAAACGTGTCATATCATCTTGATCCTGATCCCACAACCCAAATCCTGAAATCTATCCCATTAAAGTAAACGGTAATAACACAGTAAAAATACGCATTGTTTAGAAGATTCTTATTGACTGAATTGATTTTCCTATATTTCATATTTCAACGTGTACGCTAATGCTCTATAGTAAACCTGTTAGTACATTTAAAAAAAAACCTACTACTATATTAACGTAAACAGCTGTTAAAATAATAAAATAGCCTAAAAATTAAGAGAATGACAAATTCGTCAACTTTTTTAGGGACGGGGTTCGGTCCCGTTCGTCCCTCCCCCCCTATAAATACGCCCCTGTAATCTGGTAATCAAGTTGTTGTGATCTGATAATCATTTTTTTGTCCACCCATCGAATCTAGCCACATTGTCTGCAGACGCACTGTCACAGCCACTTAAAAATTATTTCTTCTGCAGTATGTGAAACATTATAAGTTTTTGTAAAAACGAAAAATTGCTTACGCGAATGAAAAAATAATTCCGTTTGTTTGTCTGGAACGATTCATAAGCATAATCGTTGAAGTCTAGCCAAACTAGAACGGCGGGACCCAGAAATCGATTTAAAGTTGTCTTCGCAGTCTACTTAGACCTGTTTGTAGGCTCACAAAAATTTACACGCAGAGCGAGTGTAACTCTGGCGCTGTCAGATCCCATATATATTAACAGGAATCAATATCGGAGCGGACGGGGCACATCAAAGATGCGAGCCTGACACAGGTACCCCGTGGACTGACTGTAATCTACTCGCTGATTACATAACAGCCTATCTAAAGCGTTTGTATAACTTGCTACTCCATAAATGAACTTGTTACTCGTTTGACGGCGATTAGGTTTATGGGCCTTACTTTACTTACTTTAGTCCTACGCGTAAGCGACATCCGGTTTTTTTATTTGTAACAGATTTCGTGAAGTTTACAATTTGCACAATTCTGACCCCGATCCGAATAACGTTAAAATTGTTACGTTAATATGTATCTTTGGGATAACAAGTCATATTAACAACATTAGCAGTAAGTCATCCACGTGTTTATGAAGACTTTAATCCAGATCAAACTTAATTCGGCAATTTTCCTTCTACGTTGACATTCTTACCCGCCAAACCGCTAGTCGTTCCATTGTTAACGTCATTTTCAATCCTGCCTCCAACAATCGGTAAGTCGTTAAATTTACCAAGTCGCAATTAAGAACCAATACGTTTTTAATATAACTTCACAATACCTGTACGCTTCGTACTGCCATAGTCTGGCTTTCTATCCGCATACGTTTTGCTCTAAAATCACTTTTGGTACCGTCGTGTAACAAAATCATGCTTTCTTCAAAAAAGAACACTAAATTTTTATTTTGGTTAAAATGTCCTTTAGTTTAATACAACACACGGACTTTTGCGATTTTTTCAAAATTTGGACACCTTCATATTTTTGCCTCCCGCCACTATATTTTTTGGGGGATCAAAGTCAAAAGCAGTAGGGTTCTCATCATCGTCATCACCACTCAAAGAACTAGGAAAGCTAAAAAATCATGATTCTTTAGTTTATTCGTAGGTTTTTCCGCGTTTTCCGAAACTTATGTTTTTTCAGGTTAAGTACACTTTTCTCAGGAACTATTTGAGGTCAAGAGCTGAATTTTTTTTTTTTTGTCTTTTATACACTACAATAAGCATTTGGAACCTTTAAAAAAAGATTGTTTATAGTTTTGTTGGAAAAAATTTGAAATTATTATCAACAAATTTTTTACAAGTTTTATTTAAACCCATCTCCTCCTCTTTCTACCGACATCTCTCTTCCCAGTAGGGTGATGACCCAAGGCAGCCACAGGTAGACGGATATCAGGCATACGACTCAAGTGTTCACACCATCTCCTTCAGTGGTGTTCAATCTTCTGGTGCAATGATACAATGTTTAAATCGCGTCTAATATCCTCGTTCCTTCTCCGATCCAAGAGAGAACAACTTTGCGTCCCTCGTAGAAATTTCATTTCGGCTGCCTGAATCCTCTGCACGTCCCTTTTACCAAGAGTCCATGTCTCACTAGCATACAGGAATGTGGGGACAACCACATTTTTATAAAATTTCATTCGGCGATCCTTCCGTGTTTTATTCTTCAGATACCTATGGCAATTAGGTTCTGTAGGGTAAAATTATGGGCACAAATGATCGGTTGATCGGCTTAAACGTTATCGTGAGACATAACCCAAACCGACAGGCAGTTGCCAAACGGTCGAGTTAAAAGCGAGAACTCGCTTCGCTCGTTCCATTATTAGATGCATCATCAGCTCCATTCCGCGCTCGATGTCACTGTTTGTTAAACTTTTTCTTCCTTGTCGTAGTCCCTGTATCTACGGTTGAATATGTTAGAATGTAATAACATCACTTTTTTTACTTCCATGTTCCATAAGGAAATGGAAGTATGGTGATGGCGAAAAAAATCGTATTCGATATAAGGGCTGATTCTAATTTTACTACCCTCAAAACATGAAGAAAAGTTATTTTTCGAAACGTGTATGTGTGCATGTCTGTGTGTCTGTTGTCTTTGTGCCTGGCTGTGTGTCTGTGTAGGATTTTTTCTATGGCAAACCATAACAGCCGCAAATTCAAACAGAATCAAATAACTTTTTGCATACATCCCTGAATTGTTAAGGACTCAAGGCCTATTTATTTTGGTGAAGATCGGTTAAGGGGAAGGGGTAGTTTAATAGGAACGTTTTATGTTTTAACAAGAGTAAAGTACTTAATTTTGATATCCTGAAAAGAAGATCATAATAATCCACTGTGGAAACGTCGATGAAATATCTATAAATGAAGAGGCTAGTTGAAGTGGTGGGGGTAATTTTCTATAAATGAAAATGATAGTCGAAGAGGAAGGGGATAATTTTTACTTATATGTCATGTGTACTACGTTATCTGGAACAAAGAAGTAGTTTGTTGTTAAAATTCCTTCCCGGGCTGTTTGGGGTGGTCCAATGTTTTCTACAAAGCCAGATGTTTTGGGAGTGCTATCGACTGCCATCATCAGTGAAAATCGAGTGCGCTAACATGAGGTGGTATACGATAGTGACCACAGTACTGTGGTTAAGGCTGAAGAAAGAAGTAGTTTCTATTGAAATATTTCATTTTCAAAATGATTTCTAATATAAATCTTAGAACATGGAAGTCATGTATATATTTCAAGTATAGGCACAAAGTAAAAGATCCACAAATTTATGTTCATTCTTTGATGTGGAATTCCCTACCAGTAAGGTCGAAACTGTAGAGCTTTGTAATTTTTACATAAACATCCGCTCATTGGGTGAAATAATTATTTACATACAATAAAAAATACAATACAAGCAGGCAGTAATGACCGGGCAGTAAAGCAAGTCAAATCTAATAACGATGTTAACAGCAAAATTAAATTAAGTTGTAGACCGTCTTCGCCTAATTTACGGTCTACAACTTAGGGTGAGCAACAGTTTTCATTCTAACAGTGCAACTGGTAATTTAGTCCAGTCACTTAAGCAAAAAAAATGGGTCAACCTCGGAATGAGAAATAATAAGCTGGAAACTCGTATACACCTTCCTTTTGGCGTTCTAAAAGTTGTGTCAAAAGTCTCATAAAATCTCGTGTCTGCGTCGTAAGTTATTGAAGGTCAAAGGTCACAAAAATCGGTTTTTCGCCATTATCTCGGTTTCTATTGCTCCAATGATGTTAACACCTATTATCAAAATTGTAGAGCGTAAAATGTGCAACACGTTTTGTTCCAAACATTTTTTCATGCGCTCAACCGTTTTTGAGATAGAGGGCGGAGAGCGCGCAGCCCTCAGCCATATATACTATAATACAAGGTCAATAGTGAATCTCGGTGAATAATACCTTGTATAAAGTTAATAAATCATTAAAATATTATTAACAATGAATAATTTGTATTATTAATATCTTAATTTCATATCAATTTATTGAAAGTAGATTTAAGTAGAAATGAAACGAGTAAATGTATTTTAATTTTATCTTTATTTAGCAGCTATATATTTCTTACAATCTACATTGAAATGAAGCGTAAATTTACGAATCTTCAATAATTCAAAGATCAAAAATATTAATCTTCTTCTTCTTCATCCTCATCTTCTGGGCGTTCGAAAATTTCTGTTTCATTATCATCATTTTCATCCTCCTCAATCATGGTTTCCAGGCCTTCTAACATTTCTGGGTTGAACGCACTCTCTTCCTCGGGGTTGCTTTGCAGTGAAATAGCATTGAGGCAAGCTTGTCCATTACACTGGCCACAAGCTAAAGTGCATTGCAACCCCGATTTTCTGCGCCCACAGCGTGAACCACATCCATTCGTACAATTACAAAATATAGTATTAAGTAACTCATCTGGAGCTGGTGGTAATATTGTTGTCATTGGCTCTAGGAATTCATTTTGCAGCACCCAACCCCATTCCTGGGGTTCTAAATTATGTCCTAACCATTTTTGAACTTGGTAATAGACACGGTTTATATGCTGATGGGCTGCTGCACTTGTCGGTGGAAGATTAGACAACTGGACAGGTTTGTGAAGCTTTGTAGATTTAACGAACTGATTATATCGAAGATGATCGATATTGTCTTCAGATTTTGGAGCATTGTATATCGCTAGTAAAATTCGTACTCCATTTTCGTATAATTGCTGTACAGGGCAGTTTTCCTGTAGAAAAACTTGAGCTAGTTGGTCGAAATTGGCAAGTTTTTGTAGTAATTTGATGAAAGTTTTTTTCCCTTTATTAAACAGGGCTGAAGTTGTATCACAGCCACTGAATGCATGTAAAAATAAAATATGTTTTTTAGAAAGGTGATATTTGTCAAAACGTTTTGAAGAATAGATTTGTGGTTTGACATTGCCTTTTCCAACTTTTTTAAAGGAAATTTCTTCTTGATGTAATTGAGTGCGTCCAATTAAAATAACAAGCAAATCTATGTCTTCTCCTACAATGACGGCAGTCCTCTCAGGTTTGGATTCTTCGATAGCTGTTTCTATGATAAGAACATCAGCGTCATCTTTCGCTTGTTTTGTTGTGATATTTACACTCTCTAACTTTTCAATGAGCATATCAATAAGTTTCTTTTTATTATTTCGATTTGACAAAAACTTATCTTGGTTGATTGGCACAATCATTGTTTCGTCGAAACAAACTTCATAAGATTTCGAAAAAGCAGCAGTTCTTCTTAGTTGTTCCATTGCTTTTATGTTTTTAGTGTAGTCCGAGTATCCGTCAAATACAACAACAGTTTTTGGCCCATGATGTCTTTGTAAATACTTAACGTATTTATCTAAAACAACGGAAAAAGTATCGTCTTTACTCCATACGACGCGATGCAGAAGAAATCCACCATCGATGATATACGTCACATTATTTTCATCAAGTTCGATATCAAAAGGTGTCATATTATCATATAATGTGGCTTTCGTGGTTTTTCTCATGCCATTATTATCAAATAATGATGTCGCATACGGACTTAATTCATATTGAAGGTATCCTTCGAGATTACTTTCAAACTGTTTGGTTACAGTTATCCTTTGGAAGAGTAACAATGGATCTACGCAGACTTTACAATCATTAATTTTGACTGATTTGTTAACAACTGAAAGCGGTAAAACCTTAATGGCGCGTTTGAACTTTATCTCATTAAAGCTCAAACCAGTTATTTTCATCATAGATTGTAATCCGATTTCATGGGCTTTGTAACAATTAATTTGCTCATTTCCAATGATTCCAGAAGATAAGGATACCAATTGTTTTGTTTTTGGAAAGGGATCATGAAGTCTAAGCCATTCAACTAGTTTACTTACACCAATGTTATCTCTTTTTACTCTTGAATCTCTTGCATCAACGTGTTGTTCAACAGAATCTAACGAAATGTTACAAAACTTCTCAGTTTCCTCACAAATTGTAGTTGTAGCGTACATAGCATACACCCATTTACATAAAACACTTTCTTGAGTACTTCGACCTCGAGATACTCCTCCTTCTATTTTCATAGACTTCATAAGACTTTGTTCGATCACCATATCTGTCCATGTGCCAGAATTAAATTTTTCTGTTCGTTTTACTGTGAAGAATCCATTTTTAAACTTCTCAAAAGTCTGTTCACCCATTGTATTTTCCAATTTCATCATATCTTGAAGATATAAATGAGCAGATTTTGCATATAAGAAGTGACCACTAGCGTGAAAATACGGCAGCATTTTTGGCACTGCATCAAGATGTTCTTTGAAAAGTCCCAGTCTTTCAGCGCGAATAAAGTCTAGTGCTATCGATACCATTTCAAAATACTGTACCCATAACTGTGCTGTAGGGCCTCGAGCTTTTAATTCATTCAGTTTATCATGAAATTTACCAATAAATGAGTTCGAGGTACCTACACAACCTTCTACATCTTCATAGGAAACATCACGGCAAGTTAGTTGATCAGTTAACTCATCAAACACACAATCTTCCATCTTCAAGTCTTCAAAAATTATCATTGATAATGCAAGTCGTAATAGTGTATGACCTCTGATACTTCTTGAATATGCGTGACCATTCAACATTTTGTCGACAGAATTAGTAGCATATAGTTTACCCAGAGCTTCCTTGACTCCACTTCCGTCCATTATATATCCTATGCATCCAAGAAATGACATGAGCATATGAAAGCCTCCTAGTTTAACAACTATTTTAGATATTTCTGAGTCAGCATCTGACGCAGATATCATTTCACGTGCTTTAGAATAAAGGGGTTGATCAAAAGTAATCACACACGTTTCTTGTCCATGTGACTTGGCAATGTTCATGGCGCAATGTAAAGTGGTATAAATCGTGTCTAAATTATTGGCAGGATGATCAATAA
This sequence comes from Magicicada septendecula, assembly GCA_034769895.1. Classification (NCBI taxonomy): domain Eukaryota; kingdom Metazoa; phylum Arthropoda; class Insecta; order Hemiptera; family Cicadidae; genus Magicicada; species Magicicada septendecula. Next base: position 269,972,999 of record CM068376.1, read on the forward strand.
AAGGAAGAGACATAACCTGAGAAGTTGAAAAATTCTTTTTATTTTTAGTTAGATGTTCAAGATAGCCATTCCATCCTGGCAATGGTGAAATATTCCTCCACTTTCCGTATAACCACAAAAAATCAACTGCATCTATGTTTCTTTTTGTTATTGCTAGATGATCATGCAGATTTTCAACTTGAATCTTGCTGTATCCAGGCACAACGGGTTTTTCATATGCTAGAAGAGATACATGTGATATTGCTGTCAACTCATTTGCACTTGGTTTAGTTGTACATTTTTCTATGCGTTTATCGTAAATCACAGCTTCTTTTGGAGTAACAATCTTAATCATTCCCATAACATGGAGAGTATTATTACCATCAAGAGTTTGGACATTTATATCCGCATTGTCTCCAACATATTGTACTAGCGCACCTGACTGTGATGATAAAATACGAGGTTGCGGATGGCATACTGAACAGTATTACTATACGAAGCTGCAAATCCCAAGCTAGATAAAACATCTAATAGTCTTTTGGATCCATATCTTCTATGAAGAAAAACAGAAAGCCCTAATAGTAGCTGTGATGAAAATGATCGTTCTCGTATCGAAGCCATTATTGCATGACTTATCGATGTGCATTTCGTTTTTAAATGATCCGTTCTTCCTCTTCTGTTTTTCAATATGATTTCGTGTAAAAAATGCAATAAAGTTTTGGGTATTTCTTCATTAATATCATCTAACATTTTACTCGGAGGTGGGTAAGTCTTGGTTTCGACTACCGATGTTCGAATATCTTCCCTAACAATAGCTGCTGCAGCTTCGACAATCCTTAATCGTTCTTCTTCCGGAGTACTTTTTTATTTTCGTACCAAGTTTTTGATAATATATTAGTGTGTGTGTCACGAAAAGATATGATAGTGAATGATCCTACTTTCTCGTAATCACTATGTCTGTTAAATATTTTTGTTGGAGTCTTGCTATAATAGTCTTGTCATCTGGTACATACTCCGTAAGGATATCTTTAAGCTCTTTTAATGTAAATTGCGAATCTTCATGATTTTCTATATAACAAAAAATCTCCTTCATGGCTTGAGTAACTTGATTATCTTCGCGAGGCTTATTCTCAGTAGATGGTGCTCGATTCAAGAAATTAGTATAGCAAACGGTATGGTACTTTGCTTCAGCTGCGACCAAGTCATACTCATAAAGTACACGATCTTTGACTAATTCTCCTAAGGAATCCTTTCGTTCTTCTGCTATTTAGATGACATTGTCTTTAAATTCCAGTGTACTTACGTTACTGATCGTACGTCGGTACTTTTCTTTTTTTCTTGACTCTGCTGCTCCATCAGCTGTTTGGCCACAAAATAAACACAGTTTTTTGAAATCAAACACTTCATTTCTTTTCTTACGAGGTACACTGGGTGATGGTAAAGGTTCACCTTCTTCTAGGCGTCGTTTCGATGCTTCTATGGAATTTTTACTGATGTACACTTTTCGACACTGAACATGCACATTCACAGAGGTTAGAGTATTTAAGAAGTCTATGTGACCATCATTTCTTTCGATACTTGCAGTTTTTAAAGTTTTCAAGCCACGCACTACATTAACAGAATCACCTTCTGTAAGTGACTTCTCACAAATAAAACACAAATCAGCCATAATTTTTAAAAATGTACGTCCGTCGTTGTAGAGATCTGAAACCAAATAAGAAAAAGGTCGTATTATAGGGGTCTGCCTTCCCAGTTACAATCTCAATAGAAAAATAAGAATGTAAGAGTTTACACATTTTAAAGACAAAATATTAATTATTTTTCTACTTAAAATCTACTTTGAATAAATTGATATGAAATTAAGATATACAAGAAATATTTCATTTAATGAGTTTTTAATTATACAAAGTAGATAAATATTATTAAATAAATATATTATATATATGTGAAATGTTATTAAATACAATGTATTAATTAATAAATAATACAAATTATTCATTGTTAATAATATTTTAATGATTTATTAACTTTATACAAGGTATTATTCACCGAGATTCACTATTGACCTTGTATTAAAGTATATATGGCTGAGCGCTGCGCGCTCTCCGCCCTCTATCTCAAAAACGGTTGAGCGCATGGAAAAATGTTTGGAACAAAACTTGTTGCAAAGTTTATGCTCTACAATTTTGATAATAAGTGTTAACATCATTGGACCAATAGAAACCGAGATAATGGCGAAAAACCGATTTTTGTGACCTTTGACCTTCAATAACTTACGATGCAGACTCGAGATTTTATGTGACTTTTGACACAACTTTTAGAACGCCAAAAGGAAGGTGTATACGAGTTTCCAGCTTATTATCTCTCATTCCGAGGTGAAACCCTAATATGACTGGACTAATTGAGGTACAAACGACAAGGTTGTACGATCCGCTAACACACCCGCGGTGGGACCGATCGTGGCAATGGGTGGATATTTTACGTAGTGAGCCACAGGGCACCAGGACGAAACTTGTATTGTAGTCCTGGCTGCAACACGCGTGGGCTCTACTGCAGTGGTCGGTTTACTTGCCCAGTACTCGTGTGACAATAACGTGTGACTTAAATTACGCGTATAATAATCTTGGAATTGACGGATTTCTTAAATACCTTCGTAATGAAAACAGATTTAATCTTAGAAAACAACGAATGTATAAAAAAATGCAACAGCTACAAATACTTACAGAAATGGATGCTTTGAGACGAGCTGGTAGATCTTCAAGGTTAGAGCGAATACGAAAAGAAACGATCAAAGAAGAAATGGGCGTACAAAAAACAATAATCGACTGCATTGAATAAAAATTAATCTGGTACGGACACGTACAAAGAATGGGACAATACCGACAACCAAAGAAAACAATGAGATGGGTACCTAGAGAGCACAGAAAGAAAGGAAGACACAATAAAACATGGATAGAGGGCATACGATCAATGAACGATAGAGAACTAGATGATGAAAACTGCAACGACAGACAACAATGGAGGTTGGACATCGGACAACGTATTAGGACGTTTTGACCCCGAATTGATAAATAATGAAAATTCTCCTCCTCGGTGGGAGAAAAGACATAGAAATTATTTTATCATAGACGTACAAATTATTATCATAGAAATGCATGCAAACACACACAGATGAACGAACTGAGCTGTTGTAGAAATGAAATGAACTGACGAAATAGCTGTTGAACTGATTCGTCATGGCATTTTGAACACCACAAAAAGTGTGGTTGTCTGCTCAACTGCTCTGAAGATGATATAGTCACCGAACTGTCCTCTCAAGGAGTTACAGCTTGCCAGAGTTTGACAGTAAGAAGAGGTGAAAAAACGTTAGCATTAGCTTCACACGTTCTAAAATTCAACCGAAAAACACTACCAAAGAAGATAGAAACTGGTATCCATAGGCTGTGTGAGGTATTTCATACGCCACCCTATGCAGTGCTACCAGTATTTTCCGTTCGGAGACACAGCATCTAGATATGCGAGAATTAAGACCTAAATCTCTGGGAAACCATCTCACAGGGATGGTTCTTGCTATGATGCCATGAAGTTCGTGAACTGTGGTGGACAATTGCCCAAGGTCTAAGAATTACCCAATGTGAAAACATTTGAAAAGCTCTGTTGTGTGGAGGCAAGGAAACGTGTCCTTTAAACAAAGAAAGGGGCAACCATAGTATTGTTCAACGCATAAGCAACAAAATCAACACCTTCAGAATGTAAATAGCTAAAGACTTAATGTTAGCCGTAGCTGGGTTCGTTGAAAAATGTCTGAAAGAGTTTCACCATAAGCCAAGAGGTGACCAACGTGAACAAAAAGTATAGTAACGGACCGGTCTGCAACCACAACGACAGTCTACTGCAGGATCAACCGAAATATTTTAAACGTCTGCGACAGCAGACGCTTCATCCGTGGTGAAAAGCTAACACATCACTCCTCCCTCCCAGATACAAAATGGAGGAATTTTTGAAGGAGGAACCGGGAGATGGAAAAGCCCCCTGTACTCCTAAGACGAGCTCGGGGTCAAAGTTCGGCTCACTTCCTTTCGCCAGTGATCTCACCGACTTGGGGACTTGGCAGAATTGCAAGAGATCAGCAGAAGATTAATGGATGGCCGGTAGACAAACCGGTAAAAAATGCATACCTTTAGACCGGTAGACAAACCTGTACTAGCAAACATTTCACAAGTAGCAAAGTGGAACATATTCTTCAGTGAAATATAAACGGACGTGTCTCTCGTTACTAAGAAAGAAGAGGATACTTGGCAGTTACAGGTACACACATATGTATGTGCATCCAGGACACACTTCAAACCAGCAAAATATTTAAGCATTAGAAGGTGCGAGAACTTCCACTCTGATGTTGATCCAACCATGAGAGCTACAGGTGGTGTTGCTACCTTTCTTAGAAATACATGTCCAGCTAGGGAAGTGGCATCACCACACCTCTGCGGGCAACTCCTGAGGTTGACAATCTGCTGCTTATGTCTGCCCGACGTTCGATGGCAGTAGGAGGACCTGCAAAATTGATTCGGGTGGATTCCAACTCCTGTACCATTACTGAGATATTTAACTGCTCGTAGTTCAATTTAGGTCTATGGGTGTGCAGCCTCAAATACGGTTGGCTCTAGATTGGAAGACTTGCTATCCAAAGGTCTTATTGAACATTGGAGATAGCACATATAAACGGATATGTCTTGTAATCCAGCCGGACTGGTCCTTTCCAGGCTACCGACTTTCCTATCTGTATCCCGAATCTCGCTCCGCGTCTGTTGTGGAGAGTGCTTCCTGCTTTCATAAAGTGACCGTATCCTCTGGTCATAACAATAATCAGAAGAAGAAGGAAGAGCGCTTGCCGAAATGTGGTGCATTGACCGTGCAAACTGAGTTCCCGAGAAATTAAGGCCTGTCGACGTCGAACGGGCATTGTCGAGTTGCGGCCGCCATCGCGGAAGCAGTTCAGAGTCATAATCCGCGGACTTTGAGGTTCTTTACCGAGGATACCAATGTTGTGGTGAAATGCTGTAGTTAAATAATCGATGAGACAACAGCGAAGAGCTTTCAACTGATTCATACGTGTGTCAATTAGATACCTTGACAGTTTACACCTTTGCCCGACGCCCGATGGCAGTAAGAGGACCTGCAACATTGATTCGCGTGGATTCCATCTCATGTACTCTTATTGAGAGATTTCAGTGCTCATAGTTTAATGTATGCCTATGGGTGTGCAGCCTCGAATACGGTTGGCTCTAGATTGAAGACTTGCTATCCAATGGTCTTATCGAACATTGAAGATAGCACAAGTTTCTTAGATACGCAGGTCGAGAGAGATTGTGGGTACAGCAAAAGTCCAGCTGGAACGAATTGTTTCTGGTATCATCCGATCCACTCCGGCAGCGGACTGGAGGCGGGTGTGAGCAGTGGTTCATCAACTTACTGTCTTTGAGCATGACGGTCGAGTTGTGTACAACAACGAACAGGTTGTGGAAATCTTGGCTGTGCATTACGCCACCTCAGACAGTAGTTCGAATAGTTTTAGTGAAGACTTCGTCAGGAGAAAGGACGAGGTAAAGCAAGAACCTCGAGACTTCGGAAGAGGCGTTAGTAGGTCGTAGAATCGCCTATTTACGACGAGGGGATAAACGTTTCTGGGAGTATCGCAACAATAACAGATAAAATTTCTTTCAGCATTTTAAAACTTATGTCCGAGGCAATGAAATCTACACTATTATAGCATATAACAACATTTGGACGCAAGGTGCTTATCAAAAAAAGTGAAAAGAAACAATTGTCATTTTCATTCTTAAGAAAGGTATTAAAGAAGATGATGAACAATTGGCTAACCTTGTATCTGGAGCAATACAGCCTATTAATCGTACAACAGTGTGGAAGCATCATTCGACTAATGACCAGCTGGTTTACTTGGAACACGCAGTTCAAACTAGCTTTATCGAAAGAACACAGAAAACACATGATTGCTATGTATTTTGACTTGAAGAAGGCGTTCGACCCAACATGGAGGCACAATATTTTATGTTAAAACGGCTCTGCAAGTCCCAATTGAGGGAAGAATCTTCCAAAATTTATTGCAAATTTCCTCTCGGTACGTTCCTTCCATGTCCACGTCGGGGAAACCATCTCGACCTGGTGCGTGTTCGAGAACAGTGTTCCTCAAGGCTCTCCGTTGAGTGGAACACAGTTCGTTATCGCTATCAATGAGATCTTCAAGGGCATTGATGTAAGGGTAGAAATATGACTCTACGTTGACAATTTTGTTTTATTTTATTCATCATCAACAGCGATAATCAAATACACGTTCCAAGGCACCATAAATTCTTATGGCGACTGAAAACGCCTAAAGTATGGGTATTTCTTTCTCAGGAGGAAAAAGTATCTGAGATGAACCGGTACTGAAAAAGTGTAACTCAGTTGATGCCTAATATCATACAGTAAGTCAAGGTAATTCCTTTATTCTAAAGCGATGATGAATCAACAGTGACTTAAGACCTTTAGCTGTCTAACCCATAACTTAAAAGACTACCTATTTAATAAATAATACTAACAATAATATCAGCAATAACTCTATGATAACTGTAACGACTAAAATGTTTAAAATAATCTTAAATGTAGCCTAATAAGTAAAAATTATAACACCAAAAATTTCGAAAAATTTTAATTACATAATTAGCAGTAAGAAGTGTCGTTGAAAGGAGTAACGAAGGGTGTATATGTGGAAAGCATATTTTGTAAGGGACAAAAGAGAAGCTAGCAAACACGCTTTAGTGACGGGCAGGTCATACATTTTCGTAGACAGCTGCAACGCACGCCCTGTGAACAAGCAGAGCTCACTGCTCCCGGTACGTAGAACACCAGTTTTTTGTGAAAACACATTGATTCCGTAGAAAACTACATACAATGTGTACAGACCCATTAAAGGATAAAAGGCTTGGTAGTTAACAATGGTCAAGTATACATGTATACGCCAGCTGTCAGGAGAAAGCGACGAAGGGTGTATTGATTTGAAAGACTCCAGCGGTCGACGACAGGGTTTTGACCTTACTTGGAAATGAAAGCGCAGAGAGTACGTCCAAACTCATGGATGGGGTGTTGACTGGCAATCAAAAGAAAAAAACCAACTTTTAAAGAAGGGTAGGCGAGGCCCTTGAACAACAATAGATAATAACGCCAAAGCGACGAAGTACAGATACAATACAAATGGAAGAGAAACTTAGGGTTGTCGCTGTAGACTTCAGAAAAAACGACAGATACAATTTATTGCTGCGTTATCTGGAAATGACAACGACCTCAAAATACGAAGCAAGGGAAGAATCTGGTGGGGAACCAGGAGCCCTATCAGAGAACGCCTTTGAAAAGATAGGTGGTATTTGGACTTGGAGGGAAGAAAATGAAACCAATAAGGACACGGCGTCGTTGGAATCAGAAGTCTGGTGGGAAATTTGGTAAGGAGAATATAGGAACGAGACAGTAACGCGCTCGGGGGAGTTCTAACTAAATTTTGGACACGATCGGAGTAAAGTCAGTGACTGGAGTAATTAGCATTTTATTGAACTTAGAATAATTCGATACACAGTGTGAGAAGGTAGTTTTCGAACTTATAACAAAAGTTAATACAGTGATTACAAACACACGAACTATGAAGTAGAGTTCACACTATTAGCATACCAGTGAACATTAACTGAAACAGATAATAACCAGACAATAATGTAATTTCAGTGTATACGAACACTTTACAACAATAACTTTTAAGAAAGATTAACAACACAAACTACATTCATGAACACTTGATAACCAGACATACCGCAACAAAGGTGCGTAATATTAATTCAGATTTGGAATAATTCACGAGGTCGGTGTACAACAGAAAATGCTAACTTTTAATCATAAATTATAATCCGAATGCGTGGAGTTGGTGAGTGAAGTGTCTGTGAGTGACATCGTGGGAGTCATCCAGTACCATCCATCATCTGGAGGAGTTAGCTGCACGATTCTAGAACGATCGACATGAGGGAATCATCACCGTAACCACCGAGTGATTGGATATTCGAATATCAAGTATAGTAAAACATGTCTTAATTAATTTAGATCCACTGTCTGTCATCTCAAAGAATCCACACACACTAGAATTCATTAAAGTAATCGTCAAGGAATTAAAGAAATTGATTTATAAAGTTTAATTAGAAGTAATATCATCATTCTTTATCAGTTTTGGAATAATGTTTATTCCCAAGTTCTAAATGAATCTGTAGTTACAAAGTATAGTAATAACTTAAGAGATAATTCATATTAAGAATTTATAAGATGAAACGAAACATTATATTTAATAAAGTACTAAACGGAATTGATGAATGATTATTAATATGCAACCATTAGATTGAGAGTTTGAATAACAAATTTTATTAATGTATTATTGTTTGATATTTACAATTTAATAATGAGTATTAAATTTTGGTAATGTGTTATTTTTATGTTTACAAGTAATAATGAGCACGTAAAATTTTGTGCTATTGTTTGATATTTACAAGTGATAACAAACTAGTGTGAATAAATTTAAGAGCTATCAGTAGAAATGTGCATTTATTATTTTTTAACCCTGAGATAAAGGGCTTGTCTTGAAAGTTCCTTATAAAATATTATCTCAACTACTTCCAATAATAATGCTTTTTTCCTAATTAATTTATTGCCCTTCTCCATACACTAGATTGTTTACAGTCATCCACTTTGACAAAGTTATTTTGACTGCAGCAAATGATTTCTGTGGATTCTAAGAGTATTCTCGTATAGTAGTTCGTCTGTCTTGCTATGATGTGGCTCTCAAAAAATCGAATGCTTTTATGACTACGCCCGCTTCAAGAGATGATTTCTCAACTCCATCGTGTTTGTGCCGAATGAGTTCTTTCAATCTAGAACCCAAATACCTTTTCGTTGCGCCTACGTAAATATTTCTACAATTACATGGAATTTTGTAAAAGCCGGTTGTTGCTCTGGTTTGTTGTACTTCACAGAACTAGCGTAGGAGTTACTCCCATTTCTTACAAAGCTTAAATATAGTCTTGATGTCATACCTCTTCAAGAGCCTTCCAATTTTATCAGTGGATGTACGCGTATATAAGGCCTGTGTCATCACGTTCTGGGCATTTGCATAACTATTCCGCTGTAGAACGCACTTTTATATCGACTTTTGTCGTTCTCACCGTCTATAGAATGAATACTTTTCTGGAACCGCCTGATTCGTCCTGTAATAAATCAGATACGCGGTACCTATTGTGACCTACAACTGTGTTTATTACCATTCACCTTTCTTTTTGTTAAGGCAACAAATAAAGATTGCATTCTAATTAAAATCTGGATAACTTCAACGAAAACAAATTAAAAAAAAGTAGTTTGTCTTTAATGTTTAAAATTTTGGTACTTACTCCGTATGCGTTTCAAACTTTATTGCAAAGGAAATTAGCCAGAAATATTTCAACACAACTGTTTTACGGAAGCTTGACAGCACAATAACGTATGTAGCACACACCACCAGCTAAATATCGATTTACTTTCAGACTATTAGGTTATCGAAGAAAGTGACGGTAAATTATAAAATTCTGTGTAGATATGACGTGCAATGAATCCGTAATATAATTGAAAATTCAAGTGTATAAAACGAATATTGTGGTATGTAACTGGATTACAAATTTCATAAACTTACAAAAGCATATACTTTAAACGTTTTATAGATCTTAAGGCATTAGTGTTGACTACTGAACGACAGTTTTGTGAGTGCTATAGGAGAAAGTACAGGAATGAATGTCAGAATTTATCTAAAATACTGGTGGGTCACATAAGAAAAGGTGTGGGGCCAGACCAATACTTTGTCGTCGCTACAGTTCAATACGTGCATTGCAAGAAGAGGATTTTTTAGGAATAAGAATATAAGGTTATTAATCACCATGTTCAGATTTGCGGATGACAGGGCTTTTAGGTCGAAAGTAATCTACTGAGCAATCTGTTTATTATGGAAAGGGACTTACAAGCAGATAAGAGTCAGGCTTGATCTTATTTGATATTAAACAAGTCTGAAATAAACAAAATATTGGACTGACAGGCGGGTGACATTAAAACATGATAACACTTTCAAAGTCCTGGTGTCAGCGGATGAAAGATCCGTTGAAGATATTAAAGACTAAATATCATAGCACAAGGAAGATATGGTTTGTGAAGAAGATTATTTCTTTATAGTTTGTTTATAAGAATAATATTTTTTATATAGTGATGGCCTCCACATATCTCCCCTTATAGCCATCCCAACCTCCTTGAAGATTTCTGTCTAACAGAGAAGCTGAATGGCTGTGTTCTGATGTGAAGGGAGTGCATAGAACAGTATGAATACTTTGGTGTATGCACTCTACCTAACTGGGACGTATTTCAGCGGGAACGTCTATATACCGTAGAAGAAAAAGAAAAATACTACACGTATAAAAAACAATCAACAAGTAACTTAAATTTACACAGAACGCACATTTCTAAATTGATTAGATGCCCTAGTCAAAGTCTCACTCCAGTATCTTCATAAAATTCTTCTCTAAGGCATAAATATTCTGATTGAAACAGTCAGCGCCTTCACTGTCACAAACTCTGTTCATCATTTTAAAGCATCTCGCTGATGGAGCCAACACACTCTGCCACAAGTCCTACCTGAACAAGACTTGACTTGCTGCGTAGCTACTCTGTAACCAATCTCCCAGAGACATCTATAAGGCAGTCAATACACAAATAACACACCTTGTAGTGTTCTTCTATTTTTAAGGGTCATAATTGCCCAATGTTCACACTTGGCCTCGTATGAAGAAAAATGCTGACCAATGCCACAATATTGTAGTTAAGAAAACACGTTATTTGACTGCCTCAGTCTTCTGATCGGTGTCGTCCCTTATATTAATATAATATATAATTATAATAATGACTCCTTTTTTACTGCCCAAGCAGTCCAAAGACTGCCCTGCAAAGCTATGCAGAGTAGTCTGGATTATGTAAGCCGTTCGACATACACAGTATGTAGCGTGGCCAGCACTACGCATCGGCCGCCCATTGTAGCCCCAGGATGCTATCCCAGGTAATCATTTCCTCTGATTGACTCGAAATGGGAGTTGAAAAACGTGACTTGATTTTATGACGCGCCCGGGAATTGAAGCCGGGACCTCTACATTAGTAGCCAGGCGGCGTTACCACTGGTCTTCTAAGTCGCAAAATCATTTATAATCTCGATAAAATGATGAGAAAGTCAGCCTTACTGGACGTTCTACTCAAATGACGGAAAAATTGCATCAAGTCTTTTGGGTGTTACGGAACAATGTATGTTTCCGAATCGCGGACAATGGGCAAAAGTTATAATATTCTGAGACTTGGTTTTGGAGAAGAAGGTAGAGTTTTCACAGAAAGGTTGATTCTGAGAGTCTTACAGTAAGTATGACTTACCATACAAAAGGATTCGGAAGAAGAGAGATTATGCTAAAAATTTTCATCAGAAGGAATTTCCGATGGCTGAGTGGCAGTTGCTATATAGTATTAGAAGGAAATGGTATTGATAGAATTGACAGATGGCATGAAAGAAATTTTTGAGCGCAGGCTTTCAACATAGGAAGTCCAGATGATATCAGAATTTGGCTGTACACCAATTTCTGGTCAGTGCCATATTTAGGTGAGGGACGAATGGGACTGGACCCCCTCCCCACCGAGAGTTGACAAAGTTGACAAATCGATTCAGTCAATAAGTATCTTTTATAACGCTTAAAGCGAATGTTCCAATAAAGCGTACTTGTATTGTGTTATTATCGTTTACTTTAATGGGACTGATTTCAGGATGTTATCACGCGTTTTTCAGCCACATTAAAGATAGTACTGTTGCTTAGTCTTAACTTGTTTTTTCTTTTGTATGAAGCCGACCCGACTCCTGACCCCCCCACCAAGCCAAATTATAGATAGGCCACTGTCTCTGGTAGGGGACGCAAGGTGAAAATATTACTGCTCTCTACAACCGATGTGGTGTGTCGATTCATGAACCTAACGCGGCTCGTTTACATTACTTTATGCGCGAAGATAAACGTCTGGTAATTTACATTACGTGTCTTCGATTACGTACAATCGAGCTAAGCATGTGACTCACGCTAACACGTTGAAATCGTAATGTAGCAGCGGTCACATAGACTGCGACTGCATTATACATGTGAAATATCTTTTTATCGACTTTTTTCAACTAAATCTACGTTTCGTTATGCTGCGTTATGCAGTCTAAACTTGCATAATCGAAACATAAGAAATAAACAATGAAATGCAGTCGAGTTACGTCATTTCCGTGCCGGAAGAGTGGCCGTAGTGGCGCGATAAAAACGGTAAAAGCCGTTGATTTATGTCTGTGTAAAAATAAAACAGTACACTGCGACACTACCAGTGTTTCTTTGTCTGCATCGTGTCGTTGCTGCTTGCGAATCGTCTTTCTTTCGTGTAAAACGGCATTGCATGGAGGCAACTGACCATGGACGTCACCAGTGTGACGTCCGCCATCCTCTTCCTCTGCCTGATGTAAACACGATCGTCATGTGTCGGTGAACGACGAAAATATGGGTAGTCTATTTCTTTCTCAGGAGCAAAAACTATCTGAGATGTGCTGGCGATGAAAAATCTAATTTGGATAATATATAGAGTAAGTCAAGGTCAATCCTTTATTCTAAAGCAGTGGTTCCCAACCGGTGGTACGCGGAGGGATCCAACGTGGTACGTAAGAAGACCTAGCTAGGAAAAAAGTATTTAGTTAAAAATAAATAAATAAATAAAAATTTATGTTCAAAACACCAATAAATTTTCATCGGACATGATTTAAAACGATCGCCCTTATGGAAACATATGGATTCCCCTAATGAAGTTTTGATGTCTGACATAATTGCACATCTTAAAGCACTGAATGTCAACAGTACTTCCCAGAATATGTCCACAGATTATTGGGTTAAAAATCCATTTTCAGTGAAAATGTTCCTGAAGATGTAGAAGAAAGAGAATCGTTCATTGAGATGGCAAGTGACAGCTCTATGAAGGAACTCTTTGAAAAAAAATATCCTAGAGTCGTTTTGATGGTAACAAAAACCGAATAACCAGGTCTTCATAAGCAAAAATTAAAGTTGTTAATACCTTTTGTGGCAAGTAACCTTTGTGAAAGTGGATTCGCTGAACTTGTCTATGTTAAAAACAAATATAGGAACAGTATGTCTATTGAGTGTGATTTAATGTTGAAAATAACATCAATAGAACCTGACATTAACTCTCTGGTACAAAATAAGCAGCAACAAGTTTTACGTTAATAATTATTTTCTGTTTAGTATATTGTTATTTTTCAGTACCAAGAAAATTTGTAATGAAAGTAATCAACTGTCTTTCGAAAAAAAACATTATACTTTAGTTTAGCATAGAACCAACCTGAAATTAATATTAAAAATCAGTTCCTGTTTTGTAAATTCTATGTATTAGATATAAATAATTATACATAAACAGGAATAACAAACTATATACTCTTTATGTTGTATCAAGTTTTTTGTTGAGAAAACCCAAATAACCTTTCATTAAGCTCCGCCGGTATTCGAAATGAACGCGGAAGACCAAAGTCGTACGCGGGATTGGGAACCACTGTTCTAAAGCGATGATGAGTTAACGGTAACTTAAGACCTTTTGCTGTTGAACCTATAACTCAGAAAACTATCTATTTAATAAATAATAATAACAATAGTAACAGTAATAACTCTATAATGACCGTAACAATTAAAATATTTAAAATAATCTTACATTTTAGCCTAATAAATAAAAATAATAATTATCTCAACTAATTCCATTAAATCTGCTTTTTGCTTAATTAGTTTACTACTACTTTCCATTATAGTCATCCGCTTTGACATAGTTATTTTGACTGAAAATGATTTATGCGCATTCTCAGATTATAATTCGTTTGTCTTGCTATGATGTGGCTTTCACAAAAATGGATCGAATGCTATTATGTATACCCGCCTCCAGAGCTGATTTCTCAGCTCCATCGTGTTTGTGCCCAAGTTCTTTCGATCTAGTACCCAACTACCTTTTTGTTGCTCCGACGTAAATAGTACTACAACTACATCGAATTTTGTAAAAGCCGGTTGTTGTATGGGTTTTTGTCCTTCACAGAACTTGCGTAGCAGTTACTCCTATTCCTTACGAGATTAAAATACAGTGGAACCTCACTAACCCGTCACCCATTGATTCGTCTCCCTCTGTAATTCGTCATCCACTCAAGCTTTTTTTTCTTTTTTAACAAGCGAGTAACATTTACGCTCTGATTACAGTCGGGATAAACCAGAAACGTGCTCACTGTTTGTCGGGATTCTAATAATAGCCAGGAGAACGTATTGCGGAAGGTATTGGTTCCGATAATGGTACTTCGTACACGGCACAATAAATGTTGTATTGTGTTGTTACAGAGTAATACGTTTCCGAAAATTCAGTCGGATTGCTGATGCCTGGCAAAGTATTCCGGAAAACACTCTAAAATCTGCCCGGAATAAGTTACGCCAATCTGAACTACAACCAGCGTCTACAGAACCAGAAGGTCTTGACCTCACATCGGAATTGTTAAATACCTACCAGCATTTAACAGTTTGAATGAAGACGACGTCAAAAATTGGTGTGAAATAGACTTACCGGATGTAGGTTACGAAATATTTAATAATGTTGAAATTGTTGCATACGGATGCGCATAACCTACAGAAGCTAATGATGAAGACGATGACCACACAATAAAACCTGCAATCTCTCATAGGAGGCCATTCAATCACTGACTACAACAATCAAGTGGTACAAAGGCCAATGTGAAGCAGAACCGCCTAAAATAATTTCACCCCAATAAAACCTGCAATCTCTCATAGGAGGCCATTCAATCACTGACTACAACAATCAAGTGGCACAAAGGCCAATATGAAGCAGAACCGCCTAAAATAATTTCACTGCACCAAATACATAATTTGGCTCTTGATAAGTACGGTCAACAGAAAAAAAATCAGAGGAAAATTACATATCTTTTTTCACAATCCTTAAACATTTTTTTCTGCAAGTACAGTGCTTAACTTGTTTGAGTTTGAAAATTTCCAGCAATAAATGTGTTCGAACACTAGTACTGTACATTGCTAGTATTGTAATAAAACATTTTATGTTGTCTTTAATGGGTTTGTTTCTTACCCCCTCACTAATCACGTCTATTTCACATTTACCCCCTCACGTCTATTTCACTAATTCGTCACCCATTCGGTCCCGTAGGTGACGAATTAGAGAGGTTCTACTGTTTAGCCTTGATTTCATATCTCTTCGGGAGCCTTGGCGTGAAGGCTAAGCCTTTGAATCAACCGTCGTTATTGTTAACCGTTGAGCTAAGCCTTGGTCTTTGCATTAGGCCATATCCAAGGTGGGTAACAGATAAACGTTTTCAGTAGGCTACATATTATTGCGGCTATTACTTTGTTACACATTACTTCTGAATTATTTATCTTCGTTTCTTTCGCGCTTACTACGCATTGTATCTAAACTGATTTCTACTCCCTCCTTAAAATAAATATCGGTATGGAGAACCATACATGACTTCCATGTTCTAAGATTTATATTTAAAATCATATTCGAAATAAAATATTTCCATAGAAACTACTTCTTTCTACTTATTGCTTCAGCATTAACCACAGTACTGTCGTCACTAACGTATACCACCTCACGTTTTCGCACTCGATTTTCACCGATGATGGCAGTCGATGGCATTGCCGAAAAGTCTGGTTTTGCAGAAAACATTGGACTACGGCTAAAGAGCCCGGGAAGCAATTTTAACAAAAAACTACTTCTTTGTTGCCGATAACGTAGTACACATATAATAAATTCTGCCCTCCACCTTCAACTATAATTTTTAATAATAGAAAATTACCCCCACCCCGTTCACCTAACCTCTTCATTTATAGATATTTCATCTACGTTTCTACAGTGGATTACTATGAGCTTCTTATCAGGATACTTTATTTATAAAAATTAAGTACTTTACACTTGTTAAATCATAAAATGTTTCAGGTAAACTACCCCTTTCTCTTAACCGATCTTCTCCAAAATCAACAGACCTTCCGTCCTCTACAATTCAGGGAAGCATGCAAAAAAATATTTGATTCTGTTTGAATGTGCGGCAGTTATCGTTCGTCATGGAAACATTTCTCTTGTTACAACATAAAATATTGCAGGTAAACTACCCCTTTTCCTTAACTGATCTTCACCAAAATCAATAGACCTTGAGATCTCTGCAACTCAGGAAAGAGTGCAAAAAATTATTTGATTCTAATTGAATTTTCGGCAGTTATCGTTCGTCATAAAAAAATTACCCTTTTTAAAACATAAAACGTTGCTGATAAACTTACCCTTCCCTTAACCGATCTTCAACAAAATCAACAGACCTTGAGTTCTCTTTAGTTCAAATAGGTATGCAAAAACCTAGTTGATTCTGTTTGAATTTTCGGCAGTTATCGTTCGTCATAAAAAAAATTACCCTTTTTAAAACATAAATTGTTGCTGGGAAACTACCCCTTTCCCTTAACCGATCTTCACCAACACCAACAGGTATTGAGAACTCTACAATACAAAGCTGTATGCAAAACATCATTTGATTCTGTTTGAATTTGCGGATGTTATCGTTTACTATAGAAAAAAATTACCCTTGAAAAAAAACCGTTTCTGGTAAACTACCCCTTTCCCTTAACCGATCTTCAACAAAATCAACAGACCTTGAGTTCTGTATAATTCAAAAAAGTATGCAGAAGAGTAGTTGATTCTGTTTTAATGTATGGCAGTTAGGCTATCGTTCGTCAAAAAAAAAATTAACCTTGATAAAACATAAAATGTTGCTGGTACACAACCCTATTCCCTTAACCGATCTTCACCAAAACCAACAGGTCTTGAGAACTCTACATTTCAGGGCTGTATGCAAAATATTATATGATTCTGTTTGAATTTGCGGCTGTTATCGTTTGCCATATAAAATACCCTTGATAAGACAAAAACGTGTCTGGTAAACTACCCCTTTCCCTTAACCGATCTTCACCAAAAAAAATAGGTCTTTAGTACTCAACAAAACAGGGCTGTATGCAAAAACGTATTTGATTCTGTTTTAATTTGCGGCTTTTATCGTTTGCCATAGAAAACACCCTTTTAAAACATAAAACGTTGCCGGTAAACTACCCCTTTCCCTCAACCGATCTTCACCAACACCAATAGGTATTGAGAACTCTACAATACAGGGCTGTATGCAAAACGTCATTTGATTCTGTTTGAATTTGCGGCTGTTATCATTTACCATAAAAAAAATTACGCTTGATAAAAAACCGTTGCAGGTAAACTACCCCTTTCCCTTAAACGATCTTCACCAAAAACAATAGGTCTTTAGTACTCTAGAAATCAGGGCTGTATGCAAAAACGTATTTGATTATGTTTGAATTTGCGGCTGTTATCGTTTGCCATATAAAATACCCTTGTTAAAACATAAAACGTTGCCGGTAAACTACCCCTTTCCCTAAACCGATCTTTACAAAAATCAACAGATCTTAAGAACCCTACAATTCAGGGGTGTACGCGAAACATTATTTGATTCTGTTTGAATTTGCGGCTGTTATCGTTTGCCAAACAAACAAAATTACCCTTGATAAAAAAAAACCGTTGCCAGTAAACTACCCCTTTCCCACAACCGATCTTCACCACAAACAACAGGACGCGAGTACTCTACAAATCAGCGCTGTATGCAAAAAATTATTTGATTCTGTTTGAATTTGCGGCTGTTATCGTTTGCCATAGAAAAAAATCTACAGACACACGCACAGACAGACACACAGACACCCAGACACACAGACACACACACACACAGACACACAGACACTTTTCGAAAAATGACTTTTTTTCATGTTTTGAGTGTAGTACAATCATATTCTGCAATAATCTCGAACACGATTTTTTTTGCCATCACCATACTTCCATTTCCTTAAGGAACATGGAAGTAAAAGTAAACTAGTAAACTACCCCTTTCCCTTAACCGATCTTCACCAAAAACGACAGGTCTTGGGTACTCTACAATTCAGGCTTGTATGCAAACAATTATTTGATTCTGTTTGAATTTGCGGCTGTTATCGTTTGCCATAGAAAACACCCTTGACAAAACATAAAACGTTGCTGCTAAACTACCCTATTCCATTAACCGATCTTCACCAATAACAATAGGTCTTGAGAACTCTACAATTCAGGGCTGTATGCAAAACATTAGTTGATTCTCTTTGAATTTGCGGCAGTTATCGTTCGTCACAGAAAAAATACCCTTGTTAAAACATAAAACGTTGCTGGTAAACTACCCCTTTCCGTTAACCGATCTTCACCAAAAACAATAGGTCTTGAGATCTCTACAATTTAGGGCTGTATGCAAATAATCATTTGATTCTGTTAGAATTTGCGGCTGTTATCGTTTGCCATAGAAAATACCCTTCTTAAAACATAAAACGTTGCCGGTAAACTACCCCTTTCCCTTAACCGATCTTCACTAAAAACAATAGGTCTTGAGTACTCTACAAATCAGTGCTGTATGCAAAAACTTATTTGATTCTGTTTGAATTTGCGGCTGTTATCGTTTACCATAGAAAATATCGGTATGGAGAACCATACATGACTTCCATATTCTAAGATTTATTTTTAAAATCATTTTCGAAATGAAATATTACCATAGAAACTACTTCTTTCTACTTACTGCTTCAGCCTTAACCACAGTACTGTGGTCACTAACATATACCACCTCACGTTATCGCACTCGATTTTCACTGATGATGGAAGTCAATGGCATTGCCGAAACGTCTGGTTTTGTAGAAAACATTGGACTATGGCCAAATATCCCGGGAAGGAATTTTAACAAAAACTACTTCTTTGTTGCCGATAACGTTGTACACATATATATAAAAAATATGCATAAAATTAATGGCTTGTATAAGTTAATGATTGATCTCCATTAAGTAGTGCTCAAGTTTCCAAAGTTTTAATATTATGATGTCCGTAATTAAAACATCAGAGCAGGTTTAGTGTGTATAAGTGTTCACCGTGGACAAAAATTTTCAACATTTCCTATTGAGCGTTGCTTAGAATAAATCTGCGAATCTACAGTGTACGTTTCACAGAACAAACACGCGGAAAAGAAGGAGCGCTCCGAAGTCACTCATGGACCCTCAGCATCTTGCAGAGGGTTCATTCCCTAAAGACGAAAAGTCTGTCTATGAATCGTTCCTCTACAAACACGTGCAGTTACACTGCCCAGCGATCCACAGGAAGCAAATCGCTATCCACGCTGGACACTTTTTCGGCTTGCATGCGTTACGTTGGTATGGGTTCGGCACTTTCCATTTAAAAACCGTGCAGATGTAAGAAAATAAACATGAATGAGGCCAGAAATAACGCGAATTGTGTGTGTGTGTGTGTGTGTGTGTGTGTGTGTGTGTGTGTGTGTGTGTGTGTGTGTTCCCTGCCTTTTTATTGCGGTAGTGATAATAATAAAATGGAAACGTAAACAGTACATAACTGAGATATGCTTGCCTGCCACGCACGATATATTTTCTCTTATACATGACTAGCAGAATACCCGTGCTTCGCTACGGAGTTTCACGTTGTACGTAATGAAAATGTTAGTTTAATTAATAAAGTTTAATTAAAGTAGGCTTCTTAAAAATAAATAGCTGTTGCCCACAACTTCGTTCGCGTGGTCTTCAATTTAATGCGATAATATATTTAGAACAGAATCTATTCTATTGGGTTGCCATAGTAACCAGATCTAATAGGTTTAAGACCGCAAAGGACCCCCCAGAGGATCGTATCGAAAAAAACACTTGTCCTATGTTGGTTCTCCCGTTGCGTAAAATATTTGTTCCAAGTTTGGTTGCAATCGGTACAGTGGTTTAGGAGGAGATGTGGAAGAAACCTTCGCGGACGTGCGCACAACAACTCACCGAAGTTTCATCGCAATCGGATGAATGGTATAGGAACGCATACGGGACAAACAAAGAAACATTCATTTTTATATATAAGATGTAAACTATACCACTTACTTGACATAAACCGTGACAGCTAAGCTAATGTACAACATATATGTATTAATTATACACATAAATGTTCCTCGATATACACTCTATCTATTGGCGAAAACTTGAATAAAATCCGTTCAGTACTTCCTGAGATTAGCGATTTCAAACACAGAGAGAAAACGGACCGACTTTACTTTATACTATGTACAGAATTACATTAAAATGAAAAAATTATAATTTTATTGCCTGGCAACAAAATTATTTTATTTTTAACAATTACCATTGTTCCAAAAGTTCAAATGAATTTTCAAGTACTTTACTCTTGTTAAAACGTAAAAGGTTGCAGGTAAACTACCCCTTCCCCTTAACCGATCTTCACCAAAAACAACAGGTCTTGAGTACTCTACAAATCAGGGCTGTATGCAAAACATTATTTGATTCTGTTTGAATTTGCGGCTGTTATCGTTTGCCATAGAAAATACCCTTGTTAAAAAAACGTTGTAGGTAAACTACCCCTTTCCCTTAACCGATCTTATCCAAAAACAATAGGTCTTGAGAACTCTACAATTTAGGGCTGTGTGCAAATAATCTTTTGATTCTGTTTGAATTTGCGGCTTTTATCGTTTGCCATAGGAAATACCCTTGTTAAAACATAAAACGTTGCAGGTAAACTACCCCTTTCCCTTAACCGATCTTCACCAAAAACAATAGGTCTTGAGAACTCTACAATTCAGGGCTGTATACGAAACATTATTTAATTCTGTTTGAATTTGCGGCTGTTATCGTTTGCCAAAAAAAAAATTTCCCTTGATAAAAAAAAACCGTTGCAGGTAAACTACCCCTTTCCCTCAACCGATCTTCACCAAAAACAACAGGTCGTGAGTACTCTACAAATCAGGGCTGTATACAAAAAATTATTTGATTCTGTTTGAATTTGCGGCAGTTATCGTTTGCCATAGAAAAAAAATCTACAGACAGACAGACACACAGACACACACACACACACACACACACACACACACACACTTTTCGGAAAACGACTTTTTTTCATGTTTTGAGTGTAGTACAATCAGAATCTGCAATAATCTCGAACACGATTTTTTTTGCCATCACCATACTTCCATTCCTTAAGGAATATGGAAGTAAAAGTAAATATCGGTATGGAGAACCATACATGACTTCCATATTCTAAGATTTATATTTAAAATCATTTTCAGCCAAACAGCCAGGGAAGGAATTTTAACAAAAAAATACTTCTTTCTTGCCAATAACGTAGTACACATATAAAAAATATTATCCCCTCCCCCTTCAACTATAATTTTGATTTATAGAAAATTACCCCCAGCCCGTTCAACTAGCCTCTTCATTTATAGATATTTCATCTACGTTTCTACAGTGGATTATTAAGATCTTATCAGGATACTTTATCAAAATTAAGTACTTTACTCATGTTACAACAAAAAATGTTTCAGGTAAACTGCCCTTTCCCCGTAACCGATCTTCACCAAAATCAACAGACATTGAGTTCTCTATAGCTCAGGCACATATGTAAAAAATTATTTGATTCTGTTTGAATTTACGGCAGTTATGGTTCGTCATATAAAAAATTACCTATGTTAAAACATAAAACATGAGATTTGTAAAACATATCTAAGATTTATATTTAAAATCATTTTTGAAATAAAATATTTTCATAGAACCTACTAACGCTGGGGAAATCTGAGGAGCCAATCAGAGTTGGGCCTACCTGTCACTCTGCTGAATTTGGTGGAAAGCCCTGTCACTGTCGTCAAAGTATCAGCCATGACAGGATCCTCTTTTTCTGCAAAATGGGAGAGGAGGCTTGAGATGGAGTGAGTGACATGGTCCCCACCTCAATGAAGAACCCATTGTTTTATAAAAATATATTTAAATTTTGAAAACTGAAAATTCTTTTCTTGTTGTAAATATTTATATTTTATAATCAAAATGGCTTTATCAAAAAACAAACATTATTTTTTTATAATAAGTACTTACATATGTTTCTTAATATGCTTACTTTTTCTTCAATGTTGATGATCATTTCCAAACATTCTGACAAAATTGTATCTACAGAACAGTTAACATTCCCCAGGTTTCCATTTCTGCTAATTTCTCATTACACCTTCCACTGACGTATTATTAACCATTTCATAAACTATCGTATAATCTTTTCAGATTTTGTGGTACAAAATCTGAAATTTTCAGATTGCCTGACAACAAAATTATTTTATTTTCAACAATTACCATTGTTTGAAAAAGTTTAAATGAATTTTCAAGTACTTTACTCTTGTTAAAACGTAAAAGGTTGCATGTAAACTACCCCTTCCCCTTAACTGATCTTCACCAAAATCTAAAGGCCTTGAGTCCTCTACAATTCACTGACGTATGCAAAAAATTATTTGATTCTGTTTGAATTTGCGGCAGTTATCGTTTGCCATAGAAAATACGCTTGATAAAAAAACGTTGCTGGTAAACTACCCCTTCCCCTCAACCGATCTTCACCAAAAACAATAGCTCTTGAGTACTCTACAAATCAGGGCTGTATGCAGAAAATTATTTGATTCTGTTTGAATTTGCGGCTGTTATCGTTTGCCATAGAAAATACCCTTGTTAAAAAAACGTTGTAGGTAAACTACCCCTTTCCCTTAACCGATCTTCACCAAAAACAATAGGTCTTGAGAAATCTACAATTCAGGGCTGTATGCGAAACATTATTTGATTCTGTTTGAATTTGCGGCTGTTATCCTTTGCCAAAAAAAAAATTTCCCTTGATAAAAAAAACCGTTGCCGGTAAACTACCCCTTCCCCTCAACCGATCTTCACCAAAAACAACAGGTCGCGAGTACTCTACAAATCAGGCCTGTATGCAGAAAATTATTTGATTCTGTTTGAATTTGCGGCTGTTATCGTTTGCCATAGAAAATACCCTTGTTAAAAAAACGTTGTAGGTAAACTACCCCTTTCCCTTAACCGATCTTCACCAAAAAAAAAGGCCTTGAGAACTCTACAATTTAGGGCTGTATGCAAATAATCTTTTGATTCTGTTTGAATTTGCGGCTGTTATCGTTTGCCATAGGAAATACCCTTGTTAAAACATAAAACGTTACAGGTAAACTACCCCTTTCCCTTAACCGATCTTCACCAAAAACAATAGGTCTTGAGAACTCTACAATTCAGGGCTGTATGCAAAAAATTATTTGATTTTGTTTGAATTTGCGGCAGTTATCGTTTGCCATAGAAAAAAAATCTACAGACAGACAGACACACAGACAGACAGACAGACACACACACAGACACTTTACGGAAAACGACTTTTTTTCATGTTTTGAGTGTAGTACAATCAGAATCTGCAATAATCTCGAACACGATTTTTTTTGCCATCACCATACTTCCATTCCTTAAGGAATATGAAAGTAAAATATCGGTATGGAGAACCATACATGACTTCCATATTCTAAGATTTATATTTAAAATCATTTTCAGCCAAACAGACAGGCTGTGTCTTACCTGCCTTTTTATTGCTGTATTAAATGAAAAATATCATATTACATTAAAATGAAAAAATTATAATTTTATTGCCTGGCAACAAAATTATTTTATTTTTAACAATTACCATTGTTTCAAAAAGTTTAAATAAATTTTCAAGTACTTTACTCTTGTTAAAACGTAAAAGGTTGCAGGTAAACTACCCCTTCCCCTTAACCGATCTTCAACAAAATCGAAAGTCATTGAGACCTCTACAACTCAGGGACGTATGCAAAAACTTATTTGATTCTGTTTGAATTTGCGGCTGTTATCGTTTGCCATAGAAAATACGCTTGATAAAAAAACGTTGCAGGTAAACTACCCCTTCCCCTTAACCGATCTTCACCAAAAACAACAGGTCTTGAGTACTCTACAAATCAGGGTTGTATGCAAAACATTATTTGATTCTGTTTGAATTTGCGGCTGTTATCGTTTGCCATAGAAAATACCCTTGTTAAAAAAACGTTGTAGGTAAACTACCCCTTTCCCTCAACCGATCTTCACCAAAAACAATAGGTCTTGAGAACTCTACAATATAGGGCTATATGCAAATAATCTTTTGATTCTGTTTGAATTTGCGGCTGTTATCGTTTGCCATAAGAAATACCCTTGTTAAAACATAAAACGTTACAGGTAAACTACCCCTTTCCCTTAACCGATCTTCACCAAAATCAAAAGATCTTGAGAACTCTACAATTCAGGTCTGTATGCGAAACATTATTTGATTCTGTTTGAATTTGCGGCTGTTATCGTTTGCCAAACAAACAAAATTACCCTTGCTAAAAAAAAACCGTTGCAGGTAAACTACCCCTTTCCCTCAACCGATCGTCACCAAAAACAAAACAATAGGTCGCGAGTACTCTGCAAATCAGGGCTGCATGCAAAAAATTATTTGATTCTGTTTGAATTTGCGGCAGTTATCGTTGGCCATAGAAAAAAAATCTACAGACAGACAGACACACAGACAGACAGACAGACAGACAGACAGACAGACAGACACTTTTCGGAAAACCACTTTTTTTCATGTTTTGAGTGTAGGAGAATCAGAATCTGCAATAATCTCGAACACGATTTTTTTTGCCATCACCATACTTCCATTCCTTAAGGAATATGGAAGTAAATATCGGTATGGAGAACCATACATGACTTCCATATTCTAAGATTTATATTTAAAATCATTTTCAGCCAAACAGCCAGGCTGTGTCTTACCTGCCTTTTACTTCCATATTCCTTAAGGAATGGAAGTATGGTGATGGCAAAAAAAATCGTGTTCGAGATTATTGCAGATTCTGATTCTACTACACTCAAAACATGAAAAAAAGTCGTTTTCCGAAAAGTGTCTGTGTGTCTGTCTGTCTATCTGTGTGTCTGTCTGTCTGTAGATTTTTTTTCTATGGCAAACGATAACTGCCGCAAATTCAAACAGAAACAAATAATTTTTTGCATGCAGCCCAGATTTGCAGAGTACTCGCGACCTATTGTTTATGGTGAAGATCGGTTGAGGGAAAGGGGTAGTTTACCTGCAACGGTTTTTTTTTAGCAAGGGTAATTTTGTTAGTTTGGCAAACGATAACAGCCGCAAATTCAAACAGAATCAAATAATGTTTCGCATACAGCCCTGAATTGTAGAGTTCTCAAGATCTGTTGATTTTGGTGAAGATCGGTTAAGGGAAAGGGGTCGTTTACCTGTAACGTTTTATGTTTTAACAAGGGTATTTCCTATGGCAAACGATAACAGCCGCAAATTCAAACAGAATCAAATAATTTTTTGCATACGTCCCTGAATTGTAGAGGTCTCAATGACTTTCGATTTTGGTAAAGATCGGTTAAGGGGAAGGGGTAGTTTACCAGCAACCTTTTACGTTTTAACAAGAGTAAAGTACTTGAAAATTTATTTAAACATTTGAAACAATGGTAATTGTTAAAAATAAAATAATTTTGTTGCCAGGCAATAAAATTATAATTTTTTCATTTTAATGTAATATAATATTTTTCATTTAATACAGCAATAAAAAGGCAGGTAAGACATAGCCTGGCTGTTTGGGTGAAAATGATTTTAAATATAAATCTTAGAATATGGAAGTCATGTATGGTTCTCCATACCGATATTTTATTGCTGTATTAAATGAAAAATATTATATTACAATAAAATGAAAAAATTATAATTTTATTGCCTGGCAACAAAATTATTTTATTTTTAACAATTACCATTGTTTCAAAAAGTTTAAATAAATTTTCAAGTACTTTACTCTTATTAAAACGTATAAGGTTCCTGGTAAACTACCCCTTCCCCTTAACCGATCTTCACCAAAATCGAAAGTCATTGAGACCTCTACAATTCAGGGACGTATGCAAAAAATTATTTGATTCTGTTTGAATTTGCGGCTGTTATCGTTTGCCATAGAAAATACGCTTGATAAAAAAACGTTGCTGGTAAACTACCCCTTCCCCTTAACCGATCTTCACCAAAAACAATAGGTCTTGAATACTCTACAAATCAGGACTGTATGCAAAACATTATTTGATTCTGTTTGAAATTGCGGCTGTTATCGTTTGCCATAGAAAATACCCTTGTTAAAAAAACGTTGCAGGTAAACTACCCCTTTCCCTCAACCGATCTTCACCAAAAACAATAGGTCTTGAGAAATCTACAATTCAGGGCTGTATGCGAAACATTATTTGATTCTGTTTGAATTTGCGGCAGTTATCGTTTGCCAAAAAAAAAAAATTTCCCTTGATAAAAAAAACGTTGCAGGTAAACTACCCCTTCCCCTCAACCGATCTTCACCAAAAACAACAGGGCGCGAGTACTCCACAAATCAGGGCTGTATGCAAAAAATTATTTGATTCTGTTTGAATTTGCGGCAGTTGTCGTTTGCCATAGAAAATACGCATGATAAAAAACGTTGCTGGTAAACTACCCCTTCCCCTTAACCGATCTTCACCAAAAACAATAGGTCTTGAGAACTCTACAATTCAGGGCTGTATGCGAAACATTATTTGATTCTGTTTGAATTTGCGGCTGTTATCGTTTGCCAAACAAACAAAATTACCCTTGCTAAAAAAAAACCGTTGCAGGTAAACTACCCCTTTCCCTCAACCGATCTTCACCAAAAACAATAGGTCGCGAGAACTCTGCAAAACCGGGCTGTATGCAAAAAATTATTTGATTCTGTTTGAATTTGCGGCAGTTATCGTTTGCCATAGAAAAAAAAATCTACAGACAGACAGACAGACAGACACACAGACAGATAGACAGACAGACACACAGACACTTTTCGGAAAATGACTTTTTTTCATGTTTTGAGTGTAGTAGACTCAGAATCTGCAATAATCTCGAACACGATTTTTTTTGCCATCACCATACTTCCATTCCTTAAGGAATATGGAAGTAAAATTACCCTTGATAAAAAACCGTTGCGGGTAAACTATCCCTTTCCCTTAACCGATCTTCACCAAAAACAATAGGTCTTTAGTACT
Organism: Magicicada septendecula; assembly: GCA_034769895.1. Taxonomy (NCBI): domain Eukaryota; kingdom Metazoa; phylum Arthropoda; class Insecta; order Hemiptera; family Cicadidae; genus Magicicada; species Magicicada septendecula. The sequence continues at coordinate 270,000,175 of CM068376.1, forward strand.
CAAGAAATCAGGGCTGTATGCAAAAACGTATTTGATTATGTTTGAATTTGCGGCTGTTATCGTTTGCCATAAAAAATACCCTTGTTAAAACATAAAACGCTGCAGGTAAACTACCCCTTTCCCTTAACCGATCTTCACCAAGAACAATAGGTCTTGAGAACTCTACAATTCAGGGCTGTATACGAAGCATTATTTAATTCTGTTTGAATTTGCGGCTGTTATCGTTTGCCAAAAAAAAAATTTCCCTTGATAAAAAAAAACCGTTGCTGGTAAACTACCCCTTTCCCTCAACCGATCTTCACCAAAAACAATAGGTCGTGAGTACTCTACAAATCAGGGCTGTATACAAAAAATTATTTGATTCTGTTTGAATTTGCGGCAGTTATCGTTTGCCATAGAAAAAAAATCTACAGACAGACAGACACACAGACACACACACACACACACACACACACACACACACTTTTCGGAAAACGACTTTTTTTCATGTTTTGAGTGTAGTACAATCAGAATCTGCAATAATCTCGAACACGATTTTTTTTGCCATCACCATACTTCCATTCCTTAAGGAATATGGAAGTAAAAGTAAATATCGGTATGGAGAACCATACATGACTTCCATATTCTAAGATTTATATTTAAAATCATTTTCAGCCAAACAGCCAGGGAAGGAATTTTAACAAAAAAATACTTCTTTCTTGCCAATAACGTAGTACACATATAAAAAATATTATCCCCTCCCCCTTCAACTATAATTTTGATTTATAGAAAATTACCCCCAGCCCGTTCAACTAGCCTCTTCATTTATAGATATTTCATCTACGTTTCTACAGTGGATTATTAAGATCTTATCAGGATACTTTATCAAAATTAAGTACTTTACTCATGTTACAACAAAAAATGTTTCTGGTAAACTGCCCTTTCCCCGTAACCGATCTTCACCAAAATCAACAGACATTGAGTTCTCTATAGCTCAGGCACATATGTAAAAAATTATTTGATTCTGTTTGAATTTACGGCAGTTATGGTTCGTCATATAAAAAATTACCTATGTTAAAACATAAAACATGAGATTTGTAAAACATATCTAAGATTTATATTTAAAATCATTTTTGAAATAAAATATTTTCATAGAACCTACTAACGCTGGGGAAATCTGAGGAGCCAATCAGAGTTGGGCCTACCTGTCACTCTGCTGAATTTGGTGGAAAGCCCTGTCACTGTCGTCAAAGTATCAGCCATGACAGGATCCTCTTTTTCTGCAAAATGGGAGAGGAGGCTTGAGATGGAGTGAGTGACATGGTCCCCACCTCAATGAAGAACCCATTGTTTTATAAAAATATATTTAAATTTTGAAAACTGAAAATTCTTTTCTTGTTGTAAATATTTATATTTTATAATCAAAATGACTTTATCAAAAAACAAACATTATTTTTTTATAATAAGTACTTACATATGTTTCTTAATATGCTTACTTTTTCTTCAATGTTGATGATCATTTCCAAACATTCTGACAAAATTGTATCTACAGAACAGTTAACATTCCCGAGGTTTCCATTTCTGCTAATTTCTCATTACACCTTCCACTGACGTTTTATTAACCATTTCATAAACTATCGTATAATCTTTTCAGATTTTGTGGTACAAAATCTGAAATTTTCAGATTGCCTGGCAACAAAATTATTTTATTTTCAACAATTACCATTGTTTGAAAAAGTTTAAATGAATTTTCAAGTACTTTACTCTTGTTAAAACGTAAAAGGTTGCATGTAAACTACCCCTTCCCCTTAACTGATCTTCACCAAAATCTAAAGGCCTTGAGTCCTCTACAATTCACTGACGTATGCAAAAAATTATTTGATTCTGTTTGAATTTGCGGCTGTTATCGTTTGCCAAAAAAAAAAATTTCCCTTGATAAAAAAAACCGTTGCCGGTAAACTACCCCTTCCCCTCAACCGATCTTCACCAAAAACAACAGGTCGCGAGTACTCTACAAATCAGGCCTGTATGCAGAAAATTATTTGATTCTGTTTGAATTTGCGGCTGTTATCGTTTGCCATAGAAAATACCCTTGATAAAAAAACGTTGTAGGTAAACTACCCCTTTCCCTTAACCGATCTTCACCAAAAAAAAAGGCCTTGAGAACTCTACAATTTAGGGCTGTATGCAAATAATCTTTTGATTCTGTTTGAATTTGCGGCTGTTATCGTTTGCCATAGGAAATACCCTTGTTAAAACATAAAACGTTACAGGTAAACTACCCCTTTCCCTTAACCGATCTTCACCAAAAACAATAGGTCTTGAGAACTCTACAATTCAGGGCTGTATGCAAAAAATTATTTGATTTTGTTTGAATTTGCGGCAGTTATCGTTTGCCATAGAAAAAAAATCTACAGACAGACAGACACACAGACAGACACACAGACAGACAGACAGACACACACACAGACACTTTTCGGAAAACGACTTTTTTTCATGTTTTGAGTGTAGTACAATCAGAATCTGCAATAATCTCGAACACGATTTTTTTTGCCATCACCATACTTCCATTCCTTAAGGAATATGAAAGTAAAATATCGGTATGGAGAACCATACATGACTTCCATATTCTAAGATTTATATTTAAAATCATTTTCAGCCAAACAGACAGGCTGTGTCTTACCTGCCTTTTTATTGCTGTATTAAATGAAAAATATCATATTACATTAAAATGAAAAAATTATAATTTTATTGCCTGGCAACAAAATTATTTTATTTTTAACAATTACCATTGTTTCAAAAAGTTTAAATAAATTTTCAAGTACTTTACTCTTGTTAAAACGTAAAAGGTTGCAGGTAAACTACCCCTTCCCCTTAACCGATCTTCAACAAAATCGAAAGTCATTGAGACCTCTACAACTCAGGGACGTATGCAAAAACTTATTTGATTCTGTTTGAATTTGCGGCTGTTATCGTTTGCCATAGAAAATACGCTTGATAAAAAAACGTTGCAGGTAAACTACCCCTTCCCCTTAACCGATCTTCACCAAAAACAACAGGTCTTGAGTACTCCACAAATCAGGGTTGTATGCAAAACATTATTTGATTCTGTTTGAATTTGCGGCTGTTATCGTTTGCCATAGAAAATACCCTTGTTAAAAAAACGTTGTAGGTAAACTACCCCTTTCCCTCAACCGATCTTCACCAAAAACAATAGGTCTTGAGAACTCTACAATATAGGGCTATATGCAAATAATCTTTTGATTCTGTTTGAATTTGCGGCTGTTATCGTTTGCCATAAGAAATACCCTTGTTAAAACATAAAACGTTACAGGTAAACTACCCCTTTCCCTTAACCGATCTTCACCAAAATCAAAAGATCTTGAGAACTCTACAATTCACGTTTGTATGCGAAACATTATTTGATTCTGTTCGAATTTGCGGCTGTTATCGTTTGCCAAACAAACAAAATTACCCTTGCTAAAAAAAAACCGTTGCAGGTAAACTACCCCTTTCCCTCAACCGATCGTCACCAAAAACAAAACAATAGGTCGCGAGTACTCTGCAAATCAGGGCTGCATGCAAAAAATTATTTGATTCTGTTTGAATTTGCGGCAGTTATCGTTTGCCATAGAAAAAAAATCTACAGACAGACAGACACACAGACAGACAGACACTTTTCGGAAAACCACTTTTTTTCATGTTTTGAGTGTAGGAGAATCAGAATCTGCAATAATCTCGAACACGATTTTTTTTGCCATCACCATACTTCCATTCCTTAAGGAATATGGAAGTAAATATCGGTATGGAGAACCATACATGACTTCCATATTCTAAGATTTATATTTAAAATCATTTTCAGCCAAACAACCAGGCTGTGTCTTACCTGCCTTTTTATTGCTGTATTAAATGAAAAATATTATATTACATTAAAATGAAAAAATTATAATTTTATTGCCTGGCAACAAAATTATTTTATTTTTAACAATTACCATTGTTTCAAAAAGTTTAAATAAATTTTCAAGTACTTTACTCTTGTTAAAACGTAAAAGGTTGCAGGTAAACTACCCCTTCCCCTTAACCGATCTTCACCAAAATCGAAAGTCATTGAGACCTCTACAATTCAGGGACGTATGCAAAAAATTCTTTCATTCTGTTTGAATTTGCGGCTGTTATCGTTTGCCATAGAAAATACGCTTGATAAAAAAACGTTGCTGGTAAACTACCCCTTCCCCTTAACCGATATTCACCAAAAACAATAGGTCTTGAGTACTCTACAAATCAGGGCTGTATGCAAAACATTATTTGATTCTGTTTGAATTTGCGGCTGTTATCGTTTGCCATAGAAAATACCCTTGTTAAAAAAACGTTGCAGGTAAACTACCCCTTTCCCTCAACCGATCTTCACCAAAAACAATAGGTCTTGAGAAATCTACAATTCAGGGCTGTATGCGAAACATTATTTGATTCTGTTTGAATTTGCGGCTGTTATCGTTTGCCAAAAAAAAAAAATTTCCCTTGATAAAAAAAACCGTTGCAGGTAAACTACCCCTTCCCCTCAACCGATCTTCACCAAAAACAACAGGTCGCGAGTACTCTACAAATCAGGGCTGTATGCAAAAAATTATTTGATTCTGTTTGAATTTGCGGCAGTTGTCGTTTGCCATAAAAAATACGCATGATAAAAAACGTTGCTGGTAAACTACCCCTTCCCCTCAACCGATCTTCACCAAAAACAATAGGTCTTGAGTACTCTAGAAGTCAGGGCTGTATGCAGAAAATTATTTGATTCTGTTTGAATTTGCGGCTGTTATCGTTTGCCATAGAAAATACCCTTGTTAAAAAAACGTTGTAGGTAAACTACCCCTTTCCCTTAACCGATCTTCACCAAAAACAATAGGTCTTGAGAACTCTACAATTCAGGGCTGTATGCGAAACATTATTTGATTCTGTTTGAATTTGCGGCTGTTATCGTTTGCCAAACAAACAAAATTACCCTTGCTAAAAAAAAACCGTTGCTGGTAAACTACCCCTTTCCCTCAACCGATCTTCACCAAAAACAATAGCTCGCGAGAACTCTGCAAAACCGGCCTGTATGCAAAATATTATTTGATTCTGTTTGAATTTGCGGCAGTTATCGTTTGCCAAAAAAAAAAAAAAATCTACAGATAGACAGACAGACAGACACACAGACACACAGACACACAGACAGACAGACACACAGACACTTTTCGGAAAATGACTTTTTTTCATGTTTTGAGTGTAGTAGACTCAGAATCTGCAATAATCTCGAACACGATTTTTTTTGCCATCACCATACTTCCATTCCTTAAGGAATATGGAAGTAAAATATCGGTATGGAGAACCATACATGACTTCCATATTCTAAGATTTATATTTAAAATCATTTTCAGCCAAACAGCCAGGCTGTGTCTTACCTGCCTTTTTATTGCTGTATTAAATGAAAAATATTATATTACATTAAAATGAAAAAATTATAATTTTATTGCCTGGCAACAAAATGATTTTATTTTTAACAATTACCATTGTTTCAAAAAGTTTAAATAAATTTTCAAGTACTCTTGTTAAAACGTAAAAGGTTGCTGGTAAACTACCCCTTCCCCTTAATCGATCTTCACCAAAATCGAAAGCCATTGAGACCTCTACAATTCAGGGACGTATGCAAAAAATTATTTGATTATGTTTCAATTTGCGGCTGTTATCGTTTGCCATAGAAAATACGCTTGATAAAAAAACGTTGCAGGTAAACTACCCCTTCCCCTCAACCGATCTTCACCAAAAACACCAGGTCTTGAGTACTCTACAAATCAGGGCTGTATGCAAAACATTATTTGATTCTGGTTGAATTTGCGGCTGTTATCGTTTGCCATAGAAAATACCCTTGTTAAAAAAACGTTGTAGGTAAACTACCCCTTTCCCTTAACCGATCTTCACCAAAAACAATAGGTCTTGAGAACTCTACAATTCAGGGCTGTATGCGAAACATTATTTGATTCTGTTTGAATTTGCGGCTGTTATCGTTTGCCAAACAAACAAAATTACCCTTGCTAAAAAAAAACCGTTGCTGGTAAACTACCCCTTTCCCTCAACCGATCTTCACCAAAAACAATAGGTCGCGAGAACTCTGCAAAACCGGGCTGTATGCAAAAAATTATTTGATTCTGTTTGAATTTGCGGCAGTTATCGTTTGCCATAGAAAAAAAATCTACAGACAGACACACAGACACACAGACACACAGACAGACAGACAGACAGACAGACAGACAGACACACAGACACTTTTCGGAAAACGACTTTTTTTCATGTTTTGAGTGTAGTAGAATCAGAATCTGCAATAATCTCGAACACGATTTTTTTTGCAATCACCATACTTCCATTCCTTAAGGAATATGGAAGTAATTACCCTTGATAAAAAACCGTTGCGGGTAAACTACCCCTTTCCCTTAACCGATCTTCACCAAAAACAATAGGTCTTTAGTACTCAAGAAATCAGGGCTGTATGCAAAAACGTATTTGATTATGTTTGAATTTGCGGCTGTTATCGTTTGCCATAAAAAATACCCTTGTTAAAACATAAAACGCTGCAGGTAAACTACCCCTTTCCCTTAACCGATCTTCACCAAGAACAATAGGTCTTGAGAACTCTACAATTCAGGGCTGTATACGAAACATTATTTAATTCTGTTTGAATTTGCGGCTGTTATCGTTTGCCAAAAAAAAAATTTCCCTTGATAAAAAAAAACCGTTGCTGGTAAACTACCCCTTTCCCTCAACCGATCTTCACCAAAAACAATAGGTCGTGAGTACTCTACAAATCAGGGCTGTATACAAAAAATTATTTGATTCTGTTTGAATTTGCGGCAGTTATCGTTTGCCATAGGAAAAAAATCTACAGACAGACAGACACACAGACACACACACACACACACACACACACACACACAGACACTTTTCGGAAAACGACTTTGCTTCATGTTTTGAGTGTAGTACAATCAGAATCTGCAATAATCTCGAACACGATTTTTTTTGCCATCACCATACTTCCATTCCTTAAGGAATATGGAAGTAAAAGTAAATATCGGTATGGAGAACCATACATGAGTTCCATATTCTAAGATTTATATTTAAAATCATTTTCAGCCAAACAGCCAGGGAAGGAATTTTAACAAAAAAATACTTCTTTCTTGCCAATAACGTAGTACACATATAAAAAATATTATCCCCTCCCCCTTCAACTATAATTTTGATTTATAGAAAATTACCCCCAGCCCGTTCAACTAGCCTCTTCATTTATAGATATTTCATCTACGTTTCTACAGTGGATTATTAAGATCTTATCAGGATACTTTATCAAAATTAAGTACTTTACTCATGTTACAACAAAAAATGTTTCAGGTAAACTGCCCTTTCCCCGTAACCGATCTTCACCAAAATCAACAGACATTGAGTTCTCTATAGCTCAGGCACATATGTAAAAAATTATTTGATTCTGTTTGAATTTACGGCAGTTATGGTTCGTCATATAAAAAATTACCTATGTTAAAACATAAAACATGAGATTTGTAAAACATATCTAAGATTTATATTTAAAATCATTTTTGAAATAAAATATTTTCATAGAACCTACTAACGCTGGGGAAATCTGAGGAGCCAATCAGAGTTGGGCCTACCTGTCACTCTGCTGAATTTGGTGGAAAGCCCTGTCACTGTCGTCAAAGTATCAGCCATGACAGGATCCTCTTTTTCTGCAAAATGGGAGAGGAGGCTTGAGATGGAGTGAGTGACATGGTCCCCACCTCAATGAAGAACCCATTGTTTTATAAAAATATATTTAAATTTTGAAAACTGAAAATTCTTTTCTTGTTGTAAATATTTATATTTTATAATCAAAATGACTTTATCAAAAAACAAACATTATTTTTTTATAATAAGTACTTACATATGTTTCTTAATATGCTTACTTTTTCTTCAATGTTGATGATCATTTCCAAACATTCTGACAAAATTGTATCTACAGAACAGTTAACATTCCCGAGGTTTCCATTTCTGCTAATTTCTCATTACACCTTCCACTGACGTATTATTAACCATTTCATAAACTATCGTATAATCTTTTCAGATTTTGTGGTACAAAATCTGAAATTTTCAGATTGCCTGGCAACAAAATTATTTTATTTTCAACAATTACCATTGTTTGAAAAAGTTTAAATGAATTTTCAAGTACTTTACTCTTGTTAAAACGTAAAAGGTTGCAAGTAAACTACCCCTTCCCCTTAACTGATCTTCACCAAAATCTAAAGGCCTTGAGTCCTCTACAATTCACTGACGTATGCAAAACATTATTTGATTCTGTTTGAATTTGCGGCAGTTATCGTTTGCCATAGAAAATACGCTTGATAAAAAAAACGTTGCAGGTAAACTACCCTTCCCTTCAACCGATCTTCACCAAAAACAACAGGTCTTTAGTACTCAAGAAATCAGGGCTGTATGCAAAAACGTATTTGATTATGTTTGAATTTGCGGCTGTTATCGTTTGCCATAGAAAATACCCTTGTTAAAAAAACGTTGTAGGTAAACTACCCCTTCCCCTCAACCGATCTTCACCAAAAACAACAGGTCTTTAGTACTCAAGAAATCAGGGCTGTATGCAAAAACGTATTTGATTATGTTTGAATTTGCGGCTGTTATCGTTTGCCATAGAAAATACCCTTGTTAAAAAAACGTTGTAGGTAAACTACCCCTTTCCCTTAACCGATCTTCACCAAAAACAATAGGTCTTGAGAACTCTGCAATTCAGGGCTGTATGCGAAACATTATTTGATTCTGTTTGAATTTGCGGCTGTTATCGTTTGCCATAGAAAAAAAATTTCCCTTGATAAAAAAAACCGTTGCTGGTAAACTACCCCTTCCCCTCAACCGATCTTTACCAAAAACAACAGGTCGCGAGTACTCTACATATCAGGCCAGTATGCAGAAAATTATTTAATTCTGTTTGAATTTGCGGCTGTTATCGTTTGCCATAAAAAATACCCTTGTTAAAAAAACGTTGTTGGTAAACTACCCCTTTCCCTTAACCGATCTTCACCAAAAACAACAGGTCTTGAGAACTCTACAATTTAGGGCTGTATGCAAATAATCTTTTGATTCTGTTTGAATTTGCGGCTGTTATCGTTTGCCATAGGAAATACCCTTGTTAAAACATAAAACGTTACAGGTAAACTACCCCTTTCCCTCAACCGATCTTCACCAAAAACAAAAGGTCGCGAGTCCTCTACAAAATCAGGGCTGTATGCAAAAAATTATTTGATTTTGTTTGAATTTGCGGCAGTTATCGTTTGCCATAGAAAAAAAATCTACAGACAGACAGACACACAGACAGACACACAGACACACACACAGACACTTTTCGGAAAACGACTTTTTTTCATGTTTTGAGTGTAGTACAATCAGAATCTGCAATAATCTCGAACACGATTTTTTTTGCCATCACCATACTTCCATTCCTTAAGGAATATGAAAGTAAAATATCGGTATGGAGAACCATACATGACTTCCATATTCTAAGATTTATATTTAAAATCATTTTCAGCCAAACAGACAGGCTGTGTCTTACCTGCCTTTTTATTGCTGTATTAAATGAAAAATATTATATTACATTAAAATGAAAAAATTATAATTTTATTGCCTGGCAACAAAATTATTTTATTTTTAACAATTACCATTGTTTCAAAAAGTTTAAATAAATTTTCAAGTACTTTACTCTTGTTAAAACGTAAAAGGTTGCAGGTAAACTACCCCTTCCCCTTAACCGATCTTCACCAAAATCGAAAGTCATTGAGACCTCTACAACTCAGGGACGTATGCAAAAGTTATTTGATTCTGTTTGAATTTGCGGCTGTTATCGTTTCCATAGAAAATACGCTTGATAAAAAAACGTTGCAGGTAAACTACCCCTTCCCCTAACCGATCTTCACCAAAAACAATAGGTCTTGAGTACTCTACAAATCAGGGCTGTATGCAAAACATTATTTGATTCTGTTTGAATTTGCGGCTGTTATCGTTTGCCATAGAAAATACCCTTGTTAAAAAAACGTTGTAGGTAAACTACCCCTTTCCCTCAACCGATCTTCACCAAAAACAATAGGTCTTGAGAACTCTACAATTTAGGGCTATATGCAAATAATCTTTTGATTCTGTTTGAATTTGCGGCTGTTATCGTTTGCCATAGGAAATACCCTTGTTAAAACATAAAACGTTACAGGTAAACTACCCCTTTCCCTTAACCGATCTTCACCAAAATCAAAAGATCTTGAGAACTCTACAATTCAGGGCTGTATGCGAAACATTATTTGATTCTGTTTGAATTTGCGGCTGTTATCGTTTGCCAAACAAACAAAATTACCCTTGCTAAAAAAAAACCGTTGCAGGTAAACTACCCCTTTCCCTCAACCGATCGTCACCAAAAACAAAACAATAGGTCGCGAGTACTCTGCAAATCAGGGCTGCATGCAAAAAATTATTTGATTCTGTTTGAATTTGCGGCAGTTATCGTTTGCCATAGAAAAAAAATCTACAGACAGACAGACACACAGACAGACAGACAGACAGACAGACAGACAGACAGACAGACAGACACTTTTCGGAAAACCACTTTTTTTCATGTTTTGAGTGTAGTAGAATCAGAATCTGCAATAATCTCGAACACGATTTTTTTTGCCATCACCATACTTCCATTCCTTAAGGAATATGGAAGTAAATATCGGTATGGAGAACCATACATGACTTCCATATTCTAAGATTTATATTTAAAATCATTTTCAGCCAAACAGCCAGGCTGTCTTACCTGCCTTTTACTTCCATATTCCTTAAGGAATGGAAGTATGGTGATGGCAAAAAAAATCGTGTTCGAGATTATTGCAGATTCTGATTCTACTACACTCAAAACATGAAAAAAAGTCGTTTTCCGAAAAGTGTCTGTGTGTCTGTCTGTCTGTCTGTCTGTGTGTCTGTCTGTCTGTAGATTTTTTTTCTATGGCAAACGATAACTGCCGCAAATTCAAACAGAATCAAATAATTTTTTGCATGCAGCCCTGATTTGCAGAGTACTCACGACCTATTGTTTTTGGTGAAGATCGGTTGAGGGAAAGTGGTAGTTTACCTGCAACGGTTTTTTTTTAGCAAGGGTAATTTTGTTTCTTTGGCAAACGATAACAGCCGCAAATTCAAACAGAATCAAATAATGTTTCGCATACAGCCCTGAATTGTAGAGTTCTCAAGATCTGTTGATTTTGGTGAAGATCGGTTAAGGGGAAGGGGTAGTTTACCGGCAACGTTTTTTTAGCAAGCGTATTTTTTATGGCAAACGATAACAGCCGCAAATTCAAACAGAATCAAATAATTTTTTGCATACTTCCCTGAATTGTAGAGGTCTCAATGACTTTCGATTTTGGTAAAGATCGGTTAAGGGGAAGGTGTAGTTTACCAGCAACCTTTTACGTTTTAACAAGAGTAAAGTACTTGAAAATTTATTTAAACTTTTTGACACAATGGTAATTGTTAAAAATAAAATAATTTTGTTGCCAGGCAATAAAATTATAATTTTTTCATTTTAATGTAATATAATATTTTTCATTTAATACAGCAATAAAAAGGCAGGTAAGACATAGCCTGGCTGTTTGGGTGAAAATGATTTTAAATATAAATCTTAGAATATGGAAGTCATGTATGGTTCTCCATACCGATATTTTATTGCTGTATTAAATGAAAAATATTATATTACATTAAAATGAAAAAATTATAATTTTATTGCCTGGCAACAAAATTATTTTATTTTTCACAATTACCATTGTTTCAAAAAGTTTAAATAAATTTTCAAGTACTTTACTCTTGTTAAAACGTATAAGGTTGCAGGTAAACTACCCCTTCCCCTTAACCGATCTTCACGAAAATCGAAAGTCATTGAGACATCTACAATTCAGGGACGTATGCAAAAAATTATTTGATTCTGTTTGAATTTGCGGCTGTTATCGTTTGCCATAAAAAATACCCTTGTTAAAAAAACGTTGCTGGTAAACTACCCCTTTCCCTCAACCGATCTTCACCAAAAACAATAGGTCTTGAGAAATCTACAATTCAGGGCTCTATGCGAAACATTATTTGATTCTGTTTTAATTTGCGGCTGTTATCGTTTGCCAAAAAAAAAAATTTCCCTTGATAAAAAAAACCGTTGCAGGTAAACTACCCCTTCCCATCAACCGATCTTCACCAAAAACAACAGGTCGCGAGTACTCTACAAATCAGGGCTGTATGCAAAAAATTATTTGATTCTGTTTGAATTTGCGGCAGTTGTCGTTTGCCATAGAAAATACGCATGATAAAAAACGTTGCTGGTAAACTACCCCTTCCCCTTAACCGATCTTCACCAAAAACAATAGGTCTTGAGTACTCTACAAATCAGGGCTGTATGCAAAACATTATTTGATTCTGTTTGAATTTGCGGCTGTTATCGTTTTCCATAGAAAATACCCTTGTTAAAAAAACGTTGTAGGTAAACTACCCCTTTCCCTTAACCGATCTTCAACAAAAACAAAAGGTCTTGAGAACTCTAAAATTTAGGGCTGTATGCGAAACATTATTTGATTCTGTTTGAATTTGCGGCTGTTATCGTTTGCCATAGGAAATACCCTTGTTAAAACATAAAACGTTACAGGTAAACTACCCCTTTCCCTTAACCGATCTTCACCAAAAACAATAGGTCTTGAGAACTCTACAATTCAGGGCTGTATGCGAAACATTATTTGATTCTGTTTGAATTTGCGGCTGTTATCGTTTGCCAAACAAACAAAATTACCCTTGCTAAAAAAAAACCGTTGCAGGTAAACTACCCCTTTCCCTCAACCGATCTTCACCAAAAACAATAGGTCGCGAGAACTCTGCAAAACCGGGCTGTATGCAAAAAATTATTTGATTCTGTTTGAATTTGCGGCAGTTATCGTTTGCCAAAAAAAAAAAAATCTACAGACAGACAGACAGACATACACACAGACAGACAGACAGACAGACACACAGACACTTTTCGGAAAATGACATTTTTCATGTTTTGAGTGTAGTAGACTCAGAATCTGCAATAATCTCGAACACGATTTTTTTTGCCATCACCATACTTCCATTCCTTAAGGAATATGGAAGTAAAATTACCCTTGATAAAAAACCGTTGCGGGTAAACTACCCCTTTCCCTTAACCGATCTTCACCAAAAACAATAGGTCTTTAGTACTCAAGAAATCAGGGCTGTATGCAAAAACGTATTTGATTATGTTTGAATTTGCGGCTGTTATCGTTTGCCATAAAAAATACCCTTGTTAAAACATAAAACGCTGCAGGTAAACTACCCCTTTCCCTTAACCGATCTTCACCAAGAACAATAGGTCTTGAGAACTCTACAATTCAGGGCTGTATACGAAACATTATTTAATTCTGTTTGAATTTGCGGCTGTTATCGTTTGCCAAAAAAAAATTTCCCTTGATAAAAAAAAACCGTTGCTGGTAAACTACCCCTTTCCCTCAACCGATCTTCACCAAAAACAATAGGTCGTGAGTACTCTACAAATCAGGGCTGTATACAAAAAATTATTTGATTCTGTTTGAATTTGCGGCAGTTATCGTTTGCCATAGAAAAAAAATCTACAGACAGACAGACACACAGACACACACACACACACACACACACACACACACACACACACACTTTTCGGAAAACGACTTTTTTTCATGTTTTGAGTGTAGTACAATCAGAATCTGCAATAATCTCGAACACGATTTTTTTTGCCATCACCATACTTCCATTCCTTAAGGAATATGGAAGTAAAAGTAAATATCGGTATGGAGAACCATACATGACTTCCATATTCTAAGATTTATATTTAAAATCATTTTCAGCCAAACAGCCAGGGAAGGAATTTTAACAAAAAAATACTTCTTTCTTGCCAATAACGTAGTACACATATAAAAAATATTATCCCCTCCCCCTTCAACTATAATTTTGATTTATAGAAAATTACCCCCAGCCCGTTCAACTAGCCTCTTCATTTATAGATATTTCATCTACGTTTCTACAGTGGATTATTAAGATCTTATCAGGATACTTTATCAAAATTAAGTACTTTACTCATGTTACAACAAAAAATGTTTCTGGTAAACTGCCCTTTCCCCGTAACCGATCTTCACCAAAATCAACAGACATTGAGTTCTCTATAGCTCAGGCACATATGTAAAATATTATTTGATTCTGTTTGAATTTACGGCAGTTATGGTTCGTCATATAAAAAATTACCTATGTTAAAACATAAAACATGAGATTTGTAAAACATATCTAAGATTTATATTTAAAATCATTTTTGAAATAAAATATTTTCATAGAACCTACTAACGCTGGGGAAATCTGAGGAGCCAATCAGAGTTGGGCCTACCTGTCACTCTGCTGAATTTGGTGGAAAGCCCTGTCACTGTCGTCAAAGTATCAGCCATGACAGGATCCTCTTTTTCTGCAAAATGGGAGAGGAGGCTTGAGATGGAGTGAGTGACATGGTCCCCACCTCAATGAAGAACCCATTGTTTTATAAAAATATATTTAAATTTTGAAAACTGAAAATTCTTTTCTTGTTGTAAATATTTATATTTTATAATCAAAATGACTTTATCAAAAAACAAACATTATTTTTTTATAATAAGTACTTACATATGTTTCTTAATATGCTTACTTTTTCTTCAATGTTGATGATCATTTCCAAACATTCTGACAAAATTGTATCTACAGAACAGTTAACATTCCCGAGGTTTCCATTTCTGCTAATTTCTCATTACACCTTCCACTGACGTATTATTAACCATTTCATAAACTATCGTATAATCTTTTCAGATTTTGTGGTACAAAATCTGAAATTTTCAGATTGCCTGGCAACAAAATTATTTTATTTTCAACAATTACCATTGTTTGAAAAAGTTTAAATGAATTTTCAAGTACTTTACTCTTGTTAAAACGTAAAAGGTTGCATGTAAACTACCCCTTCCCCTTAACTGATCTTCACCAAAATCTAAAGGCCTTGAGTCCTCTACAATTCACTGACGTATGCAAAACATTATTGGATTCTGTTTTAATTTGCGGCAGTTATCGTTTGCCATAGAAAATACGCTTGATAAAAAAACGTTGCAGGTAAACTACCCCTTCCCCTCAACCGATCTTCACCAAAAATAACAGGTCTTTAGTACTCAAGAAATCAGGGCTGTATGCAAAAACGTATTTGATTATGTTTGAATTTGCGGCTGTTATCGTTTGCCATAGAAAATACCCTTGTTAAAAAAACGTTGTAGGTAAACTACCCCTTTCCCTTAACCGATCTTCACCAAAAACAATAGGTCTTGAGAACTCTGCAATTCAGGGCTGTATGCGAAACATTATTTGATTCTGTTTGAATTTGCGGCTGTTATCGTTTGCCAAAAAAAAAAATTTCCCTTGATAAAAAAACCGTTGCTGGTAAACTACCCCTTCCCCTCAACCGATCTTTACCAAAAACAACAGGTCGCGAGTACTCTACATATCAGGCCAGTATGCAGAAAATTATTTGATTCTGTTTGAATTTGCGGCTGTTATCGTTTGCCATAGAAAATACCCTTGTTAAAAAAACGTTGTTGGTAAACTACCCCTTTCCCTTAACCGATCTTCACCAAAAACAACAGGTCTTGAGAACTCTACAATTTAGGGCTGTATGCAAATAATCTTTTGATTCTGTTTGAATTTGCGGCTGTTATCGTTTGCCATAGGAAATACCCTTGTTAAAACATAAAACGTTACTGGTAAACTACCCCTTTCCCTCAACCGATCTTCACCAAAAACAAAAGGTCGCGAGTCCTCTACAAATCAGGGCTGTATGCAAAAAATTATTTGATTTTGTTTGAATTTGCGGCAGTTATCGTTTGCCATAGAAAAAAAATCTACAGACAGACAGACACACAGACAGACACACAGACACACACACAGACACTTTTCGGAAAACGACTTTTTTTCATGTTTTGAGTGTAGTACAATCAGAATCTGCAATAATCTCGAACACGATTTTTTTTGCCATCACCATACTTCCATTCCTTAAGGAATATGAAAGTAAAATATCGGTATGGAGAACCATACATGACTTCCATATTCTAAGATTTATATTTAAAATCATTTTCAGCCAAACAGACAGGCTGTGTCTTACCTGCCTTTTTATTGCTGTATTAAATGAAAAATATTATATTACATTAAAATGAAAAAATTATAATTTTAATGCCTGGCAACAAAATTATTTTATTTTTAACAATTACCATTGTTTCAAAAAGTTTAAATAAATTTTCAAGTACTTTACTCTTGTTAAAACGTAAAAGGTTGCAGGTAAACTACCCCTTCCCCTTAACCGATCTTCACCAAAATCGAAAGTCATTGAGACCTCTACAACTCAGGGACGTATGCAAAAGTTATTTGATTCTGTTTGAATTTGCGGCTGTTATCGTTTCCATAGAAAATACGCTTGATAAAAAAACGTTGCAGGTAAACTACCCCTTCCCCTAACCGATCTTCACCAAAAACAATAGGTCTTGAGTACTCTACAAATCAGGGCTGTATG
Source organism: Magicicada septendecula (assembly GCA_034769895.1). NCBI lineage: Eukaryota > Metazoa > Arthropoda > Insecta > Hemiptera > Cicadidae > Magicicada > Magicicada septendecula. Next base: position 270,016,829 of record CM068376.1, read on the forward strand.
CAAAACATTATTTGATTCTGTTTGAATTTGCGGCTGTTATCGTTTGCCATAGAAAATACCCTTGTTAAAAAAACGTTGTAGGTAAACTACCCCTTTCCCTCAACCGATCTTCACCAAAAACAATAGGTCTTGAGAACTCTACAATTTAGGGCTATATGCAAATAATCTTTTGATTCTGTTTGAATTTGCGGCTGTTATCGTTTGCCATAGGAAATACCCTTGTTAAAACATAAAACGTTACAGGTAAACTACCCCTTTCCCTTAACCGATCTTCACCAAAATCAAAAGATCTTGAGAACTCTACAATTCAGGGCTGTATGCGAAACATTATTTGATTCTGTTTGAATTTGCGGCTGTTATCGTTTGCCAAACAAACAAAATTACCCTTGCTAAAAAAAAAACCGTTGCAGGTAAACTACCCCTTTCCATCAACCGATCGTCACCAAAAACAAAACAATAGGTCGCGAGTACTCTGCAAATCAGGGCTGCATGCAAAAAATTATTTGATTCTGTTTGAATTTGCGGCAGTTATCGTTTGCCATAGAAAAAAAATCTACAGACAGACAGACACACAGACAGACAGACAGACAGACAGACAGACAGACACTTTTCGGAAAACCACTTTTTTTCATGTTTTGAGTGTAGTAGAATCAGAATCTGCAATAATCTCGAACACGATTTTTTTTGCCATCACCATACTTCCATTCCTTAAGGAATATGGAAGTAAATATCGGTATGGAGAACCATACATGACTTCCATATTCTAAGATTTATATTTAAAATCATTTTCAGCCAAACAGCCAGGCTGTCTTACCTGCCTTTTACTTCCATATTCCTTAAGGAATGGAAGTATGGTGATGGCAAAAAAAATCGTGTTCGAGATTATTGCAGATTCTGATTCTACTACACTCAAAACATGAAAAAAAGTCGTTTTCCGAAAAGTGTCTGTGTGTCTGTCTGTCTGTCTGTCTGTGTGTCTGTCTGTCTGTAGATTTTTTTTCTATGGCAAACGATAACTGCCGCAAATTCAAACAGAATCAAATAATTTTTTGCATGCAGCCCTGATTTGCAGAGTACTCGCCACCTATTGTTTTTGGTGAAGATCGGTTGAGGGAAAGTGGTAGTTTACCTGCAACGGTTTTTTTTTAGCAAGGGTAATATTGTTTCTTTGGCAAACGATAACAGCCGCAAATTCAAACAGAATCAAATAATGTTTCGCATACAGCCCTGAATTGTAGAGTTCTCAAGATCTGTTGATTTTGGTGAAGATCGGTTAAGGGGAAGGGGTAGTTTACCGGCAACGTTTTTTTAGCAAGCGTATTTTTTATGGCAAACGATAACAGCCGCAAATTCAAACAGAATCAAATAATTTTTTGCATACTTCCCTGAATTGTAGAGGTCTCAATGACTTTCGATTTTGGTAAAGATCGGTTAAGGGGAAGGTGTAGTTTACCAGCAACCTTTTACGTTTTAACAAGAGTAAAGTACTTGAAAATTTATTTAAACTTTTTGACACAATGGTAATTGTTAAAAATAAAATAATTTTGTTGCCAGGCAATAAAATTATAATTTTTTCATTTTAATGTAATATAATATTTTTCATTTAATACAGCAATAAAAAGGCAGGTAAGACATAGCCTGGCTGTTTGGGTGAAAATGATTTTAAATATAAATCTTAGAATATGGAAGTCATGTATGGTTCTCCATACCGATATTTTATTGCTGTATTAAATGAAAAATATTATATTACATTAAAATGAAAAAATTATAATTTTATTGCCTGGCAACAAAATTATTTTATTTTTAACAATTACCATTGTTTCAAAAAGTTTAAATAAATTTTCAAGTACTTTACTCTTGTTAAAACGTATAAGGTTGCAGGTAAACTACCCCTTCCCCTTAACCGATCTTCACGAAAATCGAAAGTCATTGAGACATCTACAATTCAGGGACGTATGCAAAAAATTATTTGATTCTGTTTGAATTTGCGGCTGTTATCGTTTGCCATAGAAAATACGCTTGATAAAAAAACGTTGCAGGTAAACTACCCCTTCCCCTTAACCGATCTTCACCAAAAACAATAGGTCTTGAGTACTCTACAAATCAGGACTGTATGCAAAACATTATTTGATTCTGTTTGAATTTGCGGCTGTTATCGTTTGCCATAAAAAATACCCTTGTTAAAAAAACGTTGCTGGTAAACTACCCCTTTCCCTCAACCGATCTTCACCAAAAACAATAGGTCTTGAGAAATCTACAATTCAGGGCTCTATGCGAAACATTATTTGATTCTGTTTTAATTTGCGGCTGTTATCGTTTGCCAAAAAAAAAAATTTCCCTTGATAAAAAAAACCGTTGCAGGTAAACTACCCCTTCCCATCAACCGATCTTCACCAAAAACAACAGGTCGCGAGTACTCTACAAATCAGGGCTGTATGCAAAAAATTATTTGATTCTGTTTGAATTTGCGGCAGTTGTCGTTTGCCATAGAAAATACGCATGATAAAAAACGTTGCTGGTAAACTACCCCTTCCCCTTAACCGATCTTCACCAAAAACAACAGGTCTTGAGTACTCTACAAATCAGGGCTGTATGCAAAACATTATTTGATTCTGTTTGAATTTGCGGCTGTTATCGTTTGCCATAGAAAATACCCTTGTTAAAAAAACGTTGTAGGTAAACTACCCCTTCCCCTTAACCGATCTTCAACAAAAACAAAAGGTCTTGAGAACTCTAAAATTTAGGGCTGTATGCGAAACATTATTTAATTCTGTTTGAATTTGCGGCTGTTATCGTTTGCCATAGGAAATACCCTTGTTAAAACATAAAACGTTACAGGTAAACTACCCCTTTCCCTTAACCGATCTTCACCAAAAACAATAGGTCTTGAGAACTCTACAATTCAGGGCTGTATGCGAAACATTATTTGATTCTGTTTGAATTTGCGGCTGTTATCGTTTGCCAAACAAACAAAATTACCCTTGCTAAAAAAAAACCGTTGCTGGTAAACTACCCCTTTCCCTCAACCGATCTTCACCAAAAACAATAGGTCGCGAGAACTCTGCAAAACCGGGCTGTATGCAAAAAATTATTTGATTCTGTTTGAATTTGCGGCAGTTATCGTTTGCCATAAAAAAAAAAATCTACAGACAGACAGACAGACATACACAGACAGACAGACAGACAGACAGACACACAGACACTTTTCGGAAAATGACTTTTTTTCATGTTTTGAGTGTAGTAGACTCAGAATCTGCAATAATCTCGAACACGATTTTTTTTGCCATCACCATACTTCCATTCCTTAAGGAATATGGAAGTAAAATTACCCTTGATAAAAAACCGTTGCGGGTAAACTACCCCTTTCCCTTAACCGATCTTCACCAAAAACAATAGGTCTTTAGTACTCAAGAAATCAGGGCTGTATGCAAAAACGTATTTGATTATGTTTGAATTTGCGGCTGTTATCGTTTGCCATAAAAAATACCCTTGTTAAAACATAAAACGCTGCAGGTAAACTACCCCTTTCCCTTAACCGATCTTCACCAAGAACAATAGGTCTTGAGAACTCTACAATTCAGGGCTGTATACGAAACATTATTTAATTCTGTTTGAATTTGCGGCTGTTATCGTTTGCCAAAAAAAAATTTCCCTTGATAAAAAAAAACCGTTGCTGGTAAACTACCCCTTTCCCTCAACCGATCTTCACCAAAAACAATAGGTCGGGAGTACTCTACAAATCAGGGCTGTATACAAAAAATTATTTGATTCTGTTTGAATTTGCGGCAGTTATCGTTTGCCATAGAAAAAAAATCTACAGACAGACAGACACACAGACACACACACACACACACACACACACACACACACACACACACACTTTTCGGAAAACGACTTTTTTTCATGTTTTGAGTGTAGTACAATCAGAATCTGCAATAATCTCGAACACGATTTTTTTTGCCATCACCATACTTCCATTCCTTAAGGAATATGGAAGTAAAAGTAAATATCGGTATGGAGAACCATACATGACTTCCATATTCTAAGATTTATATTTAAAATCATTTTCAGCCAAACAGCCAGGGAAGGAATTTTAACAAAAAAATACTTCTTTCTTGCCAATAACGTAGTACACATATAAAAAATATTATCCCCTCCCCCTTCAACTATAATTTTGATTTATAGAAAATTACCCCCAGCCCGTTCAACTAGCCTCTTCATTTATAGATATTTCATCTACGTTTCTACAGTGGATTATTAAGATCTTATCAGGATACTTTATCAAAATTAAGTACTTTACTCATGTTACAACAAAAAATGTTTCTGGTAAACTGCCCTTTCCCCGTAACCGATCTTCACCAAAATCAACAGACATTGAGTTCTCTATAGCTCAGGCACATATGTAAAATATTATTTGATTCTGTTTGAATTTACGGCAGTTATGGTTCGTCATATAAAAAATTACCTATGTTAAAACATAAAACATGAGATTTGTAAAACATATCTAAGATTTATATTTAAAATCATTTTTGAAATAAAATATTTTCATAGAACCTACTAACGCTGGGGAAATCTGAGGAGCCAATCAGAGTTGGGCCTACCTGTCACTCTGCTGAATTTGGTGGAAAGCCCTGTCACTGTCGTCAAAGTATCAGCCATGACAGGATCCTCTTTTTCTGCAAAATGGGAGAGGAGGCTTGAGATGGAGTGAGTGACATGGTCCCCACCTCAATGAAGAACCCATTGTTTTATAAAAATATATTTAAATTTTGAAAACTGAAAATTCTTTTCTTGTTGTAAATATTTATATTTTATAATCAAAATGACTTTATCAAAAAACAAACATTATTTTTTTATAATAAGTACTTACATATGTTTCTTAATATGCTTACTTTTTCTTCAATGTTGATGATCATTTCCAAACATTCTGACAAAATTGTATCTACAGAACAGTTAACATTCCCGAGGTTTCCATTTCTGCTAATTTCTCATTACACCTTCCACTGACGTATTATTAACCATTTCATAAACTATCGTATAATCTTTTCAGATTTTGTGGTACAAAATCTGAAATTTTCAGATTGCCTGGCAACAAAATTATTTTATTTTCAACAATTACCATTGTTTGAAAAAGTTTAAATGAATTTTCAAGTACTTTACTCTTGTTAAAACGTAAAAGGTTGCATGTAAACTACCCCTTCCCCTTAACTGATCTTCACCAAAATCTAAAGGCCTTGAGTCCTCTACAATTCACTGACGTATGCAAAACATTATTGGATTCTGTTTGAATTTGCGGCTGTTATCGTTTGCCAAAAAAAAAAATTTCCCTTCATAAAAAAAACCGTTGCAGGTAAACTACCCCTTCCCCTCAACCGATCTTCACCAAAAACAACAGGTCGCGAGTACTCTACAAATCAGGCCAGTATGCAGAAAATTATTTGATTCTGTTTGAATTTGCGGCTGTTATCGTTTGCCATAGAAAATACCCTTGTTAAAAAAACGTTGTAGGTAAACTACCCCTTTCCCTTAACCGATCTTCACCAAAAACAAAAGGTCTTGAGAACTCTACTATTCAGGGCTGTATGCGAAACATTATTTGATTCTGTTTGAATTTGCGGCTGTTATCGTTTGCCAAAAAAAAATTTCCCTTGATAAAAAAAAACCGTTGCAGGTAAACTACCCCTTTCCCTCAACCGATCTTCACCAAAAACAAAAGGTCGCCAGTCCTCTACAAATCAGGGCTGTATGCAAAAAATTATTTGATTTTGTTTGAATTTGCGGCAGTTATCGTTTGCCATAGAAAAAAAATCTACAGACAGACAGACACACAGACAGACACACAGACACACACACAGACACTTTTCGGAAAACGACTTTTTTTCATGTTTTGAGTGTAGTACAATCAGAATCTGCAATAATCTCGAACACGATTTTTTTTGCCATCACCATACTTCCATTCCTTAAGGAATATGAAAGTAAAATATCGGTATGGAGAACCATACATGACTTCCATATTCTAAGATTTATATTTAAAATCATTTTCAGCCAAACAGACAGGCTGTGTCTTACCTGCCTTTTTATTGCTGTATTAAATGAAAAATATTATATTACATTAAATGAAAAAATTATAATTTTATTGCCTGGCAACAAAATTATTTTATTTTTAACAATTACCACTGTTTCAAAAAGTTTAAATAAATTTTCAAGTACTTTACTCTTGTTAAAACGTAAAAGGTTGCAGGTAAACTACCCCTTCCCCTTAACCGATCTTCACCAAAATCGAAAGTCATTGAGACCTCTACAACTCAGGGACGTATGCAAAAGTTATTTGATTCTGTTTGAATTTGCGGCTGTTATCGTTTCCATAGAAAATACGCTTGATAAAAAAACGTTGCAGGTAAACTACCCCTTCCCCTAACCGATCTTCACCAAAAACAATAGGTCTTGAGTACTCTACAAATCAGGGCTGTATGCAAAACATTATTTGATTCTGTTTGAATTTGCGGCTGTTATCGTTTGCCATAGAAAATACCCTTGTTAAAAAAACGTTGTAGGTAAACTACCCCTTTCCCTCAACCGATCTTCACCAAAAACAATAGGTCTTGAGAACTCTACAATTTAGGGCTATATGCAAATAATCTTTTGATTCTGTTTGAATTTGCGGCTGTTATCGTTTGCCATAGGAAATACCCTTGTTAAAACATAAAACGTTACAGGTAAACTACCGCTTTCCCTTAACCGATCTTCACCAAAATCAAAAGATCTTGAGAACTCTACAATTCAGGGCTGTATGCGAAATATTATTTGATACTGTTTGAATTTGCGGCTGTTATCGTTTGCCAAACAAACAAAATTACCCTTGCTAAAAAAAAACCGTTGCAGGTAAACTATCCGTTTCCCTCAACCGATCGTCACCAAAAACAAAACAATAGGTCGCGAGTACTCTGCAAATCAGGGCTGCATGCAAAAAATTATTTGATTCTGTTTGAATTTGCGGCAGTTATCGTTTGCCATAGAAAAAAAATCTACAGACAGACAGAGACACATGCAGACACACAGACAGACACACAGACAGACAGACAGACAGACAGACAGACAGACAGACACACACACAGACACTTTTCGGAAAACCACTTTTTTTCATGTTTTGAGTGTAGTAGAATCAGAACTGCAATAATCTCGAACACGATTTTTTTTGCCATCACCATACTTCCATTCCTTAAGGAATATGGAAGTAAAATTACCCTTGATAAAAAACCGTTGCAGGTAAACTACCCCTTTCCCTTAACCGATCTTCACCAAAAACAATAGGTCTTTAGTACTCAAGAAATCAGGGCTGTATGCAAAAACGTATTTGATTATGTTTGAATTTGCGGCTGTTATCGTTTGCCATAAAAAATACCCTTGTTAAAACATAAAACGTTGCAGGTAAACTACCCCTTTCCCTTAACCGATCTTTACCAAAATCAACAGATCTTGAGAACCCTACAATTCAGGGCTGTATGCGAAACATTATTTTATTCTGTTTGAATTTGCGGCTGTTATCGTTTGCCAAACAAACAAAATTACCCTTGATAAAAAAAAACCGTTGCCGGTAAACTACTCCTTTCCCTCAATCGATCTTCACCAAAAACAATAGGTCGCGAGTACTCTACAAATCAGGGCTGTATGCAAAAAATTATTTGATTCTGTTTGAATTTTCGGCTGTTATCGTTTGCCATAGAAAAAAATCTACAGACAGACACACAGACAGACACACACACAGACAGACACACACACAGATAGACACACAGACACTTTTCGAAAAATGACTTTCTTTCATGTTTTGAGTGTACTACAATCATATTCTGCAATAATCTTGAACACGATTTTTTTTGCCATCACCATACTTCCATTTCCTTAAGGAACATGGAAGTAAAAAGCAGTATCGTAGCAGAACCAAGATGTGCGATACGCGATCGTCGAGTCCTACATGGCATTTTTAGCTTAAAGTAAAACAACATTTCATAGATCCGATTAGCTCTTATCGCCAACAATTTTGTCACATATTTATTCACTGTGAAGTCACTGAAACTTTATTCAGACAATAGTAAATACTAACGTAGGCTACGCTAGAAAATGGATCACTAACATTTCAAAACTGACCCCATCTGAAACAATTCTTTTTAACCTTAATTCAAGTCGATGATTACAACAAAGATATAGTATTAAGATATAATATAAAATAATTAACCTAATATTTGGCAGTTATGAAAATTTTCAACATAAAATCAACACTTTCACATTCAATTAAATCTGATTACTCTTCGCAAATGAAATGAAATTATTATAATAATTGTTAACAAATTTTAGTAATAGGCTAAACAAATCGTGAATACTTTTACGTTACAACTAAATCTAGCTATAGGTTACTCTTTACAAATAAAATACGAACACAAATTAAATTTCTTCTGTTTTAGATGGCATCTCGTGTGGTTAAAATTATTATTAACGATATGCAGGATGATAAAGGTATTCAACTGACCTATTCATTAGTCAAGATTTCAGATGTTTCAGAATAATTGTTTTGTTTTTTATTTTTTATGTCGGTAGGTAAACGATTATAGAATCTAGGATACAAAACATAAATAAACTTATATATTTCCTTTTTAGTTATAGGTATCAAAAAAGTTCATTTTCACACCTTAGTTGTTCATTTTCCCATAATCTCCGCTTCTATTGAAATATATTATAAGTACTTCATATATGTAAAAATGCCTTGCAGATAAATAATTAATTTTATGAAACAACGGACATAAGTTATACCTTACGTTTTTTCCTACCAGAATTCAAATAAAATGTTTTTCTAATGCTAACAGAGGATTCAAATGTAATAAGTACATCCTCCCCCAGCAACCAATTCCATACGTTAATTTTGAATGAACTAAAGCGAAATACATATTTTTAACAATATTTTGCGGACACACGTTTAAAAAAAATTCTCAGAACACGGTTTGAGGGCAAAAGATTGAAAAGTAGAGGAAAATGAAATAACTGATTGCAAAACTACATTTAAAATAAGTTGAGGTAGCTAGAAAATTCGTATAAGTCGCGTTTACTAAAGCACTGGTTAATGCGTTGGAATTTCAATTTGTTCGGTTATTAAAGAAACGGTCCTAGCGCACGGCAGAGTAAGTCAAAGCGCCCAATACTCACACATCATTTGATGAGATTATATTTAGAGTAACGGGGAATAAATTAAGGGAATCTGATTGCTACCAAACTACACTAAACAATTTTAAATTTCCGTCGCCACGACAAGTGTCATACTGCATTAAGACTGTATGTCTAACGGCAGATTTTCGCGTGTAGGCACTAAAACCGTACACGCGATGGCGACAGTCTATATTTAAAACAAAGGTAGTCTTCAGCGGGAAGAAATTGTTATTAACTAAACGTACGAGCATAAATAAGGTGACCACTGTTTATTTACGAAAAATGAATTTGAAGTGCAGTCCTACGGACTGTGAAACATTAGTTGTAATTTGAACAGAAAAGAAATTCGTTAGAGTTCCAGATAAGGTTATACTGACGGGTGGTAACGCTCAAACTGCAGGCAAAGAAATAATGAATGTTCTCAGACAATTCGTAGAAACGAGACCACTTTGTTGTCCGGTTGTATAATATCATTACAACGGAATGGATAAAAATTGTTGTAGGTGAAAGTCTGCATGCAAAAAGAAACAAAGAAGCGTACTTATCTTGGAAATAAAAGAACATTTTGATAACAGCACGAATTAAAAGTCTAGTAGGAAACAAACGTATTGAAGTAACAGTGGATTCTGTGAAAACAAGATTCTTTGGATTAACGACGGCGGATTCGGTGGATTCGTTGGATCAAGTTGACGTGATGTTTAACATGTACATAACATACACGAAAAAATATATTTCTAAATAATAAATAGACTTTATCTTTCTACGGACATGTTCAAAGAATGAATCCAGACAGACTAACAGGGAAGCTTTTTAAGTATTTCAGAAAGCTCAAAATGTCCAAGACGTGGTTCAATGAAACAGAAAAAGACATAGAAGAACTCCAGACTACTCAAGAAGACACTGAAGAATGCTTGCCACTCAAAAAGAAATTAAAAAATGCCAAAGGGTTTCAGGAAAACCCCAAGAAGAGGACAGGTGCCATCTGGACTGACGAAAGGAGGGAGAGACATCGATCAAGAATGAAGGAGATGTGGGAGAGGAGGAAGAGAGAGGAGAATAAGGGAGGAACCAGCTGAACCAAACGTAGTCCATAGTGACTGATACGCAAAAAGAAGAATAAGCTTCATGCTCTGTCTAACCTTACCGACCCGGCCTGTGACCGTCTATTCAGCAATTCGTAGCGTTCTGTATTTACTAAATCTCTGTAACCAGTGAGACAAACGGTAAAGAGCTACTTTTTCGAAAGAATACTCACGAATTATAAGATTTGGATTCTTCATGTCTTCATAACGAGCAAGAATTTGAAGCGCGAACCATTGCAGTCATCAAGTCAGGAAAATTCAAGGCCTGGTGAAGTGAAGTGAAATGAATCAGCTGGTGAAGTGATCCCTGAATTTTTGGGATGGTAAAGCTCCAAGTTGTTTGTAAAAATGTATGATTAAAATAGACTCTGTGATACTGAAAACTTACGCAGTTCGAACACAAAACATGTGTTTTTCTTACACGACAACGCTCGCCAACACACTGCATAATTACCAATTTGAATCTTTGTAAAACTGAGGTGTGAAGTTCTGCTAAATGTAACTTGTTCCATTTCCTCAGTGGGTTTGGGCGCTTCAGTATGTTTTATGTGGAGTCATATTTTTCAGCAACGAGTGAACTAAGTAAAAACGGCTCAGACTTCAAGACGAAGAACTCTTGTGGCGCCGGAATGAAAATTTATTATAAGTACGCAAGAAGTGTATAATTCAATCCGAGGATTATGCAGAAAAATACGTTAATTTTATTTAACAAATATTGTTAAAACATAAATCTCTATTTATAATAATAGAATTATTATTAATTAATTAATTAAATGAATGTATTTATTTCATTAATACTTATTTTATTTATTTTTATTTATCTCTATTTACTGAATGGTTTTCGTATTTGTTGGTGTTCAAATTAGTATTTCACTAAGAAACATGATTGCTACAAAAAGGTATTGCGATCTGCAAGGAATGCACTTTTGTTGGAAAATTCTGACACCGAAGAGTAGTAGAGAGATTGTAGGACCCCCGATATAAAGAAGACTAAGCATGTAAGACCCTGAAAAGTATTCGTAGAGTGATTGCTCAAATGCCACAAATCAAAGGAAAAACCAAGAAACAAAATTTTGAAATGTAACAAGCGGAAGAAGTATTCAGTGGCAGAAAGTTTCACACACTGAGTTAATGAAAAGAGAAAAAAGGGGGCAAAATACTAGTTCAGTTCAATTTTATGATAGAACCTTTTGAATTAAGTAAGCAAGGATTCGCGTTATTTGTGTCACGTGTAGACTTGGCACTGCTAATTATCAGTAATGGGATAACGATAACTTATAGGAAATGTCACATAGGTCACATATGAAATTAAAATGGTAGTAAAACAAACTATAGCCTTAATGAGCGACTATGGTGTATTAAATATTTTCAGAATATATCAGAAACAATAGCCTATAAAATTCATATACGACCATTACATCAATATAGTAAGAATTGTGTGTGTGCGCGTGCGTGTGTGTGTGTGTGTGTGTGCGTGTGTGTGTGTGTGTGCGTGTGTGTGCGTGTGTGTAGTGTCAAATACACGGTACAGCTAGAAACATTATAAATAACTATTAAATATTAAATGTAACTATAAATATTAGTAAAAAATATCTTATATAAAAGTGTGTAAATAAATTTCATGCACAACTTACTCATTATTTTGTAACCTTGTTTATAAGCGCTGATGAGTCAGAGTTACAAGTAGGCCTACAAAAGAATGGAGGAGAACGAAAAACGGTCTACAGTGTAATAGAGTGTTAGGCCTACTATTCTGTAGTAACTCTACAAAATAACGTTGTTCTTTGGTTCTTTGGATTTCTCACAAATAAACGGTTGCACAGAACGTTTTTTGAAATCGACTATATTTTTCTAGTTCCTTTCCAGATGCGTAGGGTTACATTTTTAGTGATGGCGACAAAGAATCGTGTTCCAGATAACTTATATATACCGACATGGAAATGTAGAAAAATTATTATTCCCCCCCCCCCAATCTGTCTGTGTGTGTGGGGAAAAAACATTGATTGGATTTTCAATTATATCTTTTTTTTAGGTAGTAGAAAATATATGCTCAATAACATTTTCATTGTCTCACCCGTAATCTCTCGTAGTTTTCATTATTGCTAAAAAGCACTCTTTGTTTCCAGTTTGTTACACGTTTAATTTTTGCTAATACCTAACCCTTCGTCCAGCGTGAGCGGAAGCTTCCTAACCGCGTCGACTGTGATGATAAAATGCGTGTTGTTTACAGGTCGTGTTTAACGGCTTCAATGCGCAGACTGTTTACTCGATCCTCCAGCAGCTGTAAATAACGCCTAAAATTTTCAACAATCCGAGTAACCTGCAGGAAGACGTACAAAAGTTCCCACATATTTGATGTAATAAGTTAAGAAATTGATATTGTCATATTACAAATTTTTGTTATTGTATTCGAAATAAGTGGAAATACCGAAATTCTTGCGTTAACTCTTGTATGTCTTTTAACGGAGGTGAACAGTAGACTATCCGCTAAAGTAGTAAACCTATAGAAATGAAAAAATAATAAACTGAAATAATAATAATGAAAAATTTCAATAATTACTACTAAAATTTAACTAATTACTGAGTAAAATTTCAGATCTTAGGTGTGACATGTTTCTCGATGATAATAAGTTGAATTAATGATTATTACTGTGAAACAATATTATATTATCAGGGAAGTAATGTAATACACATAGTTGAATTGGAAAACATCGTAAATAAAATTAAATATATTTATAATGGAAGACACAGTCAGTAATTAATGAAAACTGTAATATTTTGATAAATTTATAAATATCTTATTACATTAATTTATAGGTTATGCACACACGGACACTTTATCAATTAAAAAAAAGGTGGCAGTATGTGTTTACAAATAACAATCGTAATACTGTCGCGCATTCATGTGTGTATAAAATGAACAGTAATGTTTACTATCAAGGTAACCTGTAACCCATAACATGGGCTCTAAAATGTCACGAGTTTTAGAAATATCCGTAAATGATAATGTTAAATTACTTTCTTCTCAAAAACAATTATATTGTTTTTAGGAATATAAATTTTCTTGATTACATATCTACACACGTTATGGAGTGTATATAAATAATGAAATCACGCCCCTTACACACACACCAAACGTCGCAATAATTCGCTTTGTGCAGAATGTATTACTAAACCTGAAATTTACTCAAGAAAATCATATTTATTTTAATATACGAAATCACAGGTAGTTTATTTATACAGAACAAATTAGTAAAATTAAATGTAAATTAAGTAGGTGATATTTAACCGCAAATGAAAACTTATTTTAATTATTTATTTAATAAATTCATATATTATTAAATTTCTTACGAGGATGTCAGCCTAAGATATATTTCTCAGTAAATATTAATTTTCTGTTTCCTACTGTAGAAACTTCGTGTAGGCCTACTGGAAACGGTCATTTTTATCTTAGCCTATAGTTTGCGCGCTTATTAGTAACATTCTGTATTAAAATGAAAAACATTATCTTCTGTTTCTCGAGCCATCAATAAAAGGTAACCGCTTTGCTTGGCAACCGTCACTGCGACACACACACACACACACACACACACACAAGCGTGTTTGCACAAGCATCATAACAAACGCTATAAAAATACGTTCATAATTCTACAAGATATTACGTTAACAAGGAAATATTAACTCCGCCGTGTGTGCGTGCGTACGTGTGTGTGTGAGTTACAATAAAGTCGCGGATATTAAAGTCTATAAATTCAGTGGTGCGAGTGGACAGTTGATTAAGCGTGGCGAATGCCGTGGTACTAAGACACCGGACAGCAGACAAAAGAAAATAGCTGAATAGTGTGAAAATATCCCGCCTCCCTGGAGCCTGGATAGACAGTCTCGGCTTTCTGAAACTGGACACTGTCTGCCCCGCACAAACTCTTGTTGTTTCCGTCCCTAGCTTCTTGCTTGTAATTTTCGTTACTCAGAAATTATGGCGTTTGGTGTTTATGGGAAAGTTTTGGGACTTTCAAAACGCCAGTTAAGGTGTCCACTGATTTAGTAGCCATAGTCTGACACAATTATAAATAAACAGGCCTGGAATTCTTCAGTTTCGATAACGTTAAACCGTAATCGGTTTAATTTAAACAAATTATAATTGATATATTGCGAATATGGCGAAACGTTGGACAACGTATTGTGTACTTCTTAGACATCAGAACGCTGTGGGTTTATATAGGCCTATACGTTTGTTTATATTCGCGGTTTTCCCATCAGTGAACGCATTTGTGTGCTATTAACAAACGATCACTGTTTTTAGTATAAGAATACTATTTTTCAGTTTAAATACTTTCACATGAATTTGAATAACACTAAAGTTTATACTGAATATTTTCCTTGTTTTGGCCTCAGCTAAATTTTTACCTAGCAAATCAAAGCAAATTTCTGTCATATTCTTGGGTACCATTACTCAGTGTATGGTTTATGTCCAAACAAGACGTAGCGCTTAACGTCATCGAATTCATAGGCGATTAATAATAATTTCAAGACATATTTTTCTTGAAGGTATAATTTCATTAATTCATATTTAAACTTTACTCGAATTTGTGTCTTCTGTATTGGAATGAATACACGACTGGAGCTTGAAATTCGAAAGTTCATAATGTACGCTTGACTGAGGACAAATAATTATCAAATGAGCTTGCTAAACGCACCAAACGAAGAAAGCATAATATTTTAAGCAAGCAGTTTGTACACAATTATTTGCGATGCGAGAATTACAGATTCGATCCACATATCAACTTGACTATTATTTACTCAACCAAGTTTCTGTATCTATCACTAGCACAGCACAATGCACTGTATCTTCTGGAATTCTTATGTGACTACAAATTAAGTGTCTAAATAATTATTAAACCTATTCATCGATTTTTCGAACTTCTTTTAACGTTTTTCCCCCGCTTCTGTGACGGAAATTGTCTCGGGTTCAGGCGAACAACTACGATGAATTTTTTTTTTTCATTTAAACGCCTGTCGTGAATGTGTTTGTGTGTGTGTGTGTGTGTGTGTGTGTGTGTGTGTGTGTGTGCGTGTGTGATTATTAGCATGACCAGAGAGACAGGAGACAGTTGGAGTGTTTTAAAGCCCGGAATTGTGTGTCTTAGCCAGATGAGGGCCAGTTTCTTCCCATCGTGCACGATCGTGTGTTGGCAACACAAGAAGTTGGTATTGCTGATCCCCTTTCCAAGAATTAGCGCGCAAATATGAGTGTAGAATATATATATATATATTAAACATGCATGGCACACGCCTTGCTCCCACATCTCACAGAGTAACGCCCATGATCAATATGCATTTCTGATTTTTTTATGGTCCTGGCCTCTTCTGGTATTAATGTTATACTGACGATTCGAGTTTGTATGGTTTTGATTCTTCTTGTTTATTGTCACCTGGACTAACTACCTGGACGCCAATTTATATTAGAATCACAAGAAAACTTGACTAAATCCAGTCCACGAAACTCTGTCGATGTTAACAACTTAGCTGTCATTATAAAGCACAATGTATTTTTAAAGATGGTTAATAACGTAGTTGCTGTTGTAAAATGTTCCATTGTATATACGCGTATTACCGCCAAAGCCAAAAAAATCAGGCATTTTATAGAATGCCTAGGAATTTCATATAATGCCTGAATCTAGCCGGCAAAGTATGAAATAAAACGCATTTCATACATTGGCTAGGCATTGTATAGAATGCCCAACGTCTTCTAGGTAATATATAGAAGACAATATGTGCTCTATGGTTTCATGTTTTGAAAAGTGTGTA
Organism: Magicicada septendecula; assembly: GCA_034769895.1. NCBI lineage: Eukaryota > Metazoa > Arthropoda > Insecta > Hemiptera > Cicadidae > Magicicada > Magicicada septendecula. Next base: position 270,032,914 of record CM068376.1, read on the forward strand.
GAGTGCTGCAGAGATATGCATAGTACGTGTGGACATTTTTTGAACACTAGTGGCAATAGTGGAGATAAGTGTGACGATGGCAAGAAGCTGTACTCTCTGTTTCAAAGTGAAAATTGCACTAAAGAATGAAAAAGGTCAAAATCATTTCTAGGACTTCAGGCAAAGAAGAAGAAACCTGATTCTGACAAAACATTTCCTCCAGCTCCTGTGGGCGCGTCTGTTCGTGTTCCAATTCCTGAAGTAGACAAGAGGCGAGGAGATCTTCGAAACATCCTAGCAATCGTCGTGAGTGTGACAGATGACGGATTTTACAAACTGGGAACCACTAACGGATTGTTAAAGCAGCTGTACACAAGATCGCAGTTCACTGTATGCCCAAGACCACTCAAGGGGGTTGAAGATGTTCCTGAACAAGAACCGCACTTCGTTCTGCTGCTACTGCCCAATCATCAGGATCCGGACAAGGGTTCGTAAAATGTGTGTGCAAGACTAAATGTCAAAAAAAATGTAATTGTGTAAAAAATGAAAGAAAGTGTACTTCAAAATATCACAGCTCTTTGTCTTGTTGTAACAAGTAGAGTATATTCGATATATTTGTAATTAATAAACACCAATAATATCTAATGTATTTTTTCAACTAGATTGGTTAAAAAATTCTTATACAGTATAATTTTAATAAAGTAGTATCTGAACATAATTAAGTAAAGAATAGATAATCTCGAAATGTCATACAAAGTCCTCCTTTGTGTAAAATCCTTTGTGTGTGATTTTGTAATAAAATGTTTTCATTTTGAACGTAGTCAGCTTATTTTACACTTAGCCTAAAGAATCACTGGCATTATAAAGAATGCTTAGGTAATGTACAGAATACCTGGGAAAAGTATGAAAAACATTTGAAAAGTATTCTATCCTATACTTTGCCAAAAAAACTCCAGGCATTGTATGAAATGCCTAGGTATTCTATAAAATGCCTGGATTACATAATTTGCCAGTAACATATACAAGTAACTGCAAAACAATGATTTCAAAGCCCCCCGTTCCCCAGCCTACCATTCCTTAAATCATTACCAAACGAAACAAAATCATAATGAACAACGGAACGTCAATGACAGTAGACGCTCTGACTGGTTTCTTTACCGTCTACAATTATAGGATAGCCATTATTTTTCATAAGTAACAAATTTAAATTTCTTTAAGATCGATTAGTATCTTAGTAATTTTAATAATTTTAAGGTACATGAAAAATTATTTTATGTAAAATTTAACATAAATCCTCACCACCAATAAATACTTAATTTATAACCGAGTAGTTATCTACAAAAAGCTGGGTTAGATGGTATCATGGTGTTACAGGATTTCAGTCACTTATCAGTTTTAATAAGTCTCGTTTCGTAAAAGTACAATCAATGTATATAGAAGCGCGACATTCTAGTCAATGTATACGCACGCGTTGGCCACGAGTTCTCTGGTAGAGTACACACTGTTTACGATAGCCTACAAATAAATACGTCAGAGGAACGAATTAGATGTTAGTTACTGACTAGGCTTGCCAGACGTCCGGCTTTATCAGTTGGCTTTTTGCCTTTTTACAGTTTAGTCCGGCTAAGAATAAGCATGTCCGGCCTGTCCGGATTTTGTTGGGCTTTTTGTCTGACAAATTTGCTCATAGTATTTTGATAAATGTATAGCACATTTTTTATGCCTGCTAAAGGTACTAGATGTGAAAAAATGTAGGCCTACGTACTAGATTGTTACTTCCCTTCCTTTCAGTATGTTTAGGCCTTTTATGATATTGCTGTCAATTTCTGTATTACCATCAAATCCGATATAGGCCTATATTAATATTTAGTTTCAACTTTTAGATTTAAGTGTTTCGTTAAAATTGCAGTGTTTAGTTAAAAAAGATTAAATTTATTTAATAGTAAAATCATGGAGTTACTTCGATTTCTTTATAGGTCTAATGATTACAGAGGTTGTCTTGCCTTTTAATTGATTTGTCTTATTACGTTTGTATGCACATGATAATAAACCTATCTTACGTATGAAACAAGCTGATGTCGTTTTATTTTTTAATATATAGTAGGCCTACATATACGAAAGCACCTAATATCGAACGAACATAATAAATTCGGGTTTTTAATGTAAAAAGCTACTGTTCGACTTTTCGGGTAAAATGGCTGGCTAAATTAGTAGCTATGTTCGGCTTTTCTGATTTTTGATGGCAAAATCATAATCCTGACCGTGGCCTTTAAATGCACTTAGAAGTATCCGAGTTGAAGTCCACCGTCTGTGTTCTCAGTAAAAATATCTTAAATTTGATTCGTTTTTCAAAATACGAACGTGGGAGAAAGAACAGTGACTTGAGTACACGACTAGATTCGTAATAGTTCTTCAATGAAGTAGCATATCCTTTAAATCTAAAATAGCCTATAACCTACTTATAATAAGGCTGAGATAAAATATAATATTTATTATATGCTTGAGATAGTAGTAAACGTCAGTTAGTAAATGTTTAGCGAGGATTTTACACCAATATGTACAATTTTACATTATTGGTGTCGACGTATCGGCAATATTTTTTGTCATCATCAGGACCCCATGTATGGACAATAGAGGTCAATGAGCGATATTAATAATTATCATTAAGCGATTATTATACGCGTATTATCAGTAGGCCTATATTAACAATGTTTTCGGAATATCATACTTGTGTCTACCTATTTAAGTAAAACCGTATATAGGAATAGCAATTATTTAGCTGATGTAAAAGTCTCTCTCTCTCTCTCTCTCTCTCTCTCTCTCTCTCTCTCTCTCTCTCTCTCTCTCTCTCTCTCTCCCCCACCCTCTCTCTCTCTCCCCACACTCTCTCTCTCTCTCTCTCCCACCCCCTCCCTCTGTCTCTGCCACCCACACGCGCACGCGCGCACACGCACACACACACACACACACACACACATTCACTCAATTAATTGATCTGTTTGTATGCGATGTGTGTTTCATTATTTCTCTATTGTCCATACACAGGTCCTGCTGACGACAACAAATATTGTCAAAACGTCGACACAAATAATGTAAAAATTGTACTCTATACTTATAGACCGATTCTCACAAAACTTTCTTCTCTAAACATTTAATAACATGTTATTATCATTATTACAATTTTGTTTTAATATTATTATTGTTGTTGTTGTTATATTATTAGTTTTTATTATTATTGTTATCAATAAGTTTTGTTTAATGGAATTTCCAGCTATTACTAGTTTAATATTAATTTTGCCACTTTAAATATATCTTACATGTTTCGAATCACACCCATGGCAACATCAGCCATCAGTGACCACAATTAAATTTACATTTCATTGCTGAAGTGTTTCGAAGTTCTTTACTGAACCAAATTATCTTACAAGAGATGTTGGGCCGCAATAATAGATGGTAAAACTGTTGTCATTTGTGATCTTCCAGTCACCCGCTTATAAACAATAGGACAAGGAAATAAGATAAAATGTAGCGTACACGTAGATACAGACACCTCTCAGGCTTCTGTCCACCAACGCTGTTTGCATGTGTTTTATTGCAAAACATCAATGGGCTGCAAAAACAAAGACCATTGTTTGTTGGGATGGATTAACAATTTATTGAATGTAATTGTATTTTGTTTGTATTAGAATTGAAAAACCTGAATAATTTTAGAAAATGAACTCTTCTACTGTACAATAAACTGTTAAACCTCCAGAAGTATGCTAACTCCAGATATAAAAGAATCAATGCCATACATTATAATTTCTTCCCTGTAGGGAATTCATGTCATAACCACAGACAACCAACATGACACTAATAAAACACATACCACACAAAGGCACCGTAATGAACATTTGGGAAAATTTACAAATATACAAACACAAAACAAACTAATACCTGAACAAATACAAATCGGTACAAAACATGATACAATTTTCAAAGCACTCAACGTCGAAAATACACAAAATACGAATATATACACCACAATTACACACAATAGTAACAATTTAAAAAACCAAAAACCAATGGGAAGCTATAACAACAGCCAACCAGCACACAGGTACTCCACTAGATCCAAAATTAGAAAGGCTGATGATGGAAACACTAAGGATCCCGAAACATGTTCAAAATAAGGGAAAATAACATTTTGAGGTAAAGTAGATATAAATTTTAAATATATTGTATACATCAAGAAATAGACTGTAGCAAAAATGTTTGAATTATCTAACAATTAAATCTATTTCTTTCAAAACAGTTAGCGAGTTCTGGAGTTCAGAACCTTCTACATATTATAATTTATACTACTTGTGTCGTTAACGAATGACAAACAACGAAATACCGTGTTATATGCTTGAGTTCACTACGTCAGCTTCATCTCGAGCACCACTGTTCGACTATAAGTCTAACGTTTTCGAAATTTTAATTTCATTCCTTTGTTTTTACAGTTTTTATTCTTCTTTTTTTACTTTTCTTACGTATATGTTTTATTCATTTTCTTTTATAAATACTATTTGACTTTTTCATATTGTAATAGTTTTACATTTGTTTATAAACTTGATTATTATTATACAAAATGTAGTCTTAGCCTTTGAAATCTAGTCTTAATTTTATGATTTCGTAAACATAGTGTACTTTTAAAACAAAAATAATCATATAAAAAACGTGATAGTAAAGAAATATGAATTCATATGCTCCAGATTGTACACACACACACACACACACACACAATTATTTTTCGTAATATTATATGTTTAAATTCGACGCCAATAATAAACGTAACATTTATACTAAAAATTCCAGCTTATAAGCTTTTCAGTGTAATAAAGTTTAAATAGCAAAAACTTAGTTACGGCTTCACGGAACAGAATGTTTAGAACGCTTCAAAAGATTTACTCCAAAAAGGAAACGCCGTACACGAAGAAAAAAAATGGTGTATTCGTGAACGCGAGAATCAGTTTACAGAGGAAATTAAACTTGAGACAGGAAAGATTTGAAAGGTGTACCTATTTGATAGCTTCAGCTGTACCTGCGACGAGGGGACGACGTGCGGAAATACCGGGGCTTCGCGCGAGGAAAATTCGTCGCCTCCTGTCGGGGGTTGGTTTTGTTCCTACTTTGGGTCAAAGTTATGTAATAGCTTATACTAATATTTTTTAATGAAGAAAGTTGTGTTAGTGGTTAAAATCACAGACAGAATTATCACTGTTGCACACCACTATATAAAAATTATTCCGATTAGAGCTTTCAAGCTTCACAGCTCATCGTCAGATCGGAAATTATCGGGAATAATTTTTATATAGTGGTGTACAACAGTGATAATTCTGTTTGTAATATTTTTTACACGAATTTCATTTATCTATTAAACAAAATTATGACTTGTGTCTGCAAATGTTAGGCACTACGCGATTATATAGTTTCAGTACTTAGTGTTTAGACTAATATCATTACTGAACATTAGTTTAATTGGGAAGTAAGATTGATTGTTGGTTTTAAAAAGGAATTGTCGAGATTTAGTATAGACAAGCTTTCCTATAGGCTATATAACGGAAAAGAAATTAACTTTTTTCGACAATCGTTGAAAAGTTTTAAAATAATAACTATAAATATCAGTACGTAGAATAAACTTTTTTTTTACTTAACTTTAATTTATTTTACCGTACTAAACGAGACATTTAAAATACTCAGTATTCAGTTATCAGTTTAAGTAAGCCAAATCACATTAGTCCTAAATTTACTCCTAGTAATAAATCCTCGTGGTCCTTCATTTTTTCGTACATGATTTTGTTTTTCCATTGTGAAACCTGCACCATGATTTATTGAGCGAGTGAAGCGAGTTCTCAGTTTTAACTCGACCGTTTTCATTTGTCGGTCTGTCTATCTTTTTGTGGTATGTCTCACGATAACTTTTGAACGCATCAAATGATTTTCGTAAAACTTGTCATGCGAGTCCCCATAACTTTACCTTACTGAACCCTAATGTTTTTCAGATTGATACCCCCAAAAATTGGCAAAAATCTCAGGGGTCAAATTTGTGAAAAAAAAATTGTGAGGTATCCACATAAAAGGGAATGAGGTATCCACGTAAAAGGGAATTGTAACAACAATATTAATATAGAGTTTATTTTTTATAATTTCAAAACTTTTGGATACCAAGGCCCAAAAAGTGGGTTAAATTTAATACAATCGCAAAAAATGCATGTAGGATATCAAATTAAAGGGAACTTTAACCATAGTCGGAATATATTGCTCATTTTTGAAATTTAAAACTTTTGGGACACCAGGGCCCGAAAAGCCGGTGACGCTTCTTATACGATCTGTCATGCCACGATTTTCGCACAAATCGGAGTTTAAAATAGCGAGTACCAAAAAGAATGAATAGAAGACTATTGACATAGACCTAATTACATAGCTTGTAACATTTATCGTTAACTATTTTATGTCAAAATGTAAAATTTGCAATTTGCAATGTCAAAAATGTGTTTTTCAGGCGCAATGCGCGACCAATAAATGTAGAAATATCTACGATATTTTAATTTATTTATATTCTCTGTGCTACTCTTTACTTATCTAAAGCTGTAGCGTTTGACTTACGTAGAAAAACTTTTATTTTTTAATTACGAGAAATTATTAAAAGTGATCAGTTTTATGATTTTCGGGGGGTGATGGGCGACCGAAATATATTAACCGATTTTTTATTTTTATTTTGTTATTTTACTTATCTGTCCTGGGGGGAAGTTTTCCGCGGTATAGCGAATAAAAAAAAAAAAAAAATAAAATACAAATATTTTTCGGCTTACCCTAGGGATCACAGCAAAACACTTTCCCGAGCCCTGCAAATGTATGCGCGACACGGCGGCTCCTGCCGCCAACTAAAAGCTTCACCATCGCCAGAAAACGTTGTTTCCAATCATAGATAATATTTACAAGTAAAAATTACATATTAGTTTATTCGCCAGTCGTTGTACCTGAGGTCCGTAAGGACCAAACTCTCCCCCGCTATGTGAATAGGACATGTGATCACTCATGCACTCATGTGATTACCATCATCATCATCATCATCATCATCATCATCATCATCATCACTACTACTACTACTACTACTACTACTACTACTACTACTACTACTCACTAAACATTTCGTAGCTTACATCTGGTAAGTTTATTTCACACCAATTATTGACGTCGCCTTTATTCAAACTGTTAAATGCTGGTAGGAATTGGCAGATATCTAACAATTCCAATGTGGTGTCAAGATCTGTGGACGCTGGTTGTAATTCAGATGGCCGTAACTTATTCCAGGCAGATTCCATACTGTTTTCCGGAATACGTTGGCATTTATCATCTGCATTATTTATTGTTTGACTTGCAACATTGTTGAATGTCCGCATCGTTTTCGCAAAGTGCCAAATTTTGTAAAACGCACTTTCTGCACCGCCCCGGCTACAGCTAAACGTATAGGCCTATGTCATTCGTTTGTTAATAATAAAAAAAAAGCTTGAGTGGGTGACGAATTACAGAAGGATTAGTGAATTAGGGCTTATATTCATACTGTGGTTATAACTCCCTTTAGTCTGAAACCCCACATGGGCTTTTGCTATTTGTACGCAATTTTGACTCCTGATATTTTTGTTTTCCCCCCAGTATTTTTAGAGGGATGAATCTCAAAAAATAGTGTTCTGTAGGGTAAAAGTGTGGAGACGCGTGCCACGTTTTACGAAAATCGGTAGAACTTATCGTGAGATATACCCTAGATAAATAGACAGATAGACAGACAAATGCCAAACGGTCTAGTCAAAACTGAAAACTCGTTTCGCTCGTTCAGTTAATGGGAGAAGGGAATCAGTTCTTCAGCTAAAAGTGTGTGTGTATATATATATATATATATATATATATATATATATATATATATATAAAAGAAAAATAATGCCGTTGAATACTTCAAAAATATCTATACGTTAAGTGTTGCAGAAATAACGTGATATACGACGCACCTAAATAACGTAATTATTGCCCTTAATACAATTTGATAGGCCTAACGTCACCGACATGCATTCAAACTAGGCAGGGTTAATGTAAGATGTAATTTAATCTTAAACTACCAGTATTGGCGCACCGTACTGTAGGCGAACGAAATTATATCTTTTTGCTTTTTTAATTCTTTCCTTTATCTTCTCGCTTTCTCTGACTTTTTCATTTTATAGGTTAAACGATCTTTTCCTCCGTAAACATTGGTCTGCCCGACCATACTCTATGCAACATGGATGTGGATAGAATCCCGACCAGACGGATATGGATGCATCTTTGTGTTGCTTAGAGAAAATAATTTTCTTTCAATTAAGTGCTATGTTTTATTGCGTTTCCATGAATGTGACGAAATTAAAAAGGGAATGAAAACTGTAGGTAGAAACTGGAGTTGTTATTAACGAAATTGCCACATTTTAATATGTAGTTGTTCGCTGACGATCAAACAATAATGCAGAACAGTAAAAACGGACCACTCACTGTACACTGTGATGCACATGACGATATTGTATATAACGGGAAGGGATACTGTCGGAATTTGATGATTATAAATTTCAAGAGTTGTCAAGTTTTAATGGGTATTTGGGGACAACGATTGACAGTCACAGTGTGGGGGATGTTTTGACACTACGCATATAATGCTAGCAGGATAAAATGCCCGTTGCCATAAAATTTTCATAAGAAGTAATAAATCGAGAATAAATAAAAAAATTAAGTTTTATAAGAATTCGTCCAGTGATGGTAACTGCAATTAAGGGAATGTGTATTATTACTTCCATGTTCCGTAAGGAAATGGAAGTGTGGTGATCGCGAAGAAAATCGTGTTCAAAATAACGGCTGATTCTGACTACCCTCAAAACATAAAGAAAAGCCATTTTCCGAAAAGTGTCTCTGTGTGTATCTGTGTGTTTGTGTGTGGATTTTTTCTATGGCGAACGATAACTGCCGCAAATTCAAACAGAATCAAATAATGTTTTGTATATGACCCCGAATTGAAGAGGACTCAAGGCCTGTTAATTTTGGTGAAGATTGGTTAAGATGAAGGGGTAGTTTACCTGCAACGTTTTACGGTTTAACAAAAGTAAAGTACTTAATTTTGATAAACAAAGTATCCTGAAAAGCAGGTCATAATAATCCACTGTAGAAAGGTAGATGAAATTTATATAAATTAAAAAGGTATTATTTGAAGGGGGAGGGGGCATTTTATATAAATGAAAATGATAGTTGGAAGGGGAGGGGATAACTTTTTATATGTGTATTACGTTATCGGTAACAAAGAAGTAATTTCTATCGAAATATTTCATTTCAATATGTCAAACATAAAACTCTGTTTACAAGGAACACATCTAACATGTTAGAAATTATCGAGCCGAATTCAAGTAAATGATTTTAAATATAAATCTTAGAACACGGAAGTCATGTATGGTTCTCCATACCGATATTTTATTTAGGTGAAGAGAAACTGAAAGCCTATGAGAGAAAAACCGTTAGAGCGATGTATGGTCTACGAAAGACACAGAAATGGCCATAAATCCGGAAAGCGAAGAAAAAAATAATGAAAACATTTAGAGGTGCGTTCAAGCACAAAGGGTAATATGGTTCTAAATTTGATACTATTGATGGTTCTCCGCCAATATTTCACTAAATCACATACAATGCACACTATCAGACTTTTAGTTAATCAGTCAGTAATCCAATTAATTAATCATCACCGAACTTTTTAGTCCTTCTTATGTACACCCTACGACAGTGGTTCCCAAACGTTTCAGTCCGCGGACCCCCTCCAAAAAATTAAAAATTACACGGACCCCGTTTTTTTTTCTGAAATAAAACAAACAGTAAATGTGATATATACTCTTGTATTTTAATTAAAATGTTTTAAAATCAAAATTCTCTTAACTTGCAAAATTATATTAATTATATAAAAATATATATTATAAAAATATAATATTATAAAAATATATAAAAATATAAATATATATTATAAAAAAATATATATATTAATAAAATTATTGTAAATTATATGAATGATATTAGTCATAGTTTAATGTGAAAAATGAAGCTGCTTTTGGACAATTATCTCTGCAATATTTGGTTTAATGTCTGATAAATTCAATATTAAGTCACTCTCGACATAAAGTTTATTTCTTAACTTTGACTTCAAGTACGCGAGCTGAGAAAATACGGTTTCACACAAATAAATAAAGGCAAACACAGTTAGACACTCAAAGCTTTTTTTGCGAGTTCAGAATAGTCATTCATTAGGCCTGTACATAACCAGACGTCAGCTAGCTTAATTGCGAAAACTGTAATTTTAATGAACTGTCAGTTGAAAGTTCTGCCAGTGAACCATCTTCTTGTAGTGTAACAGAGAGGTTAGTTGACAGCCCATCAGCAAATGGATTTGTTATCCTCCTGTCGCTATCATCCGTCACTGGAAAATATTCCTTTAGCTGCAAGTGTAGTTGCTCCAAATGAGACTTAAAACGTTGAGGATCTCCTTTGGAACATTTCCTCCTGACATCTGGACAAAATCTACCATAAAATGGAATTGTTCGAAGATTATAGAGTCTAATCTCTGAAACCACAGCTTTAGTTTTTTTATTATCCCCTCGGTTTTATCTCGAATTTGAAAAATAGTGATCCTACAGGCTTAAAGTAAGTCTTTTCAGTTGACTGAAGGTATCAGGAAGGTATGACAGCTTCAAAATTCAGTTAAAGTCTGTAAGCACATTCGTTTGTCTTTAAGTAATCTCAAATTCCAAGAACGTCAGGATATGCATACGTGTGTAACCTCAAAGTACAGTAATATTAAACGTGCGTGTACCGAAAATCGTGTTGCAATATAGTTGTTTTGCAACTGTCAGTTTAACGCGGTACGGTAACCGAAATCATTAAGGTAGATGCAAATTATCGTTCTACACGTTAACGAATAAAATTTATGGTAACTGTTTACTAAAACAAATCTGACAATCGAACCTTAACTGTCGCGGACTATAGGCCTACTTTTGTATCTTACCACTGTTCTTGTGGTGCCATTTTATTGCCTCCGGAGCGGAGGAAGTGAAAAATTACTGGTCACTAGTTAAAAACGCCTCTTTCATTTCTTTTGGAGCTACATGAATATAAGTTACCCGTACGCTACATGCAAGTCCGACGTATAACTTTTTAGTTTCTTCGATGTAGCCTAAGAAGTTATCGAAAGAACAAGACAAAATTTTAGATTTTTGTCAAGCATCTCACTTGGCGCGTAACAAGTCTTTATTCAGAGGGAGGGCGTACACATTTAAAGTCTGTCTCATGTAGCTCACATACAGTAGGCCTACAGTAAATGTTGGTACCGCCATCGGAGTATAAAATTCTACAGTGTTTCTTCAGTGTTTCTCATTTCTGAATTTATTTAATATTGTTGATATTTGCTTATAAAACTGAACTTCATCATCATCATCATCATCATCATCATCATCTTCACAGCACGGCATAGGCAAGGCGCTGCCTGTTCCGCCTTCAAAAATCCTCCAGCCATCTCTTCCTATGTCCACCTATGTCTCCTCCAGCCATTCCACCTGTGTCCTATGAGTTACTGTATGAGTTACTATAAGTTCTTTGGCCAGTCTGGAATCTGCCATTCTTTCTAAGTGTTCTTTCCACCGTTGTTTGTAATCATTTAAGTTTTCATTCAAGTTAAAAACTTGTAACTCGTCTCTTATGGCTTCATTTCTTATACGGTCAAGTTTAGAACAGCCTTTAACTGCTCTTAAGAATGCCATTTCCGTGGCCTGTATTTTACTGTCTTGTTTTTGGTTGTTGTACATAATTCACGCCCGTAGACAGTACAGGGACTACCATAACTTTGAAAAACTTTAATTTTGTACCTCGAAGTCCCTTTGTTTCTAAAAATACGGACGATTGTTCCACAGATCGACTGGAACTCACCTAACTTAACAAATCTGAACTTTATTTTGTATATATGCAAAAATCTACCGTGATTGCCAATTGTGTGTTAGATCTGACCGATTGTCAAAGTTTTGAAGTTATGTTAAATAGGTTTGCGCTGTAGTTTGTGCCAGCCCATTCATCTCGGCTGTCTGAACGTACGAAACTTAACACTCACACCGTCGTACGTAGTATTAAATTCTCGAATAAGATGAGCATATTTACCACGATCGCATACAGATATTTACACATCCACATAGTGAGAAATTGAATTTACTCGACGAAATTGAATTAAATTATTATTTAATAATAGAGCAGCAGTTAAACGTTATAGGAGAGGAGACACGAACGGCGCGGCGGACAACGGACGCGGTTCCCGTGTGAGATGCGCCGTTGGAATGCCGAGCTAGGCGCCACTTTCAGCCGGTGAAAGCATACAATACTGTACCGATTTGTAACGGAATTTCTTATTTCACAATTTCGCAGTGGAAATGAATACGCTGTGTTTGTGTCACCTTTTTTTTTTTACAAAGAAGTAATTTCCAACAAAATCGTGCCTTTTGTGGTGTGGACCCGAGTTTACCAAACGCCCGTCGCTAGCTTTCCCAACCAGCGCCGCTGCCGCTGTCCGACACCATTCAGACAGCCGATATAAACGTGTTTACACACGCACACACACACTCACAATCCGTGCAAATCTATTTAACGTATGCTTCACAACTTTGATAAATCGCTTTAAATGTGTGTCAGTTTAGCTGTCACATAATTGGCAATTCCAATAGAGTTTTGTATACACGGCTCAAATATATAAGCAAATATTTAACATTGAAATAGGATCTTTCAAGAATAATATAAGCGAAAAGACAACGCAATGTCTGTATTCTGTACCGGTGATTCTAATATTCAATGGAGGCCCTGTCTAAGCTTAAAAAGAGAAAAAAGAGACATAAGAAACATGTCTATAGGCTTTATATGAAAAAGAGACATGTTCTTTAAAAAGACATAAGAAGCCACATTTTTAGGTCTTGTAAATGGTTGTTTCCCGCTCGATCAGACGGACGATACGATTCGGAAACGACTGAATACGTATATTTTCTACACTTGTTTACATCGTGTAAGTCAAAGGAAAGGGTTAAAATGTCCTCCGTCACTAGCTTTGTAATTTCCTTTGACATTTCGACCCCATCATCCTCAGAGAGTGGTAGTTGAAAGACATTCAGTGGTCAGCTTCCGAGGAGTCGAAATCTGTGGTGTCGAAAACCCCTTGAGGAAAAATTTGCGACGAAGATTGTGTGAGGTATTAACAGATAAGTTCGACCATCGTGTGGGACTTTAAAGCTAGGCTTGCATGCAAGTCGAACGGCAGACAAGCTTTAACAAGTATTTAAATGTACTACGTCAGTTTCATAACCGAGGAACAACGATCTTCCGTTTCCCCAGTAATACAGCAGTTTGTAGACCTTTGGACTGCGTCACAACACTATTCCCTGTTAGCTTCCAGTCACGCATCCCATGCTCACTGTTTCCAATCATCATCCGTCCGTCTTTAAACATAACCTAACCAAACCTTATTATATGTGATCTTGTAATCTCCGCTCAAAAATTCTTGTCACTCCTTCATTCTCGTTCACTTTTCCAAACACCAACTTCACGCTGCTCCACCACTATTTAAACTGATACACTTCGTGGTTCGTTTTATTCTCTGCTTTTCGTTATCGCCTTGCGCAAGCCCATAGATATTTCTCAACGTTTTCTCTCTCAGACTTTCTCAGGTTTTTTTCATTGAGTCGTGGAATAGCCCACGCCTGAAAGCCGTAAGTAACTACAGTGCTTATATAATGACTGTGTAATTTAAGTATAGATTTCCGGTCAAATGTTTCATTACCATTAAATTTCTATAAGCGTGGTACCAATCTAGCGTTACTGTTTGCGGCAACATTCTTTGTTTCAGTTACTGTAGATTACAGACAGATGATCTCGTGTGTAATTATTTTCTACTAAACTACACGATTTTCTCCACGATCAATGACAGGATTTTAAACAACTGATTGACGAGGAGGAAAGCCCCAAAGGCACACATGTTGAAGAGTGCGCTATACCCCTGTGTACTGCATTTAATTATTATTTAAGCCTAGTAGGACTTTTTCAAAATATCTACGGTGGAAACAAGGGGATTTGCGATAAAGACAGGCTGCTACAGACAAGAACTTGTATCGGACAACTACTACAGCACTCAGAGGCAGAAACGTTTTTTTTTTTTTTTTTAATATCAGAACCTGCTGACGAGTATATAATGACACGTGGTTTCAAAAAGTGGATAATAAAAATGAAGTACAGAAATAAGATCACACAGCAGATATGCAGTGTTGGCAAAGAAGCTGTAGGAATACGCAGTTAGAGTTGATCAGAAACGTGGACGAACGAATAGAACGGAAGTCCAAGAAAGTATCGTACGCATCATCGAGGAGAATGTAACAGATGTATCAGAAGACACAACTACAGTAAATGGAACCTGCCTGAAGTCCTAAGAGATAAAAGTAAAGTGGAAACCATTGTAAGTCTTGGAGAGACGAAATGCAAAATATGCAGTGCAATGGAGAGACATGTAGTACTTGGTAAAGGCGATTCGCAAAAAACGAGGTAAATTGTTGTCCGGACTGTTAGGCCGTGGTATTCTGATATGTTCGTGCTGATTGGTTTTGGAAATGTAACCCGACTTTTTCGGCCTCACCTCTGGAGGCCATATTCAGTGGAAGGCGTTCGAAGCTCTTGACAAGATGTGCGCGTCAGTACACCACAGTACTGTGGCAAAGGCCCCTGCACTGTGGTGAGGCCGAAACGTCTGATTACATTTCCCAGCATAAAAATTTCAGAAGAAATAGGTTACCTAACCTAACCTTACAGCCCGGACAATAATTTAAACAGTTATGAGGCCTAAGAAACAAAGAGGTAGGTGGGTAACTGTAGTTATCCTTACACGACGCTGAAGCTTCCTTACGGTCATTTATGAACACGAAGTCGGAGAAACATTCATGCATATAGTTTTAATAAAAACACATTTTCTACTGACAACAAAGTTTTGTTATAATTATTATTAACATCGAATGCTTCACTCGGAGTCTCGGCTGAGGATACCACGTCACAGATTGGAAAAAAAAAACGTGTAGTGTTGAGAATAATATCAATAAAAGGCGGTTATCAACAGAAAAAGTGTTAATGTTAAAAATTCCAACCACGCAAGTCTACGAGTTATGTGTAGTCTATATTGTTCTACCTACATACTTTAGGAAAATACTTTATTGTCGTAGTCTGCTGATGTTATTCTTCGGCTTATAACTGATCACATAGGAGTTCCAAATTTCTTTTATTTGGTCACTAAATTAATACCGTTCGTTCCGTAAATATTATCGATTATATTCAGACACTGATGTTAGAGACTCTACAGACTCAGCGTTTTGGATAACTAAATCATACGTCAGCGTCTAGATAAAATGTTTGTTATATTAAAGTGTTTTTTTCTTAAACAACTAGTCTTATAGACTGACATATTTCTAACTTAGATTCCTAAATGTATCTCTAAACTAAATTACGCGTTTTAGGAATTTAACGGGGCGGGCTTTATACTGCTGGCTACAACGCTTTTTCTGTTTCAACTGAAAAAATCCCGATGGATTTCATTTTTTGTTTCTTACACTCCAAGAGCATTAACTGTACCCCTCTTCCTTCAATATTTTGTTTTGGAATCATTTTTAAATATAAGTAAAAGAATAGGGTAATATTTCCGAGTGACTACCTTGTCTCTGACAGCCACAAAAAAAACGCGTTTTTTTGTGTTTCTACGTAAACTGCAGGCCAAAACTAGGTGAGTAAGTGAAAAAGTCGCAATTTTTCATTTGCAAGTTGCGAAAAAATGCATAATTACTTATAGCAATATAGTATTGAAACACAATGCTGTTTCGAGTTGGTTGCTTTTCCAGTGACCTGCACAAAACCGAGCAGGCCTATTAGTGGAAAGCGGGTTCTGCCACAGAAAGGGAGACAGGTACAGTAATAGGGCATCCCGCCTTACTTCGAGTTTTTTTTTTTTTTTTTACGTGGACTTAAAAAACCAAGAAGAGATAGTAGTTAGATTAGTTTGCATTTTAACATAACAACGTCAATTTTACCTTATTTACGTCAAAAAACGCACCTTATTTTGTGTGCAACGTTTTCGCTTCTGCACTTAGTTTTGGCCTGTAGTTTACGTAGAAACACAAAAAACGCGGTTTGTGCCAGTTTTTGTGGCTGTCAGAGACGAGGTAGTCACTCGGAACTATTACCAAGACTATAAAAATCGTCGAGATATACAACGCGAAAGTCGGAGGTGAAATTAAAGTCAGACTTTGAAACGAGTCCATTAACGGGCACATCGCTGTACTAATAACATCTGTACGAAGTAATTTATATACACGCGTGTTCTGGCGCGCACGTCTGTCAACAATTATACGTCTTGAAGTTCTTGTTCTTTTGTTTCTGACTCCGTCGGTTCTGCCATCACTGCGACGTTCTGACACCTTCGTCTCTAACGTTTTCCTCAGAAGTGTGGAGACTTTGGAAGTATGACGATGACGTGTCGAAGAAGAGACAAGCAGACTCTGCAAAATAAAAAAAAAAATCATACAAACAAAATTTCGATATAGCGTGTTGAGAAAACATATAAAACGAATTACTTATGAAAAATCGCCTCCCCCCCCCCACACACACATTGCAATTTGGTAGTTTCGATTTTTATGCTAAAATATTGACGAATTTATTAGGTTGTCGGTGACAGGGATACAAGAACAGATTTGCAACGGAAAAATGCAATGTCATAGAACACAGAAAATGCCTGAGATACTATTCAGGAAGCCCCCTTAAAATATGGTTAGGTATTTTATGTTACGTTTTCTGTCAGAGTTATAAATTTATTTTTCTTCTATGCAGCTCTCTGAGTAAGATTTGACAGCGGTGTGTCAGGGGAACAGTAAAAACGACAATAATATATCTTAACTTCAATTACTTAACCACCTAAATTAAGTAATTCACACTTTGCACTTGGCGTAGCTTTGCGAATTGCGGTGATGGCCTGTATAAAAAGATGTGACTGGAAATTCGAAATTTTTGGCTGTAGCAAAAATTAATACTTCGGAACACCAAAGTAGAAGTTCAACTCACAATGAACTACGGTTTTCTATATTCAGCTATTCGCCTAAATTCAGCTTCAGTATCTCTTTCAGAGTTTCAGCGTCAGTTTCAGAGTTCAGTAATCATGTGCAAAGCGACGCTTACAAAGGGCAGGATTAGTAGTTATTTTTTGTCCAAAACACGTCTTGCATCGCACGAAAAGTGAGTGCCAATTAAACTGTAACAGTGTACGCGTTGTTTAAAAGACGAAAAAGGAAGGTAACAGGGGAAGATTAGTTAGCGACAAGACTGCAGATTATCATGAAATCTGCTGTGATAATATGTCAGATCCAGTGGCGTATCTAGAATTTTGTCTGGGGGGGGGGTCCGTCGAGTCGGCTTCATACAAAAGAAAAAAACATGTTAAGACTAATGAACATTACTACTATCTTAAAAGTGGTAGACAAACGTATGATGACATCCTGAAAGCAATACCAGTAAACAGTAATAACACAATAAAAGTACGCGTTACTGAAACACTGTTTACGAAACACTTATTGACTGAATTGATTTCCTATGTTTTATATTTCAAACATATATTTCAAACAGCATTATATGAAAATGCTGTGTAATAAATGTGTTTGTATATTTAAAAAAGAGTTACAAATATATTAGCGTGGAAAGCTGAAAAAAGTAATAAATTAGCCTATAAATTAAGAGATAAACAAAATTGGAACATTAAATCAAACTTTACCTTACATGTCATCAGTTATAACCATAATTATTCAAGTTTTCAAAACAGTTTCAAACCACTGCATTTCTGCAAAAAGAGCAAACTCATGGACCCACTGGAAGAGTTTGAAATTTGCAGAGCCTACAAAACTCAGGGTTATCAGCTTCTGAATGAAAAACTTCCTTTCAAATCCAACGAGCTAGCCTATATAATACCGCTATACGCGTGCTAGAACAATATGATACGTGGGTACAGTAGAATGTGGAATCGTTAGTCACTCGCGATATCCTGTAGCGATGCGCATCGTGAGATAACGCGGTTGGAAGTAGCTGAATAACGGGATGTGTGTGACTTTTATTGATTGAAGAACTCCATGTGAATGAATATGTTTTATCACCTGATGATGGAACTATAAGTCTCGAAACGCGTTGTGTTTAAAATATAAAAAAAAAGTTGCAAGGAAGGGAACCTGGATACACAAGGTAATTTTAACAGTTTAATTGTGCATGCAACTTGGAGACCACAACAATTACATATAACAAAGTTTTTCCCACCCTCTGAGGGGGGATCTGGTCCTGTTCGTCCCCCCTCCGTAAATACTCCCCTGGTCAGATCCGAAGTAAAAATACGTAAAAAAAAACATAAGGACGGTTCTCTAAACTAACGCGAGTCAATAAAACAAATCAATCTACAGAAATTCAGTAAATAATATATTGTTTGTCACGTGTTACAGACGCACCAATAACATACTATGGCACGGTAACGAGTTGAGTTAAGCGGAACACAATTGTAGACGACTCTTAATAAAGCATGTCATTAAGTCGCACAAACTTATTTACAGTCAGTTGAACTTACTTTCAGTTAGTTGAATATGTATTTATGTTCCAGCGTCGGAATCGCATATGGTCCCAGTTTTTATTCTGACGGTAATTCGTTAACGGTATCAACATTGTTCGGCACAAATTCGGCAATGATTGCTCGTTTAAGTTACCTGGCACTGACCAGACGCGAAATAGGCCCTTTTTTGAAGTGCGATCGCATATCATAAACATTTCTTACAATGTATTTTGCTTAAATGACTGGCTGAGAAACTGATAGGTTTCTGCACATAAAAGAGTTGGACAGATGGGATATGTGAATTCTCCGATCCAACCCCAAAACTGGAGGACCAGGAACTTTGATATCGGGGTGCTCTACTCCTAGAAAGTTGCTTTCATCTTAGATTACGAGCTCTCTCTACCCGGTCGCAGTAGGCTTACCGACTCAGCCCATGTGTGCAGCCGTTGGGCTACTATAGCCTCCTCCGCCTCTACACTAGATGAACACCCTGCAGCCGATATGCTCCGTCCTGCCAGGTCAGGACCCAGGGTACCCCCAGACTGCCCTCACAGGACCCCCATCTATCGTTTGTTATCGATCCACTCCGCCGAAGGGATTGGTTACCACAACCTTGGAGTGGATTGTTCGGCGTAACAGGGCCCACCGACGTGTAGGTGAGAGTGGAGTTGGGGTGGAGAGGCACCAGCATTTCTCTTCTATGAAAGTATATGTTCGCCTCACACCCCCTTTGGACCCCAGGTGGACTGGACATGTGATCAGAATGGGGGAGAATGAAATACACAGAAAGACACTCACAGAACAGATCTATGGCACCAGGAGAGTTGGTAGACTCAAACTACGTTGGCAAGACGGTGTGAATTATGATGCGCACCACATCCTTGGGACCCGAAACTGGAGAGCAGCTGCACTTGACCGGGACAACTGACAGAGGCTGTTAACGGGGGCCTTGACTCAGTAATGGGTTGTCGCGCCACTGAAGAAGTATTTTGCTTATTAGGGTAATCCCCCGTTTTAACGGACCCTGCTTATAACGGATACTTCTAAGGAATATGGAATATTGAAAAACCAAAAATAGTCTGTCTTAAAAACGACGCTTAACAACGCTGGACAGTGTATGCAGATGTCTAGAGTCGTTGAGTCGTGTGAGTTATTATTCCGTTCACGAACGGTCTTGTCTCAAGCGCGCTTCTGTTAAAAACGACGCATTGTTCTTACATAGAGATTTGGCTCTAGATGAGCGAAGCAAAAGAATAATTGAATAATTAAATAATTGAATAACTGAATAACTCAACAATTGAATAATTGAACAAGTGAATAATTGTATAATCGGATAATTGAATGATTGAATAATTGGATGATTGGATAATCGTATAATTCTATAATTGGATAATTTGATGATCAGATGGTTGGACAATTTAATAATTGAATAATTGAATAATGGGATAATTGGATGATGGGTTTATTGAATAATTGAATAACCGAATAGCTGAATAATTGAACAAGTGATTAATTGAATAATTGGTCAAGTGAATAGTTAAATAATTGAATAATTGAGTAATCGAGTAATTGAAAATTGCATAATTGGATAATTGCTAATTGAATGAATAATAATTGAATGTTTCTCTTACAATAGAGTTAACGGATAATTGATTTTACTTCGGTTATTATAGCTATATAATATAATATATTATATTGTTATATTATATATATATAATAATAATAATAATAATAATAATAATATTGTTATTATAGCTAATAACATAGCTCAATTCTATTTTCGATTGTTTTTGTAGTCAGCTAAGATATATCCATATAGTCATGTTGTTACCTTTTTGTACGTTTCTAATTAATTTGACTTTTTGAATGTCTGGAAATTTATGTTTATTGTTTAAACACTGTACGGGTAAATTAGATCCATAATTTGAATTGAATAATTGGATTAAATTGGATAATTGAATAATTGATGTTGTCCCGTGGCATTTTGTGAAGGTGATGTGTACTGATTTGGTTTCATTTAATTTTATTCTCCACTTCTTTGCCCATTTTTTAATCTTATGTAGCGAATTCTGCAGTAAAATGGTTGCTTCCACTGGACTTTTGTTTACAGCAAGGATTGTATATCATCAGCGTACGTAGCAGTAATCACATCATTGCTAGTTGGCAGATCTGCTGTATAGATTAGATACAGAATGGGACCCGAAACACTTCCCTGGGGAACTCCTGCTCGTATTGGGAACAAACTGGTAGTTACATTTTCGTGGCGTACTCGAAAGTGTCTTTCTTCTAAATACGACGTTAATATGGTGAACATGGATTCAGACAAAGTTTTTTTGAGTTTATAGAGTAATCCTTGATGCCAAACTTTATCGAATGCTTGGCTTACAAAAGGAACACCGATGAACATCGTTTTTCCTAAAATGTTTTCATTATTGAGTCTACTATTCGATGTATTTGTTCGATCGTATAATTCTGTCTTCTAAACCCAAACTGATGATTATGTATAAGGTCCTTGTCTATGATGGTATTTGTTAATCTCTTCGCAAATAATTTTTCCATGATTTTATACATTATTGGTGAGACTTTATAGGTCGAAACGACATCATCTCATTTGGTGGTTTCCCAGGTTTGGGTATGAGTATGACTTCGGCCACCTTCCACTGAGCAGGAAAGTATTTCAGTCGCAAGACGGCGTTGAAAAGTTGTGTAGCCATGACTGTTCCTTTCCAAGAAAGTTCTTCCATGATTTGACCTGTTAGAGGGTCGTAACCCGGCGTCTTTTTATGATTAACCTCTGTTTTGATAATTCGTTGGACTTCTCTAGGAGTAACAGGCTGCACATAGTTATTATTTTGTTGTTGCTGTGTAGCAAGAAATTCGTAAATTTCGTCGTCAGTGTTTGGAACAGTAGATGGGAATGGTTTTAATACGTCATAAAGGTGTTTGGCAAATGTTTCAGCCTTTTCCCCATTTGTTTTTGCCAAGTTCCGTCAGGATTTCTTATGGGTGGAATTTGCGTACGCGGATGTTTTAGCCCTTTTGTAGCTTTCCACAAAGCATAGTTTGTATCTAATGATGGAGCTAAGTTTAACAGATATTCTTCAAATGAGTCATTCTTCAGTTTCTGTAATAGTTCTTTAAGGTGCCTCGGTGGTCTGTTGTATACTATTTTGTCCTGTGGATGTCTTGATGCCACCCAAACTTTTCTGAGACGTCTTTTTTCGGCAGTCTTTTCCCTAACGATGAGAGGACAAGTGAATGTTTTTTTGTTTTTGTGTACATAATGGAGTAACTTCCCACGCAGCTTCCTGTACTAGTGATATGACGGATTCCACTGCATTTTCAAGCTCTGTTGGTGACTTAAGGCTGATTTTCAGATTAATTTTGTTAGAAAGTATATCTCTGAACACACCCCAGTGTTCAGACCTTTTGTTGGCCAGTTTTGCAGGTTTTTCCTTGCGAATAATTTTTGTATATATTGTAGCTATCACTGGTGAGTGGTCAGATGCAATGTCCTCATTTGGTTCGACGCTTATGTACCCTGAAGATAATCCTTTGTAACAAAAAAGTCCAGGCAGTCGGGAATTTTACGAGGATCGGTAGGCCAGTAGGTTGGCTTGTATGTTGATAAGTGACCAAGTCTGAGTTCTTGCATTAAGATACTTGATATTGTGCCTCTTCCAGGTGGCGACAGTCTTGATCCCCAGCTCGTATGTTTCGCATTAAAATCTCCACCTGCTAGGAATCTGTTTCCAAGGTTGTTAAAGTAATCGACAAATAATCTTTTAGTGGGCAGATAATTTTGTGGACAGTAGGCTGCTGATACAGTTTTTGGCCCAAACCAATCCACTACTTCTATACTTACTGCTTGAAGGTTGGGTTGCTCGATTTTACTCTATATATATATGATGCCTAATGCCATGACATACTAAAATAGCAGCTCCGGCTCGTTTCTTCTTTCTGCATCTGGATGATCAGCTTTATAAAGTGAGTATTGCGGAATTTTGAAGCTGGACGTAGAAGTCAGGTGTGACTCAGAGATTACCATAATGTCAATTTTGTTCAAGATCAGGAATGACTCCACTTCATGTTAATGGTTTGTGATACCGTTTGCATTCCAGAGAGCTATTTTGAATATCTGTGCCATTTTTTTTTCATTGATTTGTCGCATTTCTTCTCTAAGTTTTCTGATTTCTTGTATTAACTCATTTATTTATGCTTGTTGGCTTTCGATAGTTTGCTGTAAGTTCAAGTTCTGTTGTTGTAGATAAGTATTTTGTTGATGCATATAAGATATAAAACTGTTATCATTTAAATGATGATAAGATTGTGTATTATGGTTTCTATGTGGCAATTGTTGTGCCGCTATTTGGGCGTATGTCAAAGTCTCCGGTTGTCCCTGCATTTGATTTAACACTTGTGGTACTTTTACTGTCTGCTCTGTTCTGACTTGTCGTGTTAATGGTTTTTGACCTCGTAGAACTGTTCCATTTTGAGTTGAGTATCTTTCACTTACAATTTCGAGACACACCTGACAGCCTTTAAAATTTCCTGGACGTACCCCATCACAAAGAGCGCAGTTAGCTCGCTTTCCATCTTCTTTCTTTTTTGCGCATGAACGATAGTCGTGTGTACCTGAACATTTAACACAACGAAATTGCTGTGTGCTCTGATTTTGTGTGTGCCCATAGTTTGGCGTCGTTTACATTGAACTATTATTTGCTTTTTGTATGGGGTTACTACATGTAGAAGGTTTTTCGTATTGTATATTTCCCCACTATTACTTTTCCTTACAAGACCTATGAAGAAGAGGTTTTTAGGTTCTCTGGTTACTCTGTTCAGGACAATCATTATGTGTACTAATTTATATCCCGTCTCATCTACTGTTTTTATGTCATTATTGTCTGTACTGTGGTGGAGATTTCTTAGTACTGCGCGATACAATTTTTCTTCTGGTAGTTAGTATGTGTGTCTCACGATGCTATGTGTGTTTAACAATTCTTTGATTTTTTTGTAGTTTTCTACGCTATTAGTTTGAATTTTCATCTAATTGTCCGACGAAAGTTTATATGTGAATTCGTTTGTGGCAGTTCCAAATAGCTTTAGCCAACGCCGTAGCTAGAAAAAATTTTCGGGGGGGGGGGTTGTTTGGTTACCGAGAGGTTTGGGGAGTATGGATATTCTTCTAGGAGTAGGAGTCAGACCTCCCAGATGCCCAGTAGTTTCCACTGGAAATAGGTATATTATTAAAAAAATACAGCAAACTCTCGATTATCTAGGCTAATCACCGGACAAATGCGCACGGATAGCTAAAAACACGGATAATGCACAACGAACCTTGTGCTTTTAATGCACAACGAACCTTTTAATAATAGGGAACATACAATACTGTTTGAAAATGCAATAATGTCAAACATTTAACACATTCAATTATCACTGTTATCAATAAGGTAAGCCGAAATAAAAATTGTTTACGTTTATTGTTGGTAAAACACTTGAGGTACAAAAACTATACAAGACGTCAATCAGCCATGACTGTTATCACAGAACAGCAACAAAGAACTGCTATACAGTACATTGTTTGGTGTTTAATTCTTGAACAAAGTATGCCGCCAGGTCACTTGCAGACGAGAGAGCGCTCGAATTCGAAGCGCGCAGTTCACATTATTCAAAATGCCGTGACGAAAATAAAGGAAATAAAATAATACAATAAACCTCGGGGATGCACAGATAACCAACAAACCGGATAATCAGCACACGGATAATCGAGTTTGCTGTACGTCTTTTCGTGTTTTTAGCAAAAACATTAATTTTATTTGCAGACTATAGGCTACTGTTCAAAGGTTTATATTAAATTGTTACAGCAGTGGCATTAATACATTGCAACAGTCTCAAAATCTTCAAAGAGACAAACTTATAAAACAAAGTCTAATCTTCTATCTTTTTTCGATGTAAATTTATTTATGACTTCATCTGTTGAAATGTCCCTGTTTCTGTGCATGGATATCAACGCTAATCCACTGAGGCGACTCTGTCCACAAGAGTTTCTCAAGTAGGTCTTCAGTCTTCTTAATGTGGAAAAGGTACGTTCAGGTGTACAAGTGGTAACTGGCAAAGTGGAGAATATATTTAACATAATGAAGATATTCGGGTAAAACTCCTCGTTACATTCTCCTAAAGCTTCGATAGCACAGGATGGGCGGTCAGTCTCATCCCTCTTCTCCCAAAAAATTCTCCATAGGTAAAACTCTGATTGTAACAGATCCAAATTAACTTTGTTTTGGTACAACTTCAAGCTTTCAGTGTCTAAAAAAGTAGTAGGCTTACAACAAACGGATGGTAAAAGAGAGTTTAAATTTCCAAATACTTCTTTGTGATCAAGAAATCTTATTTTTAGCTGATTGTTAAAATCATCGAGAAGTGGTATGGCCATAGAGATGCGAAAATACTTTTCTGGGTCTTCCGTTTGTATGTTACAACGGTTACGTTGTGATGGAGTTAAACGGGGAAGCGTGATTTCTCCGCCAACATCAGCTAGTAAGGATTTTGCAGACTTGTATATAATGGAGAATTCACACTCAATATTCATGCGAATATTCTGAAAGAGGTCAACAATATTTTGAACGTGATCAGTTGCTGATTTCAAATCACAGAGAGGTGACTGCAATACCTTACACAAAGTCAAGGTATAAGAAAACACTTTGGCTAAGAAACAGAGACTAAGAACAAACTCTCCATTAAGCAGAGCTGTTACTAAAGATGAGGCTTTGGATGAGCTATCCATGTCTGGATCATCGCTTAAATCTTGTAACGTGGTGAGAATGGGTTTGAAAAGGTCCTGGAATTTCAAAAGACTGCTATGATTTTCAACCCATCTGGTCTCGCACATGGATGTTAAAGTTTTCAACTGGGAGTCAGATTTATTTGATTGCAAATACACTCATTCTTTTAGGAGAGCTCTTCAAAAAAGTGATCGTAGTCTTAACTGTACCAACACAGTTTCTTACACTTTGTAAATTGCACGAGTGGCATAAAGCTAGATTTAACGAATGGGAACAGCAATGGACATACAGAGCTTCTGGATAATCTTTTCTGATTAGTGCTTGCACGCCTTTGAATGATCCTTTCATCACAGAGGCACCATCATAGCCTTGCCCAAGTATCATTTTGCAATCCAAACCAAGATCTTCCAAATATGAAGTTATATTCCTAGCTATATCTTGTCCGGTAGTATGATAAAGACGAACAAAGCCTAAGAAAGTCCTCTTTTGACACATAACAATTATCTTCTTTTTTTGTATATCGTACACAGAGAGATAGCTGTTCATGTCCAGCAATGTCTGCAGTTTCATCTACTAAAATGGAGAACATATTGGCTTCAGTTATATCACTGACAATTTGCTTCTGAATAATTTCTCCACATATCTGAATAAGATCGTTCTGGACTGTTGGACTCATGTAAGAGGCATTTAAAGACATACTCTCTGTGTGATTGATCAATTTTCGGTCACCACATAGTATTCTCATCCTTAATAAAGCCCTAAAATTGCCATCATTATGAAAAGGCTCTTCATATTTTAGCGATATGGGTCCTGAATCTTTAGTTCCCCTGAGAGCAAGTTCTTGTCGACCACAAAATTTGATAATTTCAACTATGGAAAATACCTTGTCTCGATTTTCTTTTACCTGTTTCTTCCTTGTTGAATCAATGATGATTCTTATGTCACGGTTAGGCTCTTTGGAGACACTTAAGAAGTTGCTCCCTGAAATCATTCCTTCTTTGTGGTATGTATTGGATTCATGACTTTTAAATAATTCTAAAGCATCTTTCCAATTTTTATAGGGTTCTTTGACTAACGATTTCAATTTCTGATGACCACCTTTACCAGCTGTATCTTTTGAAAATAGCACACAATATTTACACAGAGCCCCGTCAGTTTTTGTGTAGGCAAGCCAGGGTAAACGATGTAGCCACTGTCTTTGAAATCTTAGATTTCTTTTCCCACTAGGTGGGAATTCAAATTCCATTTTAGGAACCCATGGATTTTTCAGAACATTTAGTTTGGTTTCCCGATCAATTTTATCACCGGGAGTGTGCACATATTTTCCTACGTCAACATTTTGCCAATCATCATGCTTAGGATTTGTTTGTGAATTTACAGTAGGATAAAAGTCGAATTCTGATATTACTTTTTCATTTACAGTAGAAGTACTTGCAACAGGTTCTGCAGGTTCTTTGGGCTCTATGTCACTGGTTTTCTTAGCCTTGGCGAGAAAGTTCTTTATCGACAGTTGTGAGCCTGGACGTTTAGCCATTATAGTTTAACGTCTTCTAAAAATAAATAAAAGAAACTAGAAAAAATAATTTCGCATGGTAGAGAGCATTGTTGAAAATGATTGCATAGTATTTGTATTCCACGAAGGTGTAAAAGTTGTTTTTTATATCGACGGTGTTTTGGTAAAAGGCTGTAACCCTTATATTTTTGCTGTCATTATCTGACATTACTGACTTTTATTCTAATTCCATACACTCCCATCATGTAAAACTTTCCATACTGCATTACTCTATGTTTGAAGCATTATTATCGTTATAAAAGTAATTATGTTTTTTTTTTATAAAAGTTTAATAAGGTACCTTATTGTCTTGTATGGTGTCAAAGTGAGGCTTACAGCATTATTGCCCGAAAACCTGGTTCAACTGTGTGTAGTTTCGGTTAAGAAAAAGGCATCAAGTGGGTTACATCTAAGGAGTGCTGCCTATGTACTTATTAGTAAAATGCTGTAACCCACATTTTTCACCTTAAATGTAATTTCTAAACATTTTAAGTACACTTTATGTATGAAATAACATAACAAATGTGTGTAATAGAACCGTAGGCAATAACCTGAAAAGTTTCAAATATTATGTGCACTATGCTTTTTGTCACTCCTGAAAAATAAATTGTATAAATTAGTGTTACAGCATTTTACCAAAACACAGTCGATATATTTTGCATGTCACAACTCGCCACTGCTTAAGAGTGTAATCAATTAAATGAATTAACTATATTTCCGGGATCAAAAATCCTATCAATAAGACTCTTAATTAAATTAAGCATTCAAAAACGTTTTTTTATATAATTACAAATCTTTATAACCTACAGAGGAAATTCGTAAAGTTAATAGTCATAACCCCAGTTCTAATTAAATATAATACAAAAAATATAATACTAGGCCTATACATTGATATCTCTAGCACAACTGTATGACATGTAGACTAGACATATAATGGAAAGACTAGTAAAAATGCAAACATTTTACTTACTTTATGTCTCTTTCTTGTACGTCCCTCTACAACTAAAGCAAGCACAATAATTCACTAATTTACTGAAGATGAAGAGCACGTCATTACCAAATGGCAACACGTGGTCAAGATATTCACAGAGTAAGTTCCGCACCTTCACTTTCCATTGTTTGAAGGTCGGCGGCCAACAATGATGAGGGCTGTCAAGTGTTAGCCACGTGGTTTTCCAAGAAACTAGTGGTTTCCTTCCTACAATGGCAGCTATGTAATCACGGAAGGAAACAAACGCACAGTTTGCTTTTTGTAGATGCAGTACCAGAAACACAAAATAACTGAATTATTGCACAGTTCTTTTTTTATAAGAGCATTTTTCATTATATTTTTATTTACGTTTGTTTTTATCCTAAAAATTTTCTATTTTTACCTCAACATTTCGGGGGGGGGTTCTAACCCCCCCCCGCTGGCTACGGCCTTGGCTTTAGCAGATTCGGAACATCTCTGGTAACTCCGCATAGTACTCTATGCTCAATAAAAGTGGGTGTCACCGCGGTACCGTGGAGATTATACCCCTTAAGACAACAAATTAGCTAGGAATGCGAGTGCCCTGCTCCTGCGACAATGTGTACATCGGCACTACGAAGCGTCAAAACCGGAGACATTGCCGTCTTGGTCAGCCTCAGAAATCGGCTGTGCGTTGTCCAGTGAAGGCCATACAGTCTGGTTTGCGGAGACTTAGGTCTTGACCTCGACTCCTCAGTACTTTGCTCGGTTGCAGAGGGATTCAAGCACGGCGTCCTGAGTATGAATAGACGCTAGACAGAGAGGTCGATGGCTGTGCCCCGCTGGTCACACTCTTCCTTCATGCCGCGTTTCTAGCTTCTAATAGAGCTCCACGGTGTATGGGGGGGGGGAGCCCTACATGTGGCCTGCTACCGGCCGTGAGGTTTCAACTAGACATAGTCTCATTGATGGGCAGTGTTCGGTCAGTGTCCAAGATTCACCTGGCACAGATGTGTTGACGGAAGCTGGCACAACAAGTGTTGACCAACAGCGTTAATGTGGGGATTCTAGAGGTGTGACTAACGGGGCGAACGCGACTCAATCAGAGGTATAACCAGAGGTATTCAGGTGCGATCGACCTGCTATCTCTTATGCTACCGAAGAAGGCCTGTGGAGGTGGCCGAAACGTTATGAACGACGCTTCAAGCAAACACGGATCAACAGTCGGTTGGTTTTAAATTTTCATAGTGTTGACTCCGGTCTTGATGCAAGACAATCATATCTTCTATTGGTCATACCGAATAGAACCGTAGGAATGCTCCAGCCGATCAAGCTATCGTACAAAAGCTACTGTAAAATATCACGTACTTGGCTGGTGGTCCTTGTTGTTTGGCAAGTCAGACCCTTAACGGAAACCATCGAGCGCTTTTTAATTAAGACTTCATCAAAACGAGATAGGGAAGTGGGGGCAAGATGACGAGTGGGGCAAGATGACTAACTACTTAAATTTCATAATTCACGGATTGCAGTGCTTCTTCCCCACCACGCAATTTCAGGGTTCACGTCCAGTTAACCGTTTGGCAGTGAATTGGTATCTACCGTAAAGAAAGTGTGTGCTATACGATTTCAGTTTTTAGTGGTGCTGTTATTATTTTTGGATCCTCAGATACAAGATCTTACGACTACTAGGTAAGATCAAATTTTTTTAAATATTATTTCTATAAAATTACAATCTTTAATAAGTGTTCTCATATAATCGCACAGCCAAATTACCTTATAGGGTATGTTTTACTAGCCATTACATTTCATTAGTCTGCCCGGGACAAGATGACAGGGGCAAGATGACAGACTTGTTAACTAAGAGTGATATTAACACTAGTCTCTACTGTCAACGTATAAATTACTGAATCTGACTTTCTTTGTAATTTCATAGTTATCTTTAATAAAGCACTGTAGATTTATTTTTTCTTATACAAAATTAGCCGAAATAATAATAAATACTGTACTATCATAAGAGCTGTTATAATTTAGTCAATGTGATATTTTTTCAGATGGTCAGAAACTACAAAAAACGTTCCAATAGAGGAGAGTGGAGTAAACAAAATATGAAAGAAGCTGTTTTAGTCGTTAAACAGGGAGTCATGTTGTGTTTAACTGCAGCTACCACATATGATGTCCCAGAAGCAACGTTACGTCGATATTTAAAAAAGAAAGATGAGGTAGACATTATCATCGTGTTACAATAGACGTAATATTAAATTAGTTTGGTGTTGAGTAATCGATTAACTATTGGTTTCCTGTAAGCCAGACGCAACATTCAAACTGTAAACTGTTTGCATTTTTGACATGATTGTTTTGGCTATGTGTTCAAGTTGTGTTTGCATTGTTGAGACTGTCTCGCCCGAGAGTTGATGCTAATATGCTATTATGTAATTTATAAGTCATTGCTGTTTTTCGTGTGTTGCAATTATGATACTCTAACAGTAAACTGTTATGACTTTAAATCCAAAGAAACTAACCTTGCAAGGAGAATATTGTTACATGTTTGTTACACTTGTAGGAGGAGCCACGTGGCGGAAGCGAACAAACATTACGTGATGGCAGTATTGTTTCTGTTTCATTACAACTGTCATTACCAGACTAATTTAATGTTGCAAGAATTATTTGAATTTCCATGAACTTTTAAGTATTCTTATGTATTTATTGCTCAATTGATCTATGATCTCCGTATAAA
The DNA here is from genome assembly GCA_034769895.1 of Magicicada septendecula. Taxonomy (NCBI): domain Eukaryota; kingdom Metazoa; phylum Arthropoda; class Insecta; order Hemiptera; family Cicadidae; genus Magicicada; species Magicicada septendecula. Next base: position 270,063,619 of record CM068376.1, read on the forward strand.
ATAACTCCTTTTTAACAGTTTACGTAAAAATTGTTCTTCCGTTTTTAATAAGCAAAGCGGGCCTACCTTAATGAACACGTTTATGAAAAATATCTATTCAATAATAATTATATAATGTTTTGTTATTTTTTACCTGGGATTATTATAATTTTGTTTATTATAATAGCTGTATCTTATGTTTCACGTTTAATGTGTTTTGTTTTAGGAGATGCCTGTTCATGGAGGAAGATACCGAAATGTATTCAGTGAAAGACAATTGCAAGAACTAAAATTATATTTAACACAAATAGACAGACAGTTCTTTGGAATGACCAAAAAACAGTGCAGAAGACTTGTTTTTGATTACGCCGAGAACCTTGGGACTCACCACCCATTCAATAAAGAAACACGTATGGCAGGAGAGGACTGGCTTGCAAACTTCATGAAAACATTCAAGTTTAGTATGAGGAAGCCCGAAGCGACATCCATTGCCAGGGCGATGGGATTTAATCGAGTGCAAGTAAGCAAATTTTTTGATGTTTTACGGAATGTTCGAGAAAAGCATAACTTTTCTGCCTGCAACATCTACAATGCAGATGAATCTGGGTTAACCACGGTGCCAAATAAACTTCCCAAAGTTATATCACCAATAGGGGCGTAACTTGTTTCTAAAATAGTGACTGCAGAACGCGGAAAAACTATAACCATAATTTGTTGCATGAATGCAAACGGAAATTATTTGCCGCCATTCCTTATTTTTCCCAGGAAACGGATGAGACCGGACCTAACTGACAAAGCACCTCCTGGAACAGCCGGACACTGCAGTGACAATGGTTGGGTAAATGCTGAATGGTTTTTAGAATTTCTACAACATTTTACGAAACACGTAAACCCTCCGGCAGAAAAACCGGTATTATTACTAGTAGACAACCACAAATCCCACAAGTTTAAATGCCATAAACCACTGTAGAGACAATCACATAACCATGGTTGGATTTCCTCCTCACACAACTCATAAGTTACAGCCATTAGATGTGAGCTTCTACGGACCTTTAAAAACGTTTTTTAGCCAGGCGTGTGATAACTTTAGTGTGTCAAATCCTTTTCAACCTTTTACTGACCGTCACATTGGTGAATTATTGAGTATAGCATACTTTCAGGCAGCTACAGTGGGCAACGCGGTAAACGGTTTTAGAAGCACAGGGATTGAACCCTACAATCCCCAAGTGTTTACCGATGCAGATTTCGTACCATCAGAAACAAGTGAAAGGGAACTTGAATTTGATGCCGAGGTAAATGCTAATAATCCAGATGCGAATGTATACGACTTACCTCTTGATACTGCTGTGATGAGAACTAGAACTGATTACCGTGTGCAGCCAGAGCCACCATACTTACCTGAGAAGTCACCAGAAAATAACGAAACTACAGTGCCATTACCAGGCCCTTCTTCAAAACAAGACAACACTGTAGAATCATCCCCTTCTTTATTTGATTTGAAACCTCTTCCTAAATCAAAAAGAACGTTGAAAAAGAGACAGGTTAATACAGCTACTGTTCTTACAAGTACCCCGGTTAAAAAGAGATTAATTGAGGAAAAAGAGAAAAGAGAAGCCAAGGAAAAGAGAAAAGATGAAAGAGCAAGAAGCAAGAACAAAGTTGCAAGAAAATTACGATTTGGAAAAAAGTGCGGCAGAGAAACGGAAGATGATGTTAAATGCCCAGTTTGTGATGAAACCTACAGTGATCCACCACATGAAGATTGGATACAGTGTTCCCAGTGTAAAATGTGGTGGCATGATTTAACTGTTCGAAATATGAAGGTGGAAATTTTGTTTGTGACTACTGTTAAAACTTTTTAAAAATTATCATTTTTTAACATACATGTGTACATGTAATACAGCTTTTTATACATTTGTAATAATAAAAATAATAAATTTTCACTTATAAGCAATACTAGTATTTTATTTCAGTATTCGATAAATAAAGATTTCCCTAATACAAATTTTTTTAAATCCGTCATCTTGCGGATGAAAGTCATGTTGCCCCGCATGCGGGGCAAGTTGACGTTTTTGCAATGCTGTACTATAAATTAAATATCATAAAAAGTAACTAGATTTTTACTAAAATAAAATATTCAATATATACAGGAAAGTGGGTTGTTTATTTTTATGTAAAAAGTTTTAGCTGCTAACTTTTTTATTATAATTTAATAAATAATGTTTGTTAGCATCATCATCTTGCCCCGTCTTCCCCTACAAAAATCACAAAAGAATGGATACCCACTCCATTCTGTACTGACTCATTATCTGGAGCATAGAATGCAAAACACTGGGAAAATCTTGGCCATTATACGTGATAGAAGGCTGAGACGTCCTCTCAATAAAAGTGGGTGTCACCGCGGTACCGTGGAGATTATACCTCTTAAGACAACAAATTAGCTCCAAAATGTTATGTATGCTGACTGCTAGGGATGTGAAGAATATTGTAAAAGTAAAACAATTTAATTACAACATGTATAACCAAATTAAGTGATGTATGTTCTGTATAAATTAAAATCTAGGGCAGCATCAAATGGAAAACGACGGTCTATGAAGCTAGCACAAATCCAGTCCTCCATAAATTGACATATAGGATACATCATGTCATTTCGACCACGCATAGAAAACGTTACGAGAAAGAGTTAATTAAAATTCGGTAATATTAAGCGCTAAAAAATATCGATTTACAAACGATGAAATGAATTCCTGAACTCGTTAGTCGGCTTCATTCGGACATATCAAAACAAAGAAATTTAAACGTTAATATCGTCATTAAATTCACGCGTTAAAAAGATTTAATGGACTCGTAACGTTAGTCTGTTTTGAATACGGTATACTGAACTTCAAAGAACATTAAAAACCGTATAACGTTCATTTGTTAATTGCGGAAGAACTGTCTCGGCCAGTTATATTTTACCCGGCACCACTTAACACTAATTCGTGTTCGGTAATTGCGTACAAATACCTTTTCCATATCAAATATTTATAGTTATAAAATTAATTTGTCCAACAACTAACACTTGTTCTTCCCACACAGTATGAACTCGCTCAGGGCTCCCAACCTGTCGCGCTACCTACAGATTTATAACTAAATTAAATGAGCCGTATTACCGACAAATAAGAACGCGAGACAGCATTGAAAATGCGATTAGCACCGAACGCGCGTGCCATGAGTTATGGTAGTAGTCCGTTGTCGTCAATTAGACGTGCATAAATCAAAACATCGATTCTAGACGGCAACACGATCGATTCTCAAGGCACCCATCACAGGATCGATTTCAGTCACGACATTGATGTACAAAATGTTAACATATATCTACAGATACACCCGAATAAGTTTCACACTCTTTTCAATCGCTAAGCAAACGTTCCGTTCTGCCAGTTGTGTTCGCCTTTTATAAACACACACACACACACACACACACACACACACACACACACACACACACACACACACACACACACACACACACACACACACACACACACACACACACACACATATTCTGATATTACTGATAAGCATAGATAGGCCTAAATTAACACTGCCGAGACAAATATATGGAATGCTGGTATAATAAAAGTTAATAAATGAACAATCGTTGAAATTTAAAAGCTCTTACTCCTATTTTATTTTATGAATTAGTCCAATTGACCAACACATATTAACTAAAACTAAATGTCTTTTGGTTGTTTGTTTTTATATGGTTTTCGGTCGTTAACCGTTCTTTTATTGTTTATTGTTTATATGAATTTTAATATTAAAATTTGGACTTCCGTTGTACTTAGACCGAATATCGATGTCCGTAGCTGGAAACGGGTGACCTCATGTTGACACCTGCGACAGTCGTGACGACGCCCGTGAGTTTAAAGATAGTAGAGTTTCTCAAGGTCGCTTTCAGGTTGTTATCGAGTAGAAAAATTTACGAGTTGTACTCGGTACAACCGTGGGTGTATTGGACTTATACCAAGTCCGGTACGTTCAAGCGTCTTTCCAAAAGGCCATGCGGACAATTTCCCATTAATACAGAAAGCAATAAGTTTTAACTGCGGTCGAACTACAGCTGTCTCGAATATAGACTACGTCACTCAGAGGTTATGCTCCGAAATAATCAGCGTTCACTGTACCGAATTCGCGGATTTTTGGCCATATCCTCGGAACTTATCGTCTGTAGGTCAGGATTACGTGCGTCAGGATTGAATAACTGATATGAACTGGACTCACGCCGAGTTTTACTAGATCTTGATGGCTAAAGTTCTATTTGGGAAGTTGCTTATGCCTTCTGTACAGAAATCTAATCTAAGTGAGGTAATACAAGTACATCATGTAAATTTTGGGATATTCTGCTTGAGAATAGTTCTGAACCTGCAGTGCAAATGTCTATGATGTTATGTTCTTTTCTTTTTGGCTTTGCTAGTATGCGTCATACATAGAATTATTAAAAATTTACAGGCATTGCACAAATGCAATGCACAGAGAAGGGCATTAAAAATGCTTCAATAAATCTAAAAATATATATATTTATGTTCATTCACCAATTAATGAATTCATTCTTCATTCACCAATCAATTAATTCATTCTTCATTTACCAATGTACAGTTTATAAGTTAAATGTAGTCGCATTCATAAGCGAAGTTTTATATGTGTACTACATTATTTACAACAAAGAAGTAGTTTCTGTGGAAACTCACCGGTTCCCATTTTCGATCACGCACCAGCGGTCGTTTTCACATGTGCGACACGTCCTTATAAACATTTTCAATGTTAAAACAAAAGTCATATAGAACCAATAACACGCTTAATTGAAGAAAATTGTCTGCTATGATATAAACTACAATTTTTATAAACTCCCAACCCAGACAAATGTTTACGCACAATTGATTATCGTAAACCAAATTTATGATAGCTACGCTCATTTCCGTGTATCGCGATACACATTTGTACTTATGGCAGCTTATTCTGGCACTGCGGTTCCTGTAGAATCCTGGCCTGCTCAACGATTCTCCTCCATTCTTCTCTGTCCAGAGCCTTACTCCTCCAACCTGCCACTCGCATCTCCCTCAAATTCCCTTCCACATATTCATACCATCTTCTCCTCGGACGTCCTCTCATCCGTACTCCTTCCGGCTTCCTTTCCAATGCCATTTTTGGGCCTCGGTCACTTCTCGTTCTCACCACGCACCCCAACCATCTCAACATTTGCGCCTTCAGTGCCGCAACTATGGCTGCTTCTCCATGCAGGTCACGATTCTTTCTTATCCTCCACATCTCTCCGTCCCACACTGGTCCGTAAATTCTTCTCAGAATTTTCCTCCCGAAAACATCAAGGTTTTTCATATCTTCCAACTTCAGTACCCATGTCTCGCTTGCATATGTTATTACAGGTCTGATTACTGTGGTGTATATTTTCTTTTTGACATTTTTTGATACATTCCTGGATTGGAATATATTTTTTAATGCATAGTAACTTCTATTTCCTGCTGCTATTCTTGCTTTGATTTCTTCGCTATAACAACCTATTTATAAGTATAAATTACAAAGTGCCTTGATAGCTAAATTACAGAGTTCCACATGCAAATCTACATATTTTTTACTTTCTCTTATTATCATCATATGGCTAATTATACATCCCAATCAAACCAACATGTAATATAATTTTGCATTTCAATAGTTCTATGTATATAAATATCATAATTATTTGACAATTTAATTTCATGTTTATACAAATTCTTTACTTTTTATAAAACGTTTATATGCAAGTATATGCCTATATTCCTTTGTTATTTATTTCCTACGCAAGAATTATATGAAAATATTTTATTGATATCTCTACTGGTCATTACCATAAGAGTGAGACTTACATAAGAATGATTTTATAAAAAATAAAGAATTTGTGTGTGTGTGTGTGTGTGTGTGTAGAACGATGTCTGACTTTTCTCGAAAGATGACCCCTAAGTATTTAACAACAAAACACAAAATACCATCAACACACAACACAATAAATACATCACACTCACATACCACAACTCCTACACACACAAAATCGCCAACACATTCAGAAAACACAAATACAAAATAGCATACAGAACAACCAATACCATAAAAAAACACATCAATAATACAAACACAGACATAGACAAATATAACAAAACAGGTGTTTACAAATTAAATTGTAATGACTGCAATAGTTTCTACATAGGCCAGACGGGAAGATCTTTTTCATCCCGTTATTCTGAACACTTAAAAGCTCTAACCAACAACAATATACACTCCGCATTTGCCACACACGTACACACAGAAAACCACAGTTACACCAACATAGACACTAATCTTGAAATTTTACATTACTTACCTAAAGGTCGAAAACTCAACACAACTGAACAATACGAAATATATAAACACCACACAACACAACCAAACAACATACTTAACGATCAATTACAATATAAATCACATACACTTTTTGACACAATTTTACAAAAAACAAACATCAAGTTGAATCCCCGCGCCAATCCCCTTCCTCCACACACCACCCCCACTACACCTTCCACACAACTACCGTTACGAAATGATGGCAGTCTGACTCAAAGCTGAAGAAGGCGGATACGTACGCCGAAACGCGTCCAACGAAAAACAGTATGTTTCACAAGAAAAAGTTCATTTTTAGATAAGCCTAAGTATTTGTATCAATATTTATCTTTTCCAATCTTCTCTTTGAAATTTCGGGTCTCATGTTATTCTCATAATTTACTTTCATCACCATCATTTTTGTTTATGTATTATCATTCCACACTCTTTCGTCCTATTTTAAAATCTATGTAACTTTTTAATACTTCAATCTTCAAACCTAACTTTCGAAGGTACGTGAACATTATCAGAAGGGTTAGGTCGTAGAACAATGATCTAATCCAATTGATCTAATGATGAATAGGCCTATAATAAGAAAGAAATCGATAATTTTGTTAGCGACTTTTCGGAGAATGGCTATAGTGTAGAAGTATTATAAAGTAGTAGTAATAGTAGTGATGGTGGTGGTGGTGATGGTAGTAGTAGTAGTAGGGATAGAGATAATAGTAGTAGTAGTGGTGGTGGTAGTAGTAGTAGTAGTAGTAGTAGTAGTAGTAGTAGTAGTAGTAGTAGTAGTAGTAGTGGTAGTAGTGGTAGAGGTAACAGTGGTAGCAGCGGTGCAGATAAGAGAGATGTTAACAAACGAATGGCGAACGTTAACACACCTGTGGACTGCGATTTCCGAATTAGTCTCATCGCGTGAGCACTTTAATATGGTAATGGAGATCAGCTCGTTAGCCAATAACCGAAACCGTCTGCGCCGGCACGATTTATAGGCCATATCTCATCTTCCTTTTACCAAAACATTTTTACTTATTTAATTTCTAAACATCGACTTATTTATTTATTGTGTTGTTGTTGCTGTTGTTCCCGTCCCACCGTTGTTGTTTTTTAATTGGTGATTTATTCTACTATATTTGTTAACAAAACAGTACACGGCGATCAACTGGTTCGGAAAACGGTGTAATATTACGTCGGTAAAATACTACATATTGTTGTTCGCGCTATTTGAAATACCGACGTCGTTTTTTAAACTCCTGTCTTTCCACGACAGCTTAGCCGTTATTACCGAAAACGCTATGAAATATTCAAAATACAATGAAAATCGAATACATTAATAACAAACTAACAGATAGGGAGTAAAAAAGATGAGATTAATAACAACTCGGAAAACGAATGTATATATAGACTGTGACCTTATGCTCGTGTTCGTGTGTGTGTTGAATGCATCTCTAATAATTTCCATATCCAACCAGGTCGTGGGATCTGAGTTTGAGTTACGTCAAAGCACTACCTCACGTATAGAAATTTTTTTAGAGAGGATAGAGTATTGTGAAACAAAATAATTACTTTGCATTTGTAAAGGAAAAAATTATCTATTGTTTAAAAAAACGCCAAAATATTTGTAAATATGCTCCTCCTTATAAGTTTTTACGTACAAAGGATAATAATTATATGCCTCCTAAAATACATCTGCAAGTAAGAACATTATATAAAGAAACAACGAAAATCAAAAATATTTATTGTATATCAAGCGACTGGCAAAAAAAATAATAAATCAAACAATTCAAAATAATCAGATTGAGACGTTTTGAAAATTAAAACTCATATTAAAGACAGCAATGTGCACTTAACTGTCAGTAGATAGGCCTATCACTGGGGTCGTACATAAACTCAAAACACGAACCTCTTTCCTCGTGATTGTTTTTTAAACCGAAGACTGGTAGCAACAATCGTTAAAACCGTAGAAAACGACAGTACACAAGTAAGCCTAATTGTAACACACGTGTCGGTGAGAAAAAAACAGTGATTAGTCGGAATACTGACATCAGAAATCGTTTGTATAATTCGAATGGCGATAAAGGATGGCCGGACAGTAGCAGTAGTGAGAACGGGCCTCGGGCTATGCACCACTTCCACTCCTCTAGTCGCTACGAGTGCTGCTATACATAATATAAACAAGAATTTAAATATAATTATTACATTCATTATTAAGAGCACATTTTTGATGGTTTTAGTGTTATTGGTAGTAACTAATACAATAACGACTACTAATTTCACTGTTATTGCTGCTCCTACTACTACTACTACTACTACTACTACTACTAATACTACTACTACTACTACTACTACTGCTGCTACTACTACTGCCTCTTTCGTATGCTGGACGACTACCTGAAGGATTGCGCCTTACTATACACAACTAGGGAAGGGCTGCGGAGATTGGCGGTCACGTCTAGGGCAGCCCAGGGATCTGTTCTAGGGCCGGACCTCTGAAATGTGGCCTACGACGGTCTGCTGCGAATACAGAAGCCCGAGGAGACGTGTATGGTCGGTATACGCTGAAGATATGGCTGCATTCGTCGCTGCTCGGTCCGTTAACCTGGCACAGCTCAAATTAGATAGAGTTATGCGGAATGTCAGCAGTTGGATGGCGGCGCACGGAGTGTCGTTCGCTTTGAACAAGACTGAGGTCGTAATCCTGACCGAGAAGAGGATTCCAACCATCTTCCCTCTTCGAATCGGAGACCTGATCTTTGATACGAAGCCTGTGGTTACGATATCTCGGGGTTTTAATTGATACGAAGATGAGTTTCCTCCAACAGATACGGCATACGGAGGATAAAGCTGCTAAAGCTGTCACGGCGCTCAGCAAACTGATGACTAACGTGAGTGGAGCCAGATATCATCGCAGATAGCAGCGTCGCCTGCTGATGACGGTCGAGTCAGTCCTCTTGTACGGCGCGGAAGTGTGGGCGAATGCCCTGAACAAGAAGGTATATCGAAAGAGACTGGCCCAAGGTGGCAAATAGCTTGGGACGAGGAGACGAGAGGGCGCTGCAAAGGTGGAGAGGTCGGTTTGTAGTACCTAACGGAGCTTCCGATAGGACATGGATACTTCCGATCCTACCTCCATAAAACGGGTAAAGCCTGGTCTGCAGACTGCTTGTACTGTCCGGGATAGAGGATAACGCGGATCACGCCTTATTCAACCGCGATAGGTGGGCCACAAGAAGAGCGTCTCGGGTTGCCGAAATAGGAATGATAGCTACAGATAACATCGCCGAAGCAATCATGCTAAGAGGGGAGGAAATCTGGAATCACGTAGCACATTATGCAGGGGGAATCGTCCGGGTGAAGAAGGTAGACTTAGAGCGTCTATAGAGTAGATCACAGTAGGCCGCAGAAAAATGGCCTGTTTTGAAGCAGTGTGATAAACGTTCCCAGGCTATTGCTCGTTCGACGGAGGTGGGGTTTTAATGGGTAGTCCACTTGAGATGGGAGTCCCACATTTCGTGCGTAAATGCATTTCCTCTTCTCTTACAAAAAAAAAAAAAAAAACTACTACTACCAGAAATACCACTGGCTTCTACAGCTACAATTGTTTTTAGTAATGACAAATATGTTAACGAATTAAGTCTAACGACATTTTAAGGCGTATTCGTAAAGCGTTTGTGATATCCACCCGTTTATATATCTTTCTTCCTTTTAAGTGGGAGGCAATCATTATTATCCAACCCTTCCACGGTTACGTTTGTCTTAAATTGTTATACTTAATCATAATGAGAGCAACGTATCAATTATAAAATACTAATTTTGATTATTGTGTATAGTAATAACAATTATTGTTAAACTACACCAAGCGGCTGCTGACGCAGGAATCAGCGACTGCAGATTATCAGGCTGCACCTGTCTGCGATGTTAAATTCGTTGTTTACTGATAACAATCTTCAGATAAATTATGAACGTCAAACAGAAAATAAATATGTTCTGACAATAGGTAAATTACTCATCTTTCAATTACCGACTGGTGAAGACTGGAAGTGGCCTGCTGAGTTAAGCTAAGAATTATTGGTGCCTCTGTGAGCGCGCGCGCCTGAGTGTAGACTTGCACAGACAGTATACACACACCTTGTACGCACACACGATGCAGAACTTCAATAACGCGGGACACTCCAATAGATTATAATATATATATATTTTTTTTGTGTCAGCGACAAACTCGCTACACTTGGCGTAGCACAATATCAAATTTCTGATATACTGTTGATTAAAATGAGTACAATGTTTATGGACGCCTATTATTAACATACAACTAAATTATATCAACAATAGTGATCACAATAAAGATAACAATATTTAGTTACAGTTAAAATTTAATATTTATATATTTAATAAAGATACATGTATGTATGAGTGTTACCAATTATTCAAATATTCATAAAATTTTTAATTAACCCAGGGTTCGCGTATAGGGGTTTGATAACGTAATTAAATTATGTAAGTGCGCTGAACTTGCGCTTCTCGGAATCTAGAAGTGTTGTCACGTATATTCAAGTTATAACTCCGGGTGAGATATAACTTACATCAGGGCGGACATCTTCCACTCACACGGACAGCACTAACTGACACTGACGCGAATTATTAATGATATTATTATCATCCTAGTAGTATATGATTGTAAATTGCCTGTTGATATTTCTTGGCTCCCAGATAAACAGCACTAACGACATAAACACTGAAATAAGAAGAAGAGTATGTCTCGCAAATAAAACATATTAAGGATTAAAAAAGCACCTGACATCTAGCTTCATCTCAAGAAGCACGAAATGCAAAATCTACAAAACGCTTATCAGGCCAGTGCTGACGAATGCTTCAGAAACCTGGACAGTGACAAAAAATAGTGAGAGACTTCTAGGTTGCTGTGAAAGACGGATTCTAAGAACAATATTTAGAGAAGTACAAGAAATTTGGAATGTGGCACAGACGCTATAATTATGAACTATACCATCTTTACAAAGAGCCGGACATTGTCAGGCTAATCAAAATACACAGGCTAAGGTGGGTTGGACACATAGAGAGAATGGAGGAAAGACAGCCTACGAAACATATCTTCTACCAGAAACCAATGGGTAGTAGAAAAAGGGGAAGACCTCGAAGTAGATAGACCAGATAGAGGAGGACCTCGGAAAGCTGAACATAAGAAACTGGAAAGCCAAGGCATGCAATAGGAAGGAATGGAATCGACCCTTGAAGCAGGCCAAGACCCACCAAGGTTTGTAGAGCCACGGTTGATGATGATGTTGATATAAAACCCTCAGGGAGAACTTGCACGGAGGCTACATCTGCTTAGGTCGGCGTTTTTTGAAGAACTCGAAGACCTCAACTCACAAATTTGCAATCTGACAGACATATCCGAGCTTCTGATTGGTCGAAATTGCATTCTACGTCATAGATAAAAAATTAAAAGCTGTCCACAAAAACGTTAAATCATGTCCGATTGTTATCTGCAAATTTTTCTACCTCGTTAAAACAGTCAACACATAAATCTGTATTAAAAAAGTTATAAAATGTGTTCGTTCATATGACATTAGAAAACTGTAGCGTCAGCTACGATTTACAATCTATCAAAGTTTCATTTCGATACAAGTAACTGAGTTAGTCTCTTTAATTTAATTTATTCCGCACTCGCGCACTAGGGATGCAGATATAAGAGGATACGGGGAAAAATTATGAACAATTTGAGGTGTCCTTCACAATCCTAAATCTAGTACAATACTTATGCCTAATTAACAAAGTTGATCAAACGTATTATCTACATACATGCTTATACGCATGAAAAAATGATTCTAATACAATATTTCTTTCTCATCGTTCTGCAGTGTTTCGTTGTACTATATATGTGTGTATGTATGAATGTATTTCTGTCTGTTAAAATCGTTTATCTATTAACGAGTTCTGTTCATGTTATGTTACAATTCCGTTACTTGTGCGTCACGGAAAGTCTCGGTTCCCTCAAAAGAAAATTCTGTATATCCCCCCGGTGTTAGTGATTAATAATTTCAATGGGGAGCACTATGACAGTTCTATCAATGACGATTGTTACGTCGACAACGTTGAGGAATCCACAAAACCTGTTTTACGGTAGAACAAAATCTAAACCAGAGCCAGCAATGCAACCATAGTTGTTAACTAATAATCTTAGTGAATTTTTGCGCTCAAGTCAACAATTATTCTTCAAATATTACACTTGTAAGTATTAACGATTCACAAACCTTTTATCAAGAATTTATTAAATTACAGTAACTAACCGACAACAATGCAAATCTACGTCGGGTGCAAGAAACAAGAAATAATTCAGGCCTGTAGCAAACTCAGTGATGTATATTGCTGAAAGAAACTAAACAAACTATGTTGTTCTTGATGATTCAATTTGGTTCTTGTCAGCTTAAAAGGGGAATCGCTTCGGTTGCACGCGTTTGGATTCTCGAACAACTGTATCCAAGTTCCTTATGATGTCTAATGTGGGTTCCGTGCCTTGTTTTTGTTACAGTTCACTCCAATGCCACAACTACGGAAGGGGGGATTAGCCACCCCCAGAACTATTAAAAATATCAGTGTAATTCTATAATTACTCAATGCACACCTATTTCTTAGCCAGATGCATGTGTTAAATTAAGTCTTATAACTGTATAAACAACTATACGGGAAGAATTTTTAATGCTTCATTTGTGCTGGGGAAAATGAGGAGACTAACCTCCAAGCTAGTCATATCCCACCCAGACACTGACCCCCCCCCCCCCCAGGAGCAGCTCCTAGTAACGTCACTAGTTCACTCAGTTGTATCGGAGCGAGCGGCAGAAGGCCATACTCGTTTGACCCGGAAAATTATTTTCCTGACTATTACGTCTTATGTTTTATGTCGCTTTCCGCGTGACAATTACTGTAGGTTCACTTTGCAACAGTTAGTTGTTCCCTAATAATCTGGGGCAATATCATGTCACGGCCACTGTTCCTACGAAATGAAATCCTGGATACGCTACTGGATAGCAGATTCGTTATTGTATTGTTGAGAGAACACCTGACGTAAAGGCAGCGCCTTTCATTCTCTTCAGCACTCGGTGGCATAACTACGGGGTGGGGATCAGAAAATCAATTCGCCCCCACTCAGAGCTAGTGAAAATTTATACGAAATTCCATAAAACCTTAATGTACATCTATTTATAAGCCAGCTGCGTGTGTTAAAATAAGGTTTCTAAATAAATCTAGAAGTAAAAGTAATTTAAATATCATAATCATCATCATTATCACCACTCCAAGGACTAGGCTTTAGACCTGTTCCGGAACCCATCTCCTCCTCGGTCTACCGACATCTCTCTTCCCAGTAGGGTGATGACCCAAGGCAGGCACAGGTAGACGGATATCAGACATGCGATTCAAGTGTTCACACCATCTCCTTCTGTGGTCTTCAATCTTCTGGTGCAATAAAACAATGTTTAAATCGCGTCTAATATCTCGTTCCTTCTTCGGTCCAAGAGAGAATAACCTTGCGTCCTTCTTAGAAATTTCATTTCGGCTGCCTGAATCGTCCCTTTTACCAAGAGTCCATGTCTCACTAGCATACAGGAATATGGGGACAGCCACAGTTTTATAAAATTTCATTCGAGTATCCTTCCGTGTTTTATTTTTCAGGTAGTCTACCTATTAATTGTTCCACAGATGCGTCTAAATTTTATTAGCTTACTATCCCAATCAATATCGTAATTAAAATGTTTGTAATTTAATAAAATAAAGTTAGAGTTTCCTTAATGACAGTCACTCAACTTTTAGTAAATAACGTAAGTACTTGCAAACTCACGTATATTTTATAAAATATAGTTATAAAACTATATGGGAAGAATCCTAAACATAATATGTGTCCTGTGGAAAATGGAGAGTCCAAACTTCAATTTAGTCTTATCCCCCCCCCCCCCCGTAGCAGTTTCTAGTTACGCAACTGTCAGCATTGCTCTATGCTCTACAACAGTGGGGAAACTGACTGGTCAATTCACCACAAGCACAAAGTTGCTATAGACTTTCGAACTGCATTTTACAAATATTTTCTGTAACATATATCACCTATTTCTTATTACCTACTGCCTAACTCCTATCTTATGTTGTCTTACACCTATTCTCGTACATGTTTTCAAATATAGGCCTATATGTTAAATAGCATGTGCCGAATTGAGTGCCACATACATGTGGACTACGCCAAAACGGTAAGTTACATCGGATCCGTCACCAAGAGCGTGTTTATGGAGGGGGGACGAGCGGGACCAGACGGCGTGTTTATGGTGGGGGGACCAGAGGTTCGAAAAACTTGAATTTTGTTAATCTCTTAATTTTTAGGTTGTTTTATTATTTTACCAGCTGTGTACGCTAATATAGTAGCAACTCTTTTTTAACCTATTAACTCACAAACAGGTTTACTACACAGCATTAGCATTTTGTTTGAAATGTGAAATACATAGGAAAATCAATTCAGTCAATAAGTATCTTGTAAACAATGTTTCAGTAACGCTTGTTTTTATTGCTTTAATACCGTTTACTTTAATGGGACTGGTTTCAGCCACTTGAATATTAACGTTGATTAGTCTTTTAGTCTTAATTTGTTTTTTAATTTTGTTTGAAAGCTACCCCTCTCCACGAAGGCCGAATTCTAGATACGCCACTGTGTCCGCCATTACTAAGAGACAGGCCAAATGAAGGATTTTGAAGAAAACGAAGCATCAGTATATCAAAGCCAATAAAACGCAGCAGACAGTTATTGGCCGTACTCCAAGACGAGGAACGAGCCACGAGATGCGAGGTTCAGCACCATCGAAACACACAGTTATACCAACCAACAGTGTCAGCCCAAGCACCAGTGTCGAGAATAAGACAGTGCGGAAATCGATGAGTAGCGAAATCAGGCCACTACGCCATCAGAAAACCGTCTCAGACCGCGAGTGCGTCCGCATCAGCATACTAGTCGTCACTAGCAGTGGTTCCCAAACTTTTCAGTCCGCGGTCCCCCCTAAATAATTAAAAATTTCACGGACCCCGTCTGAGTTATGAAATAAAACAAACAGTAAATGTGATACATTCTTATATTTTAATTAAAATGTATTAAAATCAAAATGTTCTTAACTTGCAAAATTATAATATTAATTACATCAAACATAGTTTAATGTGAACAATGAAGCTGCTTTTGAAATAATTGGCTCTCAAATATTAGGTTTGAAGTCTGATAATTTCAGTAGTAATTAAGTCACTCTCGACATCAAGTTTATTTCTTAACTTTGACAACCTCGGCTCTATCTTTCCAGCCACACGTGTCGAAATCCAGCTACTTAGACGTAAAACCAGCTACACGGAAAAACGTTTTGCTTAGATACAGTGCTTATACGTGGACTAAAACAGTGCGATCAGTTCTGTGTCGATGCGGCGCTCTAGTCAGTTCGACTGACAAATAGATCTGCTATACGAATGATTTAAAGACACTATTAAATCCATTAATTTGAAATTACTTTACAATTACAATTGCTTTGAACAAAAAAAAGTAGGAATCTTCTGGAATCTTCTACTAATTGTTTTAAGATTCTAAAATTTACATTTTAGAGCATAAAAAATCTGAGAAAATTACGGTGTATTCTATTTTTTCTTAAAAGTGTCCGCGGACCCCACTTTGGGTAATCAGTGTTCGAAACCTTGATAATTTGTTAGTCTCGGAGCTGTAAGTCCGTAAAATCATATCTTGTATGCGCTTTCTCAAATATGCAGTAAAACTAGCGAAACTCTGAGAACCTCATTTGACGTTATGTGGCGAGATTGATTTAGATAATCGTAAGACGATGCGAAAACAACGCACCGAAATAATTCTCACGGAAAGAAGGGAACGGTCGCGAGCCCGCGGCACGACTTTCCAACGGGACTGTACTCGATCCTCGGCTTGGGTTTAAAACAATACACCAACATGTCTGTTTATGATATATAGTTAGGCTGGACACCTTTAGCCACTTTTAAATTAACGCGGTTTGTGTATAAGCTACTTGAACGTTAAGACAATCAAAAGCCGGGATCGCCGCTGGCGAAAATGTACCGAAATCACATCGGACTATAAGTTTATTTATTATTCCCGATTGATAAACGTGTAATATATACACACGTGTGTGTGTGTGTGTGTGTGTGTGTGTGTGTGTGTGTGTGTGTGAGTTTGTGCGTAGACGTTCATTAGCATTTTACAAGTTCAAGACCCTTAGTCGCGACACGCGCGTACGCGCACACACACGCACACGCACGCTTTGCTGTTATTTAAATATAATCGTTTCCTTTGTCATGTTTCCATAATTTATTTCGTGTTTTTGTCGTTTCCCCGAGTTTCTGCGCATACGTTTACATTGCGAAAAAATTTATAAAAGCATTAATATTTATTGCCGCGAAAGACATGCGTTACGAGGAAACGCGTCAAACCGAATGATATATGTAAATTGCAATATTTTATTAAGTGTCAATTGGTTGGAGAAATATCAGCAAGCGCTGTCACTAACGTTTAAACACGCAGGCTTTCGCGCCCGCACACACGCGCGCATGCGGTTTCGTACAAATCCAAGGGCCTTGTATAATTTTTTTCTATTTCTTACTAAAGCGTTGTAACACCGGCGTGCAGATATATATATATATATATATATATATATGTTCTTTCCTGGTGAAGTTATTATCTTATTACTTGGCTTCTCCGAGGCCGTCAATCTTAAATTTGTAAACACACTATTGTTTTTTTTTTTTTTTTATAGACAGAATACTTCCTTTTGAGAACAACATAAGTGTTATTATTATGAAGTGAAATATTATCTCACGTGCAGGAATCAGAACAGCTTTCCGGAGAATGAAATGAACGTCTAGAAAATAAAATTTTAGTTTTTGAAGACGTACAAAAAATGTAAAACGTATTACGACAACATGAGAAAAGGAGAAGAAATTTCAAAATTTTGAATAATAATATCAGCAAATCAAGAATTATATTGAAGATTAATCTCCATCCGGCATCTCGATATCCTTCAGCTTTCAACCAAACTACTAGACACACTTGAACAGCCAAAGTTCGATCCACCACAGCTCGTTCTTCTGAAGAGGCGTTTACCAATGAACTAGGCGCTCCATTGTGCAGCAAGTTTAAACAGGTCTTATTAAGAATACATTATGAGATAATAAAAAGTAAAATACCTGTAGCCTGTACCGGG
Organism: Magicicada septendecula; assembly: GCA_034769895.1. NCBI lineage: Eukaryota > Metazoa > Arthropoda > Insecta > Hemiptera > Cicadidae > Magicicada > Magicicada septendecula. The sequence goes on from CM068376.1 coordinate 270,081,249, forward strand.
TGCTGGGTATGATGTAAGTTATAGCTTTATCTCAGCCTGTAAAAGTGACATCAATACACTCGATCTAAGGACCATCTATAACAGGAGTTCTCAATATTTTAAAATTCTGAGCTTTAAATCAGTTTAACAATGGAGATCTCTTGTTGCTGAAATTCATGCAGAGTTAATCTGTTACGCATATTATCATTAAAACTGCCACCAAACTTATTTATTTGTTAAAAAAAAATTATTTATATGTTAACAAATATCAGGTTAGCTTAAAGTGCAAACACTTATAAATTGATTAAATATTACAAACATTTAAGAAGCTAGTTGGATTAGCATTTCTTTTGGCAGTTTGTTTTCAATATCTGAGCAAGTCGAGAGCACATTTTAGTATTATAAGAAGTCATATTTATACATGTTTGTTTGTGTATGTCAATTTATATTTTGTGTGTACGACATTTATGAATATTTATGGAAATTTTATTTTTTATATTTACAATAATTATGTGTATGCCGAGCACACACAAGAACACACATTATGCAAATAATAGTAACGAATTGTTAAATACGTAATTTCGAAATTTTTATTAATAAATTTTTTAATTATTTTCAAACTCAACATGAGTAAGAATTTTATTTAAAACAAAAACCCACCTTTTCTCTATAGGACTCAGTAGTGTTGTTAAAATGTGTGTGTGTGTGTGTGTGTGTGTGTGTGTGTGTGTGTGTGTGTGTGTGTGTGTGTGTGTGTGTGTGTGTGTGTGTGTGTGTGTGTGTGTGTGTGTGTGTGTGTGTGTGTGTGTGTGTGTGTGTGTGTGTGTGTGTGTGTGTGTGTGTGATTTTAAATTAATTGCATTTGTAGTACGCTACCCGAGGCAATGATCGGTTTGTATGCGGTGTACCAAACCAGTCTAGCATTCGGGGGAGAAGCCAAATGCACGCTACTCAATCGTGTGTAGTTTGTTTTCACACCTTTACCAAAAATTGTTACTAACTACTTAACGACTGTCATTCTTAAGGAAGTCATCACTAACCGGCTGTAGTTAATTCACGCACAGTCGTTGTGTAATTTTCCCGTTCAGCCGTGAGCCAATTTCAAAACAGAACATGCTATACAGCTTTCCGATGGGCAGAATATCTCGAGGGGGCGCTGTGAGCGATTAGTGGACTGCCGAATTAACCGGTAATAGTTTGCGCGGCTAAACAAGGGGAAATACCTTCCGCCACTCGGCACGACTACAGCCACTTGGTTGTTGCTTTTATAACGCGATTAGAATGGCTATTGTTGAGTTTCCTACAGTTTTGTCTACTGCAAGTTTCCAAGGACGCGAGTCATTAACAGAACTGCGATTAACACTGAGTAATGTGTTGTCGGCTGTGGCCCCCGCAAACATGACGTCACCTACAATGTCCATCTTAGGGTCAACACACTTTTCAACAAGACTGGTTCCTTAGAACATCTCAGGTTATATCCACATAAAAACTGAGGAGTAAGTTTGTGTGTGTGCGCGCGTGCACGTGCGTGTGTAGGTGACATAGAAAGGTGATTTATTCTTCACCATTTAGTACTGCAATTACTTTGAAGGGCAGTCAAAATCTCATTTATAACGGATTCCACATACATGCAGAATGACGTGGTCACCGGGCAAGGAAGGGTGACATGGAACAAAAGCGATATAATCCTGGGATTTTCTCCCTGTTTTGTGCGCGCAGAAAAAAATTCACTTCGCTAAAGAGATTTCAGGATTAAACAAAAAAAAACCTGTAGCTTTTAAAAAATTCGGAGTTTTTTTAGACCGAGTTTTCAGCGCACATTTGCGAATAACAGGATGTGTAAAAAGTATATCCGCGACGAAAACAGGGTCTGGGAAAAATCCTGTAAAACTGTGATAATCTTCAAATGAAAGTCATTAAAACGAAAGGGTGGCTTGTATTTTTTAATCTAATTGTTTCTTCGTTCAGAGAATTTTACAATTTCGTCTTTGTTGTTAATACCCTTCTCAACAAAAACAGATCTCTAATTGTTACATCAAAGTTATGAAACAAACGCTAATACGGTGGACTTTCGGCGTGCATGTATACGATATACGCACAGAAAACAAACACATGCCGAGATATTTACTCACATTCAGCCGCATCCCGTGATAGTCCAGTGTCATTACCTGGAAACTTCGAAATTTGCAAATCCTTTTCTTAAATTTCTGCTTGTTTAATGGTTATAACAAGGGGTGGCGGCGAAAATATGCGTTTTTGTTTGCACCTTGCTTATAAATTTGCACAACAAATTTTGATAAACTGGTGAAACAGGTTGTATCTAAGTTACACATGTTTTCCTCACCTTTATTCGTTTCTTCGCAAAACCATGGTTTTTATTTAAAAAAGTGTTTAGTTATTGTTTGCCAAAGATTAGGCACAGTGAACTATTCCAAAATTAGTAAACTGGATACCTATAATATTTATTAACAGTTGTACCAACTCGTACTCATATTGCAATATTTCTGTCCAATATGCAGTGTACACAACCAATAATAAAAGCCACGAAGTTAAATAAATTACAGTCTGATTACAGTAGTCACCGACACAAATAAACAGTTAAACACTCAATACTTTCTCTAATTCCGCCCTCTACTAACACTGTATTAACATTTGTAAGTATAGGGAACTAATTCGCGGAAGTCATAGTTGATAGGACCACCGAGTGTTTACGTACATACAGCTAACGCCAACTGTTTGGCGTAATATTATTTTTAGTTGTCCAGACGTGACTAAATTAAACGGAGAGTTTATAGAATTTGCACGTGTGTACGAATTCTGGGCTGTTGTGGAGCATCGCGTCCCCCTGTTAACTCGGAAAGTACGGGGCAAGGTTCGTGTACGCTATGCGGTTTAACTAAGAGTGTTGACAACGAAGAGTGCGGACAATGGTACAGTCTGATACTTGAGGATGGTAGACCGTTAAGTCACAAACATCTGACATGAGAAGAGTGCCGAAGCACGCTTCTGATGTTGTAAGAAATCAATTATTTTCATTTCAATTTTATTTATTATGTTACGTATTACGCGTGACATAGTAACACATCTATTCCTTACTTCGAAAAAATTTCTTTGCAGTTTTTGGAATTTTTCTTATTTGCATTTATTATTATTAAGTTTTTAATTAATGTAGCTTAAATTTATTTAAAAATTACAAATTGGAATATAATTCTGAATTATTCATATTTAACTTAAATAAAATGATAAAATGACACCGAGATTTCTCTTAAGATGAGACGCTACACGCTTATAAGTATATGACTATAAGTATATACTTACGCTTATAAGTATGAAATCATCGCTCCTTATTTCATCGGTCTTTCTTGCAATTTCACAATTCGTCCTTTCAAGACCCGCCGCCGATAACGATCCTTTATAAACATTTCCTGGAATAGTATTTGAATAATGGCGTGCATATTTCCATAAACAATCTGAAAGCTAATTTATCAGTGCTCATCTGTAGTTCGTATAGACATTATGGAGCAGTGAAAAACTGTTCTGCGCACGTGCGAAATGAATGAAAATTTTGTTAGCCTCGCAAGGAGGTATTTGTCCACTGAGCATCTCAGAATCACTGTCGAAAATCTATCACCAGGTCTATACCCGTCGAGAGTCGCCAGGTTACCGATCTCATGGCAACACCATTTGTTTCCTGTTGTGGCAGTGATTACTACCATTAAGGGGAAGCCGTCGTACCAGTATCTCGGCTATGCTTATCGAAAGTATGGAGAAAATGCAGAAGGATTTTTGGGGGGGGGGAGAGTTGTTTGAGTCTGGTCCTGATAGGGCCAGGCTCGGGCTGGTCTGGGGCAAGCCCCCTTCAGCCAGTTGGTGAGGGAATTGTGGGGAGTCGTACGCCATTACAGACCGGCCGTTGAGAAGGTGGAGGCACGTGGATGGAAGAGTAGTGCATGTTGGGGTAATTGTGTGCATTATGAAGCCTAGTTTGTAGCCAGGTGTGAGAAGGAAGAGGCAGATGGAGGCGCCATTAATAGGTGTTTGTTTATTTATTTACTTCTTTTCTTTTTCGTGGCTGTCAAGAAAGGGACGAGTAACGTAGGTCGCCAATGCTGGAGGGTGGCGACAGGGTGCCGTCAAGGTAGGCGGGGGACACATAGTAGTGGGTTAAAGAGCTGGGAAGTGGGTGATAGGAAATTTCATTATAGTGTGATCAAGAAGGTTAATCGGTGATTGATTTTAGATTGTAAGATTGAATGTTCTTGGTTTTATGAGCTGCTAATGAGTTCTGTGTCTCTGACGCTGGGGATTGGTAAAAGGAATTATATCGTGGGCATGACTTAAAGACAAGTTAAGAAAGTGTAAAGGAAAATAAACAATAAAAACGAAGACGTATTAGAAGTCTCCGACCATCAGTGTGTAGCGCATGAGGAAGCATCAATGCATCACCAGAAGATTTCTAAACGAAAAATATTCAGAGTCTATACTCGATCCCCCCCCCCCAACCGTAGTCCGAGGTGGTGTCCGCACTCTTCCCATGTCAAATGTTTGTGAGATCGCAGTGTACGCTCCTCAGGTATCAGACTGTACCACTGTCCGCATTCTTCGCAATATTCCTGTTGTCCGCACTCTTCGTATATCCAGCTATGCATGTTGTTTACGTTGCGTCAGAGCAACATCCAGGAAACCTAACTGATGAAACCTTCGTGAATGTTGAGATTACTTGCTTTAGTTATATACCGGGCTACACCGATTACAGTTCTAAGCACCGCCTACAATAATTTTAGTTGCTAACTGTATCGTCAGTTCAATCCCTTATGGCTTACTGTTTTTAGTATAGTTTGATAAATTTAATTTTAACCAACAGCAAGTTCTGCTTTATGAATGTGTTTTCTTAATTGTTTGTTTTTACGTTTATGTCATGTCCAGGGGCGATTTCTGATCCGACGGGTAGGGCAAACGTCGACTCTAAGCATAATATAAGCACATGTACCTCATTTTCACCAGGGCACTGCTACCGCTCCTAGCGGCTTAAAGCACTAGTAAACAGTGCTTGCTTTATGCGTCTCTGAGAGCCAGGTGCTGTGCGGTTAAGCATTCTACGTAGATGCCAGCAAACCATCGTACTCGTAGGCTACATTGTTATGTTTGACTATTTCTAAGTGTAGCATAATGTAAAAAATAAGGCTAGATAATGAAAGCGTAGTTATGAAGTCCTAAATAAATGCTGAGAGTTCTGAAATTATGGCCAACCCATAGATAGCGCACCGAAGCATTTTTTGAAGTGATTGCCTTGCGAGCGGAGCGGTCAGCAGCTGTTAAAACAGCGAACAGAACTGGAAGCGAAGTGACATTAATGACTTTGATCAAATCAATTTATCAATAACATTCTGACTGGAAGACAGGTGACAAACGCGGCGTATATTTTCAAAATATGAGAGATAAAAAGACAAATGAAACAGTTTTTGGTGACAACAATAATGTTGGTTACATAATCGTTTGTTTACTTTTGTCTGATTTTCTTTGGGCAGCACTGCTTGCGTTGTTTGCTCTGAGGATTCGCCTCTCGTCATGTCACAATTCCATCAAGGTACATGACTATGTAGGTCGATGCGTTAAATGTAAATGTCAGTTAATGATAAAAGTGTAGAATAGGTTTCTTTTTCCATAATACACCTCCCAACTGTTGATTTATATTTTAATTAATTTCAAATCTCAACATTTTTATCCAAATCTATATCTTATCTGGGGCTTTTTCCAAGTTTTATATTCAACAGTAACATAAGCCGCGTGTTCACGAGCCTGTAAAATCGTTAACATCAGTGCCATATAGTTACAAATTGGTAGCTTTATTATATTTTATTTTTTGAAATTTAATTAAACGAGAATTCGTTTTTAGAACAATTACTCTAACAACGCTTCGCTGGAAAACTTTTTTGGACATTTTGTGAACCAAATGCGACAGACACGTGTAATAAACACGACATATAAATGGACAGGGGAAGCTTACCTTCAGTGTCGATTCCTGACACAACGGGTATGGCCATCGACTCTAAGCACAATATAATCACATGTAATTACATAAAATTCCAAATAGCAAATGATTAAAAAATATTCAGGTTCGCACTTGTTTGTGTAGCTGTGAGAAAAATATTCATGGAAAATGTAATTAGTATGATGATTAAAAAAGTGGCGTTTAGCAATGTGCATTCTATTTCCTCGTTAAAAAAAATATGATTTCAACAACCAGTATCCACGACACATTGCTGGGAACTAACCTCAAACAGCGACAACCAAAACAATAAAGAATAGACACAAATGGTCGAATTTTCATCGAGCCGGGACACTGCTAGCGGTCCTAGAGCCTTAGAAAACGCTACTAAAGAGTGCTTACTTTTTGCATCTCTGAGAGCCAGGTGCTATGCTATTTAGCATTCTATGTAGATGCCAGGAAATCATCATAAATTATTATAAGTTTGAGTATTTCTGAGTCTAGCCTACTAATGTAGAAAAGAAGGCAAGACAATGAAAGCGTAGTAATAAAATCCTAAATAAACGCAAAGTTTCCTGAAATTATGCCCAACTCATATTGCACCGAAGCATTTTTTGAAGTAACTGCCTTGGGGCGAAGCGGTCAGTCAAATGTTAAAACAGAGCACAGACTGGAAACGAAGTGACATTAATGACTTTTATCAAATCAATCGATCAATATCATCTTAACTGGAAGATAGGTGACAGATGCGTCGCCGATTTTCAAACGTTGAGAAATAAGAAGGCACGTGAAATACACAGTGTCTGGTGACAACAGTAATGTTGGTAACGTAATAATTTGTTTACTTTTGCCTGACTTTATTTAGCCAAGCACTTCTTCTTACTTGCTTATCAGTTAGGGTAGAATGCCAAAGAATGAAACACTAGATAAAGCAAATCGAGAGAGAAACAGGACAGGAAGGCTACGCTAAATAAGAATTATCATAACGAGAATATAGGTCCGTATATATACAATTATAATATAAATTGAATATTGACAAAAAATTATTAATTCATACTAATGGGAAGAGCGGCAGCCAGATCAAGAATGGAAAGAGTAATAAACGATTGGTCAGTGGAACCACGAATGGGAATGTAAAAAAGGATGACTGAAACAGGATGCCCGAAGAGGTTTTACAGTGGAAAATAGAAGGAAGCAAGAATCCGGCAAGACTTAGGAATAGATAGCGAAGCATTAACGAAGAAACAAGAGACATAAAATTAGACGAAGGCATCCGAAATAACAAGAAAGCATGACGACCGAAGACTTAGAACGTTATAAAAGGATAACGCTCACACACGCATACACACAATCGCTTCGTATTCGTGTCAGTTTCGTGGAACTAAGATTTTGCCAGCTCTAACACGCATAACGTCTGTCGTAATTTTATTTTATGGTTATTTTAGAGAATGAAAAGAAATATAGGCATCTTTACTGAGAAAATGGCAGTATTCAAGATATCTTACGTGCACTACTTGAACGGGCGATAAAGGAAAACGTTAAAACCTTACATTCAGTTTGGCTCAGTGTTAGAATCTTGCGTTCAGTAATCACAAGTACATTTTCAAAAAAAAAAAGTAATACCATGTCTGGAACAAGTAAAAAGGTAGTTAACATTTTAGACAGGCCTGTCTATTTGTTTTAAGTTTTCAGTTTTTGCCAAATTGTATCTTTACACTGTATCCCGTTAATAACTTACTGACATTTGTATATTGATACGGACTGAGAAGTCGCCAAAACGATAGTCACAGTTCTGGAGGATGAAGTACTAACGTTCTGTGACATAATAAGATCAGTTTCTGCAATCTAATTCAGTTATACACTGGTGGAGTGGTTACACTGAAGGAACGGCAGAAATTACGTATATTCCAATATACTTCAATAATTTCATTATTGTCAGCTCTGCACTCCGTCTCCAGTTACGTTCCTACCATACACTTAATAGGGAACACGACAATGGACGGTCGCTTGAACAGAAGGAACTACAATGCGGTACATTATCTATAATCATTTTAGAAACGCCGCGATGAATCGTTGAAATTGCAGTTCAGCTGCATTGAATAAGGTAAACAACTTTCTTTGTTGTTATTTGTTCGTTTATAGATAGTCTCTTATTCAGTTTGCACAAAACTGTAACAAAGTTGACAAAGTAACAACTGGCGTTTTCAGTTTCAGTCGGTGCACAAAAACCCCAAACAGCAGACGAAACTAAACACTATATTAATTAAAATATAAGAAGAAAAGAGGTTAGAGGAACGGACAAACAGGTATTGTAGACTGTGCTGAAGTGTGCGTTCAGACAATTACAACTGGAAATAGACGGAACACAGATTCAAAATTTCATAATAAAAGAGAGGTACTGAAGATTTTATGGGACTGTGATTGAAGTGAATATTATTAGTGAGATCACAGTGGATGTTAAGAAGATTAACGTGAGAACAGATAAATAAACAAACACAAGTTTAAATGAGGCCGAGCCATATGAAAATTCTTGGAAAGCATATGGTAACAGCAAATTAAGTAAAATGTTTGAAGGAGATGAGTACACACGCGCTAGCGCATACACACACACATACACACATACACACACACACACACACACACACACACACACACACACACAATTATTATTAGCACTTCGCTGTCTATTTCCTAGCGGATTTCTCCAGTCGTTTTAGAACGATTCTCCCCAAAGCAAATTTTGACTAACAGATATTTCCTGGGATATCTCCCCGCCCCCTTTGCAATGGAGATGCAATGTTGGAAATTATCAAACGAATAATCTTGTGTGGAGTCCTTTTTGAAAGGGTATGCATTGTTTCGTTACTGTTATAATTCTAGTTCCCCAATATTTATTTTAAAGGGAATCTTTTACTCAGCACGAATTTCCAGCAGTGGCTTATGGGTTAGGTGCGTGTAAATACAGAATATCACAGAAACTTCGGTCTGGACAAAAAGAAATCCGTGGGATGCTATAACAAGGCAAGGCATAGAAAACGATTAAATGGATAAGCAGCCAATCTAGGACAGATGGTACTATTTACAGAAATAGGAGGAAAACAATATCGAGGTGGCCAGAACTTTTGCTTAGGCGAACAGATGGCAGGTAGTCACGAAATAGCTACGTTGAAGGCTAAGAGACACTGGAAGACGGAGAGACATCCTGGGAAATATCTATCAGTTAAAATTTGCTTTGGAGAGAAATCGCTCTAGAATACTACTGCAAAAATTTGCTAGGCAGTAGACAGCGAAGTGCTAATAATGATTTTGTGTGCGCGCGCGCGTGTGTATGCATGCGTATACGCGCTCGTGTGCCTTATCCTATGCCTGAAATAAAATGTGACACGTTTTGTCATTAACATAATAGATGTCGTTAAATAAATGTGACAAACGAACATAAAAGAAATTGTTAAAATTCATTCCCGGGCTGTTTGGTCATGGTACATTGTTTTCAACTAAAACAGACGTTTCGACAGTACCATCGACTCCCACCATCAGTGTAAAATTCGAGCTTTGCTAACGTAGGGTGATACACGTTAGAGACCACAGTAGTGTGGATAAGGCTCTCCTGTACACGGGACATCTCCACCCTTAACCACAGTACTGTGGTCTCTAACGTGTATCACCCTACGTTAGCAAAGCTCGAATTTTACGCTTATGATGGGAGTCGATGGTACTGGTACTGTCGATACGTCTGTTTTAGTTGAAAACAATGGACCATGACCAAACAGCCCGGGAATGAATTTTAACAACATCGACTCCGGCCGTGTAAGCCTACGAAGTATGTAAAAGAAACTGTTTTCAAGCATACGGTATTAATCAGTTCAATACAATTTTTCTTTTTTCTACTACCGAAGTAGCTTGGGAAGAACGGGGCAGGTTGCGTGTGTGATTTCAACAATCTAGAAAGTAATAAATGTAGTTAACTTGAACGTGACTACGCTCCAACAGACCATTTTCTAAACCAGGTTACCCTAGGTAATCACTTCCACAGAGTGAATCGTTCTGGGGCTTATAAATACATCTTGCGTAGTGCGAAGTCTCAAAGATGGTAGCCTAGAGCTTGGAACGTAGAATTTCCAATAGCTTCGTGTATTTTAATTTAAACTTAATAAGGATAACGTCTACATAATCTATGTACTGACCATGATGCATGATGGTTTTTTACTCACAGACCACTACGTCATATTAGTGTGTAGTCTAGCGTTAGGGACTTTAAATCAATTGGCATGGACGCCCGTTTCGAATACCCAAAAGGATAGACATTTTTCAGTCCGTACATATTGTTCGATAGGACCTACATACGACAACTACTTGGGGCTTAGAGTTGCCAAAATCCTTGGAGCTGCCAAAGGACAAACAATTTCCGTCTAAATTCACTGACGGATACAAGTTGAAATATTATTAAAATAATAAATGTTTTCACACACACACGCACACACACACACACACACACACACACACACACACCACATTATTTATATTCGTATAAAAATAAAATAAGTATAGGCCTATATTTAGATAAAAATATGTTAGATAAAATATATTAGCTTTGGTTATTAAATTTAATTCTGGACAAAAAAATAAATTCCGAAATTGAAAAATATTTATTATACCGAAGTCGTAAAAAACGATATAAAAAAATCATTTTTTTAAAGCAAAATTCAATCTGCGAATTTCAGTTCTGGAAATAAATGTGCTTACAGATTTCTGAAGATCAATGTGATGTGAATGTTTTTTGTGTGTACAGTAATGCAAAGTAGTTTTAAAGTTCTTTTCTTATTGTAGTTCGTTAGTTGTTATTAAGCCAAAAGAAGTGTCTGCTTGAACTTCCCTACTAAACTCCCCTACATTTATAAATTTCATTTACACATTTTATGAAATAAACTAACCTGGTAAAGACGCATACTGTTTTATTGTCACAAAGCGGATACAGAGCCGTCTAGTGATAAAGACTCTGTCCCTCCCACAACTCAATTATTTGAAGTCCATGACCTCTGCTGTCCTCCCCAAAACTCTATGAGCACGATGCCAATTCGAAAACTAAGAACCCTTTGTGGGATGTGAAGGAGAATATATATCAATTGTCAGTCATAAACTAAAAAACTGTATGTCGTTGAATTAGTGGGGCACATGAAGAACGGACAAGTAAAAATGAAATCAACAACAAAAGAAAGCAAGGAAAGTGAGTTTAACGTTAGAATTCAGCGTTACGAGGTAACAACCTGGCGTGTTTACGGAGGGGGACGAAAGGGATCGGACCCCCCCAGACGGTAAAAAAGTTGACGAATTTCGTTAATCTCTTAATTTGTAGGCTGTTTTGTTATATTTTTCAGCTGTGTACGCTAATATAATAGTAATTGTTTTTAATATACAAACAGGTCGACTACTCAGCATTAGCATATACCTACGTTTGAAATGTGAAATATGGAAATATCGATGTCATTTTTTTAAGTACCTTGTAAAAAATATTTCAGTATCGCGTATTTTATTGTGTTATTTACCGTTTACTTTAATGCGGCTGATTCCAACCACTTTAAAGATAGTAATGTTAATTAGTCTTGACTTGTTTTTTCTTTTGTATGAAGCGACCTCTCCCCAAGGCCAAATTCTAGATAAGCCACTGGGTAACAAAATAATGTTTAAAACGATAAAGATTTCTGACCCTAATTTCTTAAACTTTAATCACCTGTGACTGAGAAACTCAATACAGTAATCTACGGAAAATATACATTATACAAAAATCTACGGAAACAATAATTATTAAAAATAACAAACGCTTCATGCAGTATGAATATCTAAAAGGTAGCCTAAAATGTTACTGAACTGGAGCCCGAGAGGAATATATCGGTATGGAGAACCATACATGACTTCCATGTTCTAAGATTTATATTTAAAATCATTTTCGAAATGAAATATTTCCATAGAAACTACTTCTTGCTCCAGCCTTAACCACGGTTAACGTATACCACCTCGCGTTACCGCACTCGATTTTCACTGATGATGGCAGTCGATGCCACTGCCGAAACGTCTGATTTGCAGAAAACATTGGACCACGGCCAAACAGCCCGGGACTTTTCATTTATAAATATTTCATCTACCTTTCTACAGTGGATTATTATGACCTTCTTTATTTATCAAAATTAAGTACTTTTCTCTTGTTACAACATAAAATGTTGCAGGTAAACTACCCCTTCCCCTTAACCGATCTTAACCAAAATCAATAAGCCTTGTTGAGTCCTCTACAACTCAGACATATATGCAAAAAATTATTTGATTGTATTTGAATTTATGGCAGTTATCGTTCGTCATAGAAAACATTACTCTTGTTAAAACATAAAACGCTGCTGGTAAACTACCTCTTTCCATTAACCGATCTTCACACAAAATCAATAGGCCTTGAGTCCTCTACAACTCAGGTAAGTATGCAAAATATTATTTGATTCTGTTTGAATTTACAGCAGTTATCGTTAGTCATTGAAAAACTTCTACACACAGACACACACACACACACACACTTTTCAAAAAATGACTTCTTCATGTTTTGAGAGTAGTATAATCAGACTCAGCCCCTTATCTCGAACATGATTTTTTTTGCCATCACCATACTTCCATTTCCTTATGAAACATGGATGTAAAAAGAAAACGGGTAGAAGTAGAGATGGTAGAAAGAGGACGTTCACAGCGATATGTGAATATGAGATCTGCATAAAGAATAATGGGGAGAGAGCACGTTAGTAAGTGGCACGTAAAGGTCACAGTAGTTTTACAGATATAAACATGGTTCCGAACGACTTGGTTCAAGTAACGTATATAATCGTTCGGTGAAGACATTTTTAACTTCAAACATGCCTATCGATCAATTCGGTTTCCTACGAGCTGTTTGTACGCATGGGGCGAGTCAAGGCATTACTGTAAACGCGTATTACTGTCGGTATTCATAAAATTGAATTAGAATTGATTCCGTGGTGTGTTTTGTAATTCAAATGTTGTTGCGGAAGAATTCCGGTAAGCGTGGCCGACGAGTAGCCGGGGTGCCGGTAGGAGGCACGTCTAGGCTAAGTACCCATTGTCCGGTCGCTGACAAATCGGTTGAACACGGCGATTATGATGTCTGCATCCGTCGCCCGTCGACCGTCGCCCGCTCCTCCGTGATTTATTGACGTGACCTTCCAGCACAAAAACTAACACTCGGAAACGCTTTTTAACTTTTTTTTTTACTGCGTGAAATGAAGCGAAGCCGTCCGCTAATTACTCTGACCGTATAATCAGAAACGTCGGAGGAAAAGGGCAAAGTTTGAACTTCTATGTGCGAGTCGGTGTATGATTGTACCGCGGTTTCGTGACAAGCATAGATGTATGAACAGAGTTGAGTTCGTTATTGGGAAGAAGTAAACCGAGCTTTGTTTGCCATCGTTTTTCAGTCAGTGAAAAGAATGAAGAGATGAGCAATAGGAACAGATTGGATACTAAAGCTTTGTGTACCGTGAAAATCCTCAATATGTAAACCACATAACGGTCTGTCAGAAAAGATCTGAGGCAGCAGATGTCAAGGTCAAACTACCCCTTAGGATTACTAATCGAACGTGTCACCAATCTAAAGAGACTTAGCGATTAGAAAACTAACGACTGTAGACGCTATGTTGCAATAATATTCTGAATCGAGAAAGCAAAACGATCAGAAAGAAATAATTAAGTGAAGAATAACTCTGTACACTACAATAACAAAACTGAAATACAAAATTAGAACCAAATAAGGTACAGTTCTTGTCAAATACCCACGAAGCTGTAGCGAAGTGTATGCGAGCGAAACGCGAAGGCGCGTGCCCATATGAAACGCACAACAAGGTTACAAAAGTTAATCGGCAGTGACTTTTCTGTCTCCAAAATTTCAAAGCTGTGTTTTTGTGCCATCGAACTGGGAAAATCGTGTGTACGTCCGGAAGATTGTCATTGGCATTAACAGTAGAGTACAGTTTTGCGCATACTTGGCATTTATTATCAGGGCACACCATTCGGTGGATTACATTATCCGAAAGGTTCGCAAATTATTAGAAGTAACATACAGTTTTCCGTAAGAAAAGTTTTCATTTTTACCTAATTATTTTATACTTGTCTTACGCTCATACTGCCGGTGTAACCTAACCTAACCTAACCTAACCTACTCAAAATTATTAAATACCAGGCTGTTAGGCCGCTGTCGGTTGCTGTATAATCTCGACATCGCCGGCAGCAACCCGTTGCTTCTACGCGAAAAAAGTTGTCGAGTATCGTTCGGCCAAGATCTGCCGTAACTGTTTCATAACACTCTGTCGCTTTTGTGGCCTGCAGAAGATCCCCGAGGGTGGGATACGAAAGTTGCCGACGACGTCGAGATTATACAGCAATAGATCACGGCCTAACAGCCCGGTATTTAATAATTTTGAGTATACTAATTATTGTATGTCCATACTTTCTTTGCGAACCATAAAGGAGGAAATCGCACACGATGTTTTAAATAAAAAGGGAAAAGGTGTACGACCTAAAGAAACATCGGTATGTGTCGGCGCTGGGATTCATGTTAGAATAATTAAATTGCTTTACAGGGCTGTAAATTATTGTTGTTATTGAATGGAGCGTGGGAAGGTTCAGGTGGCTACTGAGTCACCCGGGTGTCAGACGTCAGTACCTCAGCACGCACATTCATCCCCCCATCCCCTTAAACACGCGCCCTTTAACTCCACGCAAATCAAATTAATCATTCACAATGATCACGACTTATATATCTCCAGCCTATTATCACACTTTCAGTTATACAAAGACTTGAATACTTCCGGCAGGTAATAATCCTGCATTGATATCAATAAATCTTCCTAAGAGGCCTCTTTTGTTGGGGTAGCTGGTATGGTAACGGCTGAAAGTAGAAAAAATTTCGCAACTCCCGACTAATATTTTTATAATTAATTTTATTTCTGTTTTATTTACTTTGTATAAATTTTTTTTGTATCGGTCATCTAAGGACCACATGCCAATTTCAATTATTTATTCTTTGTTCTTTTCTTTTTCTCCAATATTCTTTCATCTTTTCACAGTGTCTCTTCTTCCTGTCTTCAGTCCACTTTGAACCTTCGTTTTTCTCGCTCCTACCCTGGACTCCTTCCATTTTGAACATTTTTGCCCGAAAAATTTCTCTTTTAATTTCTTCTTCTGCGTGTATATTATTTTTTTCTAAATCCTTTTGGACTTCTTTAATCCAACTGACGTTGATTTCTTCCCCCACAGATATTTAAAGATCTGCTTTGTTAACCTATTGTCGTCCATTCTATATAAATGTCCAAAAAATAATAGTCTTCTTTTTCTCATTGTTTCTGTTATATTTTCTATACTTTGATGTATTCCATCATTACTTCTTAATTCTATAAGATTTTATTTATTTCTGTTTTAATGTAGATTCTATAACATTCAAATCTACTTTGGTATGCGTCTTCATATTCAGTAGAGCGTGATGTAGGCTTATTATATTATTTAAAAGAAAAAGAACAATATAATCGCTTCCATTCTATTGCCCCCATTCGCTTTTATCTTT
Source organism: Magicicada septendecula (assembly GCA_034769895.1). Lineage (NCBI taxonomy): Eukaryota > Metazoa > Arthropoda > Insecta > Hemiptera > Cicadidae > Magicicada > Magicicada septendecula. The sequence continues at coordinate 270,096,821 of CM068376.1, forward strand.
ATTTCCCTCCTTCCATACTGTCTCACTCACTCCCACTCTCTTGCACTGTCTCCTTGTTTGTCTTCGTAGTTGATTGCTCGATATCCAACAGCATCAATTCGTGAGTTCTGAGCAGCAGTCATCCTCTCTCAAACATGTAGGCCCTAATGCGTCTTCCTTGCGATATGTACTATGTGGTCCTTCTACCTTCTGGATGATCTTACACTTCCTATTTGGCCAACTATTGTACGCTACGTAGTTTTCCACCTCATTTTCCGTACTATCTACAAAACTGTTTTTATTATTTCAACTAACAAAGTACTCAGTCCTTACTTTAAGTGAATCTAGCATTCATTGATTTTTTTTCTGTTTTCTGTGTAAGGCAATTATTTTCCTTCTATGCCAACAGTGTACTATAAAGGCCCCAAATCTCGTTTTCTCTCTTTTATTGCTTCACATTCTGGCCTATAAATGATCAACGTTAAGACTTCGCTTCATGGTAGTCTAGGGGAAGAAACAATAGATTTGACTTTACAAATCGAAAAAAAAGGATTGAGCAAATCGGAACGTTCCAATACCTATGAGTAGAAAGAGAGGAGAAACGAAATCAAGAAGCAGAATTTGGCAACAGATTTGATAAAACATTAAAACTGTAACATGAATAACAGTTTTGAAAACTAACACGTAAGCTATAATGTATTTCAGGCAATTTTTATACCTTGACCAATATATTTGGTTGCGAGTTCCGGGTACCGAACGAAAGTAAAAAAGCAAAATACAAGCCGTTGAGATAAGGCACCTGAGAAGAGTTGAAGGATTACGCAGTTCATGTTATACAACAAAGATAAAATCAGAACAGAAATAAGAAGAAACTTAGATACATAACCTGTACTTGAATTCATAGCGTATGAGGAATACGGTTGAATTGGTGGTAACAGTTCAATCAAATGGAAGCGACAGTATCAATAAGACGAACATGGGAAACAAAAATTGTTTAATGTTAAAAAGGGAAAGATCTAAAGTAACCTGGGATAAACTAGTGGCAACAACTCTAGCAGTAAAAGGAAAAACACCGCAAGCATGGGATAAAGTGACGATATTGGCAGAGCACATGAAAGAAAGAAATAATTTAGCGTATGGATTAAGTTGAGTTATTTAACCCTACACCATTTTATGGTGACAGGGAATTAAAACACACACACACACGTGTAAATTTTAACGAAAGAAAAGTAGCTCAATGTTGCCGTTAATTTATGCAAATTGCGTATCACATATTACTCGGTAAGTGGTAGTAATATTTCACGCTGCTTGTAACCAGCGGTGTAAAGGATTTTGATCGATTTTGGCCGACACGCCATCGTAAGCTGGCGTGTTATGGGAGCGATACTTCCTAGAGGTTATAAAACGTATGTTGCAAAAGTCACACAATCCTGTACAGTACGCACCGGTATCGGTTGGTCCCAAACATACTGTCTGCCAATGAAACAACTGTAAGAAATCTCCTTACTAAAGATGTTCCCAGTTCATTTCATGATAGTAGAATCTAACAGGGTGTACTGATAACAGAAGGGTGTGTGCGTGCGTGCGTGCGTGCGTGCGTGCGTGCGTGCGTGCGTGCGTGCGTGCGCGTGCGCGTGCGTGCGTGTGTGTGTGTGTGTGTGTGTGTGTGTGTGTGTGTGTGTGTGTGTGTGTGTGTGTGTGTGTGTGTGAACGGGCGCGCTGTAATCCTAAGCCTGAGTCCACCTTACTCTTAATGATTGTCTGGATTGAGGGAAACATAGGCCTACATTGCCTAGAGTCGTTTTAGTCACCGATTTACGAAACTGGCGATAATTCTTTTAGGCCTACATTCGTATTACCTGGAGTCCCCCAGGGGAGTGTCTTGGGGCCCGGCAGTATTCACAGCTGACCTCCAAACAACTGATTATACAACAATAGGTACACTTGCAGACGACACATTTGTCCTGACTATTCATGAGGACCCTGTAATAGCATCATCAGATCTCCAGAATTGTCGCCTGTTTCAATTAGAAGAGTGGCTCAGGAAGTGAAACATAAAAATTAACGAAGCTAAATCACAAGCATCTTTACGAAAACACCAAAATGTCCGACAGTTTTTATGAACAGTATAGAAATTCTTAAATCATCGTGCGTTAAATACTTAAGCGCAATTGAACTCAGTTGGAGGGAACGTATAAAAAGCGTAAGCAGATTGACTTGTGAATGAAACAATTATATCTGACTACTTAATGTAAACTCTTACAAGACAAACTCGTTTTATAAAAAACTGTAATTATCCCTTATCTGGATACGCGGTATAGAATTATGAGGTTATGCCAGTAAATCTAGCGTCGCCATAGTTCAACGTACGCAATCTAAAACCCCTTCGTGAAATCACCGATGTCACAAACCAGACGCAACATCTAGATCTTCGAATACCAACCGTCGAAGGAAGATGTTACCCACGAACGAAGTAGAAAACATCATGCAAGGTTAGAAACGCACGTCATCACACCGAAAGATTGAAAATAAATTGACCAATAGACCTGACAGGGTAAAAAGTCTTCTTACTGGAGAAGTCTCATCACGCCAGAAGAGGCGCTTAACAATTCAGTCCACAGCCAGAAAAACTGGTGATAGAAATGATTGTAATTTCTTATTGCTATTGTAAATATATAAAAAAGAAATTGTATTACAGTATAACTCCCTGTAATCCATATTCGCTAGTCCGAAACGTCTAAAAGAAACAACTTTTTGTAGGAACACTACTGTAGTTATAAAAAGTACAGCATTTAGTCACTGTATTAAACAATAATGAAAGTCCGTAATTAATTTCGTATTTAATGTTCAGTTTTACTGTCCCCCAAAGTACTGGTGAGGATGAGTAATGCCATATGGTCTCATTCCTTGATGAAGGAAAATATCCAGCAGCACCTCCAAGTGGTGGGCGGTGGGCAACACCTACGGGTGGCTAACGCGGCTCTGGAGACCAAGTGAGAGCCGGTATAAGCTGTCCCTCCTCTTCTTGTCATTGTCAAGTAGAGGTTAGGGCACCCGCTTACCCTTGGGGTTAGAAATTGCCCCTAAAGGCGGATGACCTTCCATTGGTCAGCAACGTAGGATGTGGGAGGCAAGGATAAACCACCACATTAAAGATCCTCAACAGAGAAAACGGGTCTCTTTAGTCTAGTAAGACAGCCAGTTTATGGGAGAACACCCAGACAGAAAATCGGGCTGGACGTTAAGCCTTGAAGGTGGCAGCCCCCTGCGATATGCTAGTAACATATCCAGGGGACATATTCACTACTAAAATGCCTCAAATAAGGAATAGTTGCGGAACTATTTAAAATTGGCGTATGTAATGTTAATAGGACTTGCACATAAGGAAATGGAACTTCAACGGGAACTTAATTTAATGGAATAAGATATTGCCATCATTACTGAGACTAAGAAGAAGCTTAAAGGTTCGACCGAATTTTGGCGGACTACATATTAATATACAGTGGTGTAGCTGCTGGGAAGCGGGTAGCTGCAGGAGTAGCAGTAATGATAAAGAAGCGGTTGAAAAACAGCATTAATAGTACCAGTTTGTAAATGAGCGTATATTAACAGTAAGGTACAAAACCATAAGCCGGTACACAACATTGGTAGCTGTATATAGGCCAGAAAATGGTCGCAGAGAAGACTCAGAAGAATTTTACAGGATCTTACAGAAAGTTGTCAATAATATACACATGAATGATTAAGTGATAATAGCAGGTGAGTGAGTGGTTCAACGCACATGTTGGAAACTCCCCTATAAGAAATATCGTGGGATGTCACGGCGAAAGAATGGAAAATGGAAATGGACGACGCCTCATCGATTTTGCCACATTCAACAATTTTAGGATAACAAAACACATTTTTCCCACATAAAGAGATATATAAATATACTTGGCAAGCAAGAGAATCTCGTTCAATAATTGATTATCTTTTAGTTAATGGGAAATTACGAAATTTAGTGGAGGATACTAGGGTTTTTAGAGGATGTCACGTTGAGTCTGACCATTTTCTGCTCATATCAAACATTAGTATTCCAGGTAGGTGGAGAAGCCTGAGTATATATTTTAACGACGGAACGGTCTCGAACAGCCGAGAGTGTCATTCTACACGTTTCTCGGCTAGCCGAGCAGGTGCGTGTCTCTGACAAGGCCGACGTAAAGTACGCTCTAGACTTTTCGAGTACTTGTTGACGCAAATTATGCAAAATTAGTCTGGAACATCTGCAGGCTATATGTAGCAACAGCTCCCGCTTAGAAGTCAGTTACTTTGGGCGATTTTTTCAAGTGCGGATCGAAATGGTTGTCACAGGATCGAAGTGAGTGTGAAACTCTAATAGTTGGCATTATTGTGTCTTGACAAATTTAACTAGAATTACTGTATGAGAGTAGTTTGTTGATTTCAAACTGTTGTTTGCGACTCATTAAAGCTGGTTATTAGTGACTTAATTGTTGTATTACTTAGTGCTTTTGTTCGTACCCGGTCTGCTATCACGTTACTAGTAAATCACACCTAATACTCATATCAAAATATTTCATTGTCTGTATTTGGTGGCATACAGCGCTCTGTAGTTTCAGTTTTTAAAGAAGGGATCGAATTATTTTATAAACAGAATCGATATGTAAAAATGTGTGTCACTTGTTTACAGATTTACTTCTAAAGTTTAAAGCGAACCGCTTGCCGATGTTTATACGCGTTTTACATGTAACGCACGTAAAAAGTGATACAGACGTACAATGGAGGAATCAACAAATTCGGCCAGTCTGTAAGGAGTATACAGAGAACTATAGGGTAAGTGTTTATATCTTGAAATCTTCTAAACATATATTTAATTCTGCTCGTTTTCTGTGAATTTTTTCTGCATCTGATGACACTGGGAACGCTCAAAGTATGTTCATACGTCATCGTTCCAATCAGCATTTACGCTGACACCACTCGCCTTTAATGCAAACAGCTTGCCTTGCATGGCGAAACCTCTATTTTACCGGACTGTAAAACCCAATAGTCCATAGAACGGAGGTAAACATTTTGACGTAGGTTTATTAAGTTTTTCAGCTTATCGTTTCTTGAGAAAGGCCAGTTGCTCGATTAATCTTAATTACGTTGAACTACAGTATACTTTTAAATGAAAATGTCAAGTGAATCTGGGAAAAAATATCAACACTAGAGTGCGTCAAACGTCACTTTACTTATATACGGAAAGTCATAAAAACCGTGTCAAAAACAAACTGCACAAAATATTATAAATAAAAAACTGATGATAAATGGTGGTTCGTATGGTTGTATTTAAAATATGCAAGAATTTTAATTAGTCCAATCACTCTTACTCGGTAACTAGAATATCGACAGACATATAGTACTAACGTTTGTTAATTAAGATGTTCCTGTTCATGGTTAAAAAAACTGTTCCGCCTTCAGTTCAGAATATTTCTGATGTTACATCCGAATAAAAACGTCTCTCACACTAATAATATGGTGATAGAGTTCGCCTGGCTCCTCAGCTGGCAAACCAATAATAAATTTCATAACTGTGTCCAGAGCTTCACAGCAGATAGATTTGGTTTTGTCGTTAACGCGATTTCCTGTTCCTCCTACAAAACAAATTCCTCCCTTACTACGGATAGAAAATAGTAGGTGTTGAATATTATATTACAATTCCTTTATTCTTTTAAAACTCTGACCATAAAATCCAAAGTTCGTAAAATCGAGGTATTAGTGTACTTAAATTTTGTCTTTTAATTTCTCAAAGTATTAGAAGATCGGGGATACCCTCAAGAACTTTAAAAACTACACAAGGCCTATATAATGGAACAATAATAGCTGTCAAAAATAATTGTAGGTTACCTCAACAAATATCTGTCAATAAGGTATTAGACAAGGGTGCAGTTATAACATACTCTTTTTAACATGTATACTGACGATCTGGTAAGGAAATGGAAACATCTTGTGAACCCTGGTATTAAGTTTCACGAGACAGACATTTGAATGGCTGTTGTTTGCTGACGAATAGTTTGCACTTCAAAATACAGAATCTGATTTGGAAAAAATCTGTGTTTAAGCTTCATCAGATTTGCAAACAATACGATATGAAAATCTCCACTATAAAAACAAACGTAATGGCATTTCAAGGTGTAAGGACAAGAAGTACAAAACTAATGATTAGTGATCGAATTCTAGTACAGGTGAGCCACTTTAATTATTTGGGAACTAATATTTTCTATGATAGAAATTATGACATTGATGTCAAGTTAGGTAAGTTCCAGACGATCTGTGGAATAATCAACAGTATTTTTAGAAACAGGGTACGTCAAAACAGAAAATTAAAGTTTTACAAAATTATGGCATTCCCTATCTGTCCTATGAGTGTGAATTATGAACAACCAAAAAAAAAAAAAAAAAAACAGTAAAATACAGACCTTGGAAACGGCATTCTTAAGATGAGTTAAAAGGTGTTCTATACTTGCGCGTATAAGAAATGAGGCCATAAGAGACGAGTTACAAGATTTTTAACTTGTATGAGAAATTAAAAGATTACTAACAACTGTGGAAAGATCACTTAGAAAGAATGTCAGATTCCAGACTGGTCAAATAAGTCTGGAAATACAAACCTAATAGGATGCAGTTGTGTGGGTAGTCCCAGGATGAGATGACTGGAGGATTTTTGAAGGCAGGACAGGCAACACTTTGCCTATGCCGTGTTGTGAAGATGATGATGAACTATTCAAAGTTTTCTTCTTCTTCTTCTTCCTCTTCATCTTCCGCGCTTATTGCGTGAAGCAGATTGCCTGTAGACGTTCTATCCAGAACATTTTATATTACTGTGTGTTCTAAACACATCACCGATGTCACAGGTCGCTACAGCCTGTGTATAGTTCACTTGCCAAAGAGTCAGTAACACACAACTAATAACAAAACTTCATCCACTTATCTCAGTTTGACTGTTTTCTTAGCTATCTGTCTATTACCCCTACAAACATATAACCGTTTTTATACAATTCAATAATAAATCATTATCATGAACATAGTAAATACACGCCCAAGATAATTAAGACGATCCAATAAAGTACCTAATAAAGTACTGCGTTGTTTTTACAAGTCTTGCTTACAGATCTTTAACGTATGACACCATGCACAGTTTCAGCAGGTTTTGTGTCAAATAATTAATTGTTCACAACAAACAGGAAATTTTTAACTTCTTCCAGAACAAGATTGCCAATTTTTATGATTGAAGAACGTGTTAGTTTTTGCCTTTAATTTAAAGGTTATTACAACAACTGCTGCTTTTAGACTGAGATTATATTTCACATTAGGCGGATATAATAAAATACACTAAGCGCAATAATATAAAACTATTTATTATAAATTTATTATATAATTCTTTTGGTTTATTGTAATATTATGTATTACAGTTTTTCTTTATTATTACAATAGTATTCACACTAAAAATACATACCGATTTTATGTATTTGTGTGTGTGTGTGTGTGTGTGTGTGTGTGTGTGTGAGAGAGAGAGAGAGAGAGAGAGAGAGAGAGAGAGAGAGAGAGAGAGAGAGAGAGAGAGAGAGAGAGAGAGAGAGAGAGAGAGAGAGAGAGAGAGAGAGAGAGGTGAAATTACTGAATGTACTGTACGTTAGTTAGGCCTAACTAGAAAGCACAAAATGAAAATATGTAATATATTTATAAAAAAGTAAGAAAGCAGAGAACATTGTTAAACTGAATGAAATATAAACACTTTTAAATACGCATATAAGAAATTATATACACATTATGTAGGAAAACAACAAAACACGCTTATAAGATGTCTATTGAATGGTATAGTGTGTGGTTGAAATTAAATCATAACTTAGTAAGTAGTGAGAAAATTGGATCCTCAAATTATACGTAAAGGTCATACGAGTACGTATTTTTTGTGAAAACAACAGGCCTACCCTAACGAAAACGAGATTTTATACTAATAAGTAAATGAAAATACTGTAGGAATATGTGATAGCTGAGGATGCCTCCTATAGCAGTATCAGAATCACTTTTCAGCTTATCTTTTGTGAAAGGGAATTTCGACCAATAGCGTATCTAGAATTTGGCATTGTGGGGGGAGGGTCCGTCCGCTCGTGTCAACTTCACACAAAAGAAAAGACTAGTTAAGACTAATCAATATTACTATCTTTAAAGTGCCTAAAAAACGTGTGATAATATGCTGAACTCGATCCTATCAAAACAAACTGTAATAACACAATAAAAATACGCTTTATTGTAATGTTGTTTACAAGCTACTTACTGACTGAATTGATTTTCCTATATTGCGTATTTCAAACGTATACGAAAATGCTGTTTAATAAACCTGTTTTTATATTTAAAAATAGTTATTACTACTATGTAACCGTACACAGCTGAAAAAATAATAAACCAGACTAAAAATTAGAAATTTAACAAATTCTTGTCAACTTTTTCGACCCTCTGGGGGAGGGGGGTCCGGTCCCGTTCGTCCATCCCCGTAAACACGCCCCCGATTTCGGCACACTGCTTTGAAACAATTTCACCAACACTTTTGTGTAGACAAATAATAATTGACATTCAGTTTATTCAATCATCAGCTGCAATTATTTGTATCTTTACTAGTTTATTGGCGAGGCCAATATTGTTTTTAATTAGGGTCTATTATTAACATTGTTTCGAATCAAGCAGATTGGTGGATTGCAGTACGTAGCAACCTTTGCATTAACGCACATACTGTGAAACTCTACTGTATTACGAACGGAGAAGTTCAAAATTCAATTCTGTAGCGTATCTGATAAAGAGCGCTTTTCGCGTGTCGAACCCGAAGATAGTGGAGGTTTCTATTTTACGTTAGCGTCGCACACACGCAAAAAGTGAACCGTTTAGTTTGTGATTGTTTTTCCAGGCTGTCGTGAGGGAGTCAGCCTGCGGAAGTACCGGTTCGTTCTGATGGTTACCGGCTTATCTGCAAAGCTTTGCGTGTAAGTTACGAGCCACACGCCATGTGCGTGCCAATCAAAAAATGTTGCTTTCGTTCGATTCAAACTAAAATTTCGCCCCCCCCCCCGCCACAAGCTTGTAGTTTGTTACGAAGTGGTACAAAATGAAATTGCTTACCTAACCTAACTGGGCTGCATCACAAATTAGGCAACTTTTGACTATCTAAACTTCTGCTACGTATATATCTAGTTTCAAGTTGTGTGTGTGTTTGTTGTTATTTTAAGTCGGTTGATTTACTCAGTTTTAACATAACAGTATAATATAATTAGACTAATATAAAGATATTTATATTATATTCTGGTCAGAAATAAAATAAATTGATTCTGATACTTGTGAAAGAAGATCATGTGTAAACCTACATAAACATTATACATATATATATATTACATTTAATATTTATAAATAAATTTACCTCAAGATATACTTTTTTTCCTTATTAGGAACATGTTTCGAGAGCTCCCGTGCTCTCATCTTCAGCCTTCGCGATCTTACGTCTGGTGAAGTATTTGTGTGTTGGCTGGATGCTATTAAGGTTGTTTGTTGGTCTCTGGTATTTTAAAGTTGTATTATTGTGTGTGATTGTGGTATATGTATTTGTATTTTGTGTATTTTCGATGTTGAGTGCTTTGAATATTGTGTTAAAACACAAAACAAACTAATACCTGAACAAATACAAATCAATACAAAACATGACACAATTGTTATTGTTCACACACACACACACACACACACACACACACACAATTATCATCCGTGTCTTGATTATTATCATCAGCACCACAACCATCATTGGAGCTTTCCTGCCCGCTACTCAGTGACGTATCTAGAATTTGTCTTTGGGGGGGTCCGGGTCCGTGTTCGGGTCAGCTTCCTACAAAAGGAAAAGCAAGTTAAGACTAATCAACATTGCTACCTTTAAAGTGACTGAAAAACGTATGATAACATCCTGAAATCAATCCCATTACAGTAAACGGTAACGACACAATAAAAATACTCGTTATTGAAACACTGACTGAAGATACTTATTGACTGAACTGACTTTCCTGTATTTCATATTTCAAACGTATACCCTAATGTTGTGTGGTAAACATGTTTGTATATTTAAAAAGAGCTACTACTATATTAGCGTATGCAGATGAAAAAAGTAAATAAAACAGCCTAAAAATTAATAGATTAACAAAATTCGTCAATATTTCACCCTCCGGGAGGGAAGGGTCTGGTCACGTACGTCCCCCGTAAATACGCCCCTGCCGCTGCTGCACGATGCGTCCTCAGATGTCATGCAGTGTTTTCTTGCCGTTACTGAAGCATGGTAACCACAACACACCACCAAACCACATCTTATGGAGGACCGTCGTTGTGGCAGCTTTTAACAATTTATTTTTACCTGTATTGTTTTTAAATAATCCGTTGGTTTTCCTACGAACGTCTAGACGATATTCGAAGAGAAAGGCTAAATTAAAATCAGAACCATCAAGTGATAGAATGTAATCTGCCGTCCCACCAAATGGCAATACATTTTTACTGACGAAAAGAGTTTGCATAAAACACAGAGTGAAGTCAACTGTATCGTGGAGGGTTTTCTCCGATAATAAATATGGAAGAGTTCAAAAGCAATTAGTAGGAACGATTGCTGGTAAGCAAACACGAGAAACAGCAAACAGTAGGATAACCAGTTCATCGTTATCTAGATAACCATATAGATAAGCATAGGTTATATGTTCCGTAGAGTTCCACTATTAACATTGTTGTTTTTGGTACACATTTGGTACACTTTTTCAATGTGGCTGCAATGGAGCTCCGCCACAGAATGAAAGCAATATCCCTATACTGAGAAATGTTCTTTACAGACAGACGGAAGTAACTATGGGCGTCTTAGCTCCTTGGAGTGTCTTAGCCCGAGCAACGCCAGTTTCATCAGGTAACAGCTCGTTCATGTTTGAATCGGAGCCAAAGGAAGTTAGGATGCTGGTCCCCTTTGCACGATTGCTTTGAAGGAGAGTATGTGGGTCGTTGTTTTGTTTTGGATTGCATCTGCCTGATCCCGCGTCTGAAGAAGTAAGGCTCCGTTAACCAGCCACATTGGCGTCGACCGGAGAGGTGCGGCGAGACCTTGTTGTTTCCCGCGCCTGGGACGACAGCGTAGCCAAGACGGATCGAACTGATTCTGGTCTCTGTGAACCTGACGTGGCGGAAGTGGGGAAGCTTAATCTGCTCTAAGGCGTTAATTAGTCGTCTTTAGGACCAACCCTCGCCCCCGAACTGATGGTTTAACACATTTAGCAATTTCAGTTATTTTTCGTTTGTTTACTAATTTAGATCTACTCAATACATATGTAAAATAAAAAAAATAATTAAAAAAATTAAAAAACACGACTGCCAAAAAAATAAATGAATAAATAAAAAATAAATTGATAAAAACATTAAATAAAAAAAAACTAAATAAAAATAATATTTAGTAAAAATCACAAAATCTAAATAAAGTCGATTTAAAAAGCCAAAAACAAGGTATTGAAATTCAGCTCTGATCAGATTTAACGAAAATGTTATGAATGATTAAACGCATAGTAATTTTATTAGATTTAAATTACTTTTCGATGTTGAATATATATCAATGCATCATATGAAGACTACAATTACAAAAAATATTGCTCATAAAATTTTGCTCTTCAATTTTAATTTTCAATGCAGTCGGGGGCTGTTTAATGAAAAGAACAAATCTATTTAGAAACTAATTATAATTAGCGTATGAACTTATAAACTTATAAATATAGTATAACTTTATTTTATATACTATTATATAACTAGTATAATACAAACATTTCGATAAATTGTTTTATAAATTATATAATTAACTAAATAATTTCATTTATTAGAAATGATAAAGAAAAAGCTTTGGTCTACAGATTTCTGAGTCGATTTAATTCCTCAAGTGAGTTTTTATCGTGCGGTTCATGCAACAATTTTCGTGGATCCAGACAACTTATTGCTAATCCCTCTAATGTTTTCACACGACTTAGTGCGACGTATGCCTGACCCTTGGCAAAAATATTACTACTCAAATCAATGACTGCTTTGTCTAAAGTAGTGCCTTGGAGTTTATGTACTGTTACAGTCCAACACAATATTAATAGCAACATACGTCGTTCTACTTTGCCCTGGCCTTGCAAAGCATCATATTCAACAGTGGTGGGCTCTATCTTTACTCCAATACCAGCAGTATTTCCCCTAATTGATCTGTCACCAAATTCTACAAATACGGCTTGTGGAAGCTCACCAGGTTGAAGCTGATCTCGACGTAGTGCAGGCCACTCAATTTTTCTAATGATGCCTATTGCTCCGTTGACCAGACCATGATTAACATTAATGTTTTTTCGCAACATTACCCTAGTTCCGACTCCGATTACTAAAGAGTTTGGAATACCTCCAGTTTTGTTTGGATCCGTTGGTATGCAGTCTTTCTTTAACTTTTGTCCGTAATTCTTAGCTTCGACAGACACATCCACCGCTGCAATATCGTAAACTTTAGATGATGTTTTCAACTTTTCAATCATCATAGCATTATATTCTTCTACCTGTTTAGTGGTTGGGAAAATACGCAGACACTCGCCATCAACAAATTCATCTGTCAAAGGAACTCTTCGACGATCTAAAATTTCTAGCTGCTGCATGGTGAGTTGGCCGACTCGTATATTATTTAGAATGTCTATAAAAGTAGTGTTGTTAGCTTGCCGCATATTTTGAGGTAATTCACAGAAACTAAACAGTGTCCACAAATTAATTTCAGCTGATAAGTAATGAGGCTGCTTGAAGCAGTAGGTACCACCAACTGCTTTTGATACAGGTGGCAACTGCATTAGATCGCCAAACAAAATAATATTGATACCCCCGAAGAGAGCATCATTCATTTTAAGCTGTTGCAACCTTAAGTGAATATTTCTTAGGGTAGTATAGGGTACCATTGAGATTTTGTCAATGATTAGCCAATTAATATGCTTCCACCTTAGCCGTTCCCTTTAAAGACGCTCATCAGTAAGAGGGCGAAGAGCTGTCACCTTGCCTTTTTCGATAGGAAGGGCAAAAGTAGAGTGCAAAGTGCTACCTCCAATCAATCTTGCAGCGACACCTGTGGGTGCTGCTACCGTAACAGCTCTGCTTGCAGGTAAATGAGAAAGACGGCGAATCTGTTCTACAATAATTTTCAGAGTAAAGGTTTTGCTGGTGCCTGCTCCTCCAGTAACGAACACACGTAATGGCTCAGTATTATTTTCACTTGGAAGCAATCTGTCTGAAATCATTTTGAACAATTGGCGCTGCTGAAAATTCATTAAGTTTACTGCTGCGGCATATTGTTGATCCGTCATTTCATGTATTTCAGGTTCACCATATTTCGCAGAGAGAAATATATATAGCAAACCAATATATATATACATATACTTTCAGATCAGCTGTTCTCTGTTTCTCACAGATTGCACATATATACTCTCACACAATAGCGCGCTAACATAGTATTAGTGAGCGTGGTCTTAAATCGCGAGCACTATCTGGAGTGAACTTTACAGAATACCTTCCACTAGCGCCACCTGATTGACCAATAAACAAACAAACAAAATCCTTAGAACCGATCACTTGTATTCACTTCCGGTCAAAACCGGAAGTCAACTCATGGTGATATATAGCCTATGACACTTCTGGTGAAGTAAGGAATCCATCGAGCCATCGAACATCAAAATCGGTAAAGCCGTTAAAAAGTTATAGGACTTAGTGGAACAAACATACATACATACATACATACATACATACATACATACATACCCTACCACTGAAAACATAACACTCCTTTTTAGCAGTCGTGTAATAATAACATAAATGTTTTGAGAAGCAGTCGACTTGAAGTACGTTCCATCCGATTATATTTCACTACGCTTCACTTAACTAGGCCATCAGGCAATTCCCGTTTCAGTCCTCTGTTTACTAACGATTAAACTGCGACTTAGACCTGGAATATATGACATACAAACTGAAGGAAGAGCATGAAAAATGTGGTGAACATAATGATGAACATAGAGAAAACGTTGCATCTGTGTGTCGGAGAAGATACAACAGATTTAATCTTAGAAAACAACGAACGTATAAAAAAATGCAGCAGCTACAAATACTTAGGAATAATCTTTAATGAAGAAGGAACATATGATATTGAAATAAAATCAAGAATAAACAAAGCGAAACCGATAATTAGATCATTGAATGGGATTATATGGAGCACAGAAATCGTAAAAGAAAGGAAGAAAAGAATACACGATAGTATGATTAAAAGCACGTTGATGTACGGACTCAGAACATGGAGAATAAAAGAACAGGTAAAAATAAAGTTAGAAGCTACAGAAATGGATGCTTTGAGACGAGCTGCTACAATTTCAAGGCTAGAGCGAATACGAAATGAAACGATCAAAGAAGAAATGGGCGTACAAAAGACAATCAGCGACTGCATTGAAGAAAAACAACTAATCTGGTGCGGACACGTACAAAGAATGGGGCAAGACCGACTACTAAAGAAAACAATGAGATGGATACCTAGAGAGGACAGAAAAAAAGGAAGACCCAAGAAAACATGAATAGAAGGCATAAGAAGGTCAATGAGCGATAGAGGACTAAACGATGAAAACTGCAACGACAGACAACGTGGAGGTTATGCATCGGACATCGTCGTAGGACGTTGTGACCCCAAATTAATAATAATAGACTGCGAATTCGCTGACTAACTAGTTATGATGATTGTAAATGTGGTTTAAATATTTTATGGTAAACATGCTAATCTTTTCTTTTATACACATCAAGGTGCTCGTGAAGGGTCTGATTTGTTACCATAGCCATGGAGCTATAACTACCGTGTGTATCACCTTATATTGGAAGCTTTGAAAAATCTTGTATTTGCGTTTTACTACAAATCGAAATTTCTCTCCCTCAAGACCAAACAGGCTTTAATATGATCTTAACAGTTTTTTTTTTTTTTTTTTTTTTTTTTTTTTTTACAACGGAAACGTTTTCCAATAAGTAGCGTATATATATTTTTGGCTTTTAGATATCTTTTGCCTGTAGTCTTATCAAACTAAAAATTTCTAAACAAACGACGCATCGGCCAGTTGCCTTATCGATCAATTATTAGCCATCCGGAGTAAAACGGATCTACCCTTGAACGAATATTCAGTTTAGTTAACGCGGACATTAGAAAATATAAAGGGCATTAACGTGGGAATGCAACGAACGTTCAGTTAACGCTGTGTAAATATGGAAGTTTATAATCTGTGTGAAGAAAGTTTCAGAGCTTGCTACCACAGTTGAAGTGAAGTTATTATTTCTAGCACACGTATGAGTCTTACACTAATGCACACTACTGCGAGTGCAACAATACTTGATATACTGTACAATAGTATTCCTGTATTGTCTGTATTTTTATAAAAATTGTCACCAAAATGAATAATATTAACCAGTAGCGTATCTAAAATTTGGCTTTGGGTGGGGGGGGTCCGATGTCGGGTCGGCTTCGTATAAAAGAAAAACAAGTTAAGACTAATAAGTATTACTATTTTTAAAGTGGCTGAAATCAGTCCCATTAAAGTAAACGGTATTACCACAACAAAATTAGCCGTTATTGAAACATTGTTCACAGGATACTTATTGATTGAATTGATTTTCCTACATTCCACATTTCAAACATTTACGCTAATGCTGTGTAATAAACCTGTTTATATATTTAAATAAGAGTCACTACTTTATTAGCGTACACAAGTGAAAAAATAATAAAACCACCTAAAAATTAAGATATTAACAACATCCGTCAATTTTTTCGACCCTCTGAGGGGGGGAGTCCGGTTTCGATCCGCCCCCCCCCCGTAAATTCGCCCCTGCTACTAACTAAATTAAATAGATACAAACGTAATTTAGAAGAATGGATGTTTTTCTATACCTACAGTCTTATTGGACGTGGCGCAAGCTTTTGATAGACTTTACCGTTTACTGAAAATAATGAACATTAGTTAATATGAATAAGTTGTGTGAACATAAATAATACCGAATAAGTTGTTCATACTGCTCTAGAGTCATATCTAATGTAGAGGTGCTTCAGGATTACGCAAGAGAACAGCTATTATAAACGATTACTACGAGATTTCCTCAGGAAAGCCTATTTTGTTTCTCAAGCCAGTTTTTCTTCACACAAATATATCAGTGGCCTTCCTGATTTTGTAGATATTGAGTTTGGTGTCGTATTTTAAAATAATACTTTTGTCGATATCACTGAGATATTGGCAGCCGGAAGCTGCGTATAAATTACAAACGATTTTAATCAAATACAAAACTGGACCAGAAAATAGCGCATTAAACTCGATGAGTCGAAATTTAGTAATATCAGTTATGCTAATAAACTCTTGAATATGTACCGATAACTATGTACAAGCGAATAGCTCACTAAACCAAGATATTGTATAAGAACCTTTTCAGGATACTATTGCACTTAGACGGAAGAGCATACGAAAGGGAAGAATTGGGAATAAAATATAAACAAATTTCTGTTGGTTGATAGGAAAAATATTTCTCTGTCAATCTCAGTAGTACACTTCTGATGCATAAACCGATTTTAAATCTCATATGGTCCTAATCTCTGGATCTTCTTTTAGATCTTTTAATGCGAATTCTTTCATTTTATTAACAATTTAATTCCATCGCTTAGCTCTGTGCCACTTCAGTCTTTTAGCCCAACACTTTCAGAACCCAGTTTTGGGATTCATCAGATCTGGAACGGCGGTTGCATTACAGAATTTACTCCCGGTGTCTCAAGTAGTTTTGTTTGGAAGTAATCTCTAATTTCCGTATAGTATTGCGTACAAGTTGAAATCTGTTGTTAAATTTATTGTGCAGATCTTTACACTGATGTCAAAATACGTCGAAGCCTAAATATCGAAGATCTGGCACCTGATCCACCTGATCTGTTATCTAAATCCGAAAGACGTCTAACTTCTAATAGAATCGTTTTTCTTACAAAGCCGATATTTTCGATCTCCAAGTTATATTTTAAGGTAAACATTTCGCTAAATGGAGTGTAAGTTTTAAATTGTCATTTACGACTCGTGTTCTCTCACGACGATAAAAATAACATCACCCGCATATTAGAGACACCATACGATATACCGGTTGATAATGAATTCGCTTTTGACCGGGGTCCTCCGCTGTCAAATTGTTCAAATCTATGTCTGTCGATAATATTCTGGCGGACGTTTTAGACTATGGCAACCTCATCAGGTCAGCAACAGAAGTGGCCCACGTGAAACGACTCGTAAATCAAAAATTAGCACCATTAACAATTCAGGAAAAATTAACACATTCTTACTCTGTTTAGCTAATTAACAGAAAACAAA
The DNA here is from genome assembly GCA_034769895.1 of Magicicada septendecula. Lineage (NCBI taxonomy): Eukaryota > Metazoa > Arthropoda > Insecta > Hemiptera > Cicadidae > Magicicada > Magicicada septendecula. Next base: position 270,114,247 of record CM068376.1, read on the forward strand.
TTGACTCTAAAGGCAGCTAAACGTTTTTACGGAATTTTGTGCGCTGTTATGTGCAATCAGGTTCGCGCGCTCACAATTGCGCGGGTACGCACAGACGCACCATGTCCAGCGTTGTGTGCGGAGACCATTCGTGTTCAATGCAAGTCCATTATCACCACGTAAAAAACAAGGAAAAACATGCAATTTAGTATAAATCCGATCCCGTTTGGCAATTATTTTAATAACAAACTCTGGTTTCGTTGCACGCACAATAACATTATCAACGTTATTTAATACTATTTTCGGGAGAATTTTTTTATAATTATTCTTTCCCCGGTGGAGTATAAATAACAAGTAGAAATTATTTATGCATAATAATAATAACAACAAACAACAACAATAATAATGTTATTCATTCATTATGGTTGGTTAAAGCGTACAGGCATCATGGCGTACAATGCAAGATGATATCGGACACAATGGGTTAGTGGAAGTGACTGCCGATAGTATCTGACCACTCCTCTCCGTGCTAGTAGCCAAAACAATATACTTTTTTTTCTCTTTCTTTACAATAACCCCTTTGTAAAGCTATATCTTTGTAAGACATCACCGTTTTTAGTAAAACAGAATATTATGTATTTATAATGGCAGAGCGTGGTAGTATATCATGCTGCCACCACCACTTTTCGTTTATAACTACTGAATAAAATTAATGGTTCCTCCATTACACACCTCCCAACCCCCCCCCCCCCACCAGCCTATAAACATTAACCCATTATCTAAGGGGATACCACTAAATCATTTAACACTGAAAACATGAAATATCGTTTGTTTTCTTCGAGTGTGACTCGGCCTGTTAAATAACACAGACAAAACAACAATAATAATTATTATTATTAACGATTATGTTGACCGAAAATAGTAGAAAGTGTAAAATGACAATTAAAATCTGTAGTCTTTATTTTTGTTCTGTATCCGAAGGAAGGATCATTTTGTCGATATTATTTTCAGCTCAGAAACGTGTCTTAATGAATACGCTTTTTAAATTAGTCTCGATTAGTAATTTACTAATTACTAAATGCGGTGTCCTATTACTAACTGAGACAGTGTTCGAAAAGTACTGCAAAACGTAGGAAACAGCAGACAGAAAATAGTTGAACGTGTTTCTGAAAATCAACCAAACCCTCTCACTTTCTTCAGCTGTGACTTGAAAACAGTTCGCTCTAGCGTCACGCGGATCTTGAGCTGAAATTCAAAATTACCTGTCAGAGCGTCCATATATATCTGTATAGCACACACACACACACACACACACACACACACACACACACACACACACACACACACACACACACACACACACACACACACACACACACACAATAACATTAAATATAATAAATAAAACAATGTAGGCTATAGGCTACAATAAATAACAATAACTTTTTCCACAACACGGTATAAGCCTATATGTAGGCCTGCTTATCGGCGTAAAATGTGTTAATTTATTTATTAAATTAACAAATTCAATTTTAACAGTAATTATTATTACTAACACTATATACAATTATTTTTATATGCAAATGATAAACTATAGTGCCTGTCACATTTTTCACAGCTTGTCAAAGTTTGAAGGTAATATAAATAATCGACTTGATTTAAAATTTAATTTGAATTAAAATCTTGAGCCTGTAGACAGTGCATATAGATGAAAACTAGCAAAAAACATGAATGTACTTTGCAGAAGAGGCTTACTCTGCGTTTTCTAATGCTATACCGTTTTCCAGAACACTGCGACGACCATTAAAAGATGGATTGGCTACCACTGGAATTTTATCGAACATTGGGGAAAGCCGTCAGGCGAAACAATCAGTTTTCTGCTTATCTGTAATAAAGTTTTCCTAAAATAATAATTTCCATTCGGTGATAGAGTACCTGCGGAGGCCTATAGTTTACTTCGAAACTTAGGCAATCACGGATGTACAAGGTTCTAGTTATCGATCGGAATAAATACAAATTCACCGTGAATCAACGTCATTTATGCAACAATAAACATATCAGTAAGTTACTAACTTAGTCCGGTGCCAACTGTTGATTTTATGAAATCAGCTTGTCTTAAAATACTTACGGGTCAATTATAGTAAGTTACTGGTGCACAGATAAGTAATATATTTCTTTTTTAAATTTCCGAGATAAAAGATCAGAAGAGTTAATCGGTAATGACGTAACGTAGTAGTTGGCAACGTCATCATTCATCATTATTCCTGCATCTCCTAAGTGGAGCAGAGGGCATCAATGAACTTCCGCCACCGGACTCTGTTCCGCGCCATCGTCTTGATCTCGGGCCAGGTCTTCCCTCCTTTCTCCATCCCTTCCGCTATTACACTCGTCCTCCATGTGTTCCTTGGTCTGCCTCTTCTCCTGCTACCTTGTGGGTTCCATTCCAGGGCTTGTCTTGCTATGTTGTCTCTATCTCGTCGTAATGTATGCCCAATCCACTTCCATTTCCTACGACGCATCTCAATGTCAATGGGTGTTTGATGGGTTCTTCTCCACAGCTCTTCATTGGAGATAACTTGTGGCCACCATATCCTCAGGATATTCCGCAAACTTCTGTTCACGAATGTTTGGAGTCTGCTAATCAGTTGTTTGTTAGTCTTCCAAGTTTCACACCCATAGAGCAGTACCGACTTGACATTTGTACTGAAGATGCGTAGTTTGGTATTGGTGTTAAGTTCCCTTGATTTCCAGATTGGTCTCAGCATTGCAAATGCTCCTTTAGCCTTATTTATTCTATTTCCTATAACCTCTATGGTTCCTCCCTCCGTGGTGACCATACTTCCCAGGTAACAAAACTGTTTGACTTGTTCGATCTCTTGGTTTCCTAAAAATAATAGTGCCTTATTGCGGTTATTATAACGCATCTCCTTGGTTTTCTTTCCATTAATCTTCAATCCCACCTCTGATGCTTCGGTTTTTAAATCGTTCAGTTTTGCTGACTACTACTATTATTATATAAGTAATATATTTCTTTTTTAAATTTCTGAGATAAAAGATCAGAAGAGTTAATCGGTAATGACGTACCGGTAACGTAGTAGTTGGCAACGTATATCATTGAAAAAATCAGATTCCACTAACAAATATTTAGTTTGATATTTCTTCTGTTTATGGAATCGTAATTTCTTCACACCGAACGAGCGAAGCAAGTTTTAGTTTTGACTCGACCGTTTGGCATTTGTCAATCTGTCTTTCCTCTGTCTGTCTGTCTATATTTACCTATTTGGGGTACGTCTACGATAACATTTGAACGCATCAACCGATTTTTCTTTTTAAACTTGGTATGCGAGTCCATACTTTTACCCTAAGAAAACCTTACTGAAACAAAAATTCTTTTAATAGGCAGTGAGCTCATGATAGTGTCAGGGGTAGAAAATTATAACCATAACTAATTTACAGAAAAGTATTGTGTATTAAAAACGCGCCTCTCGGTCATTAAAATAATTAATTGCAGTACATTTACGTAAAAATATCCTCTTTTAATATTTCGTATTCTGTCAATTTTACTTATCAGAAACAGAAGTATGAAAAATTTATCGTCTACATACACATCTGTTACCATGTATACCATGTAGGCCTACAAATTTTACATGTTTAATGATTAACATGTGCTAGTTTCCTGCACTTGAAGAGAGATTCTTTTTTCTTCCATTTGCGTTATGTTAAAAACAATATTAACATTATTCTAAATCAATTGAGTGAGATAACGTAATACAAAATGGCCGGTACATGACTAATTATTGACATATCCCTAAATGGTGACAGTGACAGTGATAGCAGCCTACTGTCACTTCAGTCCGTACTTTCCTATTCAGTACGGCACTATGTGTGACAGTGATAGTAGCCTACCGGCATTAAGTGCGCACTTTGCCATCCAGTGCAGCACTATCAGTGACAGTGATAGTAGCCTACCGCCATTCAGTGCGTACTTTGCTAGTCACTGCGGCACTATCAGTGACAGTGATGGTAGCCTACCGGCCGTTTATCCCTACCGGCATTCAGTTCGTATTTTGCTATTCAGTGCGGCACTATCATTGACAGTGATAGTAGCCTACCGCCATTCAGTACGTACTTTGCTAGTCAGTGCGGCACTATCAGTGACAGTGATGGTAGCCTACCGGCCGTTTATCCCTACCGGCATTCAGTTCGTATTTTGCTATTCAGTGCGGCACTATCATTGACAGTGATAGTAGCCTACCGGCATTCAGTGCGTACTTTGCTAGTCACTGCGGCACTATCAGTGACAGTGATGGTAGCCTACCGGCCGTTTATCCCTACCGGCATTCAGTTCGTATTTTGCTATTCAGTGCGGCACTATCAGTGACAGTGATAGTAGCCTACCGGCATTCAGTGCGTACATTGCTATTCAGTGCGGGACTATCAGTGACAGTGATAGTAGCCTACCGGCCGTTTATCCCTACCGGAATTCAGTGCGTACTTTGCTATTCAGTGCGGCACTATCATTGACAGTGATAGCCTACCGCCATTCATTGCGTACTTTGCTAGTCACTGCGGCACTATCAGTGACAGTGATGGTAGCCTACCGGCCGATTATCCCTACCGGCATTCAGTTCGTATTTTGCTATTCAGTGCGACACTATCAGTGACAGTGATAGTAGCCTACCGGCATTCAGTGCGTACTTTGCTAGTCACTGCGGCACTATCAGTGACAGTGATGGTAGCCTACCGGCCGTTTATCCCTACCGGCATTCAGTTCGTATTTTGCTATTCAGTGCGGCACTATCATTGACAGTGATAGTAGCCTACCGCCATTCAGTGCGTACTTTGCTAGTCACTGCGGCACTATCAGTGACAGTGATAGTAGCCTACCGGCCGTTTATCCCTACCGGAATTCAGTGCGTACTTTGCTATTCAGTGCGGCACTATCATTGACAGTGATAGTAGCCTACCGCCATTCATTGCGTACTTTGCTAGTCACTGCGGCACTATCAGTGACAGTGATGGTAGCCTACCGGCCGTTTATCCCTACCGGCATTCAGTTCGTATTTTGCTATTCAGTGCGGCACTATCATTGTCAGTGATAGTAGCCTACCGCCATTCAGTGCGTACTTTGCTAGTCACTGCGGCACTATCATTGACAGTGATAGTAGCCTACCGCCATTCAGTGCGTACTTTGCTAGTCAGTGCGGCACTATCAGTGACAGTGATGGTAGCCTACCGGCCGTTTATCCCTACCGGGATTCAGTTCGTACTTTGCTATTCAGTGCGGCACTATCAGTGACAGTGATAGTAGCCTACCGGCCGTTTATCCCTACCGGCATTCAGTACGTACTTTGCTATTCAGTGCGGCAGTATCATTGATAGTGACATAGCCTACCGCCATTTAGTGCGTACTTTGCTATTCAGTGCGACACTATCAATGACAGTAATAGTAGCCTACCGGCATTCAGTACGTACTTTGCTTGATGAATACCTTAAGGAGGAAATCCATGGGCCACACAAGTAAGCGCAGAATTCATAAGACCTCAATAAAAGTGACTCACGGTTGTGATATCTACATATTAATCCAGACTTACTAGATACATCTGAAAGGAAAGTGTTCAACACGAATAAAGAGTCAACACGTGAATATAAGGGAAACAAAGAATCGTTTGCAGCTTATGAGAATCTTAGCTTAATTCCTTAAATTAAAGAAGGGAGACCGCAGCGATTGATAGAAGGATTGTGCATAACCTATACAAATGGAGTGCGAGCTAGAAGGAGGTCTAAGGGCCAATGCGATTCAAACAGCTAAGGTTGGTTATCACCCACACACAGGACTGCGATGGGCAAGGACAACGTCCTAACCGGACGTTTCCTGCTGTCGCTTCGAAACGATTATTATTTAATTTAGGATTTTCAACACATTCTTTTATTTGCTTATTTACAGATTTTACAAATTATAAACAAGAAATGGTATGGAAACGTAAACGTCATATTTTGCTAACATAAATGTTATGATAAATTGCACCCTTATTTGTGTGCTTTGGAAAACCTGGAGACCATGATATTGTTACGCAATGCGTAACGTACTGGTACAATGGAGAACGTTGTTCTACGCGATTCTCACTCAACCCAGTACGTGCGTGTTTCTGGCAAGGCCGCACTGAAGTATCCTCTAGAGTTTTCTAGTGCTTGTTAAGAACGCATATTATGGAACCTTGCACACTATAAATAGGGAACAGCTGCCGCTAAGTTCAGTTTTAGTGGCGATTTATTCCAGTGAGTTTCGGAGTTATTGTCGGCGATTTACACAGTGCGTCTCAAGTGGTGTATTAGTGAAAGGTGATTATAGTGCGGAATTCTTTGTAGTTGACATTATTATTTGTCTGGACAGATTAACTTGAAGTAGTGTACGAGTATAAACTTGTTGAATAACTTGTTGATTACAAACTGGTCATTCTGATAATTAAAACTGGTTATTAGTGATTTCATTGGTGTCTGTATTTTGTTTTCCACTGTACCATACGACGATCAGTGAGACCGTCGTAACAATATCAGTGTCAGTTGTTAGTTCTAACGTAACGCGTAATCAACGTAGGTTGTCTTATGTAATGGTTTGGTTTACTTCAGTTTTCCCCTCCTAAGTTAAACACATTGTTCATCATGATTAATATCCAAAATGAATGCGACGATCATGAGTTTGCCTGTTAAAGAAATTGAAAGGAATTGAGTGTAATGATTCAGATTTCCTCTTGTGTTCCTTTCGACGTGGTTATTTAAAATGAGACTCATACCGACCGCCTTGTGACTAAACTTTATCGAGTTACACGTCTATCCAGAATATTATTTACATTACGCACACACAAGTCTTAGTTTAATTCAAGCTAATAAAATGTAAAAGAATTACACATTTAGGTTTCTGTTCTAAAACTGTCTAATTACATCTGGTGACAGTTTCAATTTAAAAGCGCTGAATATACTTACATACAGCATTTATTTTGTTCGGCCTCATTTTGAAACAAACCATTGATTTATCTTCTCGGGCGGTTGAATGTGAATGAATAGTCTAGATTCCCAATTGTCATAACCGTCTAGCTTCGACGACCATATTATCAAAAACAAATTCTGTTATTTCAAGAACAGGAATTAAAAAATCATCAAGTTCTCTTACTTATTATATCTTGTGTGCAAACAAAATCTGGTAAACATTAGTTTCGTTATTATTTATTCTGTCAACTTCTTGGTAATACGGACTCGCAGACGTGAAACGGAAATTCTAAACAATTTCATAAAAAAGGATCAACCCTCAAAAGTTTGAAAGTAATCTGCGTACAAATGTTAATGCACAAAAAATCACAAAATGGTCAACAGAAATCGTTCAGGCGTTGTAATATTCTGTAGTTTTCATTGTCTTGCACACACACACACACACGCACACGCACACACACACACACACACACACACACACACACACACACACACACACACACACACACACACACACACACACACACACACACAGGCCTTAGAATACTCCTGATTTTTAGGTCTGGGTCGTCGATTGCCGATGAACTGAAAAACAGAAAATAGTCGTTCCCGCTTAAAGATACTCAAACCCGCTCATAACGTATTTTAAGTATGTAAGATTTCATGAATAAACAGACTTACCTTTTAATAATTGATGCTAGGTAATTAGGTATTTTCGGTTTTGTTTAAAACAAAAATGAGGACTGAATAATTGGACAATTTACTCTTTAAGCTATATGATCTAAAGTCTTTAAACAAACGTTTACAACACACATTATAACATTCAAGTTCTTAAAAGTAATAAAAAAAGCAACACAAAATTCAGAAACTAATTTTTTAATTAATTTATTTTCAATAGTTTCCAACATAAATTTAAATCGTTAGTTTATTTATAATTTCAAATCAGTAAGATTGACTTGCTTTTGGGTTTTTAAACAATCTGTTTGTATTTGAGAACGAAGTTATAACATTACACTACCGGCAGGTTGTGAATCACTTTGACATTCTACGTAGTCTAACAAGAGCCTGAGAACGTATTGTTCCTGATTATCGTCACTTTCGCTTACCTTCTCGTTATTACCGTTAACAATCGTGTCACTAGGCTACAAGAAACATCGTCAGCTGTCCTGGACACCATCGCCGATAACGTGCATCGCCTGAAATCGAGAGTCTACTGTACACGCAAAACACGTGCGTGCGCGAGCGCTGAGAGACTAAAATTACATGTCATGGTTTTGTATTTTACGTCTGTTATCCTGTTTGATGAGTGTTTGCCACAAGATACTTCACCCTAACGATAGTGGTACTAGTTAACACTGCCAAATTTGCGTGACTCCCTCGAAGCCGTTAATGTATGCACATCCCTTTACGTTTCCTGTACTAATCAAAGTACAAAATAATAGAATTTTATAATATGAGAAGCATAATTTTTACGATTATTGAGGGCATAATAGCCCAGCGGGTATGGCACTCGGTTACCAAGCTAGAGATCTCGGGTTATATTTCTGGTAGCGGGTTAATATCAAGGTGAATTTATTTGAACACGATCGTCTACTAACACTGTGAAAATGAGTACGTATCTGAGACAATGTCCTTGCATAATAACGGGAGACTGAAAAGTAATGTGGTCAATGAAGGCCACGTTAGAGAAAGTTTAGGTAAGGTTAGGTTTGGTTAGGTTAGTTAGTCCCAGTTTTGATTTGATTTTATAGGGAGCTATAATTTGTAGAAAATTAAAGGTTTAGGACGTTTGGTGTAATTAGTTTTTCAATTGTTCGTAGCCGTTTGTAAAAAAGACTGGAGGTTTCATAAACTGATTGTGTCTGAAAACAACGGAATATACATGAAAATATACGGCACGTGTTTCGCAAGTATTTAAAAAAACTTGCATTATATTTTCGCAAAGAGCAAATAAAATCGAAAGATTTCCTTTTTCTAGCGCTCTGTTTAACTTCTAGTGAAAACGGAATTCGCGAGTATAGTAAATTTCGCGAGCTTTCAACGGTCAAGTGCCTTAAGCGAACTGAACTATCCTTGAAATTCTGAATTTAATATGTGAACAGACATGTACACTCGTAAGCGCTAGTTCTACTTAGCAATATTTGTATATTAAATTGTAAATAACATACTTCAGTAAATTTTAAATTGCCGTCCTTAGCAGATTCTAAAATATTATTGTGGAGGCAATATTTCAGATTAAATTAAATGCGAAATGTTTGTTTTAACACAAAATCTAGTGGCTGCTAGAGCTCAGTTGGTTTATGTGAACCGTTGTCCACGAATTTTTTCATTGCTAACAAACGAAGAAACGAGTGTAACCTTAGGTACGAATTTTACTCTTCAATCTTCGTTGTGTTATTTATAAATTAAATAATAGAGAATATAAAAAGCGTCCATAAATTGGAATGGCATACATGCGTTTTCGTAGATAGAACGATCGTAGATACTTTAAGCTGCGCAATGGTCTTTATTGTGAAGTCGGTTCTGTGTATCACTGACACACGACTACGTAAAATAAATAGGCTACCACAGTAAACTGTAAACTCTTTTTGTTATTTGTTCTTTTGTACGATCCCTGAATTACATTATATAAATTTGTCTTGTTTAGTGAACCAAATACAAATTGGACAACCAATCTCTCTAAAATCTTGAAAAACTGACTTACTGTAGCCACTGAATAATACAAACAGTCATTAGTTTAATAAACTCTTATGTTTTGAATTATTTTATCCCCAGCGCATATCCAATTGTAATACATTATCTGTCTGCTTAAATTGGTAAAGGCACAGAACAGTGTGTGTGTGTGTGTGTGTGTGTGTGTGTGTGTGTGTGTGTGTGTGTGTGTGTGTGTGTGTGTGTGTGTGTGTGTGTGTGTGTGTGTGTGTGTGTGTGTGTGTGTGTGTGTGTGTGTGTGGACATTAAATTATTTATTTTAATTTTTGCTCTTTGTGACGTGCGTAATTGGAATTTTTAATAACATCTCACTGATGATTAATAATCACGTTTAGGTTAGGTATTGGTTATTATTATTATTATTACTATGTTTACTATTATCTTTATAAATCTTTGGTGCGAAGTCATGTAGAATATGCTCCAGTCATATAGAGCAGGAACCATGAACACACACCATTGAGTGAGTTCTGAGTAGCTTCTTCCACTGGATGACCATCAGATTCAACATTTTGGGTCATGATGTGGAGGTCACGAAAGCTCTTGGTCTTCCTTCACTCTTGACTAGAAGAACTCATGCAGACCTACTCTTTTTTCATCGAGATCTTGGAATTAGTGGACTGCCTATGGCCACTGGTTCGAAGGTCCCCACCTACACACTTCGTCTAAGTTTTCTGTTAGACGTGAAGGATCATGTAGTCCAGTTGTGAGATACATTGAAGATTCCAACGTCTATGTTGACGTCCTCGACTTCTGTAGTGACAAAAAGAAGTTTCAACTTCCAGTAGAGAATAGAATTGTCTGACTCCACTCGTTTGACCTTCCACTTCCAGTGTTTGGCGTGACTGGTTAGAGGCGTAGTGCTTAGAATTTATTATGTCTTCAATTTTTTTCTTGTCACAGACGCCATTTTCGGTTTTTCTTCTCACTTGATATAGCAAATCCCTCAGGTTTATGACTTTTTTCAAGTGTGATATACTAAGGTTCTACGAACCGTTCTATCATACTTGTCCACTGTTCATCTACTGGGTGTCCATTATTTGGATATTTCCGTACCGTCGTGGTTTGGAGTGTGTTGATTTCTATTCCTATACACTTTCTTGTCCCACCATTTCTGACTCTCTCCGACACCACCTGCACAAAAAATTATTATTACCTTTTATTATTATTATTATTAGTAGTAGGCCCTATTATCGTCGTCGTCGTCGTTGTTGCTGCTGTTGTTATTGTTGTTATTATTATTACTGATATAAGTGGGTCACGAAAAGAGCGATCTGGTTGCGGATATTGGAATGATAGCTCCAGGTAACGTGGTCGGACCCGTGCTACGAGATGAAGGCGTCTGGAATATTACGCAGAAGGCATCCTTCGTGCGAAGAAAGGACACTTAGACCGTCTATAAAGTAAAACAATGAAAAGGTGAGCCCATTGGGGGGAGGAAAATGGCCTAGTCTGCAGTGGAGTGATAAACGGTCCCAAGCTAGTGCTCGATGATGGAGGAGGGATTTTACTGTGTTGTCCACTTGAGAGTCCCACACTTCATGGGTAAATGCATTTCCTGTCCTCCTTACAAAACAATTGCTATTACAGTGGTATTATGATTATTTTTATTAACACATATGTTAGTCGAAAGCGGCAGTGGATGTAGCACGTGTACAGAACGGATCAGCAGAGGCTAGTAAAGCGCGCTGTAGACTACAAACCTGTTCGCAGAAGAACTGTGGGTAGGCTCTGGAAGAGATGGCTGCAGTGAAGACGAACAGACCATAAGCCTACACCATGAAGTGACGACGACGACAACATTTGTTAGTAGACAAAATGTTAATTTGGTCTCAGCTTTTCTAACGAGGATGCGACATCGTAGAATGAGCGGAACCTTCGTTGCTGGTGATAGTAATATCAATAAAATGAGGTTGCCAACCGAAAGAATCGTTACTAATTTTTTTGCTTATTTTTTTATTCTACCTAGATTCTCGTCGGGCGGGCTGTAAGAGTTACAGACCCGAAAAATGTCTTTGTTTATGTTTAAAATTGAAAACACTTTACCAATGGTTATCGCTAAATAAAATAGAACGTAAGCCCATTTGAAATGACGCGCAGGCCTGTGCATAATCTGCTGTCACGCTTCGTAAACCAATCGGCCTCCGACGATAATTTAATAATAAAAATAATCTACACAGCAGTTAAAATTAATAGTGTCGGCACAACAGCGTGTCAGAGTGCTGTTATGAAAAAAATAACATAGACGTTTCATATTTATGGAGCAATTAGTCTGGTTCAGGGAAATTAACATACGGTTACGTTGTGAACTAGCCGGCGTGATTTGATTAAGAAATTTTAGTGAAACTGGCAGTAAACATGAAATGCAGAGGCGTGTGAGTGTGTGTGTGTGTGTGTGTGTGTGTGTGTGATGAACTCGAGAAGGCATCGCATGTAAACGACACTCAGAAAATAATTAGTAGCGTTTTGTTTAACTATAAATTTTAAATTACAACTTTAAACGCTGATCTTATTGTAACAGATATTCAAATTGGATAATTACACGTCTAATAATTTAATTGACGGAACAGTGGTAAAGTTTGATTCGAAAGACTGCAATAAGACCTCATAAAAGTGTCCGCTAAAGCTCAAGCTAGATGTGACGCTGTTTGACTCATCACAAGAACGACGCCCGTCAGGTGAAAACATCTTTATCTTTTTAAAGTTATTGCCGGTACCATGGGCGTAACTTGGGGCCTAACTTTGGGGGAGGGGCAGGGTAAAGCTTCATAAATTCAAGTGTGTAGTGAGGCCATCTATATAATAAAATAAATAAAATATATTATATACAAAATTAGAAAGTTTAGTAATACTTTTTAGTTAGTAAACGAGGGACAATTTCATTTTTTAATGATCAACAAACCTTTCAACATAAGTTGTACTTCCAGTTATGTTTACCTAGAACAATATAGGCCTACTGTAGGCCTATAAACATAAACAATTTCAGTTCTTCCAATTTTTATACCCAGTTTTCGTAAACGGATCCTAGCTGCGTTTATTATTTCATTACGGTATTCCAAAACAAGTCTTTGTTTGTGTAAAAGGCACGCATTGTATTCCAGTTAATTAGGTCTCTAGCGTTTGCTTTTTTTTCGAACAGAAATATTATTTTCACGTATATCATTCAAATCTGTCAAACATTCCCCTTACAAGTTTCTTCGAAAGAAATAAGAATAATAAATTTATGGTAACTAGTCGCCTGATAACAGTACAGACGTTGAAATATAGTGCTTACTGTGCTCGCAAGCGTAGAAACTGCCTCCTGTTTGACTATTTGTTAGTTTTTATTTATAACAACTGTAGCCTAAACAAAATTTTATAATGCTCGGAACATTGGGGAGGCGAGTGCCCCCCCCTTGCCCCTCCCAAGTTACGCCTATAGCCGGTACTGACATTTCCGATCTCTTAGTAAGTGGATGGTGAATGATACGAGCCCACGAACCGACATACGAGAATTTTAACCGAATCGTATTAAGAATTTTTAAAATGTTTGTTTAACGTAACAACATTAAAACTAAGGTAAAACTTTCGGTCTTGGGGCGTAGTGATTGCCTTTAATCCGTTAAGAGTTGGCTTCAACAAAATAACAGGTATCTGGCAGAGCATATTTTAAGGAATTTTCACTTGGCGGGACTAAACCAACCAATGTGTGTGTGTGTGTGTGTGTGTGTGTGTGTGTGTGTGTGTGTGATATTGAAAATTATGTGATTTGACTTTAACTTGACCATGATCATGTTCATTCTTTACTCATGAAATTAACTGTAAAAATAGACACAAATGCTTTAGACATAAGAAAAAAAAAATCACTCAAATGGATTCATTATAATTAATTTATGTAATATTCAGTAAATACATTACAGTGTGATGTCCACGTTACTACTACATGGAGGCCTGTTACAAATGCAAAGCCTTTATCACTGGTCTACTTAAAAATATATAAAGTACTGTAATTATATATGGGTATATAAATAATACAGACTGAGGTTGGCAAGAGCTTAAACACTCTGAGTTCGTTTAATTTTAAGTAATTTTTTAAATGAAAAATGCATAAACATTTCATACTAAATTGCTATACAACTAAATAAGTTAGTTAAGAAATACGCAAGTGCTAATAATAGGTAATATACGCAAATGCAAATGCGCATTCGTAATTTGCTGATTTCTCCCCTTTTTTCTCACTTTTCGGCTCCGACACTAATACCTGCTACTAGGCGGCACTAAGTCCTTCACTAGACGGCACTAGCGCCGCCTAGTTTATTGCTTAAAATATGCTCTGGTATCTGGTGACATATGCCTCTGGGTACAACAAAACTGTTTAAAGTCGGCAAACTGTGTAACATTTTGTGATTTGCTTCTATATTATATATTTTGCTTATATATTTTACTTAAAATATTTTGCTCACACAATATACAGCCTATATATCATTTTCCTAATGTTTTGTTCTTACATTTTGTTTATGAACAGTGACTTACAAAATAACAAAGTAGAGTCTGAATAAGTATTCCATGGTCTATGTTATAGATAAGTAGATCGATCAAGTGTTTTGTAATATAAGCACGCCTTCATTATTCCAGATAACATCACATGAGTAATTATAGTTACTGACGATCATGGAAACCTCGATAAAAATATATATTTTTATATACATGTTTGTTTCTCAGAAATACAGTTCTATTGACCTCCAACGGAGGGAATAGACCAGCAAAGTACGTTTTCAAAGTACGTAGAATATACAAACTGTGTACAAGTGTAGATGGCTCCAATCCAGCCAATTATCGTAAACGACACATTGCATTCTAGTTGTTGATCTAACAAATAAGTAAATGTTTAGAAAACAATAAATGTTTCTATAAAGTATAATGTTTCTATCAGTAGCGTATCTAGAAGTATCTAAATTTGGTCTGAGGGGGTCCGGTCGAGTTGGCAAAGAAAAAAAGACTAATCCCAATCTTTAAAGTGGCTGAAAAACGTGTTACAGGAATGAATCCCACGGTAACACGGTAATAACACAATAAAAATAAGCGTTATTGAAATATTGTTTATAAGATACTTATTGACTTAATCAATTTTCCTATATTTCATATTTCACGCCTACACGCAATGCTGTGTAATAAACTTATTTGTAGGCCTGTACTTTAAAAATGGGTACTACTGTATTAGCGTACACAGCTGCAAATTTAATAAAATAGGTTAAAAATTAAAAGATTAAGAAAATTTCTCGTCAACTTTCGACCCTCTACTGGGTTCGTCCCGTTCGTCCCTCCTCGTAAATACACCCCTAGCTTCTAAAAGGAATAAAGTAGCAATTTAATTCCGATAAAAATTAATAAACTTGTCTCAATTTCTTACACTGAATTTCTACTGATTGAGCAATGCAACCGCTATACTATTACTCAAAAGCAAGGGTCTTCTGAAGTCTTTACCTTCCTGGCAGCAGTAAACAGTGGAAGTTAAAAATACATTTATTTCGGAGCAAAATTAGACCTTTCGAAGTAAAATGTCGCCATGTAACGCGTATCGCGAATTCGATAAACGTTATTTTCAGTAGCAACTAAACGTGGTGTCTCCAAGTAAAACAGGCAGTATAAATTCTTAAAAAAATAAATAAATAAAACAACTTAACGATGAGAATCCTTTCTTTGTAATTCGAAAGAATCGTACCGGTTAACTAGTCGAGAAGTTAAGAAAGCAGAGAAGGTGATCGGACGGAAAGAAGATTTAAAAGAAAGCTGCAAGTAAAAAGGGTCAAGTACAGGTCAGGGAGTGAGAATGAAGAAGAAGAAGAACTAGAAATGGTGAAACTAGTGAGAGAAATAGAAAGGACCGTCGGTACCGACACTTCTGTCCGGTACGTATACGGTGAAAAGCTAGTTGATAAAATACTAGAATGTTAGAGATATGTTGGCTGCGGAAAAAATTAATTCAAACGACTATATACGCAGATTAGTATTAGGAGAATGCAAAATGATGCAGTTCTAGTAGAAAGCGGGCATGGAGTGAATACGGAAATAGGAAATATGTATGGATTAAAAACAAACAGGATAGACCAAAACTTATATATATCAGGAATGTAGGTTATGCTAACAGACAATTATACAAGAACTGGAAAAAAATAAAGTCCTACACCTAAAAAATATTAATTATTGAAACTGAAGTTGCAATAAGAGTATTACAAATTGTTCGAGGAATGATACAGTTCACAACAGAGACAAATTATCTTATTATGTACCGTGTACGCTTTTCGAGGTACATATGAAGACGCGTAAACTAGCAGTAGGCGATTCTAATAAACCAAATCGTAATCTGGGTTCATAATTTTCCTCCTAAATGGATGAAAAAATGGTAAAGAAGTCAAACATGACATCTTCAAATTCTTCGTCTGTTTTCTGAACAGGATACAAAGCGATTCCTCCAGTCTCACGGTATCGCCTACGGTGACTCTCCCAGATGACAGTCTGTCCCGTTCTACACCACCTTTCCATCTTCTTGGCTCACTCGAGTACTGGAACATTTGTTTTCAGTATTCGGAACAAATGGTACAATAGTTTTCTTGACGTCTTACGTTGCTAATGTTAATTACGATGTGAACAAATCAAGAGTATTTATTAACCTGAGAAGTGTTGGGGCCTGCCAACCGTGTCGACTCATTGTGTTAAGAAGTAACGTCTTCCCAATCAATAGTTTCACCAGATAACGATGGGCATCCATACAGTTTAAGGTTCGAAACTTATCTCAAGTAAGTAATATACATCCTAATTTGTTCTTCATAGACAACATTAACAATAATAAACATTATTAATATTAACATTTTATACACACACACGTCTGTGTGTGTGTGTGTGTGTGTGAAAGCGCGCAAACTTTTACTGTTGGTAACATCTAGTATAGACAGACAGGACTGCACGGGACGTCTCGCTCCCCGTTTTGTTTGCGTTGTCCAGGCCGGAGCCTGATGGACGCCAGGTTGCTACAGTGCAGCTCGGTCGTTCGCTAGGCACAGGTCTTAGGGTGTGATCCACGAATACACGATGTGCGTGTATGACATGGGGATATCTCTTGACTGAATTGCTCCAGCCAGTCGCCAGGCCTGAGCGCCTTCGTAGCCCCCTTAAGGCATCGGCTTCACGAGCTTAGTGTGAACGATAGACTCGCCAGGAGGCCGAAACGACGGGCGGATGGCTCCCACAATTAGTCGTTACATTTAATATCCAGCTTCGAATGTTTGTGGTTCATTTTCATGTTGCACTAAAGTACTGTTCGCTTTGAAAAGTCCACTTCACCTTACCATTTATTCATCTATTTTTTCATTTCTGCTGTTTGAAGGCATCAATTCCAGGAACCGTTAGGGCACCGTTGAATCCTTTGCGTATTTCCATACCATCATATTTTCGAGTGTGTTAATTTCTATTCCCATATACTTTCTTGATCCACCACCATTTCTGACTCTTTCTGTTCTGGTAGGGCTTAGGCTATAAATTTAACTCGAAATTTTTGTTTAGGCGCATTAATTTTATTAACTAATTAAAACTGCTGCTAACAGAAGCTATTACGGGGTGAACATACATTTTAAGTCAAGACTATTAACCACAGAAACTAAAGCAATGCTTTATAAGGCATTGGTAAGTCCTGTATTGATATATGGCTCTCAGTGCTGGGTACTCAACAAAATTGATGAACAGAAACTGGCTGTGTTTGAAAGGAAGATACTGAGAAAGATTTATGGACCAATTTAACAAGACGAAGTCTGGAGAAAGAGGAATCATAATGAATTATATGCTAAGTATAATGACATTACAGTTGTCCGATTTGGCAAAATTAATAAATTAAGATGGGCAGGACACGTTCAGATACTGGATGAAGAGCGTACGCCAAAAATAATTACGAAACACAAGCCAATAGGATGAAGGAATATTGGAAGACCGAAGAACAGACGGTTGGACCAGGTCGGCAGTGATGCGAGGAAGCTAGGCCCAGTGAATTTTGCGGATATCTGAGGACAGGAATAAGTGGAGGCAGTTTCTTTTCGAGGCCAAGAATCGATCAGGGCTGTAGAGCCAAGGATGGATGGAATTAATTAAAATTATCCATAATTCGGTTTCACGCGGTTTTTGTGCTAGTATAGGCCTACTTAATACTTTCTGTCGTTTAAACGTACTGTTAATCACAGGAATAGACTGGCAGCACACTAGTTCGAACTATGACAAACTTACGTTCACTTCTTTTTCTTGTCATACACTTCTTCTTAACTGTCCAATCGCTGAATTATTTTTAATCGAGATATTAATTTATTAAAGTCCCCCTGTCTCGTCTTCGTTGTTTTATCTTAATTGTTTCGAAGAGACAGATATTTAATTTTATATGCACCAAAGTAAAAGGAACGCCATAATGACAATACTGTGTAGTTAAAATAACTTTACCTTATTGGTAACTGTGGCAAAGGTACTGTTACTGGCACAGATATGTTTTACAGCCATTAACTCGGTCACGAACTCTGTACAAATCTGTAGTAATTTGCGAAAGCTTCTTTATCAAGTTCGGACTTTACTGAAATGCGTAACAATAAATATTGTAGCAGCATTCTCAACGTTCAATTTTGCAAGCATCTGTTTGACATAAGATGCTGAAGAGAAACATACACACAAAAGAGTGAAAACAAATGACAAAGTGTATATGCATTATAATATACAATATTTCAGCCGAAATAATAAAAGTAATTTTCAGTGGACTTTCACATTAGTTACATAACTTACTATATTATGATTTGTCAGTAAATATTTTCCAGAATTACTTGTGATATAGTTATTACTGAAAATCGTGTTTGAATTCGTATGCCAATCGATGACATCATTCTTTCATACTCACTATCATAAGCGGTGGATTTCCGACTAGGGAGATTAGGCAGCTGGGTGAGGCCTGCACGGGAATTTTAGGGGGAGCGAATGAAATTATTTAATACAGGAAATCAATAGCTATAGTCCTATATATATTACATTTTAGTATGTTATCCTCAATTTACTTTAAATTATCATAAAGTTTAACAAAAGTATTATAATGTAAAGTGCATCTTTAAATAAATCATTGTTAAATACTTTTTACTGAGATAAAAGTTGAAAACAAAGTTTTAAGGAGACGAGTGATACAGAACTGTTGAAAATATGTTAAAATGGGATAATACATTTTCCTATTTAAAAAGGGGGTTCTCCGGGAATAAACTGCTTAGGGCGGGAGATGTTCAAATCCGCCTTTGACTAGCCGTTTTTTGAGTCGAATTTTCGCATCAGCCGTTTTATTAAAAAATAAAGAAAAAAAGAAAAGAAAAGAAAAAAGAAAATAGATGAAACTGTCGAAAATATTAACTGAACGATTCTGTTTTGCTCGATTCACAGTGATATTATAGATTAATAAAGACAATTTTTTATAGTGCGCAGGTAGCGAAGTTTTTGCTAGATCAATGAAGTCAAACTAGTGAACGTTACATAACTGACACAAAGCAGCAAACAAGGTAACCTAAACACTTTAATGTCAGTTTACATTCTTCCTTTAGTTTCTTGAGTTCAAATCGAAATATATTGAAAACAGAAATTTACTATCTCACCATTGTTCATCACAATTTCTACACTGAGAAACACTTATTACGTCCATTTTCTCGTAATTAACTCTTATTATTTATTTTTTCTATCCATTCATTCTTCAATCGTTTATTCAAATCGAAAAAAATAGTGGCCTTCAATTATTTCCTGGTGTTTGTTTCATTCCAACGCTTTCTAAACATAAGACAATTTTACATGTGAATTGAGAAATATAAACATTGAAATTTTAACTTTTTTAACTGAAATTATTTTTCGTATCTACTTACGGACGTGACATATCGGTTCCATAATGCTGTCACGCTTACTCTAGTAAGTTCCCTGAGCTGCAAAATTTGTTAACTATTTTGAACGAAATCCATTTTTATTAGGTAAATTCAAATATTAATTAATTTTTAAATTATCATAAAAATTACGAAACCCCAGATTACACTCAATTTGTTTTAGTAAAATAACAATTCCAAAGCAGGTAATGGTACAATAAACACTACAAATTCCAAATTATTGCAGTGGTATCGTAGTTAAATTAATAACCATAATAGATAAATGAAGTTTAAACCTACTTTTTAAGTTTTGTATGTTTCCATAGATTTCTATAGGCGTATAACTAACATTTTTTACAAACTTACGTAACCGATAACAACATATAGATTTTTTAAAATGTCGCTTACAAACGTTTTGAAGGCTACCCACCCAAAATTTGCAAAAATCGTTCAGAGATATTAATTTTGTCAAATTATTTTGCACACTATTCCTCAGTCTTGATCCCCCAAATACACTTCTATAACTTTTTTAATTTGAGTTCCGTTTTTTGCCTGTGGTGCCCCTAAAGTTAATAAAATTTCATAGTTACCACTGCATTTGGATATGGAATAACTTTTTTGTAGTCTGGCAGCCTGCTAGATTTCTACAATTTTTAAAAATGTTGTTTCCCTTTCTTAAGCCTTGATAACCAAAAATTTTCAAAAACAATACACTATAGGCCTATTTAGATTTAGGTTACAATTCTCTTTAATTTGATCCCCCACTTGGAATAGATGCATTTTTTGAAAATTGTACCCCTTAAATATTTCCCTCCCGTCCCCTTTTTTCGAGAGGATCAAACTCTGTGGGATAAAAGTATGGACATACATGCCAAGTTTTACTAATATCAGATGGTGCACTGAAAGGTTATCGTCAGGCACACCCTAAAATAATAGATAGACAGATATATATACAGATGTCAAACGGTCGAGTTAAAACAGAGAACTCGTTTCGCTCGTTCAGTTAATAAGTACGAAGAAATTTCGTTTCCATAACAAAAAGAAATATCAAACTAACAAACTTGTGGTAAGAGTTTTTTTTAAGTTATATATTGCCAAGTACTACGTTGCTGTTATATCAACTACATACGTTTGCGAGTTTATCAAAATTTTGACCTACTTTTGAGCCCCGGCATTCAAAAATCTTGAAAATTCAAAATGAACAATTCAAAATTCAATATTCAGATTTTTTGGTAAAATTCCTTTTAATTTGATACTCAGGATGGATATTTGCGTTTCTTTTTGCTAAATTAGACCCATTCCCTATTTTGGGGTAGATTAATCTCGAAAACCACAGAGGCCTGTAGAGTAAAAGTATGGGTATGCGTGCCACGTTATACGAAAATCAGTTGGTGCATTCAAAAGTTATCGTGGAACATAACCTAACAGACAGACAAATGCCAAAACGTAGAGTTAAAATTGAAAACTCACCTCCCTCGTTCAGTAAATTGAATTGTTTTAGGTAATAAATATATGATTTTTAAAAATTGTTTGATGGGTGAAAATAAAGAAGTGATTTTCATATTTCAAGTAAATTTATAATGCCTGTTCAGGTTAGAAGTACTGCGTTGTAACTTTGTATAATCCTATTAAAAAAAAATTATGATAAATTAAAATTTTTTCATCAGAGAGTGTTTCATTGATCGGTTGACCGACATCTTATTTCAAGGTTTTTATTTGATTGCGTTAGATCACAGTATGAGTGTACTAATCCGATAAAGATCTGTATCATTTTCTGGTGATCACTATTATCTTGTTCTGTTCATTCTTTCATTTTCCTCTTTGTCCGCCCTCTTCTGAGTTAAAACTACCTCAGTCATTATTCTTATCACATTCAAATCAGACATTCTACTAATATCACACACACACACACACACACACACACACACACACACACACACACACACACACACACACACACATGTGCTCGCGTATAATGTGTAAAGTAATAAAGATATTAGTATACGAATGTTGCACCGTATATCGCAATGGAACATCGCAGAAAGGGTATTTGTAGCTAGGACTACATGCTTTTATACCAATTTATGACGTTATAGATATGTTGAAAATTGATTTTGTTAAAATTTTGTAAAATATCTATAAGTTTTGAATTAAGAAATGGGTAATTAACTGTTGTATGTCAAAATGCCCAAACATTTATTTTCTGTCGTGTCAAGTGCGAATTTAGTGCGCGAGTGCGCGTATTATTCGTATTTACATGAATAACTCTGGTGTAAATTAACGTATTGAATTGAGACTTGGACAGCTCATACTTCTAAATTAGCGCTACATTTTTCTTTTGTCAAAGACTCGAAACATATTATTTTAATATATATTTTTTAACAGAATTCGTCTTTCTAAAGAATCCTTATCTTCTGAAAGTCATAAAACTGTTTGATAAAATCTATTCATGCTTTTGCAGTTTTCAGCCAAATTGATAAGGACTTCTGTCTATCAATCTAACCCATCAATCACGTGCTAGGGGTTTTGACCAATCAGGGGCTCCAATTTTCATTCGGATTGGTTCCTCGCGAAGGAAGTTTCAGTCAGTTCTCCCTAACAGCTCGGCCTTAACAAACGTTGTCTCTGTGCGAGTTTGTCGTATCAGTATACGTTCTACATAAGGGTTACGAGTACAGAATCTTAGCAACGAGTTGCCCGTTTGCTAAAATCCATTGGGTATTAGAACTAAAATAAATTAAATTGTTAATTAAATAGTGCTTTACCGTGTTAGTGAAGATTTCCTCATAGCGTCAGGTGTACTTACCGTAACACATCTGTGTGAACGCGAGGACACATCAAGACT
This sequence comes from Magicicada septendecula, assembly GCA_034769895.1. NCBI lineage: Eukaryota > Metazoa > Arthropoda > Insecta > Hemiptera > Cicadidae > Magicicada > Magicicada septendecula. Next base: position 270,136,657 of record CM068376.1, read on the forward strand.
CGGGAAGGTGTACGTACAATACACCAAAACTACATTAATTTAAATTACAGCCATTACCGAGCCCTGAGAAACGAGATAAACGCTATCGGTGTATCGGTGTGCGTGCGTGTGTGCGGAGAGTTCCACGTGTCATCAGAGCAGCAGATTCAACAGACAGCGAGAGGTGGCAGTGAAACGGTTCAACGGATTCGTCAGTGGAATTCAACGACCAAGTAAAATAAACATTTAAGATCAAAGAAGCATTTAAATCATTTACAGACATTATTAAATTTAGAATAAATAATTTTGTTCAATCATAGAACATATAATTAATTTGTTTAAAAATATATACCTTACTCCAGATAAAAGACTCTTATATTATTGTGTTTTTAATATTATGCCTTCTATTTGTTCTGTTGCAATATATACACACATATATATAATATTTAATATTTTTAAATTTTTAATAACTTTACCTCAAGATGTGTTTTCCTTATTTGGAACACGTTTCGGGTCACTTAGAATTCCCATCCTCAGCCTTCTTAATTTTGAATCTCTTGGAGTACTTGTGTGTTGGTTGGTTGTTGTTATGGTTTCCTGTTGGTTTTTAGTATTTTAAATCGGTATTACTGTGTGTGATTGTGGTGTATATTTTAGTATTTCGTGTATTTTCGATAATGAGTCCTTTGAAATTTGTGTCATGTTTTGTATTGATTTGTATTTGTTCAGGTATTTGTTTGTTTTGTGTTTGTAGATTTGTAAATTTTCCCAAATGTTCATTATGGTGCCTTTGTGTGGTATGTGTCTTACTACTGTGTCATGTTGGTTATGTCTGGGAGTTCATGTCCTCTGTTTATTGCATGTGTGGCCAAATTAGATTTATATATTTCTGGTTATATATATATATATATATATATATATATATATTGTGACGGCAGCGGTATGCGAACATCTGCTCTCCGGTACCAGCGGTGGACACAGCGAGCCAATCAGCGATCCCGGTTAGTTAATAAAACCCGGGCCGGCAGAAAATTTTGAACACACTTCATCGCCACGCCATCGGACGCACTTCATCTCCTCTCCTCTCTTGGAGAACCGCCGCCGTTCTTGCGTCTTCGCACTCCCGTTCCGCGCCAGTGATGGACGTCGCTGGGCCGGCAGCCGACTCTACAACCGATGCCGAAATAAGAGGAGGACTGCAGTACGCCACGAACAACGGGCGTAGCCGCCGAGCATCTCAGCGCGGCACCACTAACATCAGTCTCCTCGCCACACGGTCCTTTTTAGGGCCACCAAAATCACTAGAGTGTACGATTGGCACCGTTTGTCATGCGGCAAGCCTTTTCTCCGGTGACAAGTGGCGCCCAACGTGGGGCGACGATCATCTTGCGGATGCAAGATCCAGCCACGCCAGCGAGCTACCTGCTGGCACACCAATCAACATGGCGCCCAACAGACACCTCCACAACATCTGGAGAAGAGCAGTAGGCTGGCTACCGGAGAGCATTCAAGACCCGGTGGAGTTGTGACGGCTGCGGTATGCGAACATCTGCTCTCCGGTATCAGCGGTGGACACAGCGAACCAATCCGGTATCAGCATTCGGAGCGAGCCAATCAGCGATCCCGGTTAGTTAATAAAACCCGGGCCGGCAGAAAATTTTGAACACATTTCATGGCCACGCCATCGGACGCACGTCATCTCCTCTCCCCTTTCGGACGACATCGGCGCGGAGTCAGCCGGAAGGAACGGCCGAAGAATAGAACCGGCGTTCTTGCGTCTTCGCCCTCCAGTTCCGCGCCAGCGATGGATTTAGCTGGGCCGGCAGCCGACTCTACAACCGGTGCCGAAAGAAGAGGAGGACTGCAGTACGCCACGAACAGCGGGCGCAGCCGCCGAACATCTCAGCGCGGCACTACCAACATCACCGTTCTCGCCACTCGGTCCTTTTTAGGGCCACCAAAATAACTAGAGTGTACGATTGGCGCCATTTGTCATGCGGCAAGCCTTTTGTCCGGTGACAAGATATATATATATATATATATTTCAAACACTTTCTGCTACAGTCCGTTTCTTGATGTATATAATACTTTAATATTTATAACTAAATTTACCTCAAGATATATTTTTTCCTTTAGGTACATGTTAATGTATATTTATGTGAGAGATGATTTGTTATTTGGTAGTTGATTTTACTTAATTTGATATTCACTTCACTATTTTTTTCACTATACACTTTTGTTTTTGCTTTGTTTTATAACCTCACTTTTCGTTTTTTCACTGTAGGCTTATTTACCTTGTATGGTTATATTATTTCAATCACTTTCTGCTACAGTCCGTTTCTTGATGTATATAATACTTTAATATTTATAACTAAATTTACCTCAAGATATATTTTTTCCTTTAGGTACATGTTAATGTATATTTATGTGAGAGATGATTTGTTATTTGGTAGTTGATTTTACTTAATTTGATATTCACTTCACTATTTTTTTCACTATACACTTTTGTTTTTGCTTTGTTTTATAACCTCACTTTTCGTTTTTTCACTGTAGGCTTATTTACCTTGTATGGTTATATTATTTCAATCACTTTCTGCTACAGTCCGTTTCTTGATGTATATAATACTTTAATATTTACAACTAAATTTACCTCAAGATATATTTTTTCCTTTAGGTACCTGTTAATGTATATTTATGTGAGAGATTCAAATTAAGTAAAATCAACTACCAAATAACAAATCATCTCTTACATAAATATACATTAACATGTACCTAAAGGAAAAAATATATCTTGAGGTAAATTTAGTTATAAATATTAAAGTAATATATATATATATATATATATATATATATATATATAGATTCCCGAAACGTGTACCAAATAAGGGAAAAACAATCTTGAGGTAAAGAAATTATAAATATTAAATAAATTAAATATGCATAAAAAAATAGACTGTGTCAAAAAGCGTTTGAATATATATATATATATATATATATATATATATTACATTTAATATTTATAAATAAATTTACTTCAAGATATACCTTTTTTTTCCTTATTAGGAACATTTTTCGGGTACCATCTTGTACCCATCCTCAGCCTTCCGGTCTATTATATACTCTGTACCTTCAGAGGTTTGTTCGAATTGTAATTGAATGTTTCGCTTACAATATAGTTGTAATTATAGTTCAGTTATAATATAGTTATAATAATAACAATATAGTTATAATAATAGTTCGTTCAACTATATTGTAAGCGAAATATTCAATTACAATTCAAACAAACCTCTGAAGATACAGAATACTTTCTGTGAAACGTGCGTCAAGAGAAAATAAACATATTTGCAGTGTATTAATTTGAAGATATTACATAGGAGACCTGCAGGAAACTCAAGTAACTCAAGTTACTTACAAGGAATAATATATTGTTTTATATTTTTTATTTCATATCTTAAAGTACTGTATATATTTTAACCATATTAGGCAAGGTGACTCGCTTCAGATTGGCACAACTCTTGGAAAACCTAGTCTGGATTTCCTGCGGCCGTTCTCAAGGGCACTTCCTGCTCTTAAGATTGCATTCCCAGAGCCCGCAACCAAAGTCTTATCCTTAACATAGAAGATCACTGACCTGTAGAGAACTATAAGTTCTTTAGTATGAGTTTCTGTTCGACAGTTTTTCGACATTATGGCTGACGGAAGTTCATTACTCTACAGAGGTCAGCTGAGGGCCTAAACCCTCGGTTCTCCAGTTGTTTTTCCTGTTAATTGCCGACCGCGATTCTCTTCGCGCTGCGCCGGTAGAGGACTTCCAATGATAGGAATTATTAACTTTTCGTTATTAACATACACACATGTTAATTTATATTTTATTTCCATCAATAAAATATTTTATTTCGATTAAAATCGTATTACTTATGTATGTTTGAATTGACACATTACGGAATACAAACCCCCCCCCCACACCTAAATAGCCTAGTTATTGTTAAATTTGTTATAAACAGGTCTTGTAATGTTAGTGTACAAATTTGAAAAATTGTAGGTGGGTACAAATCATTGAATTGTCGCAAACGCTGCTAATCGTAAATATTTTTGGTGGTTCGAACCACTGTTTTATTCAAGCGAGTACTAATCACAATATCAGACCACATCTTTTTCTTCTTAACTTTCACTAGTTTATACGAGCTACGCAACAATAGATACATTAGTGTGACGTTAGAGGTCGTTTTCTTTTACCTGGCGTGTACCTATAGGACATTTAAATTTAAGACTAAGTGGATATAATTCAAATTAAACTACCGCATTAAATAAATCTAGTAGGATCGTTTAAAGGTTTATAGCATTTTAAAATTCTCACTTCTTGCTCGTTCATTAACCGGATTTTTTCCGTTTAGTGGTAGCAAGGCAGTTAGCAAATACTAGTTGATGTAGCTCTCGGCACAGCTCTTGTTACATTTACAGAATTTTTCAATATCTCGATTCCTTTGCTACTACATAGGCCTAAATTCAGCAAGGTTAAAATCCAGCATCAGTTGAGAAGTACGATTGCCTTTTGGTTCTGATTTAGGCTTTAATATTTTCTATGTGGGTTTGGGTCACTGGAATTACAAAATGTTCTGAACGGTTGACCGTAAGACGTTGATAGTTTTGTCCTAAATTTTTGGGATCCCTTGTCAGAGAAGACGGTTGTTGTCGGGTCAACATACTTTTTATTTACTTACTATTTTATTACCTTACTTAAATACCTTATTTGTGGTCTGGAATGCTCACAAGAAAACAGTCTCTTATTTCATAACAAATGCCACCAAATACCCACTGACTTGGTTAAACCAGTGGTTCCTAAACTTTTTAGTCCGCGGACCCCCCCCCAAACAAAAATTTCACGAACCCCGTCTGAGTTATCAAATAAAACAAACGGTAAATATGATACAACCCTTATATTTTAATTAAAATGTATTAAAAATCAAAATTCTCTTAACTTAAAAAATTATAATAGTAATGATATCAAACATAGGTTAATGTAAACAATGAAGCTGCTTTTGAACAATTAGCTCTGCAATATTAGGTTTAATGTCTGATATTTTCAATATTAAGTCACTCTCGACATCAAGTTTATTTCTTAAGTTTGCCAACCTCGGCTCTATCTTTCCAGCCACACGTGTCAAAATCCAGCTACTTTGGCGTAAAACCAGCTACACGGAAGAACGTTTTCCTTAGATGCAGTGATTATACGCGAGATACAGTGCTTATAAGCAAGATAGAATGCTTATACGTGGACTAAAACAGCGCGATCAGTTCTGCGTTGATCCGACGCTGTAGTCAGATCGGCTGATAAACAGATCTACTAGACGACATGATTTAAAGACATTATTAAAGCAATTAGTTTGAAATTACTTTTACATTTATAATTAATTTGAACCAAAAAAAAAAAATACTGGAATCTTCTACTGATTGTTTTAAGATTCTAAAATTTAGATTTTATTCTATAAAAAATCGGAGAAAATTACGGTATATTCTATTTTTTACCGTATTTTACGGTATATCCGCGAACCCCTTGAAACACTGTCGATTGTTTCTTCTCGTAAAAAAAGTCTCGTCCACTTCTAACTTCTAACGTAAAACAAGTTATGTCCGCCAGTGACCACTGGATTACCAAATAAATGGTGGTCGTATACTTTTTGTAGGTAGGAATATCAATCAACGCACGTACTTTATCTCTAGTTCACTTGGCAGAATTTCACAGTTGAGTACTCCTTACTACAGTAGTAAATGATATAGACGACTGAGCGGAAACTTAATCGAGAATTGTTTAGTAATATACCCTGTCGAACTCGTTTTGATTCCATGTCGATGCTTTGTGGAATAAACGCAACCGTCTTTACGGGTTGTATATAATTTCATTTTACGGCCGTTCGCACAAACTTTCGGGTATGGAAAATATGTTCTTCTGTAGAAATTGTGTGACTGAACTTTTGTTTAGAATTCGCGCTGTCATCTGTATGAAATTAATTATATCTACGCTGATAAAATGACGTTAACTATGGTGATGCGCTGTTATCGTGCTGCCACTGAACTGTAAAGATCCAATTAACCTGTCAATCAATTCATAGGTGTATACTTTTAACCTTTCACTGTAATTTCACTGATTTTTGTTTCTTTTCACAATTCTAGTAAATTAATGGCCGGTAGATAGTTGAGATAAGCTGTGGAATATAGGGCTACATGGTTACTGCCACGTAATTATGGGGTCTGCAAACTTATAGGATGGGGAGCGAGGAAAATGTTCATCAGCATTACGCACTCCTATAATGAGCGATTAAAGTTGTGAAATAATAGGACATTTGTTTTTGGTTTCTTACCGAATTTCTAGTACGAGACTATATTTATTTCAACGCTAATTTCGATTACGAACAGACACATTAACACACGTATAGTTGCCACGATATTTTAAGTGTCAAACGTTATCGTTTTCTGCAAACCCTTTAATTTTGTTAACGACAGAAATAAATGTTTAAACGAATTAAACGTTTATTCCACGTTACAACCCTGGAATGTTTTGAGCACAGTAATGTAAAGAAATGGATTTCGTAGTGAAAAAAGTTATTGTTTTAGATCATGGGACAACTCAAAACTGTATTTACTAGTGACATGAGTAACGTTTAAAATTATATAATAATTCAAAATATTTTTTTTTAATTTCTTGCACAAAGTCGCAGTAAGAAATGAAATAAATATACACACATTTTCTTGCGCGTGTGTGTGTGGTAGGTCCGAGATAGAGTTGGAGAAAAACAGAACTGTAATGAGTGGGACGGATGGGAGGGCCACAGGCAGCTCGCATTGCCCATTATAATAACTTTCGTCTGTTATTAGCCTATTAAAGTTTATAATTCCTAATCCCTTTTATTCTTCCTGTACAAGTTTACCGCTCTTCATCGGTCAACCGCGTATTTATTTTCTTTTGCAGCGTAGCTTCCTATAAGCCATCAAATGCGCAACCACTTGTATGCCACTTACTTCAAGCATGTTCGTGTATATGTCACATTTGATTATTAAATAAACCCAGCTCCTTATTAGAACTGAACCCAGATACACAGAAGTAAAAATCTGGCAGACACTACGTTAATTAACTTGACTAATTTTACTGTAAACTACCCTTGGCCTAGCCTAGCGTCAGTGCAGGTGAGGCCACATTGTATTACACACATGCAACTACCCGTAGACCGTCTATGAAGCCAGTGGACCTAAGGTCCGGTTGGACACCCGATAAACTCACGACACTCTTGGAGGAGAAACGAACACACGGAATCTCGACTTTTAAGTACACCGAGAGCGAACGATTGTTATCCAGAACGTCTGTGAGAAAATTAAGATCTTCCGCGAGTATTCGGATTGACTCAAACGATCACGATTCTGCTGACCTACAAACCTAATTAGATAATTCTACTTCGCAAACACAATACCTTCATATGCATTTTTTATGGTTTAGGCTACATCATTGTGTAAAAATCAGTTATTGTCGTTTACGTGACTAATTAGTGACCGCTACAAATGATCACTTACCGTCGCTTCTCTAACTCACCACCAATCGACATGACCGTGCGCCGATTGCGGGACGTTAGACATCATTGGGCTTTTCTGCGAGATCGTTCTGCTGTTTAGCAAAGCCCACATATCCGCTTTTCCGGACAACCGTAAACATGCTCCTTAGTATTCGAAGTAGCGAGTGCACATACCATGATTTGTCAACAACTCATTTAGATAGGCCTACAATTACAGATGACGGCGACACAAAAGTCTAGAAGACTCCGATGATTTCTACGTTTTTTCTTCATAACAAAATAAAATTGAACGAAAAAACGATGTTTTCAGTTTTAAATCGATTGTTTGGCATTTTTTGATTTATCGGTCTGGCCGTCTATTTGGGGTATGGCTCACCATAACGTTTCACTGCATCAACCGATTTGCGTAACATTTGGCATGAGTGTCCATTCTTCGACCCCATATTGGTTTTTATATTAATCTTTTCAAAAGTAGACGACAGGAGGCGAAAGTATGAAAGGTCAAAATTTTGAAAATCGCAAAAATACGTGTGGGGTATCAGATATATATAGAGAATTTTAACAAAAATATTAAATTTAGTATTCAGGTTTGTAAATTTCAAAATTTTTGTACGCCACGACCCAAAAAGTTGATTAAAATATTGGAAGAAATTGTAAAATCAATCCCAAGTATCAGACAAAAGGGAATGTTAACCCTTCGAACGTAGGATTAACTGTGCAATGTTTTACCTTTAGGAGCACCACAGGCTAAAAAACGAAGTTAAAATTCCAAGAAAATTGTAAAAGGATCTTTGTACGGATACAAGATAAAATATCAAACACAACAGATCAATTAATTGAGTGAATGTGTTTGTGTATGTGAGTGTGCGTGCGTGTAGGCCATAAGACAAAGGTTATGGTCTTTAAAGGGAAATTCCCAACCCGTTCCAAAATTCTTGTTGGGATAAGGTTTTAGAGCAAGTATCGCACTAAAACCTTGCTTGTGACATAAGTTATGGACATGGTGACGATAAGAATAAAAAAGTAATATCAGATAATGTGTGGTACAATACAACGAACACTAAGTAGGCTAACAAAACATGAACTGATACTAAAATGAAGTTCTATAAAGTATATAGAACTGGTATATAGCGATACCTGTTCTTACGTATGCTAGTTAAACACAGACGATAACTGGGAAAGAAAAGCAGCATATATAAACTGCTGTAATGAATTTTTTAAGACACGTGAGTGGTTATCGTCTAAGGGATCGAACGCGAAATGAACATATAAGGGCCGAACTGGGTATATTCTCCATAAATGATAAGATAGAAGAACGAAAGCAGTTGTGGACGGACCACGTCTACAGAATGGACCACCAGAGGCTAGTAAAGCGGGCTGTAGACTACAAACCAAGTGGCAGAAGATCTCTGGGTAGGCCCTGGAAGAGATGGCTTCAGTGAAGACGGAACATGCTATAAGCCTACATCGTGAAGTGTAGATGACAATGAAGAGAAATAACATAGTGAAACCTGTTTTATAGGTCTATATTTAAAATTTTTGAGTATTTCATATTGTTTTCAATGGATGTTAACGTCACCTCTTATCGGCTCGATTTCGAATGCCTGATATGACCCTACATCTTAATAAACTTTTGTGTATTTAAAATACCTGTGGATTCGTAGTTTTACTCCGGATTAATAGTGAACGTTCTAATCCACTAACTGCAGACGACAACGTTCGCTTACACCTGACCAAAAGTCGAGTATTTCTCTACTACAGCCCGGGTTAGGGCGTTGTATTTAAAATTATGTAAGAGTTGATTAACAAGTTCCAACAAAACGAAATCCATAAACGGACAATGAAACTGCGTACGTTACGTGAAAGTAAATCAGAACTTTCGTATTTCACAAATAAAATAACATTACAATTCCAGCGTGTGATATTAAATATTAATTTAATAACGCATTCTAATCCAGAAATGTAACCTGGCAAGAAACGAGACTTCAAACTTGAACGGAGATAAAACACTAAGATGAAACAAGGATAACTAACAAAAAATGTAGAAACTTGTAACGGTTGATGATCAAAAGAAATCGACTATTAGAAGAAAACAAATTATTATTGGTCTATACACGAATGCTGAAACTGGTAGTACTATAACGTAGTAGCGAAAGCTATATAAGAAAAATTTCAAATATTTCACAGAAATGAGTTTCGAATAACCGCTTTTGCCCAAAGTATAGCCAGATCCTCTTACATGCCTGTACAGAAAACTAAGGACCAAGGGCGGATCAGAAGCGCCTGGTGCCCTGTCCTGCCACCCCCCCCCCGATTCAAAATTCAACTTTTATCCATTATTTACACTGATAAATGGCATACACAATTTTGAAAGTTAACAATTATTTTATGAAACTCTCACATTACAACAAATATTTCGCGAAAGAGTGATTACAATGGCCATAGTAGTACTTAAGCTTAGAAAATACTAATCGAACCATTTTTTCTTGATTTCCCCTTAAAGAAGTCTTGTATAATTTGTTCTAAATCGAGCGATTCAAGTATCTCGCTTTCAATATTCAAACTTGCTAACGAAGATAATCTCTCATCTCCCATAGTTGAACTCAACATATCTTTAATGTGTTTTAATACGGAAAATGATGTTTCAGATTCGCAATTACCTATTGGTATCATCAAAAGCAGACTATAAGCAATGTATATATTCGGAAATACATAAATCATTTTACAATCAATAATCCAGTTTAATACTTTAAGGGGACATACTGTAGCATCATGGAATCTATCATCTTCACTCGAACATAAAAAACATAAAGACTAACTTGTCGGAAAGTGTGCACACATCTTATTATGACTTTGGATTGAGGACTTTTTTTCCCACATTTATTGTCTTCAAAAAGTTTTTTGTGATTTAAGACTGGATGGTGCCCGGTGCTGCATCATACCCTAGCGTTATGGGTAATCTGCCACTGCTAAGGACGCCAACAATCCAACAATCGACTAAGAAATTAAAAATTTCGCCCCAAATAAATTATAAAGACTTTCGTTGAAGTTGCTGAAGCACCTGAGTTAGTGAAGTGGTTATTGTATATATGTATATTCTGCACCGTCAGGTCGGAACATATATCCCCACTAAAAAGAAAGCATCTACAAAACCGCCTCGCCTGCTCCTCATCGCAATCGCAGACATTGGACTTCCGCGAGATTGTGAAAACGTCACTCCGCAAACACTGTCGACCCCAGCCGCTCTGGTTCAGGCCCCTATCGTTCGCCCATGCCAAGACAGGTCGATGTTTCTGTGGATAAAGCCCAAGGGTACAAAAGAACCGTGTCTGCGACATAGCATCAGACACAGTGCACAGTGAAACTCGATAAATTTATTCACGTCCTCCCCAATTCGCACGCAAGTTCGTGCAACGGGGCCCAGCAAACTACCTTCCTTACGCTGCAAACACGTGACCGCACAGTACCGGAAGAAACTGGCGCTTATCGGACTGATACTCGAACAACGCACACTTCGCACTTCTCCTTTCTGTATGGGTACCTTCGATTCAGTAAAATCCCATTTTATAGACATAGTAAAATCTATTTTTTCCTTTCGGATATTTTTCCTAACTTTTCTTGACATTTTATGCACATTCCTGGTTATTTTACTCACCGTGGGTAACAAATATTTGGATTTAAACCAGTTGAACTTTATTTATCTCATGTTTAGCTTAGAAAATCTTCACGCAGACTTGCGCGCCTAGTTTGAGCTGAACAATTCATGTTTCGTTAGGCAATAATGCGCCCTCCATAGAACGGGTGAAACTGTGAAAACCGTTCCAACAAAAACGTTATTTGTGATTTCAATTGATTATTAAACATTCAAATTAAAAGCCTGTTTTCAGCTTTACATCGGAATAGATAGTACGATCAGTGGCGTATCTGGAAATTGGTCTTGGTCTTCGGGGGGGGGGGGGGCGCTGGGTCGAGTCGGATTTATACAAAAGAAAAAACAAGTGAAGAATAATCAAATTACTTTCTTTAAAGTGGTTGATAAACGTGCGGTAATATCCTGAAATCAATCCCATTAAAATAAACGGTAATAACACAATACAAATTTGCTTTGTTGAAACATCGTTTAGAAGATACTTCTTATTGACTGGATTGATTTCTCTAGATTTCATATTTCAAACGTATACGCAAATGCTGTGTAATGAAACTGTTTGCATATTTAAAAAAGAGTTACTGCTATATTAGTGTACACAGCTGAAAAAATAATAAAGCACCCTAAAAATCAAGAGATTAACAAAATTCGTAAACTTTTTTCGACCCTCTGAGGGGGGGAGACCCCCGTTCTTCCCCCTCCGTAAATACGTCTCTGAGTGCGATAATCTGGTGGCTAAACTTTATTTCGCATGAAAGTGTCCGGGGCTCTGTTTTTAAGTCACATATTCGGTACTTCGCCTGCACCGATTTTTTGGCAAGACCTTGTTAAAATTTGCTAGCATTCGAAAACCGAGTAGTCATATTGACAGCTACTAACTACTACATAATATTATTTCAACATATAAAAGTACTTGGTTCTTCACCCACCTTTACAAGAGGAAATGGCGAAATTATATTTTCTTGACACTGACAGAGAATTAAACGTATATGTGTGTGTTTGTGTGTCGGTGGTTCTATATAATATTAAGTCACCTTTTTTAGCATAATTATCAAAATTTCTATCTTAAGCCTGTGGTGAAAACCCCCTTTTTTGATAGACTATACGTAAGTTACTCAATTATTAAAAACATTTGCTACCTAAACAATGTTTCAAACTGCCTTACCACGTTCCTATCTCTATCTCCCTCCACAGAAGGAATCCGCAAAGTGAATTGTGTTTTTTATATGTATAGAGTTAAATATTTTACTATGTGTACACACACACACACATATATGATGTATTGATGTATGCAATGCGGTTAAGGTGTGGAGAGAATAAAAAGGGGCGGGAGTCTTAAATTATGAATGCATGCATGACAGATTGTAGTGGCAAACAGAGAGAGAACGAGCGAGTGGTGGGAGGGGGTTTAGCTTCCCATTGACGATACATATCACTGAATAAGTGTAATTAATGTGTTAAAGATTTATGTAGCCGAGTGAAGGTATGGCCAGCCAGAGCCAGCTCTAATAGCAAACTCTAATCGCTTTAATCATTGGCCATACGGTTGGTAGCTCCCTCCCCTTAATAATAACTTCTTCTTCATCTTTTCTCAAACTCAATTTCCGGTGAAGTTTCCAACTACCTCAGGAGGTTAGGGAGGGGTCTCTAGGAATAAAAAGCCGCCCAGTGGATTTTTAATTTGTTTCATATGGTCTGGAGAGGGGGCGGGCCGCTGTTATGAGTTATAGCGGCCGCACGGCTTTGTTCAGAGTTCAGCTCATTAAACCAGGTACCACTTCAGTTCACTATTGATGGAAAACCGCTTCGACTCACCTGAACCAAATTTAAATAGATAACAATCCGTTTTGTTCTTAAAACGTTAATTATTGGTTCTTCGTTTGTGTGTGTGTGTGTGTGTGTGTGTGTGTGTGTGTGTGTGTGTGTGTGTGTGTGTGTGTGTGTGTGTGTGTGTGTGTGTGTGTGTGTGTGTGTGTGTGTGTGTGTGTGTGTGTGTGTGTGTGTGTGTGTGTGTGTGTGTGTGTGTGTGTGTGTGTGTGTGTGTGTGTGTGTGTGTGTGTGTGTGTGTGTGTGTTATCAATATGCATAGGTGTACCCACGTTACTACTATTCGGCTATTTTTTTGCTCCTCGCATACGATTGGAAGGTGCATACACTCGGCAGGTGGACTAGCGAGTTCCTTATTTATGTGAGATCTAAACAGTGTTTATAGAATACAGTAGAACATACGTGAGTAGATATACTTTGACGGCGTGTGTATGTGCTTTGTATTGTGTTAATTAACAGTCAAAACAATTTCCAGTCTCCAGTTATTTCTTCTCTGTCTGGCTCACAGGCTCGAGGCACCGTTTTCCACCCGCGGATCAATGAACCTCTAACGCACACTGATAACTTACGATGCAAGACGTTCGCAAAATAAACGATATCGATAAGTTGAGTGTGCCAAACGATACCGTTCACAGTAACCTAAACTATGGTAATGCAATAATTAAAACGATGTCTTGAACAGTACGCGAAATATTATAATTAACAACAGCTTGATGATAGAGCTACAAAAGAATTAAAACGAAAGATGTGATGAACCTGTTGACCAAACTGTGTGTGCTGACCCTGCTTGCGAATTTATATCGTGTCTTCTGTAGTGATTTCTTCGCCACACCCAACCGAAATTGCATAAGATGGGCTACTTATTAGGCCTACGTGTCTTTTGTGAATCAGCTCATACACCGTCATCTAGGTATGTATCAATACCTTATTCGGAATACAACCTCAGATCTGTTGGTACAACGCACGTTTGTAATTTTCAATCAAATATTTTAAAATCTAAAAAATATACTACACTTGATACAATTTGTCGGTACAGTACCTTTATGCAGTTATTTTCGACACTTCGATTATGTGACTTTTTGGTTTCGGTATGTAGTGAGTTTAATGTAAGTATAATTCGAAATGTAGTGAATAATTTGTATAATTTGATGTAGGTGAAAGAATTGTACAAATTTTAATTTTGTATGTTGCAAAATAGTTGGCTGGCGATTGCGTTGGTTTTGTTTGTCATTTTTTATGGAAAATGTTTGTAGCAGTAATATATCACCGGTGCGTGCCTGTGACGCCAAAAGTTGATGTTGTTAGGTTAACATGAAAACTGAAATTACACATGGACACCGTACGTCTGTAATGTAAAACTCGTTTGTTTTGTGAAAACCGCGAAAAAACCCAACTCGAAAGTACGGCGGGGTCACTGCCTATGTCACTTTTTTGTTCGGAACTCGTTTTTTCGGTAATATTCGTTTTACAACAAGTACTCGTTTTGTAGGTAACCAAAATGGAATGTCCATTATGTACAATATGTAGAGCGTATGTTGTCATTCCTTAATACACTGTGCTTTTTGTTTTTTCCCCGTTGACCAAAAATATTTGTATTTTTCAGTTTAAATTTGCTGTTGTAGTTTTCGCCAATTTGTCAACTTAAAAACGTTAGTTTCTTTATTTTAAGTGTCACTCTGTTATAAACATTGTATATACACATTAAACGTTATGTTTTCCTCAACCATGGCTTTTATTTATTTCAGCAGTAAACTAAAAACCCCAAAACCATTGTTACCTAACTTCCCTAACATCACGTATTTTCTCTTTACATTAAGAAATAGGACAATTTACAATTAGTACACTTCTTCTTTTCCACATCGTAGTATATCAATACAATCGCATATTAAAAACATCGAAAATTTACTGCGAGTACGCATAAAGGTACAGTTCCAATTTGTCATTACCTTTAAAATCTGTCATCTCGTGAATCGGTCTTGCAACAGAGAGACGTTGAAGATACTTCGGAGTGAAAGAAATTTTTAGGTTGCGTTTAGAATTAAACAGCCAACTTCGTAACGGTCTCACGTAGCCGTAACGTTGTCTTGTTAACATTATTTGTTCCCCTGTTGCGAAGTTTGTACCATAAACTGTGTACGTAAGACGCAAAAGCAAAAGATCTCTCGATCCCACAGTGAAGACATGAGTACTAGAGGTGGGCCGATATACCTATACCAGGTATTTTGGAACGATAATTTTGTTTTGTGGAACGGATATAACAGTGACTGAAAAGTTGAAATATTTGTTCCGACTCAACAATAACTGAAAATTGAACAGTCGAAATACCCGTTCCGATTACTCGCGGCCTACGGTTCCGAGTCGCGGGACCCCCCTACTCAACTAAGGAATAAACAAGTAAACGAGTACTACGAGTATTACAAGTACACGAGTACAAAGCCAATTTGGTGTTGAGTACTTCGTTCTGCGCACGTGTCGATTGCCATACAAGTATGAAACGAAGCAAAACAGCGAGGTTCAGAATATCTCTATGCAAAAGAGACGAAGCTGTTTTTAATAAATGAAAAAAATTCATACTGATGTTACATTTATTCGCAGATATATAATACAGATTATAATAATAAATTATATATTATACTAGTCACCAACTTGGTAGATTTTGATAAAGCGAAATATATTGTGTTATAACCTGCACAGTGGCTGATAGGTCGTAAGCCTATAGTAGGCTTACTTTTTGTTAATGAGATTTCGGAGATGATGTTAACTTCACTGCACATCTCACGTAAATTTTTTTGACATTCTTTGTTGTGCTATTACGTGTACTCTAAATTTCATTACCTGAGTTTCGCAACTGATTTGTCTAACCAAAATGGAATCAATAATTTAATATTAAATCTATGTCAATTTGTTTACTCCTAGTGAAAACTTAAATTAGTATTCCCAAAGGGAGACAGGCCTATAAATTCTCTTGTTTCTTATTTTCTTTTAAACAGTAACAGCTTAGTAAAGTCACCGTGTATAGCAACACTGTTAATACTTTTAGTTTCAATTTATTTCTTATAACAAATTACACAATACAGGTATATGTATAATAGGCATATAATAACAGGTATTTGTACGTGTTTTTTTTGGAACGGTTTCGTTCGTACCTGTTATTTTCAAATACTAGTTTAGCACACCTCTAATGAGTACTTTTAACGGAGAACGGTTACCAGGACGACCTGACAACTTCATATTGTGACCATCCCGCACTGAGTCTTCAAGAAAGACAATATTAGTTCTCCGTCCACGGCTATTCTGAGACCGTCACATCGTAGCGTATACAAAATATCTGGTGACCATTGAGGTAATAAAACAAATCTACACGGAACGATTGTTATTTTCATTTGAAAAGTTGATTTACACAAATACATGCAGCCAGTGATGAAACTGATTTGGTAAAGCTGACTTGTAGGTGATAAAATACTGATCATTTCTAACGAGACAAATGACGCCAAGAATCGTACAGTACAGCACGGGCCGAAACCTAATCGATCTGAAGACATTCTTTAAAACCTCGATTTGTTATTAAACCCATAAATGCCGAATTGCAGGATGTTCAATAATTCAGTTCAAGGGCGTCGGTAACCGGCTACGCTAAATTCATGAATTTTGAGATCCATTATCTCAGACCATGTAAAAGATAGAAGTCTGACATTTTACCACGCAGGTAAGTACCTACCTGTGTTTGTGTCGCATTCATTACAAACATTACGACAATTATAAAGATACTCAGTGTCCTGATTTTTTATAATTGTTTATGGTTTGCTCTAAACTTTTTCATACCAAAAGCACACTTAATATTTTTTTAAGTTTTTATTTTTTAGTTAAATGTATAGTTATAATAGTGTATTTATATCTCCAGTAACCAAATAGCCACACACAAAAATCAGCTTGAAATTTCACTTGGTTTCTGAAATAATGGGTCATTTATCTAAAAAAATAAATTTTCAGAAAAATGCATTTAAAGTTTTTGAAACAGATTTTTATTGGTTTACCTGACAGTCCAGCTCCATACTTGGGGTCTTCAGTAATGTCCATTTTGTCCTCTAGTTTTCTCTTCACATTTCTAGTTGACTTTCATTTTTCATTTTCATTTTTCATTTTTCATTAATTCACCTAATGCTGTCTCTGCCTCAAGGATTCGTTGCAGGTCAAAATTTTCATTACCTTAAACATATTTGATCCTGGTTTGATCCCTGATTTTTGTAAGACTTGACACTTACTTATATTACCTTCATTAAAAGTCAGCACAGCATCATGTACACCAGACACTAAAGTATCCAGTCCAACAAATATATTTTTTGGCAATCAATTCCAAATCAACACAGCGACTCGTTTGCATTCTGTGTACTACAGTGAAGACATTTTTTTTAAATTAGGATGAGTTAGGTAAGCAAAAATTGACTTTATCACAGACATTACAACATAGGCAGTGAACACCTAGTGAATAAGTTTCACCAGTTGGTTAGTCGCTGATGGTTTGAAATGTAGAATCATTAATTTAGTAAACACCTAGTAAAAGTGTTACTACTAACTCGATGAAACGGCGGTTGTAATAGTCTGTTGGCTGATTTTTAAATCAAATTCAAATGTCATAACATTATTTACCAAACGCTGTTTCTGTGCTTACCTTATCCCAGAAATAAACATCCTGTACTTCTTGACCCATAGTGACCTCGTCTGTTGTTTCACGCTTCCGTCAGCTGGAGTTTCTTTATTAGTCTGCGCTCTATGTGATTACGCCAGAGCTGTGTAATTCTTTTCCGATAGTCGCGTTAGCAGCAGCCGCATTTTCTTCATTTGACGTTTACTAACTTTTTCTCATTTGTTGGAATGATAATCTTTATAGAGCCAGGTGCACCTTTCGTCTTATTGTTGATTAAATTTCTCCTTACAGATTGTCTGGAAAGTTTGCGTTTGTTGACAGTTGCTAGTATTCATTTTTTCAACTCCAAACAAGTGCTTTTCAATAGCTATTGTTCTTCACTTACATCGTTTGCTCCGCCCATATATCTGAGGCGAAAATTCTTAATGAACAAGGAAACAATAAAACTTAAACAGCTATTGTAAAACAAGCGTTTCTTATTAAGTTATAAAACACTGAGACATCAAACATAAGCTGCTAACAAGCTAAGTCGACAGTAACTTTACTGTATTACACACAACCGCCTGCAACGATATGCAATTACTATATGAGAATTTACGAAAGTTGTCAGTGTTACCAAGAATCGTGCCACGCATAAAAAAGTTTATTTTAATTACAAATTACAATGTTAAATTATCACCATTTAACTGCTCTGAAAACTGAATAAATTGGAAAAAAAATTTTTTTAAATGAAAACTAACAATTTTTCTTCTTTCATATTGAGTGGCGTAATAATATGGCCAGGGGCTGTAGGTCTGTAGGTCTACATTATATGTGAATTTTGTAGCTCTTACCGTCCACGGTAATATTATTTCCTATGAAACAGTATGTAATGACTTGATATGAACCTGGATGCACTATTCCAGTGGAGACAGAATTATAAAAACTGAGGGAAGATTTGTGTTACAAAACTCTGTTGGTTTTGGGGCAGTAGTTTGTAGCCATCAATATGTAACAGAATTCTTATCCAAAAATGTATTCTAAACCGGTCTGCACTTATCATATGTGCTGTACTGTGCCATGTAAACAGGATCAAACGTTGCAAAATAAAGTCTTATGGAACATCGTGTCTGCGCCGAATGTTGTGTTCGTAACAGTGATATCTTCGCGAATTTGCAATCGCTAATGTCTCTGTTAAAATAAAATGTTCTTGGCTAACCACAAAGCCAGGATTTAGCCAATACCGACATAGTTTTCATTAACGGACATCAGTTCAAATAATAAGCCTAAAACCTTTGAGTTGGTGGCAGGGCATAGCCTGTATCTGTGAGCCTGGAGGATATAAAACTATAAGACACCGTAGTATTGAGTACGCTTGGGTGAAATGTAGATGTTTCGTAGCCGTACTAAGATTTTGCGTTAGAAAATATGATTTAAAGTGAATCGATTTATTAGATTAGTTTCAAAAGTAAATAAAAGTGAAAGTATTACAAGACTGGGAAGCCTGCGTTTATCAATGGCTCGTACGAACTTGCATGGCTAACCGTTTGAATAAGTCAGTTGCCGGTGCTCGCAGTGACCATCGGTTATTAAATTTAATTTATTTATTATCGCGTATATCAGCTGCTGTTTTGAATTTTTTTGGTATATTTTAACAAACACGTATTGCTCGTTTCGATCGAATGGGTAAAACATAATACCCATTGCTTACACTGGTATTCTCCGTTAAGGTGAGATATTCTCTTGTCTTGCACGCCTTGCGAAGTTACACAAACAACTTACAAATAACTTGAGACAGACACAGTTGTGGTTGAAACAAAACGATGGATTAAAACGATAAAGAAAAGTCAGTGGAAACAGCGTTCACCAGCAGAGAGAAAACTGCGTGCTGCCCGTTAAAGGGAACAGAAAACAATAATGGCATGGAGAACAAGCTCAGCGCGCGTCTCGACCGGAGAATTACATGGCAAGAGCAAATGCCCGATAAAGTGAACAGAAAACAATAATGGCATGGAGAACAAGCCAGATATCTCAGCGCGCGTCTCGACCGGAGAATTACATGGCAAGAGCAAATGCCCGATAAAAGAGGATAAAGTTGAGATAGGCATAACAGACGATGGACAATCAGCCACAACTAATTGTGGGCGAAACCTCTTTATAAATATGATCAAGATAGAGATAAAGGAAATAAAGTGACGAATTTCACAAGAATGTGTGGAACGATTTGGAGAACGCTGGGAAATAAATGTAGAAAAGAAACTCAAATAAAATTTTATAAAACAACGGCAACACCTACACTACTGTATGGTTCTGAAACTTGGGTCACAAAGAAAAAAGATGAACAGAAGATACATACAGCAGAAATGAAATTTCTGAGATTAGTTAAAAAGTGTAATAGGCGAGGATCATATAAGAAATGAAGAGATAAGAAGTGATTTAGATATATTTGCAGTTATTGAAAGGATTGAAGAATACAGAAGAAAATGGATTCAACACATCATTAGAATGGAAGAAAGTAAAATACCTAAGGTGGCAAAAGATTAGAGCCCTAGAGGCAGAAGAAAAGTTGGTAGACCTAAGAAAAGGTGCGCTGTGGAATAGGAACAGGCCGCTAAAGCCTAAAACCGTTAAGAAGATGATGAAGATGAGCTCTTTATAAACAAAACAATTGTAAAAACCACGTGATCTTACCGAGTACCTCTCTGCGGATCGCTATACAGGAGACACAAAAGTTTCAAAACAATGTTCTACGAACCATCGTGGAAGCAGCGTGGTACCTATCATACTCAGCAATTCAAAGTGATTTACATGTGCTCACTTTCAAAGACGTGATAAACAAACCACTTGGAAAATAAAGTGAGAGTACCAGCACAAGTAGATGTCGCCCAACACGAAGCCAGAAGTCTGAAGGGGTTTAAACTCGACGACTTCAATATTGCTATGTGTTAGTGGTTAACATTATCAAATCATTAACGTAATAAAATAGACATTTGTGTAAGAGAATAAAAAGAGTGTAAATTTAGAGAAGTACTACTTTTAAAACACTTACACAAGATGCATTTAATCTGTAACTGAATCCACAGATTATATAACAAAAAAAATATACTTAGGGGCCTACAGAAAATTGACGTCAACGGTCTTATCCATTCGATGTAACCGTAAGGTAGGCTATAGTATTCTACGGACTGATTTTATGTAAATTCATAAATTCAACGAAATGCGACGAAAACTGTAAGAATTATTTTGCAGAAGTATGGACTTGAAAGTCTCTGTTTTGCTTCATTTTATAAATTACTTGTTTTTTTTCATGGATAAAAATACACTGTATAACTTAAATGAAAAATATTATTGCAAGTACAAAAAGTTAATGACACGAGTGGAAAATGGATAAAGAAATTAGGAAGGGGGAAGTTGCAAGAAGACTACTGAACCCTGCTTGTCTTCTTTAGGCTTACGAAAGACTAGTGGCAATTTAAGTATCAGATTACAGTTTTTGTGTGTGGAATATGATATTTGTGACGTCTAAAAACTGCGAATTGCCCTTTTGATATTTATCTTAAAATATTTAATAAATTTTGGTCTTTAGTAAAAGTACATTCAATTTTTAAATATTAGATATTTTAATTGTAGCCCTATAGGTAAAATAACGTTAATACCAGTAATAAATACTTTTTTTTATTTAAACTCCTACTTAAATATAAAGTCAGTTTTTTCCAACGACTTGATGGGTAACATTTAGACCAACTGAATATAAATAACATTTCATTCAACGTCTTGTAAAACAGTTTAAAATATTTATTTTCTTCTATAACTATTAATTTTCAATTTAAAATTAATCTGTGAAACGATTTTATATTCTTCTATTTTGTTTTTTCATAATGCTTAATTAAAAACATTTTAATTCGTTTTAAATTTTAACTTTATCTTATTTACTTTGTATTTTAAATGCAATATCAATTTTTGTTAATATTTAAAACGAATAAAGCATTTTAAATAATCAATTCTTCATATAAACGAAACGTTGCTTAATATATTTTTATTTTTTTTTTAATGCGGGACTGAAAAACATCTAAAAAACTAAACAATTATCTCCGGAAGTTAAACTCCAACCGTAAAAAACTAAAAAAGAATCATAATAATTCGAACATACTAATTAAACCATTTTAATACATTTTCCAGAAAATATAATGAAATTCAGTGCTATTACAAAAATAGCGTGTGCCTAAAATAATAAAGAATATTTAGTACTTAACAAAAATATATTATTTTTAATATAACGCAGGCAAAATTAAGTTTTGTTAAAAAGGGGAGACAACTAAAAGAGGAAGTATTTGACTGAAAACATTGAAAAATCTTGGTCTTCTGTCGGAGCATAAGTCTTAAGAGTCATGGGGCCATTGGAAGAAATACAAGGAATAATCACGAAGAAAATGGAAAAGATTTCGTATAAGAATGAAGTGACCAATGGTGAATTGTTTAAGATGATAAACATGGAAAAGTTCGGAAAATCCTTATTAAAGAAAAAACAATGACTGAAACACTTAATTGGGCACGTTTGCTATATGTGACAATTATGTTAGAGGGACAAGCTATTGAAGAGACGGTAAGAGAAACCAATAAGTGGTTCGTGCATCAAACGGTTGCAGAACGCGTTCGAAACGGTACAGACGATTTAAACAGATAACGACTTGACACTACGGCCATCCAGCTGAAACAGATTGAAGCAGAAATACGTTAATTAAAAAAATGGCCACAATGACAGACTGATATGATCTGACACGACGTTAATCCATGAATCATACTATTTGATATATACTAACAAATCGCTCTTGGTACAGCCATGGTCTCAATAATGGCCAAAGTTTTAAAGTAAGTTCTCTGATGGGGTAATTAAAAACTCCTTTGAAACTTCTTGTAGCAGAATAAGTACCTTAACTACCACAATAATTCTTAATAACTACTTAACAATTTCGCTTACTTTCGCTTTAAGGACTACCGTTACGATTATAAAAATTGTAATCAATAGCTTGTTTATATGATGTTGTTTCAAGCATACTGCGACCAATCAGTTGTGTTGCGGTTCTAACAGATCAACTTCGAGAATCGTTAAAATATTTAATGAATGATCACGTATGTTGTTTCCAATATTTATAGAAATAAAGAAAAAATTCCTAACCATGAGCATTCATTGTTGAACATTATTACTTACAGAATAACATTATTATGAAACGTTTATGTGATTTTGGAGTAATAATGACAGAAGTAAATCTGATACATCTTGTAAATTATACACATTTTGTGTGTTCGGAAACAAGAGAGCAATGACCTACGGGTGCAACATCCATTTACCGCAGTGACAGAATAACACAGATAGGCCTAATTAGAGAAATTCCTCTCCCGTCAGATCTTTTATTTTTGAACCAGTTTAACCTTGGTAGACTTTCAGAATTACTAGCTTCAGAATTACTAATATAGCTTCATCAAATATAGCGACCAACTAAGAATTTTATTCAGTTTCTTTAAAATAATATTAATTGAATCTGTTGCAATCCTTTCGCGTAAAGCTATGATAAAAGTTATTTAGTAGTGTTAATGGTAATATAAATAAACAAACACGTTTATGAAATTCTCAAACACTAACCTTATTTTCTTATTCTAATCATTAAAATTATCTCTTATAATGTAAAATGGTGCCTATTTGAGTAAAATGGTTTTACAATATTTGATAGGCGGCTTACTTTATTAGTCTTTTAAAATTGTCACAATTATTGTCACTAAGTAGACAAATGCAGATTTTTATAAAGTACCTTTGTATCCCTCAGTTTTTGTCCGACGTTTTATATGTATATATGCATATCTGGCTTCCATTTTTTTTTTAATTTTTTAATATTACTGGCAATCGTTAAAGAATTTACTACCTTAAATTATTTATATTACTCTTCTTTATCTGTATCCTTTACAGTTGCGGTTATCGAGTCGCTCATCGAGAATGAGGACAAACTGTGGCCTGCTAACACTTTCTGGAGTCGGGGTAAAAATCGGTCAAAGGTACAGCAGTAAGCAGGAAATTCGCTCCAGTTTGTATTATTTTCCACTGAGGAAAATCGCGGAACAGAAGAATTCCAGCTATATCTCTCTTCACTTGTGTAGTGAACTAGTGTTTGTAGTTTCTCTAATAATAAATACGCATGTCTCTATATACATGTCTCAATTATATGTGTGCGCGCGCGCGCACACACACACTAGGTCGTTGTATACAGTTACCATGTGAGTATTATTTTAACTTTTTATGTCCATTTCGTTGAACCTTTTGTTGAACTTGTCATATAATATAGTTATTATAAACAAATACTCGAAGTGAACAACTACTTTCACGGTAACTGTACATTATAATAGGCTAAAAATTTATATGTGAAAGAAAATGTCAAGTAATTATTATATATACTGTATATGCGAATCTCGAGCGTGTTCAACTTTCTTCTATTAAAACAAAAATATTCAATATGAGATTGCCCTTTCCCGCTACCTTTATATTCTATTTTCTCTTTCAACAAGGCGTTAATTTCTCATGTTATAAAGTTAGGCTGCAGGAAGACCTTACATTTGTACAGTTTCTTCGTAGTACAGGTTTGTCAAGATCTGTAACAGTGTTTTACGTTTTCGACGTTTATTCCCTGTGAAAAATAAATGTTTCATTTCGATCGGATCTGTACGGCGGAATGCAAGGGACTTTTGTTTTTTTTTTTATTTTGAAATAACAGAAACGCCTAATCTCGGCAGCCAGTTCATGCGCTTCACTTACGGGTAACAGATGTGTTTTTCTCAGCGTTCGTGGAGTTATAAACTTCAGTCTATTCATAAAGACAAAACCAGCTCTGTTGATAATATAAAGAATTACACGCGCAAAAACATACAAAAGAAGCACAAGTAAAACTGCATAAATAACTGAATTATAAACATAATTTATACCGGCAGTACGGTGGTGTGCTTAAAGGATCAGACGTCACATACATGAGCAAGGCGGCCTGGGGACCTCTATACTTTCAATGGTTGACAGAGGTTTAAATTAAATTATTTAAAAATATTATTTATTATTACGCACGTCCATTATAAAACATTTATTAATTGTTTTTACGTTTTTGCAAGCCATGGGGGACCACGTTAAATCAACTGTTTTCTTCCTTGGGTGTAACTTTTGCCCATTATTCCCACATTCGATTGGTGCCCTTCTCTTCTTTCTTCAGTCCACGACCTTCCTGTTCGCTGCTTGTGCTATTCCTGGAAATTCTGGTGCGCTCCAATTATCTTTCTAGGAGGGTCACGTTCATGGATGTCCTCAAGCGTGAACCACACTTCCTGGGGATCTCTTTCTACCTAGATGAACTAGGCCCCTTCGGTTTTCTTACTTAGAATGTAGATAAAGATCCTGTTGGTCAATCTCCCTGGGCTCATTCGTCTTATATAACTGTAGAATGAAATCATTATTTTCCGGATTGCCTCTAAATGTGCGTGCAGTACGTGGTTGTTCCTCTTCTGTACTTTCCACTGTTCTGTACTCAGCGTTTTCTTTCACTGGGCCCAAGATCTTCCTCAGGGTCTTTCTTTCCTTGAAAGTTGTGAGTAAATTAAATTAATTCCCCATTATAGGGTGCCAGCCTACAGATGTGTAAGTCATGTGGTGGAGCTGCCCCCTTACGGGACAACACCAAACTGCAAGGCAGCAGCAAAATATAACAATATAACAATAGGACGCAGTATTATACAGTAATAATTCTCATTTCTGGAAATATAAACCACAGGTCTGTGGGTAGACCCAGGAAGAGATGGCTGGAGGATTTATGAAGGCGGAACAGGCAGCGCCTTGCCTATGCCATGTTGTGGAGGTGATGATCTTTCTTGCTTTGGCTTCCGGTTTCTCCTTTTCCATTAAACCTAATATACCTTTTCTATTCGTCCCGAGGCATCTGATTTTTTTAAGATTGATTTATTATGTTTATCATTAAATATCATTTACTAGTATTATTTCGTATTAAATAGTATATAAATCCATTGATCAATTAAAGAATATTAATTTGTTAAGCTCATATCTTATAGGCAATAATAGTTTTGGAAGAAAAGCTGTTAGAGAGGACCACCAGTCAGCCGACTAGTGACACACAAAGAGAATAGTTCCTAAGAAATGATATGAGATAATAACAAACACAAATACATTTTTGGGTGGACGTGACTTTTGATCAGCCGCCTTTTATCACTAATTTTTCCTTGTGCAGTATATATCACTGCGCTCTTCTGTCACAAACCCATTCCTTTTTTAAATCTGATCGTGCACGGGGGCTTCATGATAACTGTCTGTTTAAATACGCCCACGTAAATCGTTCGTTTGAATAATGGAGATTACAGCTTTTGGAAAAAAATTATTTCAATTACTACGTTTGTCGACATTTTGTTACTAAATTTGAACTTTAAAACTAATAGGCAAAATGTTCAAAAACAATCAGAACGTCGTAAGATGTTTACTCTCCAAAACTGGACGGTTGACACAGTTTTGAGTGAAGTGTAAAAATTCAATCTTCTACCAACATCGACCGTTTTTGTCATGAAAATATATAGTTGAAAATTACGAAATATAATGTGTATTCTCTATTTAACCAAAAATTAATACACTTCCAGTGGCACAGTTGTTAAGAAGCCTGATCACCAACGATTATTAAAAAGTAACATTATCAAAATTCGAATACGGATCCATAACTGTTAAGTTCTAGACAGGGCTATAAGAGTGACGTGCGTGCGTGCGTTCCAATTTATTACCCGTTCACAAGGTAGGCCGTT
Organism: Magicicada septendecula; assembly: GCA_034769895.1. Classification (NCBI taxonomy): domain Eukaryota; kingdom Metazoa; phylum Arthropoda; class Insecta; order Hemiptera; family Cicadidae; genus Magicicada; species Magicicada septendecula. The sequence goes on from CM068376.1 coordinate 270,163,124, forward strand.
TCTGTTAACTTCATTACAGCGACAAACGCCACAACACGCCACTTTACGAAGAACTCATTTAAAAGTCGATAACATTTCGCTCGCGTTAAGTGTGTTCGTAATTTCTTCCGACGAGTGCAAACAAAATTGCTGAGAAAATTCATATTCAAAAATGAAAATTGATTTTCAGCGCATTGTCCCGGTGAAGACCGGCACGTTTTGTTAGCGAAGCGGGGCTTCTGTGCTGTGGGAGCTACTGCGCTCCCCCCCCCTAAACTAGTTACGCCACGAGAAATTGAAACGCTCCGCGAGAAACCGCGCCCCTTTACACCGTTTCCTATATTCTTATCCGTAATATGTTTTAACCTCGAATTTTTTAAGGTTATAAAATTTTTTTAATATGTTTTCGCGTTATATATTTTTCTTAAGTACTAAGGAAAATTGTCTAAACAATAATCTCAAGACCAAATACAGGTGGTACAAAGAGTGAGTATCCCCAGGAAACTGAATATTCCTTCGCTGGTGTGAATTTTGAAGAAAAACCAGCACGATGCGACAATTTTAATATGTTTCTTATACTTCCTTATATTCACATAGTTTAAAATGCCGTCTTCATTTTAAATAAATAAAATTACTTAATCATACCTCCTACTATTAAGTGACACTATATTGCCATTTATTTCTTCATCTAATCTCAGTTTTCTTCATCTAATCTCAGTATTTATTTAAATACTTGGTGCTCGTTACTTTTGTTCATGCTGGCCCTTCAGAGTAATGTTGTGTACTTCATCCTCTTATATGATAATTGTAGATTTTGTTTACAAACAAGTGGGTTAGTGCGCACGTTTTGTGCATAAATTTGGAAGAGAGACTCCGTTGGACAATAAATATACGGAGATAGCATTTTTAGTCGTTATTTGATTTATTTAATCCGAAACTGACGAACCATGAAAACAGCATCTATGTTTTTGGGTTTAACCAAAGCTTTATTTCAACACAAAACGTTTAGTTCCTTCTACGATGAAAACAAAGACTGAGCAAAAAGACTCGGAGGATGTCTCATCTTGAAATGGGTGAAACGTTCCAAGTTAATCAAAACAAAGTTGGGTCAGATCTAAAAATAATGTTGTTTTGTACAAAACTTACAAGCGAGGCAATAAATATGTAGAGTTTTTCGACAATACTCACTTTGTTTTTCTTTTAAAAAGTGCAACTCCGTTTTGCGAACGTACACGCTAAGGCCCACATGCAAGTGTTTATGATTCTACTATTCGCTTCAGAATATACCATTGTCCGACGTTCGTTCTATCAAATGAAACACTTTTATGCTTTTAATTATGACGAGGAATAACGTCATAATTCTTATTTTTGATATTACTCCTTTTGTATATCCTTATTTCAACCTTAATACAGCGATTGGAGGGCAGTTATGAGGCCTGTTGATCCCATTACGTAGTTGTATTGATCTGTTTAAAATCCTTTATATACTTTTTATCTTTTTTTTAGCAATCAGAATTTGTACATTCCATCAGCTGATCATTTACTGATGTAAATTTGAATGATTTGAGAGAAAAACATCTATTTGTTTAATTTCTATACAATACTAGTAAGCCTATAGGCCATTTCTTCTTTAATCTTCAATATCGGTGTTTCTCCTTTAGAGATTTTTTGTTTCATTTCTTGCTAAGATACTGTGGTGCTTTGTGGCTTTTTTTAATTAGTTTTTTAGACGAAACACTAAACAAAATTACGAAAACCTCGACTGTTCTGCTATTTTCTTCTCGTAAGATAACAATTATAAAGCAGAAAATCATTTAATTTTGGTATTAGTAACTTGGTAATAAATACTAACTTTTCAGTATGATTTCATAGATATCTATAAGTCTATACCTAACTTTCTACAAACATACGTAAATGATAACAATATGTAATATCTTTGCAAACATGGCTTACAAAAATTCGGTTTGGCTAAAATTCCATTTAGTCTGATAGCCAGCATGGAGTCGCACAATTTTTTTAACATTCTGATCCCTTCTTTGGGTCCTGGTATCCTAAGAACTTAAAATTCCCAAACTGAAGACAACATTAAAATTTTTTAAATTCTTTTTAATTCGATACCACGCATTGATTTTTTTTAATTGTACAAAATTTTACCTCTTATATTTTTGCTTAGTCTAGGGAGATCAATCTGTCTGCGCAAAAATAATAAGTGTCGGTGACGCTAAATATGGAGACGCATGTTAAAGTTAACGAAAATTGGTTGATACACTCGAAAGATATCGTGAGACGTTCCTCAAGTATCTACTTAGACAGACAGACATTAAATGTCAAACTGATGAATTAAAACTGAGAACTCGCATAGCCCGTTCAATTATGTAAAACAGAAATTATTTTTTTTTTTTAGTTTTAATTTTAATTTATTTACAACAGGAATCTGAATTACAAAAAATTCTGTAAACTATTTTGTTGGATAAGGTACTACTTGTTAAGCTCTTCTTCTAGCTTAGATAAAGCCTTCTCCAGTAAGAAGACCTCTTTTATCCTATGCCCAGGTCTACTGGCCAATTTCTTTTCAATCTTCTGGTGTGATGTTCTTGCACAAATGATCGGGTGACAGGATTGAGGCGCGTTTATAATCTTGCATGATGCTTCCTGCTTCGTTCGTGGATAACCTCTTGGACGGTTGATTTTCGAAGACCTAGATGTAGTAACACCTGGTCTGTGACACGATATGGGGCGTCAATTACTGCACGAAGGATTTTCGATTGGCAATGCTAGATTTACTGGCACAACACCATAATTCCAATACCGTATCTCCAGATAGGCCTAATTACGACTTTGTATAGAAGGAGCAAAATAAATTAAAACCCAAAATCAAAATATACTAGTAAGCATATAATTAAAAAAACAATAAGAACATTTGAATTACAATAAAAGAAGAAAAATAAAATTAAAAATATGTACACAAAAATAATGACAGTATACGTTAGTATGCAAGTAACAAATTGAACAAAAAACTAGTGTAAATTAAATAATTAATGCAACGCTATTAAATTTGATTTGATATTGATAAAAATAATAATGCAAAAAATCTATAAAACTACTAGGATTATTAAAAATAGATTGTGTTTAATTGGCAAGCAAATTTCCCCAGGAGGAAAAAGAAGAAGAAGAAGAAGAAGAAGAAGAAGAAGAAGGAACATTAGTTAATTTCTGTGCCATGCACGTGTAACAAATAACATCTAATAAAATTTTAAATTTAAATCCAATTACCCCTAAATTTTATCCTAAATTTGACCCAATATTTTGATTAAACGGAAATAAGTTACGTGTCAGTGAAGCTAGTTATTTGTAAAATAAGGTTTTAGTCCATTTGGATGCTGACAAGCAGGGGAGAGTTTTCCGGATTCGCTTCTGTTGAAATATAAACTGCAGTTGAAATGTAGCTGTAGTCTTTGCGAAGCAAAATATGCGATATAATAATCCGGTAAGTGTAGAAATTTATAAACAAATAATAATTTGTAGTGTAAAACTAAAAAGTCAGAGAATTGAAAGTGTTTGTTACGAAAAACGTTGATGTAGGCCTACTGTTTTATGAATTAGTGGACGAAAATAAAACAAGAAAAAACATGTACATCGCAACATCACTCACAAAAACACTACCAAAATCCATCACAAAATTACTTCTGTTGTAAGTGTTACGCTAAAAATTGCATGACGTAAGATTCACAAGAATCTTGCGACAGTACCTATGACAAGCAGTAACAGGAAACAATTCTGATAATTATTGATCTGAAATTATTATTTTATATTATTATTAATAATACAACTTTTTACAAGAATATATTTTTTATTTTGTAAAAATCGAAACATATGTTTCGATAGTAATCCAACTACCATCATCAGATATAAATTAACAAATTCAAAAAACATTTTTAATCACTTGTTCAAAACAGCTGTTTTATATGTAGACTAAATTTAGTGTCTTTATATGTGTATATAAAATATGTCATATAATTAATTGTGAAATGTAATGTATTATTAAATTAGTAATTTTGAAAATATTATCATTTTTTTGTATTAATCTGAATTTGTTCTGGTATTAATTTATTACTTGTTTTATGTTTAAATATTTCTAAATTTTCCCATAAGGTCATTTTTGGACCTTTGGAAATGTGTTTTATTGAACTGATTTTATTTAAATTTGGAAATGTGTTTTTTTTTTTTTTTTTAGCATGTAGCTAAATTTGATTTAGCCTATATATATCTGATTTTAAATATGAATTACGGTGTTGTATATATCTTTCTTTTAAACGTTTTTTTGTTTTGCTTGGCCTACATAAAATTTATTACACTCAGGGCATTCAATTTTATATAGTCTACTACTCCATTTAAATTATGAATTAATTTATCTGTTTTAGGTTTATTATCTGAATGAAATTATTATTGTTAACACAATTATTACTGTAATTATCATACTAAATTTGTTGCGGATATTGAACTACGAAGTACGTTTCAAAAAACTGTCGTGTAAGTAATTTAAAAATTTATTATTCCTTCGGTTATGAAGAGAGCAAGAATACTGAACAGGGAACAGAAGCTGCAGCGGACGCAGCGTTTTATAGACGATTACGAATGTTTACCACGATCATCTGGAGTCCACGCAGAGACGTCTCGAACGAACCGGACCGGACTCATTAATAACACCGCAGTCTACTCCCCGGCGCGCTCGCGCACAACCGCGCACGTTTTTATTTACTCCGTGTAACGTTTGACATAATTTTACTTTGGTAAGGCCGGTCGTATTCACGGCGTTTCTAACCATGACATCGAGCGGCACGAAGCAGTAACCGAACATCGAGCAGCAACGAAACGCGTGATATGTCGCTTCAACTAAGACGTCTGCATTAACGTGTTCATAAATAAATGTAACCGAATTCATAAATTAGAAACACGTCATGATACCCTCCGATCTCAATTATTTTTATGATTCTCTTCTCGTCAAAATAACTCTCTGTCTGTCTGTCTGTCTCTGTATCTCTGTCTCTCTGTCTCTGTCTGTCTGTCTCTCTCTCTCTCTCTCTCTCTCTCTCTCTCTCTCTCTCTCTCTCTCTCACACACACACACTCTCTCTCTCGATCTCGGTCTTTCCCTCTCCCTCCCTCCTTATCTACACTGAACATTCAGTCACTCTGAGTACAGTACTCCTAAACGTTTACTACTGTAGACTTACTCAGTGGCGTATCTAGAATTTGTTTGGCCTTGGGGGGTCCGGGGCTTCATACAAAAGGAAAAACAATTGAAGACTAATCAACACTACTCTCTTTGAAGTGGATGAAACGAGTCCCATCAAAGTAAACTGTAATAACACAATAAAAATACGCCCCATTGAAACATTGTTTAGAAGATACTTATTGGCTGAATTGATTTTCCCATATTTCGTATTTCAAACGTATAGGCCTACACTAATACTGTGGAATAAACCTGTTTGTAGAATTAAAAAAAAAGAAGAACAACAACAACAGTTACTACTATATTAGCGTAGACAGCTGAAAATCATAGTAAAACAGTCTAAAAATTAAGAGATTAACGAAATTTGTCAACTTTTTCGACCCTCTGTGGTCCGGTCCCGTTCGCCCCCCTCCCGTTAATACGCCCCTGGGCTACTATGAATGTACATACTTTTCTGAACTCCGTACTCTGAATAGGCCTATATATATTACTCTGAGCAATGTACATACTTTGAGTATGCTGTTCTGAATAGTGGATTCTTAATGTATGGCTCCGAAAAGCATAGTCTGATATGCATGCTCAGAGCTATGCATGTTCCGAATGGTCAAAAGGCATGCATTGCTCTGATAAGTGTATTCTTAATATATTGAATATAAACCTACTTTGCGTATTGTTCTGAGCAAAGTACTTTGAGTATATACCTCCAAATATCGTACTCTGAATATATTGTAGATACTGAAACTGTACATACTGAATAATATACTCTTAATATACTGAATGTAAGATCCCACCGTAATTTGTGTCTTAAAAAACTTCTTGGCGATGTGCGTTAATTATGTTTTATATTTTTTATATCAAATTTACAGTTGCGTGCGCGCGCGTGTGTGTGTCTGTGTTTGTCTCTGTGTCTGTGTTATGGGATAGGCTACTAATTTCTAAATTAACATTATGGGTTAAAAATGTTTAATTTCTTTCGACGTGCTCTTCTGTATTCTTAATGCCTGTTCGAAACTACGTTGGTCATACGCAGCAACCCGTTTAAATAACTTGGATATTTGGTTACCCTCTGTTACCCATACTTCCTAAATTGACTTTCGATGTAGAGTTTTTATAAAACTTTTAACAGCATTAACAAAGTTGATACTTAAGTTCCAGAGCTTACGAAGTAGTACGCTATTATGAACTTTCCTCAGGACAATATAGGCCTATTGGCCTACAGGTGGAGCACTTTCTGATTTGTTTTGGGTCAAGCAAAAAATAGTTGTCAGTGGTCGATCTTCCTGTTCTTAATATCTTCATTTCTCTATGATCTCCAGCCTCGTAATCTATGTATTCTTTCTGTCTACCAGAATTTTCAGTATTTTCCCATGTATTCTACTCAGAGGTCCTATATTCTATTACCGAGAACTTTGTACGTGAATCGTCGTACGATACAGTGGAACAACAAACACAGACACCAATAAAATCACTAATTACCAGCTTCAATTAGTCAAAAATAACAATTCGTAATCAAATCGTACAGTAATTCAAGTTAAATTTGTCCACACGCAATACTAATGTCAACTATAAAGAATTCCTCACTAATTATAACACATAACCACTTGATTTCACTTGACAAATCGCCCAACGTAAACTGACTTCCAAGTGGTAACTGTCGCCTTTTGTAGCCTGCAAAGTTCCACTCTAATGTTTCATAATATGCGTCCTTAACAAACACTAGAAAACACTAGAGAATACTTGAGAGCGGCCTTGGCAGAATCACACACCTTCTGGGCCGGTCGGGAAGCGCTTAGAACGACACTATCGACTGTACGAGAACGTTCCGTATGGCGTAACAATATGAACATGAAAGACAACTTAAGTCCCAGATAATGACACTCTTAACATTTCGTGATGTTTGATTCGCAAGGTAAAAATTGTATTGGTGTTCACCACACACTGTGTACACGATAGTACCCAGCTTTTCAGCCCTTCCGAGTTGAGACATCGCCAATCGCTTGATTGACATATATTGGCGTCGTAGACTACATTACAATTGTGAAACCAGCGCGACCACTGTATGAACATGTGTGGGGGTCAGACACGTGATTCAGTTTCAGTCCAACCTCTTGAGGACGCTCCATCGTACGACGAACGAAACGTTTTTTGTTGCAAAAAATAAATCGCGCATTAAACTCGAAACAGCGACGTCATTATGACATTTCTGGTAAACTGTGTACAAAAATTGTTACTCATTGTTTACGCAACCGCACTGCCGCACAAAAATATAGTCTTATTAATAAGACACTTCTGAATTAAGTCAAACTTACGTACATGATTTTGCGAAAATAATGAAAACTTTAAACAGAAATCTAATAGCGGGAAGCGCTGAAAGAAGTAAAAGAGGATTAAAGGGAAAATTACAGGGAAATACAGATATAACCTGTGACAAGAACATTGAGCGACATGAAATGAGAGGAGGTGGGTTTTTTTTTAGTATAATCTTTGACACCTGAGGGTACATGCCTTTGTATTTTGCATGATTACATGTCTGAATGTGTTCCTGCCTTACTTTGTACGATGCAGCAACGGCTATACAGTACGCTATGGTATTATTAAAACCACAATCTTTTTCCAAGATCAATCTAAACGAAGTAAAGCTAATGTAATTTAAATGAAGATGGGGAAAAAAGCGGGTCGATCCAACGTTAATCGGAACACAACAAAGGAGTCATGCAAGCATGCGACGCAAGTGAGCATGAAAACAACATGCGACTGAATAAGTAAACATTTCAAAGAAGGATGAAACCGTACAACAAACAAACACGACAGCAAAACTATTATTACAAAACAAAACTTCTCTTACTGAATTTCTCTCGTTCCTCTTTCTCTAACCACTGTCTGTCTCCTTATTCTTCCATCACGTCTCCCCCTTCTTTCACCTCAATATCCCTCTGAAACACACACGCTTACTGAATTTCTCTCGTTCTTTTTTCTCTGAACATTGTCTGGCTCCTTATTCTTTCTATCACGTCCCCTTTCTTTCACCTTAATATTCTTCTAAAACACACTCTTACTGATTTCTCTCGTTCCTCTTTCTCTGAACATTGTGTGTCTCCTTATCCTTTATCCACGTCCACGTCCACGTCTCTCTGAAACACAAACACACACACAGGGGAAAAGTGAGGCACAATATTGTCTCGCCTGTCCTCAATTTTGATAGCGTTCTTATTCTCCATATTCCTTTCCTCTACTTTTAGACAACCGCACTGATGTCAGGAGTGTGTGTCGGCTTTTCGTGATTGCGAGTGTATATGTACTTGGAACAGTGACGTAACTAGGGGCTACTTGGGGGGAGGAGATGAGGCTAGCTTGAAGATTGGACCTCATTTTCATGATTTTCCCGTATAATTTTATAAATAAATTTTATAAGGTTTTTTAGCAAACCAACGTGGAGTATAAGGGTTTGACAAAATATGGAAAAGCGCTGATTTCAATACATTTTGTATAGATTAATTGTTATTCTTATTTAAGTTAATAAATCTCGTATCTTTAAAAATCACTTTGATTCTAAATTCGTATTCTTAAAAAATCTTGTAAAAATTAGTGTTTTTGAAGATATTCTTTAAAATTAGTTTTATTACCCCTTGTAGTTAATTTAAAGATGCTGGTACCAACAATGTTTTAAGTCATTTCTAGTTCGTGTTAGAATACGTTATTTTTTAATGTAAAATCCACCAATAAAAGCTTATCATTTTTCTAAATTAAAGTCTAGGAACTGCTAGTAAACTTTAAACTTGTGCAATATGGTTAAAACCATGGAGATATTCGACTAGAGTAGTCACACGACATAGACAGTCTTGTAAGGAGATGTGTGTCTGGGTGAAAAAAGATAAAGGTAGATTAAGGTTCTGCGTTCGTTTTCAGGCGCGTGCATAATTGTTTATCAGGCTGCACATACGCTGTTTACTAAATATTGAATGATTGTCGTTATGAAGAAAACTCTATTTTATTACTTTACAAATATTATAATTCTTTTATTTCGATAATGTCCATAATCCACACTTTAATGGGGCTACGTTAAGTGATTAAGGAATTTTGCTGAAATTTTTAGTAGCTTTTTGGGGAGGGATTTGATAACTCTGCCCCCCCCCCATAGTTACGCCACAGACTAGCATTGTGCTCTGATGGTTTATGGTTGCTTCCACCAGTCCCGGCCACATGTCCGTTACATCATGCCGGTCTTCATGTTGACAGCTTCCACGTTACGCTTGAATTTCTGTGTGTTTCCTCTGTGACGTTTCTGTATCCAGTAAAGATAACGCTTCCATGTAACAGCTGTTCATGCCAACCTGTAACTGCCAGCGGTACCGTCAAAAGATCAACCAAAAACCACCACCTAACACTCCACGAGTACAAAAACATCCGTCACAACGAAAACCCGACTCAACTACAGAGGAAGACATCTAATTGGACGGTGAAACACAAAAAATGAATAGGAAGAAAATGAACGCGGACACCGTGTAGACAGCCAATAAACATGAACAGGACTGGGCAAACAAAGAGAAGCACGGAGTCGATTAAATAAATATGCGGTCTTTACAGAATTAAGAAAATAAAATAGGGGTGGACAGGAAACGTGGATAGGCGAGAGGATAGCAGTTGGTCCCGAAGAGCACTGAACAAGAGTTAAAAAAACATTAATAGCCCACAGCACGACCCTTTGCGAGATTAAGGGATGACCTGGTTAAACACAGTGGCACAGAAAACTGGAAGAGAATTCCACTAGAGAAAAACAAATGTGACTGCGATTCGTTCACTCAGCAGTTAGTAGATTACAGGTTCACACACATTTTTATGAAATATCCCTGTTCTGTATCGTCATTTAACTCTGAGAATAATCTATCGTGTATCTTCAAAAACGTACGATGGCCTTAAGAAGTGTGACACAATCTAAACGTAAGACTTGTATTTATAACGAAAAGTTGTAATCTGATTTGTCTAGTTCTGATGGGGTCAGCCACACCCAAAATTATGTTCTTCACCCACGTAAACTGTGTAACAAATATAAGACACAAACACGCCCGAATATATTTACAGTAATCATGGGTGTGCTTTGTCGGTTATATTTACGATTTTTTACTTCCATGATAATGTATTTACTATAAATCTGTGTACGCCTTGATTTGCCAACACAAAAGCAAAAATATTAGAAACATTAAAAAACCACTTGAACCTGGTTGACACTTGCATATAAACCTTGATAGATCGTCACCATTGTCTTCCTTGGAAATTCTTTCATATCAGTGTCGGACCAATAAGTGAAATATCGATTGGAAATGTGTAAACTGATATTTTACTCATTAGACCACAAGGTTAAGGGAGCGGACGGATTGTTGTCGGCTTTGAATATTTCTTTTTGTAATTTTGTTGTTTACTGGTTTTTATCTGTTAGAATGAATTTATCTGCTTTCCAGTGAAGTGACCGTCACTGGGCAAAAGTGATGCAGTCGATTTCGGAACACATTGCGACTAGTGAACTTTGGCTGAAATAAGCGGCTGTTCCAGTTATGAGAATTATGAGACATGTACGACAAGCCACGGTTTAAATGAGAAGGTTATTTAAATGTTTTCAAATTAAATATGAATCAAATATTTAAGACAATTAGGCCTACATGAATTAAACACATATTGTAAAAATTGTTTAATCTATATACTTTACTAATAATTGTTAGAAATAAAAATTGATAATACATACATACCGTATATATTCAAACACTTTTTGCTACAGTCCGTTTCTTGATGTATATAATATATTTAATATTTATAAAGAATTTACCTCAAGATTTTTTTTTCCTTATTAGGAACATGTTTCGGGAACCATTGTGTTCCCATCCTCACCCTTCGTGATTTTGAGTCTGGTGAAGTACTTGTGTGTTGGCTGGTTGTTTTTGTGGTTCCCTTTTGGCCTCTGGTACTTTAAATTGGTATTATTGTGTGTGATTGTGGTGTATGTATTAGTATTTTGTGTATTTTCGATGTTGAGTGCTTTGAAAATTGAGTCATGTATTGTATTGATTTGTATTTGTTCAGGTATTAGTTTGTTTTGTGTTTTATGTTTGTATATTTGTAAATTTTCCAAAATGTTCATTATAATGCCTACGTAACATTTATTGCAGTCTTGGCATTCAATTTTGTATATACCATTGGTTGTTGTATTATTTTTGTTGTGTGGGTATTTTGGTTTTTGTAAATTACGCTATTTTTATTAGTTTTGTATGCTATTTTAATGTCTGTGTTTTTAAATAGTTTTGTTAATTTTGTCATGTCATACGACAAACAAAAAAACTACTGAAAAAACGTTATTTTGAACATCTAAACGCATATAAAAACCAGAAATACATAGATCTAATTTGGCCACACATGCAATAAACACTGGACATGTATTCCCAGATATAACCAACATAACACTAATAAAACATATACCACACAAACGCACCATAATAAACATTTGGGAAAATTTACAAATATACAAACACAAAACAAACTAATACCTCAACAAATACAAATCAATACAAAACATGATACAATTTTCAAAGCACTCAACATCGAAATTCCACAAAATACTAATATATACACCACAATCACACACAATAATAACAATTTAAAAAACTAAAACCAATGGGAAGCCATAACAACAGCCAACCAGCACACAGGTACTCCACAAGATTCAAAATTAAGAAGGCTGATGATGGGAACACTAAGGGTCCCGAAACATGTTCCAAATAAGGGAAAAATAACATCTTGAAGTAAAGCAAATATAAATTTTAAATATTATATACATATATATATATATATATATAATAAAAGTTATAGTTAATACTACCATAAATATTTTTAGTTAATACCTAATACAAACTTAATGATATTCTTCATGCAGAACTTTCACTCAGTGTCAATAACGAAATTCTAGCTTGCTGATAAGCCGATGATTCAACTACAAGCTCAAAATTGTTGAGGAGAAAGGGCGGTAATCTCCAGTATTACTGCAGTCACCTGTCCCAAACGACAGGTTGTCCCTACAATTAAGCGAATAAATCCATCTGCGTGTGTGTGTGTGTGTAAATCTACATCGCTAGTGTCCGCTTTATACCACGAATAAATAATCTAGTATAACTACTTTTTATTTAGTGCACAAAACATTTTTATTTTTGTTGTCTAAAAGATAATTTAATGCGGGGGAATAAAAACGTTCTTAAGGTTAAATTTAATTCCTTCTGTACGATCCACGCCATTGCTCTACACTTTTAGAAGTGGGCTCGTATAACCTTCGTTTCATCGCTACAATTCGATTTTCGCAAAGCAAGCGAACGATATTTGGCATGAATGTCACATGAATAACACGCAGTACAATTCTTCAACTTTTGCAGTATGCATTTTGTCAATCGGTTCTACTGCCAACTGCCAGTCTTAAGATTGTCCGCTGGTAGGCGGGAATTATGGGCTTCGCTAATCTGGCACTTCCCGAGTAATCCGAGTATCACTAATGTCAACAACGAATGTACCTTGTACCGTATACTGAGCACGTTGATTGTTAACATTGATATAGATTAAATTAAGTTTTCTTTCCTGAAGAACGAATAAAAATATCACAATATGACAATTCATCATCATCATTATTATTATTATTATTATTATTAAGTGGCGCCCTCAGAGTGGCTTGCTCCTACCTCAGGTTTTTCGGAGTCCACGGTTCTTGTCATCGCAGGAACAATCCCAATCGACCTGCTGGCACAGGAACGGAAACTGGTTTACAAGAGAAAGGCCCAAGTAGATACTGTACAAGCTCACAAGGAGGCCAGGGACCGTACTATGGCTCAGGGGCAGGAAAGATAAACCAGTGACACGAAAGGAAGATGGACCGCTAGGCTCATAAAACAGTTAGCTGAGTGGACTGACCGCAAACATGGCGATATTAATTAGTTCATAACGCAGTTTCTAACTGGCCACGGCCTGTTCCGGGCTTACATACATAGGATGGGGAAAGTAGACAGACCTGACTGCATTATCTGTAAACAGGAATTAGACGATGTGAGTCACACGTTTTTCACCTGTGATAGATGGAAAGAGGAGAGGCAAACCCTGGAAAATGTAGTGGAATAGATCTCGCCCGAAAATATCATCGGAATAATGCTGGAGAGCGAACACAATTGGGAGCAGGTAGCAGCCTACATAGAGAAGGTACTAAGCCAAAAGAAGGAAGCCGAAGATGATCTTGCTAGGGCCGCTGACAGAATAACAGAAAACAGGTAACGTGGACCCGCTGGAGGTTTAAAACAGATGAACGTCCACAGGACGAAGTACAAATGGCACCACCTTGAAGTACTGCGAAAGCTGAGTCCCAATGTGGATCCATGCCGTGGACAACAGGGTTTGTGGTTTTGGTGGGTGCGAGTCCCACACACCGTAGGAGTGCGGACCCTCCTGCGGCTAACATTAGTTTTTCACAGATTCCCTCGTACAAAAAAATTATTATTATTATTATTACTATGTCTACTATTAACGATGTTATTAATCAGAAATAATATTTGTACACATAAACCAATAATGTTACAACAAACTGTTTATACTAATATATTTTCCGACTAATGTACTGAGAAATTATTGTGTTATTCTGCACATTGAGGGCTATTGTCTAGTAAAACTGAATCATTAATCTTTGGAACAGTAAATTTTGAATTCAGGTTTCGTTTTTAACGCACGTTATCGTGTAACACTAATTAACGAGATCAACTATACTATGTCTGCTGTATGAATAACTTCGCATAAATCTGTGAATTTGCTTAAGTTCCTGCTTCGAAAAGCTTTCTTTAACAGTAACGCTCCGTGGATACAAAACACGGGGGCGTTCAAGAAACATGAAATAAATTGCGTCAAACGCCAAATCATAAAGATTTCAAAAAGTCTGATATAAATTAAACGGACATATCAGAATAATCAGCGACACGGTATCAGGAAAACTGAATACACAGGCATACCTTATTAAGGTAGTAAACAGACCTCTGTTTGACATTTAACAAGAAGTATGATACCGACGGAAGGTAAGAATAACGTTAGGTAGGAAGAAAAGTCATTGGTAAAGAATATGCCGACAAAGATGGAGAAGAGTTAATACACAGGACTAAAGCACAGAACAAAGAGGGGTTTGACACTTTATTCACCGTGCACCGTCAGACACGGAACCTAGAACATTTTCTCTATCAGGCCGTGGGCGCGCGCGCGCGCGCGCGCGAGTGTGTTTTACGATTTAGTTACTCTTGTTGACATCGCTTCAGATTTTAGTCATTTCACATTTTTGTTAGACAGGCACATTTCTGACAATGGACAAAATTTAAAATCATATTTTATTATTTATAATAATAGTTATTATTATTTACATTTATTGTAGTATTATTACCATCGGATGTAACACAACACCTTAGAAAACATAAACGCTCACGGCAGAGTTGACCAAACGGCTGCTATAATTGGAAACGATAAATTTTTTAAATGCTTATTTTCGCGCAGTACCGCCTCAGTTTCCAATAATTTCATTACTCGTTTTATGTGGTTCGCGTCAGTAAGCCGTTTTATTACTCGAACAAAAAAACGACATACGCGCGCGCGCGCGCGCGCGCTCATACACACACAGACAGGACGTTCCGTATAATTTGTTTGAAGGCAACGGACCAATCTTTAAGAACGAAGTTTTACCGAGTGTTAAATGGCTCAACAATATTTTATTAAGAATATATGACACATGTCCCTCGGCGGGGAGTCCGGTGTAAACGTACGGAAAACGAAACAATGACTTTGCAAATACTTAATGAACGTATCAGTGGAAAGACGACTACCTGGCCCGACCGAGGGGTGGGTTTTAACGGCTCTAGCTTTCTTTCTTTTTTTTTTTTTTTGACGAGACCAAGACGCGATCTCCTCGGGTTTTATTTTATCCAGTTTTCTTTCTTTTCCTTTTCCCGTTTTTTCTCTCGCTCTGTTATCACGGTTTTTAGTCGCGCAACATGGACGTATCACGTACAGGTCTCAGTGTTCAAACAGTCGTGGTACCGATAATTTACGCGCGTGCGCCGCGCTGGCCGGCAATCAGTTCCACTGGCCGCCACAGTCCAGCATCAGTATTTTTTTTTTTAAGCATTATTACTTCCTATTCCGCTTTTTCCCTACAATTTAATGTTTTCAAATTCAACACTTAGGACTTGGACCGCTGCCGTCCTCTAATGGGTTTTCTTATACGCTTACGTTTAAAATAATACCTGTGACGATTTAAACCAAAAAAATAACAATTTCTTCATCGTTTTTTTTTTTATCGTCGCAGTCTCCTTCTTCACTTCTCGTCAAAGAGAATTCTCAATACCGTTGTCCGACGGTGCATCCTGTTGTCACAGTATAGAACAGCGGTTCCCAAACTGTGTGCCGCGAAGCCAGACTGGGTGTGCCGCAAAATTTTGAAAAAATAATAAAAATATAAAATAAAATGTCTAACTCGGCAAAAAAGAAAGCAAAAGCTGCTCCCTTTTCCTACATCTTATATTTGTGAGTCAGCGTTTTCCACAATGAACAAAATAAAATCAAAAAATCGATCCCAACTTCAAATATTGGAACACGACATGAGAGTGTATTTGTCCACTATTCGACCGCGGAACAAGGACCTAATGAAAAAAAAACACCAATCCCCTGTATCGCATTAAAATTTTGAGGCAAAAAGAGGCAAAAAGACTACAAAAGCTAATTAATATAGAACAAACTTTAATCTTGTAATATTTTGTATTTTGCGTTAATCTGTAAATTAAGAAATTGCAAATAAAAGTTATGTAAGAAAATGTGTTTCAATAGTTTCTTCTAATTTTATAAGTCACAATAATTATAATAATGATATAAGTTTGTTGATAAATTTGCGTTACTACTGGAAAAATCCGCTGACACAACTGAGAAACCACAAGTAGTACTGAGGTAAGTGACATTCATCATTATGGTATATTATGCTGCAGTGTGATGTTTTTAAGACATCGTGGAAAGGTACTGATGGTGAGGTGGGTAGGTATATAGAGGGAGATAGTGTGCCGCGGGTCCTGACTATTTATCTGTAGCGGGCCGTGGTCTAAAAAAGTTTGGGAAATTCTGGTATAGGAACTTCACGGTCTGTATCTCCACGGTTTTTAACATGAACCTGTCCTCTGTAATTATAGATTTATATAATTATAGGTTTATTCGCTCACTGTTAATTTGAACGTACAAAATATTGCTAAACTCAATGCAAACAGTAAAAGCAGAAAAGTGTGATTTACTTTTTATTTGTGCTGATTAAAAAAATCGTTGTCATAATAATACAGTAACAAAATAAAAACAAAAATTAAGTACATAGTAAAAACGGCAAGATCATGAGATCTTAGACCGATACCGTCGTTTGAAAATGCATATCTACATTTGACCTCGCAAGTAACTAGTGACAGGGGTGACTCAAATAAATCTGCCGTACAAGATACTGCAATTCCATACGACGAAAAATGTTATGTATTCTCCGTGAGACCTTTCCGACTTAGCCAGCCACACACAGGGACTCGATAGTCCATTACATGAATAAGTGAAAAAATATAGGTACAATAATAAACATTAAGGATGGACCTTACACCCAAAAATAATTTTTTAACATTAATATAGCCTGGAATTTGGTTATGAATAAAATGATATATAACATTTCCATGTAAAAAAATTGTAACCTCACTAAAAAAATAAAATAATAAAAAAAAATGTGTCAATTATCTGGGCCTTCTTTCGGTATACACTTGTTTTACCATAACCATTACCTTTCTTAAACAGTCTTAAATCAAATAAAACCAATTTTTTAAGATGTCTCTAATGAAACCATTTTGAGTAAATGCTGTTTGGGAAAGGCCCAGAATCCAAACGAATTATTCAATGCGGTGATTTGGAAAAGACTCAGAAACTATTTTTGTCGGAATCATAGCACTAAAAGTAGGGGTGTATGACGCAGTTATATAATTTAATAAAGGTGCAGGGAGAAAACTGGATGTGCTTAGTGCGCTGAGATTAAAATATAAATTGTAAAGTGGGATTACGGCAAATCGACTGAATGAATTTTTATCAGGAATGCATTAAAATATCTTTTTTAACGTCAACGAGTTTAATGAAAAATTGTGTTTTCGTTTCACGTACGTACCTTTTTCTCATGAACTATAAAATATAGAGACTTTAAATTTTTACTGTAGCTAAGTTTCATAAGATTACGTATGTGGAACCAAAATTGTAATGAAACTTACTTTACAAAAAAAAAAATTTAAAAAAGCAAATTTTTTGGGAACTTCTTTAAAAAAGCAAAACTGTTTTTGAAATGACTCCAAAGTATAATTCTGCTTCTATATGCACAACAAGGTCGTAAAAGTAACCTGTAAAAATTTCATCTCTCTATCTTTCGTAGTTTCTGAGAAAAAGATACATAAAACACTAAAAATAACATGGACGAGATAGGGTGTAAGGTCCCCACTTAAACATATTTAACCGCAGTCGAATATTGTTAATGTCGGAAAAAGCCACCCAAACCGTTCGTCTCAGTGAGCATGATTTACTACTTTCACGCCATCGATATAATCTGGAACTGTCTTGAGTGATTAACAAGTTGTACCATCAGATACCGAGTATACACGCCTATAACGAATAAAACTGAAATTTTGTTATTGTAAATATGGTCTACAGTATACTCTGTCATCTATAATAAAATTCTCTACTGTAACACGTTATTTATCAAATTTCTTAAAAGACGTCACTGATGAGTTATTGGCATTACGTCTAATAGAGGATTACGGATTTCTTCCATCCCTGCCTTTTTTATGTAAAGCCACGTTTCGGCTACGCACCAAATCTGTAGCCGTCTTCAGGCCAAAACAAACACTAAAACATCGCAAATAAAAAATAAAAAGCGGTATGGAGAACCATACATGACTTCCATGTTCTAAGATTTACATTTAAAATACTTTTCGAAATGAACTATTTCCATAAAAACTACTTCTTTCTTCAGCCTTAACCACAGTACTGTGATCACTAACGTATACCACCTCACGATAGCGCGCTCAATTTTTACTGACGATGGCAGTCAATAGCACTGCCGAAACGTCTGGTTTTGTAGAAAACATTGGATCAAGCCCAAACAGCCCGGGAAGGAATTTTAACAACAAACTACTTCTTTGTTGCCGATGACGTAGTACACATGGCATATAAATAAAAATTATCCCCACCCCCTTCAACTATCATTTTCATTTATAGAAAATTACCACCACCCCGTCCAACTAGCCTCTTCATTTATAGATATTTCATCTACGTTTCTACAGTGGATTATTATGATCTTCTTATCGGGATACTCTATTTATCAAAATTAAGTACTTTACTCTTGTTAAAACATAAAATGTTGCAGGTAAACTACCCTTTCCCCGTAACCAATCTACACCAAAATTAATAGGCCTTGAGTGCTCTACAACTCGGGCACATATGTAAACAATTATTTGATTCTGTTTGAATTTACGGCAGTTATCGTTCGTCATGAAAAAATTACTCTTGTTAAAACATAAAATGTTGCAGATAAACTACCCCTTTCCGTTAACCGATCTTCACCTAAATCAACAGGCCTTGATTCGTTTACAATTCAGGAATGTATGCAAAACATTATTTGATTCTGTTTGAATGTGCGGCAGTTATCGTTCGTCAGAGAAAAAATTACCCTTCTTAAAACATAAAACGTTGCAGTTAAACTACCCCTTTCTCTTAACAGATCTTCACCTAAATCAAAAGACGTTGAGATCTCTACAATTCAGGAACGTATGCAAACAATTATTTGATTCTGTTTAAATTTACGGCATACATAAAAATTCCCTTGTTAAAACATAAAACGTTGCAGGTAAACTACCCTTTTCTCTTAACCGATCTTCACCAAAATCAACAGACCTTGAGTACTCTACAATTCAGGGCTGTATGCAAAACATTATTTGATTCTGTTCGAATTTGCGGCTCTTATCGTTTGCCATAGAAAAAATCGATAGACAGATAGACAGATAGACACACAGACACACAGACACATAGACAGACAGATAGACACACAGACACTTTTCGAAAAATGACTTTTTTTCATGTTCTGAGGGTAGTACAATCAGAATCTGCAATTATCTCGAACACGATTTTTTTGCCATCACCATACTTCCATTTCCTTATGGAACATGGAAGTAATAAAAAATACTTTGTTTCACAGCCGACAGAGAGTCAAAATATACTAAAGTATTTACATAACAAAAAAAAAAAATTGCTTGTTTTGGCCTGAAGACGGCTACAGACTTGTTGCCTAGCCGAAACGTCGCTTTATATACAATGTGGCAAATGTGGAATGTATGTAATTTGTGGTGAGGGCTTTTTATATATTACATACATTCCACATTTGCCACACATTTACAAAACGAAAACCACAGTTACACAAACATAGAACACAACATGGAAATATTACACTACTTACCTAAAAGTAGAAAACTAAACACAGCTGAACAATTCGAAATATACAGATATCACGCACTACAACCAAACAACATATTAAATGAACAATTACATTATAGATCACATACACTATTCGATACACTGATCCAAACACACAATTTGAACCTCAGCGCCAATTCCCTCCCACCATCAACCCCCACCACACACACCTATAGTCCATAACCGTTATTCTGTAAAATGACATTCAGTATTTACTCCCACTGAGGAAGAGGCACATCACCTTGAAACGTATGGGAAAGTGATAACCAAAGTAAGTTCATATGTGAAAGTTTATATATATAATAATATTGAAATTATTTTACGAAAGGACCACAGTTACAATTAAAGGCTGTGAACGCCAACGCTTTGGCAGTGTAAAGCACTTGAGAACGCCTTCTGGGGCACATATGCATCCAAAGTAATCACTTCTGATCACGAATTCATTATAAGTAAACACCTCTAACCGAAAATGAGCAAACTGTATTCGATAATACGAAGAAAATCGCAACTGCAAATTTAAATTTAAATTTGGCATGTAAAATAGTGTTAAAACCTTCGTGGATTTATGGTAGCCAACTGCAGCTCACTGTAGTAAGTTCTCAAATCGAAATTTCACGTTTTCAACGTAAAGTTATCGTGTCATAATGAATGTGCCGTGGTTTGTGCCTAACGCAATCATACAGAGTGATCTGAATATACTATACGCACAAGTTGACGAAATACAAGGGTTTAGTAACATTTACAAAAGCAGTTAGCATGCAAGTTTACAAAGGTATCCAAGTCACTAGTATGA
Organism: Magicicada septendecula; assembly: GCA_034769895.1. NCBI lineage: Eukaryota > Metazoa > Arthropoda > Insecta > Hemiptera > Cicadidae > Magicicada > Magicicada septendecula. The sequence continues at coordinate 270,183,696 of CM068376.1, forward strand.
ATGATACCGTGCAAATGATATTGGATTATTAACTGATGTCGACCTCCCGCAGAGGACATTTTATGGTCTGATGATGAAACTTGCTTTTAAACGCGTTATCTACATAAAAAATAAGTCACAGGGCGGATTGAAAAAGGTTAATTTGTCTACAAAAGAAGGTTGGAATTGCAAGTCAGTAGCTTTGAAAACAAAGCACTTGGCGTTGGCTTTGAACGAAGCGAGTAGAAACTATTAACTTACCAAATACATATAATTAATTTAGTCGTAACCACATTGTGCACTTGTTCATCATCATCATCATCATCATCACTCCAAGGACTAGGCCTTAGAACTGTTCCGGAACCCATCTTCTCCTCGGTCTACCGACATTTCTCTTCCCAGTATGGTGATGACCCAAAGCAGCCACAGGTAGACGGATATCAGGCAATTGTTCACACCATCCCCTTCTTTAATCTTCTGGTGCAATGATACAATGATTAAATCGCGTCTAATATCCTCGTTCCTTCTCCGATCCAAGAGAGAACAACCTTGCGTCCCTCTTAGAAATTTCATTTCGGCTGCCTGAATCCTCTGCACGTCCCTTTTACCAAAATTCCATGTCTCACTAGCTTACAGGAATGTGGGGCAGCCACAGGTTTATAAAATTTAGTTTATAACAACTTTAGCTGTCCTTGTGCTCTTGTTATATTTTAAAATTAATCTGATATACTTGTCATCAAATAAAATACGTTTTATACTGTAGTGTTTTCATGAAAATCAAAACCCAACGTTTTCGTCACTTTTCAACTTCAAATTGCCTTTGACACTTTGCCCATGAAACCCTATTTAGGAAGGGGACGAAGGAACAGGATAACAAAGCGCTAGTTATGTTAACAGCGGTCGTCCATATAGATATGTAGAAATTGATAAAGCTGCGTACGGATGCTGCAGTCTGTAGAGTCACGATTTTCTCACATAATTAGAGAGCAGACTGATAGAATTTAGGTAATTAATCTCTTCAAGATTACAATTTCAGATTGAGGAGAAATTTTGCACCTTCGAACACGTTAAATTGTAAACCATAGATATAGCAGATTCGGAGATGAAAACAAAACAAATATAAGAATAGTGCAGACCAAGCTTACCATTTTTTGTAAGATCGTAAAATTGTTTTTTTCGGTTTCTGTGACTTTTTGTTTTAGCGAAAGCTAACGTTAGTCAGGGATGTATTTACGAGGGGGGACGAACGGGAGCGGACCCCCCCCCCAAGAGTGTCGAAAAAAGATTACGAATTTTGTTAATCTCTTAATTTTTAGGCTATTTTATTATTTTTTCCAGCTGTGTACTCTAATGTAGTAGTAACAGTTTTTTAAATATACAGACAGGATTATTACACAGCATTTGCATGTAGGCCTACGATTGAAATATAAAATAGCCTATACGAAAATCAATTCAGTCAATAAGTATCTTCTAAACAATGTTTCAATAACGCGAATTTTTACCGTGTTTTAGGTTTATTTTAATGGGATTCAGTTTAGGATGTTGTCACACGCTTTTCAATCACTCTAAAGATAATAATATTAATTTGTCTAACTTGTTTTTTTTTTCTTCTATGAAGCCGACTCAATCGGCCCCCCAAGGTCAAATTCTAGAGATGCCACTGACGTCATTGGTACCCTTGACTCAGTGGTACCCAAAGTGGGGTCCGCGGAACCTGGGGTCCCGCGACAATGTTTCAGGGGGTCCGCCGACACTTTTAAGAAAAAAAGAATATACCGTAATTTTCTCCGAGTTTTTATGGTCTATAATCTAAATGTTAGAATCTTAAAACTATTAGAAGATTCCAGTATTTTTTTTTTTTTTTTGGTAAAACTAATTGTAATTTTAAAAGTAATTTCAAGCTAATGGCGTTAATAATGTGTTTAAATCATGTCGTGTAGCAGATCTGTTTGTCAGCCGAACTGACTAGAGCGCTGCATCAACGCAGAACTGATCACGCTGTTCTAGTCCACATATAAGCACTGTATATCGCGAAAAAGCACTGTATCTAAGCAAAACGTTTTTTCGTGTAGCTGGTTTTATGCCTAAGTAGCTGGATTTCGACACGTGTGGCTGTAAAAATAGAGCCGAGTCCGCGGACTGAAAAGTTTGGGAACCACTGCCTTGACTGGTTTCGGGTCAGAGTAGATCAGGCTACTTTTCCGTCACTGCTCGGAGTGCTCGGTAAGCAAGCAGGGGAATGTAGCTAGCAAACTCATAAAATACGTTACTTTATGTCACATTGAGTACGACCATCAGCTTATGAGGTGGGGTACGTTCGTATTAGGGTTACTGTCTTCGTGACAATTCCAACCAACGACACCCGGTCTGGATGGGAGTGCAGTAACCACTGTTGTACTGATTGCAGCAGTGGTAGATTTGGACGTTTAGCGGCCTTAGGCGCGGTTTATTTCCGGAAGCCCCTATTTTTAAACAGGAAAAATTAAATATCCCATTTTAACATGTTTTCAACAGTTCTGTATCATTCGTCACGTTGAGACTTTGTTTTCATATTTTATTTCAGTAAAAAGTATTCGACAAAGATTTATTTAAATATCGGTATGGAGAACCATACATGACTTCCATGTTCTAAGATTTATATTTAAAATAATTTTCGAAATTAAATATTTCCATAAAAACTACTTATTTCTATTTATTGCTTCAGCCTTAAAGACAATACTGTGGTCACTAACGTAAACCACCTCACGTTAGCGCACTCGATTTTCACTGATGATGGCAATCGATAGCACTGCCGAAACGTCTGGTTTTTTCAGAAAACATTAGGCCATGACCAGACAGCCCGGGAAGGAATTTTAACAACAAATTGCTTCTTTGTTGCCGATAACGTAGTACACATATAAAAAATTATCCCCTCCCCCTTCAACTATCATTTTCATTTATAGAAAATTACCCCCACCCTTCAACTACCCTTTCCATTTATAAATATTTTATCTACTTTTCTACAGTGGATTATTATGACCTTCATTTCAGGATACTTTATATCAAAATTAAGTACTTTATTCTTGTTAAAACATAAAACGTTAAGGGGTAGTTAAACTACCCCTTCCCCTTAACCGAACTTTACCAAAATTAATAGACATTGAGTACTTTAGAACACATGCACATGTGCAAAAACTTATTTGATTCTGTTTGAACTTAAATCAGTTATCGTTCTTCATAGAAAAAATTACACTAGTTAAAACATAAAACGTTGCAGGTAAACTACCTCTTCACCTTAACCGATTTTCACCAAAAATTAATAGGCCTTGAGTACTCTACAATTCAGTGACGTATGCAAAAAATTATTTCATTCAGTTTGAATTTGCGGCTGTTATCGTTCGCCATAGAAAAAATTCTACACACAGACACACAGACAGACACACACAGAGACACTTTTCGAAAAATTACTTTTCTCCATGTTCTGAGGGTAGTACAATCAGAATCAGCCATTATCTCGAAAACGATTTTTTTCGCCATCACCATACTTCCATTTCCTTATGGAACATGAAAGTAAAAAGACATTTTGTATTAGAATACTTTTGTGAAACTTTAGGGATGATCATTTAAAACAAATTAAAGACAACATAATAAAATGTATCTGTATGTCTATTGATTTCCTGTATTCAATCATTTCATTCTCCCCCCCAAAAAAAAATTCCCGTGTGCTGCGGCCCTAGTCTGTAATCCGCAGCATATCTCACCCGTGTCTGTGTCAACAAACTCGCACATCACGATCTGTTCAACATGCTGTTGACAACAGACTAGTCACGCTGATAACATCGCGTGTTATCTGCCGATAATATTAAATAATAACACATGAAACAGACCGACAGACGTAGCTGTAACGATGACTTCTTTTGTATTATAGATTACAAACCTAATCATTGTAGTGCTTGTTTACCAACTTCTTAAATAATAAGTGAAAACGGACCTTATTAGTCACACGTGCCATGGCACTTTCCTGATACGAGAGGTGTGGATAAAAAAAAATATGTCTGGCAAAAACACCATAGCCTACCTTAGAAAATCTTTACTAATCAAAATGAAATTAGTGTTAAATTAAAGTCACGCGTATGGCCTTAAACGTTAGCATGGGTATGATTTATTTTATTGATTCAATTAATTTATACAGATTCTAAAATTACGATGCATTAAAAATTGAGTTTCAAAAATTTAATTTTGGGGAATGTTACACAGTATTTTCTCGTTTCCTCAGTAGAGTGTCTAGACAACAGTTTCTGGAAATGTCGTGAAAGCACTTAGCCTTACCTCTCTAACTAAAATTCAGTTTATAATTGTTGTAACTAAAATAGCCAACAATTTTTCAGAAACGGAAAGAAACTGATATTACTTTCTCTTACTCTCTATGTTGAACTTCTACTTACTTTTCCTCCTCTTTTACTTTCTCAACTTCATTTTTAATATTTCAAAATAGTATATATATATATATATATATATATATATATATATATAAAAAAACTAACATTTGGATGTTGTTAATTTTGTTCAAAAAATTAAAAGTTTGTTACGTGTAGGGTTATTTTTTAATTTTACTTTTGTTTTAATTTAATTAGCCTCGGACGTAGTTACGGACATGAATCGTTAGGCCAGTCCAAACGAAGTCCTTTCCAATGGTCTGAAACGTCTCTTTTCTGCTCCCGGGTGACCGGCTTCAGGATCGCTGTGATAGTGATGACCTCCAAGCGGACGTTCGGTGGCACGTACAATACTGGTTCCCGGTGGTGTCTGTCTTTCCAGACCAGCCGTTGTCCACCCGGTATCCTTCTGCTGCGGCCGCCGCAGGGTCATTTCTCCAAGATCGGCACTCTTCGTCGTTTGCTTACGCTTCCTGTACTACACGATGGACGCCGACAGCCGTGATTTCTTGCAGTCGTGGGGTAGCTGCTGCGACACTGTGAAGTGGCCTCTCTTCTGGCTGCATCCGACGTTCTTGGACATCGGTGGTGTCCTCAAGCTCTGGTTCCCTCGAAAGGAAGTCCGGCAGCTCGTTCCCTTGCACGGGCACTGTAGCATGGTGAACCTGAAAGTTGGTATCAACAGAGCCCAGCGAGCATACTCGATCTTCCCGGTCGCCTGCTTCAGCCACGTGCGGGGGGTGAAGTAGCAATCATCCAAGTACGGCCGGTATTTTTTTTAATGGCCCAGACCACTGCCAAACACTACAGTTCGTTGGAGTGATGTTTCTTCTTCGCCTCGGCGAGGTTTGAGCTGCCATACGAGATGATCGTTTCTCTCATGCTTTAGCGCACTGGTAGAGCACTGTCCCGAGGCCCTGTTGGCTGGTATCCGTTTGTAGAAACATCAGAAAGTTTCGTTCCGGCTGTGATAGCTTTAACGGCTGCCGAAAAGCTTTGACTTCTACGAAGGCTCGTCCCAGTGCCACTTTTTCGTAGTTAGCAGGTCCATTAAATGCGTGGAGCTATTGGCGAACAGAAGAATGATTCTCGCAACCAGTTGCAGGTTGCAGGTCTCAAGGATCGTTACAGCTCAATGCGTAACGAGCACTTTTCAGAAAGGATCTGAGAGAATCAGTGCATACATAATTGTTCTTGGCTTTGTAAAGTTCGTTTTATTTTATTTTTTTTTAATTAAATGTTTTAATGGTATTTTTAGATGCGTCACGACATTTTCCTTGCTAGAAGCGACGGTAAATTACGATGGGCTAAAGACTAAGGCCAAAAGACCTGTAGCAAGTAGGCCTACTGCAGAAAAATATCTTGTCACACCTAATAGCATCAGTATCCTAATTGTTTCAGTATATATCTCGATGCTGCTTATACGCATAGTCGGTTAAAAATCCTATTCTAACTTCCGGAGAACGAAGTATTTTTTTATGAGCGAATACAGGAGCGGATCCAGGGAGCAATTTGTTTGGGGGGAGAGAGCTAGCTATTGGGGGGGGGGGAGATATGATAAGGTGGACCATTCTTTAATGTTCGAAAGTATAAATGATAGGTATGAGTGAAGATAAAATTACAGAGTGTTATAAACACAATAGGTTTATTGACGTACAAATAGGCCTACAATGTCATATCTGTGTTTTTCAGTTCACTGTTCTTTTAATAATTTTTACTTACAGTTCAAAATATATACTACTCATTTAAGTTAGGCCTATGTATCAATCAAAAATTAATGTGGTGGTAAGGTACAGATAGGCTACAATTTAAAGTAATTTTAGAGTGAAACCATGAAGCAGCATAACGTGATATGAATTTTGTGTCATATCTACAATTACGTATATATAATTACCTTACAAAACAAATAATAATTTAGGAAGTTATTTCAAAAACAAAAACAAATTACCATTAAAAAAGCAATGTGGTGTATATAAAATAAAATGTGATGATTGTGATGCGTTCTATATCGGTCAATCTGGCAGATGTTTTTATAAAAGATTTTTAGAACATATTCCTAAGCCAAGTAATAATAAGTCCAACTTTGCACAACATTTAATATCAAGCGGACATAAATATACGAACTTCGAAGAAAATTTAACTGCGTTGCATATTTGTAAAAAGGGTAGACGGATGAATAGTCTGGAGGAATTTGAAATTTATAAAGCTTTAAAAGATAGTAACACCAAAAACAGTTTATTAAATGACCAGGTAAATTTTGCGTCAAATTACCTGTTCGACACTGCAATCAGTTTGTCTTAATCTTTGACCAGTCGCGTGACAATCGCGGTTGCGGGTGAACGCATGCGGGAGCTCCAGCCGTGGTTAGCAAAACTTATTACATGCGATTTATAATTTATTTTATTTATTTTTGACTTGACCAGTATCATGGTCGTGATTTTAATATTTTTTAATATTTTAGTTTATTAATTATGTATCTGAGGATGGGACTTAGTCCCGAAACGCGTCTTCAGTGACGAAACTGTGTATCACTAAAGTGGATAAGGTAATTATATATCATATAATAAGTGATACGGTACGCAAAAAATAAGTAATTACAATTACGTAACCATTATACAATCACAAGACGACGAAAACATTTCGTCCGAAATGACCATTTGGGGGGATTTGCCCCATTCTCCCCTCGTGGATCCGCGACTGAGCGGATAGAAATATTAATAGGCTATCGGTGGGGAGAAATTATGAAATATAACATTATACGGAAAGGAAATGTGTTCCCTTAGAAAAAAAATTGGTGATAAATTTAGAACGGCAGAAACGAACTTGATGTCCTTAACTTCGCGGAAATACTACACATAGATTCAGGAAATATGAAAACGCATGGGAATAACATGCTCTGTCGTGAAGATCTCCAAAAATATAAACCTACATTAGTCTGGAAATGTTCGTCATAGCTGAAACAAAGAAAGCCTGAAATAATTTTGGAATGGCAACCGTATCTAAGATAGGAAAAGTCGAATCTCAGCATTAAAACGGATAAATATAAAAGTAGTGGAGTCAGACAAGACCCATGGAAGTTGGAAACAGCTGACTATCAAAAGGCAATAGCTGAAGAAGATTAAAGAGAACGATGTTGTTGGTTAATGGAAAATAATTTGACCTGTATGCGATGTATCATACCCTATTTTTCCGTCACAAAATAGTCTGACGAAAAAAACTATTATTTTTTTACGTTACAATTCGATCAAGGATGTCAAGTCGGAAAAATTTTTAATAAACAAGTCGAAAGAAATTTTTTGATTACGCCGTCTTTGACGACGCGTGACCTTTACGACGAAGACGTAACCGAAAGAATGTTCAAGTAATTTATCGGATGTACGAGAATGCGACGAAGGTATCGTTGCGTTAAACCAAGCAGCTTACGTCCAGAGCCTGAGGCGAATGTTTGAAACCATTTGCAGTTAACGCGCGCGTGCGCGCGTGTGTGTACGTGTACTGACAATTAATTATACTCAATGCCAGGGGGTCATGTTTGACAGAGCAATCTTTACACACGCACACAGTTGCAACCGAGCGTTCGTTTGCATTAAAGCTGCCTGCGATAATCAAACTAGGTCTCTGGTATAGTGAGTTATTTTGTGGGTGTAGGCTACAGTAGTTTTAAAAACTCTGTTACATTAATTCGCATAGTATGTTGGTTTTTGTTCACGATGTATTACGCATGACATGGCGTGTTATATAAAACATGATGACACAATACATTATGAAAACGTAATAGCCTATATGATGGCTAGGAAAAGAAGCAAGGCCTGTATCTTTCAGGAAAACTTGACCGTCGGAAATGCTGGAAAAAAACGCATGCAGGGCTGAAGTTGTATTAAGAGTCGGTGGTGTGGAGGCGAATTCATTACAAACTATTATTTCATTTGTATTTGTACATAGGCTAGGCTACGTGGAAACGAGTGTAGCCTACAACATCTCTACCACATTTTGTTCGGACGAATTGGTTATGTGAGTGGAGCGTCTTCCAGTTGGCTGTGCCGATTGTCTGTAATAAAAAAAATACAGGAAAATTTAAGAACTTAATATACGGATGAAACCAACAAATTCTGCTTCACACGACGGTAAAAAAAAAAAAGAAACTGTCGGCGCAATGTGAACTTACTCTCAGCAGTGGGTATTTGTCGGTATCTGTTCCGTAAACAAAAATCGTTTAATGTTTGCCGTTCTGGACCACGTTTAAATAACTATGAAGTGTTTAAAACCGGCAAGAACAATATAGGCCTATTGCTATTTTGAAAAAAGTCGCTGAATATCTCCAAATTATGGAAAACCGACGAAAAGATCTACCAACCTGAAACGATGACAACACCGGCTGATGAATCTGTTGTATTTTTTTTCGTATTTTAATCCGCGTCACGCCGTCGGGAAAAGTGTGGGCGATTACGTTTTTTTCCTATAAATTCAGACAAACACTAAGCAATTTCAAGGCGTACACTGTGTATACTATTATTAATATTTGATTACAAAACCGGGTCGGATATAATAATGTGCAACGAGTGCGACGCTGGGTGGCTGGTTGGCGGTCGGGTGATGTTTTGTTGTTTAATGAATGTGGTTTGAATCGGGGGCATAACGTGGAGTGCAGGGTCCCGTTATCAGTTCCAGGCAGACACTGTATTGTGAAATGAAGAGGAGGGGGGGTGTCTCCTCGTTGGCATGACAACCGATGCAGGCGCCAGCGAGATTCGCTGATTGCACACATCATATCATATCATTCCATTGCACACGCGGTGGGGAGGGTTGATGGTGTCAGCGAGAGGACATTGTCTGCCTACAGTTCGTTACAAAATAAAATTAAAAACACTAAACAAATACAAATGCTTCATTATTAAAAACTACCACGCGTTTTTGTTGAAAAAGAAATGTACGTTCAGAAAACTGTATATTGAATAAAACCGTTTATCTGATTCGAATTGTAGATGAGGTTTTTATTTTTTAGTTTTATTATTGAGTAATCGGGATGAAAACGTACGAATGTTTTACTTTCGTTCGATCTTGCGACATTGTTAGACGAATCGATACCAGGTGTCATTCAGGTTATTCGAATCGACACAGGTATTGGTATCAGGTTATATGAATCGATACCAGGTGTTTCATACAGATTATACGAACCGATACCAGATGTTGTTGTCAGGTTATACCAATCGATAACAGGTGTTGCCACATATGTTACACGAATCTTCCCATACAGGTTATCCAAATCGACACCAAGTGTTGGTATAAAGTTATACGAAATCAGTACCAGGTGTTGGTACACAGGTTATACAAATCGACACCAAGTGTTGGTATAAAGTTATACGAATCAACACCAGGTGTTGGTACACAGGTTATATGAATCGACACCAGGGGGTTTGTATCAGGTTATACGAACCGATACCAGATGTTGTTGTCAGGTTATACCAATCGATAACAGGTGTTGCCACATATGTTACACGAATCTTCCCATACAGGTTATCCAAATCGACACCAAGTGTTGATATAAAGTTATACGAATCAGCACCAGGAGTTGGTACACAGGTTATACAAATCGACACCAAGTGTTGGAATAAAGTTATACAAATCAGCACCAGGTGTTGGTACACAGGTTATATGAATCGACACCAGGTGTTTGTATCAGGTTATACCAATCGATACCAGATGTTGTTGCCAGGTTATACGATTCGGCACCAAGTATTGTCATACACATTATACAAATCGGCACCAAGTGTTGGCATAAAGTTATACGAATCAACACCAGGTGTTGGTACACAGGTTAGGTTTATGAATCGATACCAGGTGTTGGTATCAGGTTATACCAATCGATACCTAATGTTGTTGTCTGGTTATACAATCGGTACCATGTATTTTCATACAGGTTATACAAATCGATTCTAAGTGTTAGTATCAGGTTATACGAATCCATACCAGGTGTTGGTATAAGGTTATACGAATCGATACCAGGTAGGCCTATTGGTACACAGGTTATACGAATCGATAACAAGTGCTGGTATACAGGTTATACGAATCAGTTCTATGCGTTGGTAAACAGGTTATACGAATCGATAGGCCTACCAGGTATTGGTATAGGCCTACACGTTATACGATCAATTGAAGGTGTTGGTATGCAGGTCATAGAATCAATACGTTATACGAATCGATAAAAGGTGAAATGTTAAGCAGACCTGATTGTATTTAGGCACTTTTGTTTCGTTTGTAGCAGGGTTCTGTTTGTATTTCACGTACCCCATGTAACCTAATATCAACACACATCCAATTTATAAAGAACAGATTGGAGTACGTAAAGATAAGTAAAGCTGTATTTTCTTGTTATAGGCTAATTTAGGTACTAAATTCCAGGTGTTTATATCAACGTAGTAGGTTGATATTAACCTGTTTTTAATAAGAAAAAATTTGTTTTAGATCAATAAAGGACGCTAGCCTGTGTGTCACTTCTAATGTAATGTCGGCTAATGTAATATGTTATATTGAATCATTTTATTTACTCAGTGTTTGTTTATTATTTCATTACTAATAAATATACAGTGTAATTAAATTTGTCTATTTGTCATCCTGAATGTACCCCACTACTGTACAGCGTTATTAAATTCTCCTAATAGGTCTACATTGGCATTAACCAATAATTACTGTGCTAACAATGCATTTATTTATGCGGCTACCTACTGTACGCTAGGAAAGGTTAAATACGGTAGGCCTACGTGCTACACAAACGTCGCACTCGGTTTTCAACAAATTAGTAGGCCTACTTCACAGAAAATGTGCATACAAAAATCGAGAAAGGTCAATTAACGTTGTACGAAGCCTTACACGGCGGATGTCATTTTGATTAAAATTAACTTTGATTAAAATCAAGCCCGCTCTAAAGTACCTTCGAGACTGTTCCGGAAAACACTTGAAATACGCATTATGCTGGCACGCCGCCGAAAGGATGGAAAGTTATTCTGGAACGTCTGCGCTACCCTATATAACCCACAGCAGCTGGTTTTTTCAGACAGTTACAGTGAGTGATTTCTTTAGTGCGGATCGAGTGGAAAGTGATTACTGTGTTATATTTAGTGAGAGTCTCTATTGCTTGACATTATTATTGCGTGCTGACAAATATAACTTGAATTATTTACGAGACTACCTTGTCGATTACATATTGTTATATGTGATTAATTAAAGCTGATTGTAATTAGTGAGTTCATTGGTGTCTGTAAGTTAGTTTCCACTGTACCATACGACGATCAGTGAGACCGTCGTGACGGTACCAGCTTGTTCAAGCTTCGTCAAGGCGTTTTCTTCACCAACATTTTTTTAGTAGACCTAAATTGTTGCCTGTCGTAAATGGTGTTGAGCCTGAGTGGATGTCAGTGACGGTTCGTCTCTCTCGTCCACTTCGTCGGCCGTGTCCTGAGATGTGAAATAAGTCACAACGTCTTCGTCCGTCAGTTATTTATTCATTCGTGCTGTCGAACAAAACTGAATGTCGACTCTACGTGTTACGTGGATGAGAATGGCAGTATCTTTTGATAAGACCTTATAAGCCAGTATTTGCAGACTTAAAAATATGGTTTTTAAGGTAAAAAGATTGCATAACAATGATAGTTTTGTTTCTTAATAACCGCTGCCTTTCAACACAGAAGATTATGGCGACTTGGTGCGACAGAGCAGTTTTCTATTTAATACCCATTTGTACTTAACAACCGCCGATAACTTATTAACTGGTGTCACCTATGCATCGTATTAAACCCTGTGTTTATAATAATTCAGAACGTGTACTTTATTTATGGATTTCTTGTAAATACAAATGAAATAACTTAAATTTAATCATAAGTTATGCCGGTTGTTAGGAAATTACGTGTGTAACCGGCAATAAAATCTACAATGTTCGAATCAAGAGCAGAACCTCTTCGCTCGGAGTCCGCAAAAATTTCTACCCGGACAGTTGCTCCCCCGACCTTATCCGCGACAGATGCTCCCCAAGGGAATCGCTCCCTCGCTCCTGGGTGCCGAGGTGAAGCAGTACGGACATGGACCTTCCACGTTGTCGTTAGAATGAAGTCTCACTTGGTTTGTCAGTAACACTACGTTCAACTAGCCGCAATATGGCAAAACCTTAATCGTTTTCCACGTAAATATTGTACACAATTGTCCGTTTTATAATTTATTTGGTAGTCGTATGGAATAAAATTGTATTTGTCGAGTTTGAAGACGGTTTGCCAAAAACAGACTATTCAGTTTGTGAGGGTTGGCATCGCCATTCCTCAGCTCTCATGTCCTCCTACCATGCCACCAAATGGAACGTTATTGAGGCTCTTAAAACAGAAGACCACAATGGAAAAGAAATACGTGGAAATGGTTGCTGGAGCTGAACATGTGAAAAAAAGCTAAAGTGTCTGGATGCTATAAAGAGGACCGAGACAGTATTTGAGCAGTATGACCAAATGAACTACTTACAGTATTCGAGTGGAATCACTCATAGCTTTCAACTTCAAAGCTGGCTGGTGAATCTACGCGTTGGTTTGATCAGAAGAAAATTTAAGATACTTTTTTTTAATCACCAAATATTCTTAAAAACAAACAATATCTAGAACTTTGAATTGATGAAATCCAAAGCAGTTACAGCCCTGAGACGGAGAGTGCAATTTTTGTCTAAAAAGAAAGATTATTTAAAGGAGGGAACCTAAGCAACAGAAAGTCACTATTCTGAAGGGTCAAAATCTCACGATAACTGGTCGGTGAGGCAAAAGAAAGTAACTTTTCTAAAGGGTCAAAATCTCACGATAACTGCCCGGAGAGGAATTGTTGCGACACATTTGTACGTACACGAGATGTGCCCACAGGAACGCAGAACTCACAGCTTACGCCGTCTCTGAGAACTACTGTATTACTAGGCTGGAACACCACACGTTGTTTTGCCATTGGGAACGCGACAGACTAAAAGCCTGTTGTGTTAGCTCTATAACACAGTAACATAACTCTAAATGGTAATAAACACTTTTAGAAATTAAATTATAATCCTTTCAGTACTACAATTCTCCAAACTGCAGGTTCTGTCTCTCGTTTCGGAGTGATTAACGCCACTTCGCGAAATTCCAGAGAAATCTGGAACTGGACTAGTTATCATGACAATTGCCATCAGCGATACCTCCGAGCAGTGACAGTTTGATCAACAAGTCATTGACGATTCTGGTTTACAACCAATATTTAACGCTAATTCATCTCACGCAACTTTGAAATACAGAGAAGCTAAATTAACACGATCTAAGCATAGAGAATTTTCAATTATTTCCAAACATCAAGGGCACTCTTAATCAGCGATAATATAGGTATAGGGATGGCAAATATGGGAAATTTCCCTCAAATTTTAAACACAAACGTTTTCTAAACTCTGTTTAGAGAAAATCGTTTCATTCTTTCTGGCAAACTTAGTTGTAATTTTAAAACGTTCGAAAAAAGGATGTTACGCCTTTTTCAAATTTCTAAGCTATTTATCTCCCCAGAAATCCTCTCAGACCTGGTACTGCCTTAACATAGGAAAAGCCAATGGAGGCCAACTTCAGAGAGTGATCGCCGGAACTACCAGAAGTGCATTTCTTCGCTGTTGAAATAGTAGGCTATTTGTGTCACCCTGATGTTAAAGAAATCTTTACCAAGATATATCTTAATTTGACTATGTTACGTAGAACGGACTCCGCAAATTCAGAATGTTATTTTATTTATTTATTTTTGTTTCAGAAATCCGGCAATAGGAGAGCTAATTTTCACGCTTTAGTCGCCGTATATATTTTACTTTCATCCAACTGATTTGGAAGAAAGAAAATTGTGTTTAAACAGAGCTCGTTACCAAAACTTTTATGCTAATAATTTTAGTTAAAAATTTTTTGTACATAAAATAAAAACCCATTAAACAGACAAATATTAAAAATCCTTACTCCTATACCCTCAGTTAATAATACTTATTGTAACAACGGAACGTTCTCGAACAATGGAGAGTGTCGTTCTACACGATTCTCGACTAGCCCAGCGTGCCTCGTCTGTATCAAGGCCGCCTACTCTCGTAGCACTCAAGTACTTCCAGTTTGTTTTAAGAGAACGCTTGAAATACGCATTATCTGGCACTCCGTAGTAAGGATGGAAAGTTTATTCTGGAACAATTGTGCGATCTATACAAGCTTTGTCAGTCAGTTACGTTAAGCGATTTTCCTTAGTGCTGATCGAGTGGTGGTTGAAGACTAGTGGAAAGTGTTTACTGTGCTATAATTAGTGTGTAATTACTTGACATTATTATTGCGTATGGATAAATTTAACTTGAATTATTGTAGGAATATAATCTTGTTGAATAACTAGTTGATTGCAAAATGTTATTTTTGATCAATTAAAGCTGGTAATTAGCGATTTCATTGGTGTCTGTATTTGTTTCCACTGTACCATACGACGATCAGTGAGACCGTCGTAACATTATGTTAGCGCCATGGTTATGTCAATTCTCCACTTCGTGCTTGCAACACATACACATGTTTTAATAAAGAGTGAGTGATAAAACAAGTGTTGCTAAATGCTAATCCAGACACGCAGCAGATACAAAGTCCTGTTGATATCGTGGCACTTTACGGATGGTTCGATACATTACACGCGGCTTGGTGTAATATCTAATCTGTTCTTGGAAAGAAACTTGTTGCATCGTGCAAGACAAATAACTTTGTTATTACACAGTGTTCTAGCAGCTGTGATTGTCAAACAAGACGTCAATCCTTGCCATTACTGTTTCCTATTCACAACTGCAGTCGCCAGTATTAGGGGTGTTGACAATAACACTATCCAGGGGCGGATTCGAAACGCGCGGTGCCCTATGCTGCCATCAGACTGGTCCCCCCCCCCCGATTCAAAATTCGACCTTTTATCCATTATTTACACTAATAAATGGCATACACAATTTCGAAAGTTAACAATTATTTTACTAAACTCTCATATTACAACAAATATTTAGCTAAATAGTGATTACAATGAGCATAGTAGTACTTAAGCTTAGAAAATATTAATCGATTAATTTTTGTCTTGATTTTGCCTTAACGAAGTCTTCTATAATTTCTTCTAAATCGACAGATTCAAGTATCTTGCTTTTAATAGTCAGCGTGCTAGCGATGGTAATCTCTCATCTCCCATAGTTGAATTCAACATATCATTAATGGATTTTAATACAAAAAATGATCTTTCCGATTCGCAGTTAGCTATTGGAATCGTCAAAAGCAGACGATAAGCAATGTATATATTCGGAAATATACCAACCATTTTGCGATGAATAATCCAGTTTAATACTTTGAGCGGACAAACTGTAGTATCATGGAATCTATCATCTTCATTCGAACTTAAAAAACATAACGGCGAACACGTCGAAACGTTTGCACATATCTTTTTATGAATTTGGACTGGAGACATTTGTTTTTTTACATTTATTATTTTCGAAACGTTTTTGTGATTTAGGGCTGGATGGTGCCCCCTCTGACAGCAGAGGCCCTGCCACGGTCCAGCCGTAAACCACAAAACGTTTTTGAGATAACAAATGTGAAAAAAAAATGTCCTCAATTCAAAATCATAAAAAGATGTGTGCACACTTTTCGACGATCTTCTAATAGAACTGAGCACTTTGTGCCACGAGTAAAATTGAAAGAAATTGGTTCTTTTTAAATCGTTCGAATGAAGTGAATGAATGAATAGTGAAAGCGAGATACTTGAATCGCTCGATTTAGAAGAAATTATACAAGACTCCGTTAAGGGAAAATCAAGAAAAAAATGGATCGATTAGTATTTTCTAAGGTTAAGTACTACTATGCTCATTGTAATCACTATTTAGCTAAATATTTGTTGTAATTTGAGACTTTAATGAAAATAATTTTTAACTTTCGAAATTGTGAATGCCATTTATTAGTGTAAATAATGGATAAAAAGTTTTTTGAATCGGGGGGAGGGGGCACCGATCTGATGGCAGCATAGGGCACCACGCGCTTCTAATCCGACCCTGCCAATATAGTGTCTACAAACCTACGATCGTAGAGGGACGCAACGTGATTTCGTGCGCGCAAATATTTTTTCCATATCCGTTGATCAGAGGCGACGCCTGATTATACCGTGCCACTGTTTATTTGACAACAAAGTTTGTTCGGGCTAATTAACACAGCTGTTTGCTTTCGAAGTGATTTTTGTTTGTGCTGAGTAATTTGTTTCGATTTTTCGTACTAGTGTACAGATTTTTTGCGAGCAGTATTTATTTACGTATATTTGTAGCAATTAATTTCAAAAAAATTTTTTTTTAGTGATTTAATGAAAATTTTCACCAAATGAATTATAAGCAAACAGCCGTAACCGACCATCATCGTAATGACGTTATTATCTTTAACCGTAATTAGTATTTAATTATTCGTTGGCAAATTAACGCGTAGGCTATAACCAGCACTCCTCACAAATACAAATACTGTTGGGTGGAAGACGACTGGCTGCAAAGCGCGGAAGAACTCGAATATCTAGCAGTCATAATACAGTAGAACCTCACTAATTCGTCACCTACGGGGACCGAAGCGGTGACGAATTAGTGAATTAGACGAATTAGTGAGGGAGTAAGAAACAAACCCATTAAAGACAATATAAAATTTTTTTAATACAATACTTTCTAGTAATGTACAGTACAAATGTTATGCTCGAACGTATTTATTGCTGGAAATTTTCAAACTCAAACAAGTTAAGCACTGTAATTGCAAAAACAAATTTTTTTAATGACTGTGGGTAGGTTCTGTGGATACGTATGTGACAATTTCATCATCCCTAAACATTTCGTAGCCTACATTGGGTAAGTCTATTTCACACCAATTTTTGACGTCGTCTTCATTCAAACTGTTAAATGCTGGTAAGGACTGACATACCTAACAATCCCGATGTGGAGTCAAGACCTTCTGGTTCTGTAGACGCTGGTTGTAATTCAGATGGCCGTAACTTACACCAGGCAGATGTTAGAGCGTTTTCCGGAATTCCTTGCAGGCATCAGCAATCCAACTGAATTTTCGGAAATGTATTACGCTGTAACAACACAACACAACACTTTTGTGCCGTGTACACAAGTACGAAATACCCATTCTCGGAACCAATACCTTCCGCATTCCGTTCTCCTGGCTATTATTAGAACCCCGGCCACAATCAGCACGTTCTGGTTTACCCCGGCTATAATTATAGTGCATATGTTACTCGCTTGTTAATAAAGAAAAGGGAAAGAAGCTTGAGTGGGTGAAGAATTACAGACGGAGACGAATAAATGGGTGACGAGTTAGTGAGGTTCCACTGTATAAGGTCGGTATTCGAGTTCTAACTTGTAAGCTACCAGAAAAGTGGCAACAAACTTATGAGTGCTAACAAGCTGATACGGAAAGGTGAAGGAAAAAGAATAAACAAAGACAATATCTTTTAGGTCAGCAAGACATTAATAAAAAGAAAGAAATACCGGCCGGTAATTACAGAATCATCACATAAGTCAAAGTCTAAGACTGTCTGTGTAAATCTGTCTATAAAACAACAGTATTAAATGGAGCATAATGTTCGAGAGTACTCGATAATAACAGTGATTAATCTAAAGTGATCCTACCCGGAGTGAAGCTTTACTACAACAGAACTCGCTCACAATTTTAAACGAAGCGTATATATGTATATAGCAAAGTAACAAGTGTAAAGCAGACAATTATTGAAATTAATAAATACCTTTTTCTTTATCCGTGCTGCGACTACGACTTTGATGTCTTACGACATGTTTCGGGAACACGTTCCCATCATCAGGTAAAATCGTTTTTTCTTCTAGTTCATAACGAACGTGTCAAGAGTACAATAATTAAAACACATCAATACACAAACACATAACACAACGAGTACGATAGAACTCAGTCCACGTAACAGTGCGCACTGCCGTACTATAAATGACCGCATAGTCAAACTATATATTCGGCTGGTGTACACAAGCGTTATCACTCTTCAATACAGTATCATATAAACAGTGAGATTTAAATGTTAATTGATCATTAAGCAGTAGGTTTGGTTGAAATAAAAACGCTTTATATATTTCATATTCTTCCATGGCATCCATGTATCGGCTCTTACTGCATATATGTATGGGCGTAAAGTTATCTGTGAAACCACTATAACTGTGATTGCTGTTTACCAAATGTAAAGCAAAGTTGGATTTGATTGACTTGATGTTCTTTTTTGGCAAATGTTCCTTGTATCTATCTTTAAATTTCCTGCCCGTTTGTCCTATGTAGAATTTATCACATTCACTACACTGGATTCTATATATGCCAGAACTGTTTTCTGTTGTTTTTGTGTTCGAGGTTTTAATATGTTCAATATGTTATTGGTAGTTTTGAAGCACACGATGATGTCTAATTTTCTTAATTCATATTTTATTATATTAGGAATCACATTAGTATATTCAACTGAAATATAACGGTTCTTTTTACCATCTAATTTTGATTTTCTTTCCATTTTATTCCTATGTTTGCGTATTAAGTTATCTATTATATCACTTTTATATCCATTATTGAGAGCTATATGTTTAATAATATTTACTTCATCTTGAAAATCTTCCTGGTTCATAGGTATAGTTAAAAGTCTATTTACGAAAGCATTAAAATGTGATAAATTCTACATAGGACAAACGGGCAGGAAATTTAAAGATAGATACAAAGAACATTTGCCAAAAAAGAACATCAAGTCAATCAAATCCAACTTTGCTTTACATCTGGTAAACAGCAATCACAGTTATAGTGGTTTCACAGATAACTTTACGCCCATACATATATGCAGTAAGAGCCGATACATGGATGCCATGGAAGAATATGAAATATATAAAGCGTTTTTATTTCAACCAAACCTACTGCTTAATGATCAATTAACATTTAAATCTCACTGTTTATATGATACTGTATTGAAGAGTGATAACGCTTGTGTACACCAGCCGAATATATAGTTTGACTACGCGGTCAGTTATAGTACGGCAGTGCGCACTGTTACGTGGACTGAGTTCTATCGTACTCGTTGTGTTATGTGTTTGTGTATTGATGTGTTTTAATTATTATACTCTTGACACGTTCGTTATGAACTAGAAGAAAAAACGATTTTACCTGATGATGGGAACGTGTTCCCGAAACATGTCGTAAGACATCAAAGTCGTAGTCGCAGCACGGATAAAGAAAAAGGTATTTATTAATTTCAATTTCACTGCGACTGGAGACCAAATATAATGAGACAATTATTATTCCTTTTATCATTCTTATGAATTCAAGAAACACTACAAATTCCGAATTCACCATTGGTTCTTTTAATTAAAGTCATACACAGAACGCATCAATGAATTTATTCCTAGCTTTTAAGTTCATATAGCTATGTTTCCATGTTCACATACAGATGATATGTGACTGTCAGGCAGTGCGCACTGTCTTCGTTAGCTGTGTGTGTACGGTGTTTTAATTATGTCATTTTTAACATTTGTGTTTGTTTTATTCGTTCGTGTGTGTTTTGTGCTTTTAATAATTTCACCGACGACTCCTATATATTAGGAAGAAGAAGTTTTACCTGATGATGGGAATTTAATTCCCGAAACATGTAGTGGAATATTAAACTACAAGATCGCTGACGGATCAGATAAGGTATATTTTAAATTAATTGAGCCATTTTTAATGTTCTCAGCAGAACATTGAATATTGTTAAACTCATTATTAACTAGGAAATTAAAAAGTCAGCCAGTAAATAATGTATTTCTCACCTGAGAATTGGTAAGTTCTGTAAGCGTGTTAATTCTGTTCGGTGGGTCGACGATATACAGTTATCATTCAGTTAAATCATTTTGAGCCTTACTGTATTTTTACAGATAATTAAGTCATCATTCAGGCATAAACATTTGTTTGTTTCCCTTCTCTTTTTTATATTTTTGTTGTTTAGAAATTTCTTTTAAATAAAATATTTTGTGGTTAATATGTAGTAGCATATAGGACAACTTTGTTTATTTAGGATGCCAAGTTAACTCCGATGGGGAAACGACAGAAGAAATAAACCACATCAGCAAATAGGTGCTTCTTTGGTCTCAGACCCTTGTTCCAGAGAAGAACAATTGCCAAGAGCATCAAGCTGCTTCTGTATAAAACACTGATCCGCCCAGTTCTCACCTATGGTTCTGAGACCTGGACCATTTCTAGAAAGTCTGAGTCAAGCCTGCTGGTTCATGAGCGCAATATCCTCCGCAGTATTTTTGGTCTAATAAGTGTGGGAGGTGAATGGAGGGAAAGGACCAACCAAAGAACTGAACACCCTTCTGAACGAACCAGATATTGTGAAAGTTATAAAACTTGGTAGACTCAGGTGACCTGTACATGTGGTCAGAATGGGGGAGACTGAAGTACCCAGAAAGGCACTCACAGAACAGATCTATGGCACCTGGAGATTTGGTAGACCCAAAATGCGTTGGGAAGACGATGTGAATTATGCCATATCCTTGGGACCCGGAACTGGAGAGCAGCTGCACTTGACCGGGACAACTGGCGGAGGCTGTTATAGTAGGCATTGACTCAGCAATGGGTTGTCGCGCCGCTGTAAGTAAGTAAATATAGGGCAACTTAGGTCCGAATACGGTGACAGTGTGGCAGTTATAAAATATGATGACATTTGTATTAACGATGGCTGATTTATGAGACAAGAAGGTATTACATAGTTTAGTCTTAAAAATCGGGGTAGATGTGCACGTGTTTCCACAACCTATACTGTAAGCTTAAATTCGATTTATGTCAAAAATATGCTCAATAATTTGATTATTATCGCACGGGTTATGCATGTGTATGGTTTCGTTAGCGATTCGCGTATAAATCTAAAACGCATATTTTCCCCTAATCAAATGTGTGTTGTGGCAATATAAATAACAAAGTCTAGGCGACCTTGGGTATATGCTGCATATATGCTGTTAGAAATTTTGTGAAAACGTGTCTGATCAATGAAGAACATACCGAGTGTAAACCTAGTGGTAGAAAGACGTTGGTGGTACTCTTCGGAAAATGGTGAGAGATTACAAATAAATTATTGCTTTAGGCCAGTGGTTGCTAACCTTTCCAGACCCGCGTACCACTTTGGTCTTTCCGCATTCATTTCGCGTACCACCGGAGCTTAAAGAAAGGTTATTGGGGTTCTCTCAACAATAAACTTGATACAACTTGAATAGTATATCTTATCATTTATAGTTATGTATAATTATTTAAACCTAATGAATAGAGTTTCTAAATCGTTAATACTTAGAATCTCAGGTTGGTTCTATAATAAAATAAAGTTTAAAGTTAATAACTAAACAGTTAATTACTTTCATTACAGATTTTCTTGTTAGTACTGAAAAATAACAACATATTAAAAATTAATAATTAATGTGAGACTTGTTGTTGTTATTTTGTTTTAATTTAAAGCGTGTCCGATGAAAATTTATTGTTCTTTTGAAATAAAATTTTTATTTATTTATTTATTTAAGTAAATACGTTTTCCTAGCTAGGTCTTCTTGCGTACCACCTTGGATCCCTCCTCTTACCACCGGTTGGGAACCACTGCTTTAGGCTATATAAAACAATTCTTCATTTAAAACTTTTGTTAGGGTAGTATCCCCCACTGAAAATT
This sequence comes from Magicicada septendecula, assembly GCA_034769895.1. Lineage (NCBI taxonomy): Eukaryota > Metazoa > Arthropoda > Insecta > Hemiptera > Cicadidae > Magicicada > Magicicada septendecula. The sequence goes on from CM068376.1 coordinate 270,205,814, forward strand.
GCGGTTCACATCCGTATATGGGCTACAGTGGCTTAACTAGGGGGGGGAGTCAAGGGGATCAATCCCCCCAGAGCTGTTAACTGTTTCAGCAAAATCACATAACGTAGCCCTATTTTTAAGACAATTGTGTGTGTGTTAAAGTAAGGTTTATAAATAACTGTATAAATGAAAGGATTTATAATATTTGTAAATTAATAAAATAGTTTTCTTAATGACAGCCACTCAGCATTTGGTAAATAACATACGCATTAAATAAACAATTACACACGTGGCACAACACGAAGGCAGAGCTTGTTAATCTACCTTGACAGGGTTGTCTATTCCTCTACTAATATCTCTATGATTTGAAGCATCGTATTTCCACAGATAAACTAGCAGTTTCTATTTTAATTCGCTTTAATTCTTGGTTTTTATCGCTGGATTTTACACAAATAAAACGTACTTTAACACAAACAATCAATCATCATCAACCGTGGCTATACATCCCTTGGTTGGTCTTGCCCTGCTCCAAGAGTCGATTCGATTTCTCCCTATTGCATGTCTTGGCTTTCCAGTTTCTTATGTTCAGCTTCCCGACGTCCTCCTCTATCTGGTCTTTTAATCTACTTCGGGGTCTTCCCCTTTTTCTACTACCCATTGGTTTCTGGTAGAAAATATGTTTCGTAGGCTGTCCTTCCTCCATTCTCTCTATGTGTCCAACTCACCTTAGCCCGTGTATTGTGATTAGCCTGACAATGTCCGGTTCTTTGTAAAGATGGTATAGTTCATAATTATAGCGCCTGCGCCACATTCCATTTTCTTGTACTCCTCTAAATATTGTTCTTAGCATCCGTCTTTCACAGCCGGACATTTTTGTCACTGTCCAGGTTTCTGACGCATATGTCAGCACTGGCCTGATAAGTGTTTTGTAGATTTTCCATTTCGTGCTTCTTGAGATGAAGCTAGATGTCAGCTGCTTTTTTAATCCATAATATGTTTTATTTGCAAGATATATTCTTCTTCCTATTTCAGTGTTTATGTCGTTTAATACAAACTATAATTTTCTTAAAACATTCTTGGAACGACCACCTTAAATTAAAATAGAAAGGGTTAATAAATCTGGTTTTTCAAAATATCTTCATAAAGACTCATTTTCGCAAGATTAATTAAGAATACAAATCGAGAATTAATGTGATTCCTAGTGAGATGAGATTTGTTATCTTTAGTTAAAATAATAATTAATCAAGGTAGATTATTTTTAAATGATCACGTTTGCATATTTTTTGAACCCTTGTGTTTCACGTCATTTTACTCAAAAATGTTGAGACGCAAAGAATCTGTAAACTGTATTTATGAAATTGGAAATGGGAATAATCCTGAATGTGTCCTGAGAAAAATGGAGAGTTCCAGCCTTTAATCTAGCCCCGTCCCTCCCAGAATCTAATCTCATCCCCTTTAAACGTTAATCTCATAACCCCCAGACACTCATCTCATCCTTTTCAAACGTTGTCTCATTTCCCAGAATCAGTTCCTAGTTCCACCACTGACGAGCAACGATGTTTTATTTGGTTTAACTTAATGAGTACACCTGACACGTAAGCGCATAATTCCAGTTACGGGAGTGCATCTTTACCCTGCGGCAACTGAGAGTAATCTGCGACCTGGCTGTTTTTCGCTTGTAGTTATTAGGTTCCATATAGTCGTAATTAGAAACAATTTAGTTTCCAAACTGTTGTGACTTCTCCCTCATCAACGTCGTTGTCTTCTTCAGGCCACAACACTAAGAAGGGACAACAACCATCTTGCGACCTCGCTGGGGATAAAGGCCTTTTGGGAGTTCAGGTCCACGACTCACGGGAGATAGCGATTCCCTAGTGGTGTTATCCGTGACCGTATTGTCGAGTAACACATGAAATAAGAGCTTCCAGGCGCTATTACAGACGACTACTAAATAGCCACAGATGATGTCAACAACAACCGATTATTAGGTCCAGTGGCGTAACTGGGGAAGGGATCAGGGAATCAATCCCCCTACAGAACTATTAAAGATTTCAAATAAACTTCCATAACTACTCAACGTGGTAAAATAAGGCTTACATATAATTCCATAAATAATTATATGGGAAGAATCTTGAATGTTTCATTTGTCCAATAGAAAATGGGAAGTCCAGCCTTGAAGCTAGTCTCACCCCCCCCCCCCCACAAACAGAAGCTAGTCTCATCCCTCCAGAAACTAATCAAATCCCCCCCCAGAAGCAACTCCTAGTTACGTCACTAACTATGTAGGCCTATATCCTATAATGTAGCGAAAGAGGCATTTAATGGGAAGAAAAGACTGCTGTGTGGCAAAATTAATAAGAATTTAAGGAAAAGGTTGGCCAAATGTTATACGTGGAGCGTTGCTTTATATGGTGCAGAGAAATGGACATTGAGGAAGGAGGATGAGAAAAGATTACAAGCATTGGAGATGTGGGGCAATGGAAAAAGTAAGGTGGGTTGATAAAGTAAGGAATGATGAAGTTTTAAGAAGAATAGGGGAAGAGAGAAGAATCCTGAAGGTAATAGACAATAGGAAAAGGAATTGGTTAGGTCATTGTTTAAGAAGAGACTGCTTGCTTACAACTGCCATAGAGGGTGTTATAGAAGGAGAAAAAAGAAGAGGGCGTAGAAGAATGAAGCTGATAGATAGCATTCAAATCAGAGGGTGTAACGAAGAAACGAAAAGACTGGCATGCGATAGGACAGCTTGGAGAGCTTTTACCATTTGAAGACCTGCCTTAGGGCAGAACACCAAATAAAATAATTATATCCTATAATAAAATGTGTCTAAAGAAACTTAATCGTTCATGTATTCAGTTCTTTACACAATTTCATTCCCTTTTCATCTCTGCTTTTGTATTGACAGTTTTTTAGCAGAGTAGAGTGTCGGTTATTGGAACAACCAATACTTATATTTTTTGTAATAAGTCAATTTTCCGGACAGTTGAGCAACCGTTTTAAAATATTCCATTTTAATTAAAAACGAGTGCTTTTCACAAATAAGCGGCTTTGTCCACGATTCCCCTAAATTTTTCTTTGTAGAAATCGTAAGCGCATTCTGAGATCTGAGCAATAACGAGCAATGATTATGAGCAATCATTTAATTGTTTTCCTTGCGAATGTTTATTCACGTTGTAAAATTTTTCAGTTTTGGGTTTTCTTCAGGTGAAAACACGTTTCACTTTAGTAACTATTAAACTATAATAACCGAATTCATTGTGACACAGGACGTTTCATGACAATGATTGCCAGACGGGTTACACTAACAACCAGAATTTTACCGATCTGCAGAATTATTTATAATCTCTATCTCAGAATGAGTATGTGTCAGTTTACATTCACTGTAGTGAGACACGTCGCTAGCTCAGACAGTGTGTGGTCATGTCAAACTTTCCTAACATGTTTTAGCTATCGTAACGAACACTCGCTGTATACCGACAGCTGTTTATACCCGAGCATCGAAAAAACAAGCCAATAGCAAGTTCTCTTAGTCACTGAAAATCGTCTATTCGCAACCAATGCACGCAAGGACAGAGTTCTGAGAGAGAGACTTTGGCTAATTAGTTTCGTCACACTTATCTACTAAATGTTACTTAATAACCAGATGTTACACCGGTAGTACTTCGTAGATGGTAGCCTATAAGTTATCACACGATCGATTCAATGTCACCTATCAACCTATGAATAGGTGCATAATAGGTTCATATTAATGTACTGCGTTGCCGAGATTATTGTCGTCGTATAACACATTAACTGGTGTACCTGAGTTCTGACAGAGACCAGGGTTTTCAACATTTTAGGTGTACAGGTGGTGCCCGACGTACAGGCAAGTGCAGAGAGGATAAGAAAGTGCGGTGTTTCTGTTACAGACCTAACGTTGTTCGTCGGCATACCAGCAGGCTGCCAGAGACTATGAGTGCTGGACAGGAAGACAACCAAGAAAGCGTTACAAATAAAATGAAGAAGAAACGTGTTTAGGAAACTGATATATTTAAAAGGAGGGACCTTACAACCCAAAAAATAATTTTTTTTCTAGTTTCGGCTTTTTGTGACTTGTAAAAGACTGCCAAAAACTATTTTTGTCGATATCACAACATTAAAAGTAGGAGTGGGTGCAGTGGGAAACCTGGATGAGCTTAGTGCTTTAAGATTAAACTATAGTCAAAAATATAAAGTAGGATTACGGTAAATCGACAGAACGTGGGCGCGAAAAGGTGATAAAAAATTAAATGTATATGAAAAAAGACGAAAGAAGAAAAGTAAAATCAAGAAGATTATGTGAGCTGGACTGTGTTGAAGTGTAAGTTGCCCACTTAAACGAGTTTCCTGAAAAATTGTGTTTTTATTTCACATAGGTACCTTTTTCTCAGAAACACATAAAAGATGGAGACTTAAAATTTTTACTGTAGCTAAATTTCGTAAAACTTAGCTTTCGTAATTCTGGTATGAAACCAGAATTATGATGAACTTTTTTCTACAAAAAATGTAAATCTCTTAAAAAACAAATTTTGTGGACACTTTTAAAAAATAACTTTTTTAAAAATGACTCTAAAGTATAATTGTGCTTCCATTGGCAGGATAAGGTCTTAAAAGTAACCAGTAAACATTTCAGCACCCCTCTCACTTTTATAGTTTCTGAGAAAATATACATAAAAACACTAAAAATAACATGGTCGAGATAGGGTGTAAGGTCCCCTTAAAGCCTACAATGATACCGTTGTATCTACATGTTATGCTTCAGTTGGGTTCTGTACTATTTCAATGGATCATAAGTACTTCTTATTTTCTTTGCTTTCGCTTGCCTTTCGTCAAGACAACTGGCAATTCATTGTGACCAAACGATGGCATGAACGCTTAATAACTACTTTCAATGTACAGTTTCAAATAGAGGAAGTATTAAGTGTTTCTCACCGTGGCGTAAAATAAAAGACGTAATTCTTTTTTAAATTATGAGCAATAATTTTTGGCGGTGACTTCTAAAATCTGACGGGTAGCCAGGACCAGGATTTCGAAGTGAAATTAATTATTCGAAAGCGATAACAGAATAAATCTACGCTAGGCGTTCGGCCAAGCGTTGTACGGCGTTTCGTAAGGTGAAAAACACAATAAATTTACTTCTTGAATATGTTGAATAATTGAAAACGTTCTTTGTCAAGATCCTCCCTCGTCTTAAACGTTGTACTCGTATTTCAAACGCAATATTTCAGCCGGTGAATTTGTAAATTAAAAAATCCCGATATCCAAACGGATTTCCGTTGTCTACAACACGGCTCGTGAGAAGCAAGTTGCCTTTCACAAAAATTAATTTTTAAGCACCGTGACAATTTACTGATCGTTTAAAACGAAAACGCGTAGGTGCTTCAGAGGATAACAATTTTTAAGCGGGGGGGGGGGAGTGGTATGTTTTGCTGTTTTCTACGCCCATTCATAACGGTCCGTTGGTCTTGACGTTTGGGTTTTCGTAATTTACCTTCACGTACTTACGTACTTCTGTGCTATTAAAAAATTATAATTTAATATTCCTGTTAAGAATATATAGATAGACAGATAGATAGATAGCGAGAGAGAGAGAGAGAGAGAGAGAGAGAGAGAGAGAGAGAGAGAGAGAGAGAGAGAGAGAGAGAGAGAGAGAGAGAGAGAGAGAGAGACAGACAGACAGACAGACAGACAGAGTGTGTGTGGACAGACAACTGCGTGACGTAATCAGCTGGAAAAGTCATAAAAACTCGCTGGCGTCTGCACAATATGCTCGGAAATCATGAGCAAAATAATTAAAGGCAAGAAAAGAGCGCGTGTTGTTGGCGCCCGCGTACACTGCGGTCCCGTCTCCTAGCAACGTGGCTGTACTTCGCCATTCACTCCAGACCCTGCCTGCCTTATTGGAGACATTGATTTTCTTGCTCACCGCGGGGGAACAAGGTAAAGTCTTGGGATTTGCTAACACTTTCTACTATTTGCGAGGTTTTTTTGCCCAACCGAGCAGCAGCAGCCGTTGTCATCGTGGACACGACGCTGTAACGCGTCCGTTGTTTTCCTTACGAAATATTTATTTACGTTGTATCGTTTTTCAATGTTGAGTTTCCTTCACGTAAAAACGCGTTTCACTTTAGTAACTATTATAATAACCGAATTCACTGTGACAGAGGACGTTTCATTAACAATGGTGCCAGACAGCTTACACTAACAACAAGAATTTTACGGATCTCCAGAATGATTTATAATATCTCTTCTTTTACTGTGAGATAAAAAAAGAAAATAAAAAAAATTGAATAAACAAGATTTACTGCAAATTTTAATTACTCGATTAAAGAACCTTTATATTATTGAATTATTTATAAACTTATTTACATTAATTTGTACCGCGTTGTTTTCTGAATAAATGAAAAGGGAATTTAAAAATCCCGCCTACCTTGGGTTTAAAGGAAGTATAAGTATAAGCCTATGTGAACATTGTGTTTGGTAACATTTCTATTTAAGGGAAAGCTATGGACATAGTTACAAACCTTTTGAATGGGGCCATAAGAACCGTCATTTTCTTCTACCGACGTGACAATCCCTCCCTCTCTCTGTCTCTGCCTCTCTCTCTGTCTCTCTCTGTCTCTCTCTCTATCTCTCTCTCTCTCTCTCTCTCTCTCTCTCTCTCTCTCTCTCTCTCTCTCTCTCTCTCTCTCTCACACACACACACACACACACACACACACACACACACACACACAATTCACGATGAATAAAAAACAAAATTATAAGAATTCTGTGTAACCATAAAACAATATTATAAACATGCATTTCGTTTTTTACTAGTGTTCCTATGATTTCGATACTCCTCGTGGATTCGGACACCCACGATGTAGTCCTAAGCCTACTTGTATTTGAGATTTCAACTTCGATAACATATGACAATCTTCAGCAATACAGAATATGTGTAACTAGATGACTTAAATCTAACTATCAGCAGACGTCTTCGGTTAATTTAAGCTGTAAAAATTATAAGCTGTATTTTTAAAGTAGCTTTTAGATTTACGACAAATAACTGTGTTAACTGTATAAAGTTATCCGAGACTGTAAAGTATTACAATACTCGAACCATCGTGTAGGTGTTTCAGGGAGTTTCGTTGTTTTCGTTTCAACAATTACACCGTTATCGAAAATGTTAGCAAACGACTATCCGGATTTCGGTTGGTGTTTCCACGTCATTTATTATTATTTGTAAGACAATGACTGTGCGAATCGCACAAACATAAGGCCTACAATATACATTTATTTATACGTATACATTATTTATTAAACGAAGTACAATCGACACTGGCGTTCGCCCGAGCCAAGACTGAGTATGAATCATTTCTTCTGCAGTCAACGCCCAAAATTTTTGATATTTATAAATTCGCAGCGTTTTTTATTGTATTTAAAATTATGTTTATTTCTTACTGTAGGCCCATTTAAATTTATGTCTCTACATCTTGGATTCATTTTGAAAATAAACTACATTTGAAATTGACGAAATTATTCAGGAAACAGTAATAATTACTAGCAGTGTACAGTATTTACACAAACCTAAACATTTATTTGAAGAGTATGGCTACTGTAAGATTGTATGCAGAAGATTAGATATTAATGAAAGTTTTCTTCAAATGGTTCAAGTGTTTATTTGAGTTAAAAAAATTTAACTATAATTACGAAAATTATGTAATTTTTAAAAAGAAAGGCGAAAGATTAATATACATAAACTACATAAAGATTAATACAATAACATACAAAAATTAATGAAGATTAATATACAGAAGACTAGAACTATGGTAATAGGAAATTCAGAAGAGAAACACAGTATAGAACTTGATGGGAAATATTTAGAACAAGTAAAAAGTTATAAATATCTGGGAGTAGTGATTAACAGCAAAGAGAATTTAGAGGAAGAAATAAATGAAAGAGTACCGGAAACAGGAAGATTATTCAATAGTATTAAGTCAAGTTTCCTGGGTAAAAAAGAAATACCCACTAGGATAAAAACAGAAATAGTCAGAAAAATCATGAAGCCAGTATTAACTTACGGAAGCGAAACATTGACAACAAATGAGAGAATAAAAAGCAAGCTAACTAGTATTGAAATGAGGTTTCTTCGAAAAATAGAAGGAAAGACAAAAAAAGATAGAATTCGAGATGAAATATTTAGGAAAACGTTAGATATTGTTCCTGTAGCAATAACAGTAGAACAACCACAACTTAGATGGCTGGACGTGTAATGAGGATGGGGGAGAAAAGACTGGTAAAGCAAGTGTTTGAATCCAAAGAAATAGGTAAAAGAAAGAGGAGACGACCGAGAAAGCTCTGGAAGGATGAAGCCCGCACAGCTGCAGAACCGAGAGGAGTAAAATGGGAGAAAATAAAGAAGCTCGCAGGAGATAGAAAGAAATGGAGGGATATGTGGAAAAAGACGACCTCAGAGGACTCAACATAGCTTTACACCGAAAGGTAGAAAAGCTAAGGATTAAGTAAGTAATTAAGTTAAAAAGAAAGAAAAATACGAAATCAGATAAAAATTGCAATAAGATACAAAATACGAAACTCTACTTCTCTGGAGGATAAACGATTATTATTTACAAACTTTACTTAAACTAAGATTTAAAAAAAAACACTATATGTTTCTTACAGTTCTAAAACAAAGCCATTCTTAACACCGCTCGGATGGAGGATAAACGATTATTATTTAGAAAGTTACTTAAACTGTGCCGTACTGGGTTCGGCAGTGTATTATAAGAATTTTAAAAACGAGCGCCGCTGACGTCACGCACGGCCACACGGCTACGGTAGTTTGTTGTTGGCACACAAATGTTGTGCAGCTACGCAATACAGCTGGCGCTGCACAGCTGTTTCTGTACATTCCTGCATCCAGAGTTTACTTGGCTAGGCCGACACATGGAATCGGCCTCATTTCTGTTCTGTCCTCCAACCTGGTCATCTGCTCTCGACTGGCGGCTACCGTTTGTTCTGGACTTCCTCGGCTATCACTATGGTTGGCTAGATAAAGTGTAGCTCCAGGTATGTGCAAGTCAGCGGGTTCTGAAAATATTCTAACCCCAAATATATTTTTACGTTTCAGCCTCTATTATAAATTATACTTGTGTGTGTGTGTGTGTGTGTGTAGAGCAGTTTTCGATGTGTGCGTTAACGCAATTACAAAATTAAATTGATATGAGTGTAAATGTTGTGGGCTAAATTGACCTCAATAAAGAAAATACTAATGCATCTCGCACTCAGCTGTGTTTGGTGTTATTAACAGTTATGAAATACGTAATTAATTAATTGTCATATTTCAACGAAATACTTAAAAGGTAGTTGGTACATAAGTGAAATAAGTCACAGCTGAGGAGCTTAATACTGTTTAATATAAATTAGTGGCGATGTGTGTGTGCTGTTGATGTGTAAAGTTAGTGTTGGAAGTTAATGTGGACGCCCTATGTGGCGTATTTTCTTTATGACACCCTCTACAACCTATTGTATGTCCAGGTGCTCGAACAAGGGCGAGATGGGTGTCGGGTGGACGTACATCTGTCCACCCTAATGGCAGAGACAATCTTATAGCCACGATGCCGTCAGTCGAGGACAACTTAGGACTCTTCCAACGCTAAGCTGCACCCGGGACTTGTGACACGACTGTGACATCACTGATCCGCGCCTATACGGACTAAGTACACCGGACAATCCAGGTGGGAAAATTCTGATTATCTATTTCTCTCTCTACAACATGGTGAATGCACAGAAGCCGCCAGAAGCTCACTCGTGAAGTTCTGACCATTATACTCTAGCACAAACTCTCACGTTCAATTATGTTATTGCATGTGTGAACATTACCGCAGTACACCTAATGAAGTATCTTATAACTGTATAATGTGTAAGAAATTACACACATACACACACATCCGCAGTTTGCTGTAAGATCTAACTTTTATCTAATTAAGACCATTAGGGAGTTAATTATCTTGTGCTATCATGTCATCTGGTCATGGCTGAGTTTTAATCACGTAACGGGGGCTGTCTGATGCTTTAAATGAGAAACTATTTTCTTTCACACACATACTTAGCGCTTAATGATTAAAGTCAGGGTCGTTTAGCTGGTTGAGTCTCGGGGCGGTCACTTACATTCTCTGGTGTGAACTACCAAGGCAAATCTATGCTCAGGAGCTGAGATATTCAGTTTACGCTGTCATTTATATTTGTACATATCTATACATATTAGGGTGCATTCATTTACTGTAGTTGGAATGGGTTTATGAGGAAGTTAGTACTGAAATGAGGGATGTTTTGTTATTCATGTCGTATATGTGTTTGTGTGTGTAATTTTACTATATTTTGCTGGGGGAATATGTAATGGATTTAAAAAAGAGAAAAACCATAAATGTGCTTACTGAGACAACAGGCTAGCCTATTTGATACTATACAACACTTATGGATTAGTATTGCTTCTATGAATGAGGTTATTACTAACTTTGACTCATACATAATCAGGCAGAAATTTTGCAATTATGTTAATATCAAATTCACTTATTTTGTGACATTATGAATTAATTGATATACATATATATAAATATAATTCTGCCTTTAATGGTGTGCTCACACAATCAAGAACTTGTCATTTATGTAACATCTTACAGGTTTAATAAAGCACACGCTTGTTGGTTAAAAGACTTTCTTTTTCATTTGCAAGTCCTGTCATTCACCTGGGGGGACATGTCTGTAATTGTATTTGGGCCTTGCACACTTTTGCTTCCTCTAGGTTTTCCACCTAGTTCTAAATATGATGTCTCTCCCCTTTACAAAAAAAAAAAACTTAATAGAAATTAAATTAAATAAAATAAAATTTACAAAAAAAAAAGAAAACTTAGAAAATTAAAAGGGAGCTCTGCAAATGTAAGATCAGAGCGTAGAATAGAATATCGTAAAGGGGGGTTTCAAAACTAAGATAAAATAAAACAATATACGTCCCTTACGGTTTTAAAACAAAGCCATTCTTAACACCGCTCGGATGGAGGATAAACTATTATTATTTTCAAACGTTACTTAAACTAAAATAAGGAAAAAACAATATTTATCTCTTACAGTTCTAAAAAAAAGCCATTCTTAACATGGCTCAGACAGAGGATAACCGATTATTATTTACAAACGTTACTTAAACTAAAATAAGGAAAAAACAATATTTGCCTCTTATGATTCTAAAAGAAAGCCATTCTTAACATCCCTCGGTTGGAGTATAAACGGTTATTATTTACAGTAGTTACTTTAAGAAAACACAAACTCTAAAATAAAAAACACTATACCCTACATATTTTTAAATTATAAAATAAAGCCATACTAAACCCCATTCGGGTGAAGAATAAACGAACATTATTTACTGACGCTACTGAAACTAAGATACAAATACTCTGTATGTCTTGTTCAGTTCTAAAACAAAGCTGTTCCCAAAATCACTCGGATGGAGCGTTAACAAACAAAACCAGTGTATGTAAGATATTTTCAGTAATATAAAATTCTGAAGGGACTTGGAAGTTAAAATAACTGAATGTGAACTGAACAAGTGAACCACACAAGTGTAACAGGTATTGCGTGAAAAATAGAATTTAGAAACATGTACACGCATTTTACACTAACGCTATATAGCTCACCGTATTTCAAATTACGATTTGAAAATAAAACAACTGTGTATGATAAGCGACCAAGAAAACCATGTCTACGGACAGCGAATTCCGTGAAAAATTGAAAAATATCTGAGAAGCAAAGTTAACAATCGTTGACTAAAACTTTCGTGAAGTTCAGTCAATTTACTGAACAGTTTACGGCTATGTGTACATGACGAACTATTTACGTGTAGAGGGGAAGAGAAGGACGGCATTCAGAATATTAAACTGTCGAAAAATGGCAATAGTTATTGGAACACATTTACAACACTTAAAATATTAAAGAATTCAAAAAGCGCCTGTTTATCTATCTATGAAATCTTACTGCATCCACTCTAAGACATAGACCACCCTTTCTCCATCTCATTTCCTTTCAAGCGATGAGGTCGTGCGTGTCTATCTGACATGTTTCACTAGATTAGGTGAGGTTAATTTCTTGGATTTTGTTGTCCATGACGTGTCCGTTGATTAACTAAATATAAGTATGTCACTATCGACTCGGAACACAAAGTATTTTAATAAATACTTGATTGATTTAATTGAACGTAAATAAATTATACATACAACTTAAGTCCATAGTGGGGGGGGGGGGGTTAACGGTTTTAGACGAGAAAGTTCAACCGTGTCAACGTGCATCACATGCTGCTAAAGCCAAAATTAGCATTAACTGACCAACGTAAATAAACACAGATTAACCCTGTGTGTGGTACAGATTAACCATGGGATGATGGTCGCGTGTGCGCGCTCGCGCTCATTTACGCTTACGAATTTAGCTATAAATGATGAGTATTACCTCCGTGAATATATATTGGCATAACAAATTAAATTTACATTTAAAATTAAAAATGATTATTATAAGCAAATGTATAATGGTTAACTAAAATGTATAAAGAGAAAGGAGAGAGAGAGAGAGAGAGAGAGAGAGAGAGAGAGAGAGAGAGAGAGAGAGAGAGAGAGAGAGAGAGAGAGAGAGTGAGAGGGGGGAGACAGATAGAGAAAGTAAGAGAGTGAGTGGCAAGATAGAAGGGGAGTGACAGGGAGACAGAGACGTAGAGAAAGACTGATTCATAGAGACGGGGGGATAAAATAAAGTAGAAAGAGACAGGAGACGCGATAGGGAGAGAGAGAGAGAGAGAGAGAGAGAGAGAGAGAGAGAGAGAGAGAGAGAGAGGGGAGACAGACAGAGAAAGTAAGAGAGTGAGTGGCAAGATAGAAGGGGAGTGACAGGGAGACAGAGACGTAGAGAAAGACTGATTCATAGAGACGGGGGGATAAAATAAAGTAGAAAGAGACAGGAGACGCGATAGGGAGAGAGAGAGAGAGAGAGAGAGAGAGAGAGAGAGAGAGAGAGAGAGAGAGAGAGAGAGAGAGAGAGAGAGAGAGTAGCAGAGACAGGTAGGCAGATGAATATAAATAACAGTTTTTAAATCACGTAAAATCTTGATTACCTGCTACAGGAATAAACACACATTTTAAACTTTAATTTACGAAATAATTTAATTGATTTCAATCAAACCGCCTGTGTATTAACAACATATAAACGCTCAATAATTACGGATAGTGTACTGGAATTAATAACAGCGTTTATAAAACTGTCGTCGAGGATTATGCGGGTAGAAACAAGTTGGGAACTTCAGTTGTCTAAGCTGTGCAATAACAACTTTCCGCTTGCCCCACTGCCGCCACTTGCACTTTCCTAACGTCTATACATGTAGTAATTATACAAAAACAATTATTTCCTTTTCCACGTATTAAAATTATAGCGCCTGTCTGTCGTACGTATTACAGAAGCATGTCGCGTGTCTCAGGTTTTTCTATTCGACATTTTGAATGGCGCTATTTGTACTTACTTTATCTTGCCAGTATTTTAGTCGTAAACATTTATTCCATTTTCTGTTTCTGCCTGTATACTTTCTGTTTTGCTTTCGTTCAAAATTTACGATTTGTTTTCTTGGAATTTCTTTAAATGCTATCTCGTTGTCTCATACATATTAACTTTTCAGCTCTTGGGGAACTTTGGCTTTAACTAAAATTCACCTACTGTCTTGGATAATCCTCACCTCCTGCTGCCGATTTCCAAACCTCGTCTTACTCAAATCGTTTTCTATATTCTGCAACCATATAGAAGAATATAATTCAACCAAATATAATTCGAAATCAGGCGAGTGAAATTCCTAATGCTGAGGAAGAACAGAACACGTGTGATAATGCCTGCGAGCTTGATGACTTAATTGTCTAAATGTTTCATTATCATAATTATAAAATTATTATAAACTGTAATATTTTACACTTAATGAAAATGTATAAAGAGAAAGGAGAGAGGAAGGGATAGAGAATGAGGGAGGGGTGGGAGAGAGGGGGAGAGAGGCAGACAAACAGAAAATAAGAGAGTGAGTGGCAAGATAGAAGGGGAGTGACAGGGAGTCAGAGAAGTAGAGAAAGACTGATTCATAGAGAGGGGGGTAAAGTAAATTAGAAAGAGACAGGAGACGCGATAGGGATGGAGAGAGAGAGAGATAAATAGATAAATATTATCGTGAAAATAATAAACATGTTGCTTATCATCTTGTCCTGTATTATGTTATGTACGTTTAATTTCTTTAATTCTATGTGTATTAAATACAGTTAGCTTATTATATAACCAGATAAATCGCCAGGTGTTGTGTCAAAACCAGGTGTTGTGTTCAAAATGTATTGTTACGACGGTCTATTCGATCGTCGTAGGTATAGTGGAAAACAAAATAAGTACAAGACACCAATTAAGTCACTAATCATCAGCTTTAATTTTCACAGTTAAACAGTTCGTAATTAACAACACAGTCTCTTATAACAAATCAAATGAAAATTGTTCACACGCAATAAAATGTCACTAACATTAAACACAATTGTATTACAATTATACCGCCCTATTATAAAACACAACACTACTTTACTTGAACGCACTGAGTTATGTCGCCCGATAATAACTCTCGAATCGCAATGTAAATATATCGCTGCTATACTGAAAATAAGGCCGCTGCCGCCTTGTATTTATATCTCCGCTCACAAACCAGAAGCTTCCAAACTGCGTCTTATCTCTAAACTACGACGTAATCAATTTCTGCCTTGACACAGTCCGCGACTGGCGACTTCGATAAAACTCTCGCGGATGCGTTGACAGTCACGTATGCCACATACATTAGAGCGAGATTCTGCTGGCACATTCGACAAACACGTAGATTGTTCTGTGATGTCGTAACACTGCCTCCTTCTTAAGCCTGTTCGTCCTGAACTGGCAAACCGTCTCTGAAGTAATACTCAACCAGGCGATCTAGGTGGACGTCCTTGCGAAAGATAATTCTCCGGTACTTCGAATTCAGTCTCGTGTGATCCGAACATCACGTTCCCAGGAATGCGAGTCTTCCGCTCAACCACTAGTTTTGCTGGAATCACTCACGTTGCGTCATGTACTGATGACCTAAACACCACTGGCTGATCCAAGTTTGTTTGGTTCTCGTCAACAACCTCTTGCGTAACCTCATCTTCAGCCACTTTGCCCTCGGGCGCTTCTATCAGCTCAGGAACAAGCAAGAGTTTTGTCTCGACACCCATAGTTGGCTTTTCAATCACTTCTTTTGTTGTTACACTTATTTGTATTTCCTCTGCTAGTTCTTCCTCCATTTCCGCTTGCAATAGGGAGGGTTCCTCTTGACCAGACCTGTTGACTTTTTCTTCGATTAATGCCACTCGCTTAATCAAATGGTTTGGCTGACCCTGACATTTTAGCCATGCAAACTTTATCTTCTCATATCCAACCTTCTGGACGTTCTCTATAAACTCCACAACAAATCCGTAGGCATTCATAATGTCCGTGCCAAGAATCACTTCATCAACAATGTCTGGAACAAGCGTTTGGTGGCTAAACTCCAGAAGACCCAGACGTACACGTACGTCTATCTTTCCTAGCACCTAGACGGGGCTTTCAGTCACAGTCTGTATTGTACAAGAGCTAATTAGAGGCTCGCGGTTGGTGACTAAGTCAGGGCGCACAATGGACACTGTTGCGCCCGTGTCAACTGTAAATGATGTTGGTTTACCTTCCGCAAATCCACTAACGATCAAGTTTCCACTGGTCTTATGTAGCGTGGAAACTGTGTGCTGTTCTGGGGCTTTACTTCTCCAATTGGTGTGATCACTCTCTTTTCTCGGTATCTTCTTCTCCCAACAGTCTACCTGTATATGACCACGTTTTCCACATTTGTAACATTTCGGTCTTCTGTCTTTTTCAAATCGTTGCGACTCTCTTGAACTTTTGAATTGTTTGTCCGACAACATTGTTTTTCTGCACCCATAGTAACGGCAATGTGATACAGGGGATCTTCTGACTGCAACGTGATGGCACAAACCCATTAATGTAGCGGGACGCTGACTTGGCACATTCAAACTCTAGGGCGTGAACAAGAGCTTCTGAGCTATCTCGGTGTCTTGCCATTCGTAACACTTGCTGAAGTTCATAATCTCCGATGCCATCAATAAATGTCTGCACCGCAAACCTTATTCGGAAGTCTTCTGGTGCTTAAGGATAGGCAAATGTAATCAATCTGTTGATACTTGCTTCAAACTCTTGAAGATTCTCTCCGGAACGTTGTCGTCTTGTTCTCAACTGAGCGTAGTACACCTCTCGCAAATGTTTATCACCGTAGCGTAATTCTAGAGCTTTTATCGACTCGGCATAGATCTTTTGGCTGTCAGGTGGCACTTTCTGTAGTAGTTCTGCCTCGGGTTCTTTTAATGTGAGAACGAGTGAGACTGCCTTGTCTTTCTCTCTCCAATTATTTGCGCATACAGCAGCTTCGAATTGGCGTAAATACGTCGCCCAGTGCGTGCTTCCATCAAAGTTTGGGGTCTTGACATGAACTGTACCAACCGCAGGCGAGGTGACCTTCTCTATTGACTTATTTTTTGTGTCTTTTTCTGTCTTTATCATTGGTACAATCTGTTCACAAAGTTCTTTTGGTTGTAACTTCAAGCACTGCTCGACTTCATTTTTAATCTGCTCTTTTATATTTGCAATCGAGTCTTCTATTTTTGTTGACATAGCTTTTTCCACACTCGTGACTGATTTTTCTACTTCAGCTATTTTATTAGACATCGATTCTTCAACACTCGAGTCAGATTTTTCTACTTCAGCTATTTTTAATGTCATTGATTCTTGTGCCTCCGATATTTTAGTAACTTGTTCGTTAAGCTCACCTCGTAGGAGATCCAATTCTGCGGTACTATGTTCTTGCATCTCTTTCTGCTCCTGTATTAATGCTTTGATGTCTTCTGTTTCACGGTTCCGTTCCTCTGTCTCCTGCTTACGTTTTTCATCCTGTCGTTTTTCTGCTCAATCCTGTGTCTGCCGCAGCAGTGTTTGTAAAGCTTCCATCATCTGACTGGCAACCATGTTTACTGATTAATTACGAATTACACTCGTCTTGTACAAACTGTCCACTCTTTCCACTGTTAACCGTTCTATCCCACTTCTGACACCACTGTTACGACGGTCTACTCGATCGTCGTAGGTACAGTGGAAAACAAAATAAGTACAAGACACCAATTAAGTCACTAATCACCAGCTTTAATTTTCACAGTTAAACAGTTCGTAAATAACAACACAGTCTCTTATAACAAATCAAATGAAAATTGTTCACACGCAATAAAATGTCACTAATATTAAACACAATTGTATTACAATTACACCGCCCTATTATAAAACACAACACTTTACTAATAGCCTCTTGAACGCACTGAGTTATGTCGCCCGATAATAACTCTCGAACCGCAATGTAAATATATCGCTGCTATACTGAAAATAAGGCCGCTGCCGCCTTGTATTTATATCCCCGCTCACAAACCAGAAGCTTCCAAACTGCGTCTTATCTCTAAACTACGACGTAATTAATTTCGGCCTTGACACAGTCCGCGCGGCTGGCGACTTCGATAAAACTCTCGCGGATGCGTTGACAGTCACGTATGCCACATACATTAGAGCGAGATTCTTCTGGTACATTCGACAAACACGTAGATTGTTCTGTGATGTCGTAACAGTATTTTCAAAACCAGGTACATCAAACTTAAAATGTTAATTTTCTTGGAAAATATTTAAAATCTCAAAAATAGCGAATTTGTCTACATATGCTAGATGTAAATGATTCAAAAATTGCAAATTTTCAAAATTTTAACTCTTAAATTAACAAAAAAAAAGTTTTTTGTGTTTCCTGAAAAATGTTATTTTTATGATGTATCTGGTTTTGCAACTAAACGACTCAATACGCTCTTCGTCAGTGGCGCTAGGGACACAAAAACACTCTCACGTTAAAACGGCAACTTGATTTAATTAAGTTCATTAAATTGTAATAACATTTTTAGGGCAAATTTGTACGTCTAAAAGAACAGCCGAATCATTGACTGTTTTCTGCGCGTGACAATGACACGTAAGCAAGCGTAATTTAAATTTCCCACAAACATAAGTTCAAATGACGTACCACACCAACGTAACAGTTATGAATGAGTAACATTTTGAAGTGACACATTATTGACTGCACGGATGCTGGAGTATATACTTCCATTAGTTGTAACCTGTAGATTAAAATTTTGTTACAGTTATCCAATAAAAAAATCGTCCTTCCTAGGGGGAACAATGTTCTTCAAATGTATTATAACAGTACAATTTACCAATTTATATAATGTACTGAATTCATGGGTGTAATCGTAATAAGAAGATGATACGTTATTTAAGTTATAATTGTTTCATTATTTTTATTTATTAAACAAAACTTTCATTTCGCACATTAAATATTGACTCATTATTATATCGTTTGTGCGAATCTTTCGTACACAACTAATTGCTAACATTTCTTACATTTCCTTTCTGATCGCTCATAATTTTCTTCATTCTTACCATGTGCTGAAATACACTTCCGTAACAGAATATTTTTTTAGCTTTGTAGTTGGTCGCATAATCGGATACAGATGAACTGCCTTAGAAACACGTCTATATCCAGACTTTTATGTGCTTAACTGGCTCGATGTTTTAATCGTAGTACTGAGTCCTAAGTAGTCTCTGCCCTTCGACTTCCACTTGCTTTCTTCTGTGTCCTTGCATTTTCACTAAGGTATGAAGTGTTCGCTTGATCAGCCGTTCTCACAATCATAACATTTCTTTCTCTCGTTTTTAACACTCCTAAACATATTATTAATAGTTGAAATCTTCTCACAGACATAAATAACATTTTCAAAGCTGATGCATATTCTACGCTTTCAAGTATGGGATTCTTAATTATGCAACAATTCATTTGATACTACTACCTTCCAATCTTAGTTTACCGGTCTGAAGAGAATAGTGGTATACATCCTATTGCTGGTAATTGCTCTTAATTATACTCTTTTGTAGATCTACTTTTTCTTACGCACTTTTGCTAAAATCACATGCTATCATATAAGCCTTCTTTATATTATATTTCCGTGGAGATTGCAATTTTTTTCATTTACCTCTTATTTTTAACATATTATTATTCCTTATTATTTAATTTCTTATCTTATTAATAATTACTACAGTAATATTCTCATCATAAATATTTACATGAGGGCGTTGAGTGCGGTTTAATTCACACCCTCCTTAGTTAACTATTGTTTGTCGTATACAGGAAATACATTGTTCCTTTGGCCGTAGTCGCCGTGTTTATCATTGTTCTCACCCTCGTGTTAACATTCCATTGTAACGCTGCGGCTGTGTGATCACCTGACGTGACTGCATAACTCACCTGTTCCATACTAGTAGTTTGTTGTATGCGGCTTACATTCACAGTTGAACATATTTTTGTGCGTCGTTTATAATAATAATCACCGTAGTTTTTATAATTATAATTGTGATTATTGTCATTATAATTAAAGTTTGCTCGATACTTACTGTGCGTATTCTCGCCGCAAATGTTGTTTTTCCAACGTGTTACTGTTTTAATTGCTTTACTGTGAGTTTGCAGAGCGAATTGGATATTCCTATCACTAAGGTATGATTGTTTATATTCTACTTTATATTCTTCCTTAGTGTTAATTATCTCACTAGAATTATCATCCTTAATTACGAACGTCTATTCTCTCTTACTTTCAATGATTATGGTTTATTCACATAACATTGTTTCAATTGTAGTTTCTACTGCCGCTATGCGCGTATTAGTGTCGTCAATTTTATCAGATAACTGCATCGTGCTATCGGTGATTTCTTGTTTTAATTCGCTAAGTGTATTATTTAAATCTTCTTTTAAATCCTCTGTTGCTTATTTATATTTTTATTTAATTCGTCCTTCAGCTGGACATGGTCTCGTCTTAGCTCATTTAAATTTGCTGTCAGATTTCCGGTTTGCTTATTTATTTTCTCATTTAAATTTTCTGTCAGATTTTCTGTTTGCTTATTTAAATTTTCTGTCTGTTTATTTAAATTTTCTGTCTGTTTTGTGCTTAATTCATCTACCCAGGCACGCATCATAGCTTGAAGCGCTTCCATATCTAAGCTTCCTGGTGCTGCCGTGTCGAATTATTTATATTTATTTATTATTTATTATGTTTCAGAATATTATTATTATGGAACCGAATTACTACTTTTATTTATTTAAAATATTATTATTATTAATTATTGTTATTCTTAATATTACAATTACACCTTTACAATGATATTATTTCGTTGAGCGCCAGTTGTGTCTTAATACACGACAATTAATAAAACATACAATTAATGTTTAATATAAATAATTAATATCACATATAATATTTTTCATTTAACACACATTTACTTTTAAAGCAACCATTTAGCTACAAAAAAAATTTTAAATAATCAAATGGTCGGGATTATACCCCACGTTGGGCGCCAAAATTTATATAACTACAATTTACCAATTTATATAATGTATTGAATTCATGGGTGTAATCGTAATAAGAAGATGATACGTTATTTAATTTATAATTGTTCCATTATTTATTTATTAAACAAAAATCTTTCATTTCGCATATTAAATATAGACTCATTATTATATCGTTTGTACGAATCTTTCGTTCACAACTTATTGCTAACAAATTACATACACAAGTTATACATAAATCTTATTATCTAATTTTAATTAATTAAATATTTATTTTGCTCTCGGCTTACTCATTGTGTGCTCATCTTTTTGCAATTGCTGATTAGTTTGCTTCAATAATGAGTTTACTTGTATTCAAATTTCTTTTATATTAATTTGTTTTAACTTTCTACTGCATATGCATTCTCCTTTATCATCAAGACTTTAATAATTACGTTAATTCAAAAAAATATTTCTCTTATCATTTACGTTACTCTCAATTACTAACTTTAATAAAAGAAATCTTATTCTAATTTATATTCTGCTTTTACGTTTATGTACAATTTATTTATTTTAATACTGGTTGACTGTCTTTCATTAAAACTTTCATTAGTGTCTTTCAATGTCTATAATTACGGTGGTTTTTATAACCTCATTTGACGTGGTTAATCATCCGTACGTCCTCCATTGGTCCTCTGGTCGGATTCTCCTTGTCCTTCTGGTCGTGTCCTCCGTGTCCTTCTGGTCCTCTGGTCGTGTTCCACTGCATGTATTGTTTAATAGTCGTCTCGCCTCACATCATATGCTGCCGGTGTGTCCATAGACCTCATCGTATGTACTCTGCTGCTCTGGTTGGACATCTAGTTTGTCCTGTGACTCTTACTATAGATGTGAATTAGCGTCGTCGACTGACATAGCCTCCTGTGGCAACGGTTGAATCGAGAAGAAAAAACTTTATTAGCACGACCCGGTATTTATAGTCAGGTCGTGCAAAAACTCATGTCTGAACAATATTTAACCTGTCAGATTCTGTCGAAGCGTCACTTCTCCCACTCTGGTTCAATTCACAATTTTCGCCTAACTTCGCGAATTACGAAGTTTGTTTCAGATCACTCGATGCTCAATCGATCACTAATTTTTATATGTTTACTATACGTAAATTACACTTTTTATGTTAATCACGAAAAGAGTTATTCATTTTTTTACATATAGTAATTCCACCTTTCGTTACATCGGTGCGGTCTTTTAACACTTTATTCACCTTTAATTTCTATACACTTTGGTGTCTTTTGTTTTTCCCTATCGTACATAGTTTTCTTATAATTAAAATAAAACGTACAACTACTCTACTTGAAAAGGGTTGGTTACATTCAGGAACGGACAGGCTTCACACACACAAACAAGATACGCGTGTACACAACGCTAGCGACAGGTGTGTCGAAAATGCATGTCCATGCATGAATTCTGCGCGCCCTATTTTTAAGTACGATCCAGGTTATGCAATCTGACTCATGTTTATTAATTCATATTTATTAATTTTTATTATTTATTTCATTTATTTTGGCAATGCACAGTACCGTTAATGGTTGTACTGTTGCAGTATGTAATTGATAAAAATTTTAAACACCAACTTAATATTTACAATCGACAATTTCACATGTTTTCTCTCACTTTTTAAGAAGGATAAGACATTAACGAGGACAAAAGACTTGTACAGCAATATCCATAAACATCTGATAAATCTCGGCTTGGGAGCGTAAGCCTTCCAGCAAATACGGTAGGTTAACAAAATGTTTTAGAAGAGTAGAAGCGAACAACCATCCGACGTCTGTCACCCAAGGCCTTCACTACATTTTAAACAGCAGTACGTCAATTTTCTCAGCCAACTGACGACGTACGCCAGGAGTGAATTTAGAATTTGGTCTGGGGGGGGGGGTGCTGTCGAGTCGGTTTCACACAAAAGAAAAAACAAGTTAAGACTAATCGATATTACAATCTATAAAGTGGCTGAAAAACGTGTGATAACATACTGAAATCAATCCGATTAAAGTAATAATACAATATAAATGAGCTATATTGAAACCTTGTTTATAAGATACTTATTGACTTAACTGATTTTCCTGTATTTCATATTTCAAACGTACACGCAAATCCTGTTTAATAAACTTGTTTGTAGACCTGTATTCCTGTATTTTTAAAAGGGTTACTACTGTATCAGCGTGCACAGCTGAGAAATTAATACAACAGCTTAAAAATTAAAAGATTAACAAAATTTCTTGTCAACTTTTGACCCTCTGGGGGGGGGGGTCCGGTCCCGTTCGTTCCCCTCCCGTAAATACGCCCCTGATTTAAGCGACCGGTGCTAAGGTTTTTATGTGGCTAAACAACGAACGAGTGTGAAAAGTTAAGAGCAATTGAAAATACACGATTACGATTAATAATAATAACAGACCAAGGCATACACCGCGCGGCTTTTGTGTTTAGTGTGGCCAGTACAACGCGCCGCCAGCCGCTAGTTGCGGTATTCACAGCCAGGAGGCGCCACTGTTATCTCAGGCCTTAGACCATATATACCACTAACGTGATATAGACACGGCCTCAGCCCCACTCCTGGGCAGAGCGGTGAGACCAACATCTCCAGCGGCCTGTGACGTCAATTGTAGGCAAAACATTGTTATTACTGTAGCAGCAGTCGAGTATTTTGTGTTTTGTGGAGTTTATTATTTTAATTATTTACAAAGATTTTTAACTTTTTTTTATAATTATTGATATTATCAATATGGTAACCTCTTGCTGTGCTTATAAGTGCACACAAAGACATGATAAAAATAAAGAAATATCCTTTCATAGGTAAGTACATTTTCCTCACGTTTGGTTTTGAGGTTAGATTATGCAGTTGGTATTTTGATACCTAATTAAGTATATTTTATTTATTAGAAAATTATTATTTCTTAACAAAATAACTTGTCCACAGTTTTCCAAAAGATATGGTTCTACAAAAGAAATGGAGAGATAAATTTAGTCCCAAAAAAGGTTCTCGAATCTGTTCTAAGCATTTTTCAAATGAGTGTTATGATACAAATCCTTGGAGCTCCAAAAAAAAAAAACTAAAAGACGATGCTGTTCCAACTATTTTTGAATTCTCTGACCATTTATCAAAAACAAAACCGGCAAGAAAACCTCCAATAATGAGGAATAATAATAATTGTAGAACAACTAGGTAAATGCATACGAATACGAAGAAATCAAACACTAATAATAATGGGTACCTACCTAGTACCTGATTGTTTACTGTAACTGTTATTAATGGGTACCTACTGAGTTAAATTGTATAATTAATGTTAGGCATATTTGGAGGATTTATTTGTCTGTGTTTTTTTAGAGCAATTGAAAACAATTCAGGGTGTGTAAATGAAAACAACAGTGACAGCACTGGCACTTGTGAGGCTCAAGACGCAGTTGTAGGAACCAGTGCAACTGTTGAAGGGGAACCTGCTTCCAAAAAAAGGAGAGTTTATATTGGAGATTTCAAAGAAAACCCTTTATCAGAAAGAGAGCAGCAGTTTAGAGCTTCTGTCAAGAAAGTTATGTTTAGAAAAAACCAGCTTATTCGTAGTTTACGTATACCCGGCTCAATAGACGTGTAAGCAATCTGGATACCTTATTAATGCACTTAAAAAGAAAGCATCTGATGTCTGACGAAACTTCATTGACACTTACCGTAAGTTCAACAGTAAATTTAACCTTTTTTTTAGAAAGTCCGCAATACATTTGTCCATATTATTCATATAACTAGTACACGGTTATACGGGGGCTCACGGGTTTTCTGCCTACAACTGACGTCACAGGCCGGATTCATGTTGGTCTCACCTAGAGAGACTGGGGGCGTGTCTATGGTCTAAGTCTCAGGCGGATACTCAGTTCTGCCTCACGACGCTGAGTGGGAGCCTCCGCCGGGACCACGAGCGTATTAATCGCCCGCGATATTCACTAGACCACCTGGAGGCTAACACGCTTACGATTACTTCTGTAAAATTATCAGTGTCTCACTTCACAGAAGCACACACATAATGGTTGCGACCGTTCTTCGTTTTCCTTCCTATACAGTCTTCTCCTTAAGGTACTCTTTACTGGCCTTTCGGGCGACACGTTTTCAACACGACTTAACCGTGCAAGTCTCTAAGCTTTTTATAAGCTTTTCTATAAATTCTGCTAAGTCACATGAGACCTCTGAACACCACCGATCACCCTCACTCACTGGTTCCAAGAATTACTTCCTTCGACTTTTCTTCTAATATTATTGATGATGTTTTACCATAATCTAGCGACCTTACGATCTGACTGATAATCTAGATTAGGCTATTATTACTGCAGAATGTGAATTCTGCGTGTACTGGTTTGTTTAATTTCTGGTGAAGAGTTGTTAAGTGGAGACTTTACACCCTAACTCGGCCATATTACTTTTAGTGTTTTATGTACCTTTTTCTCAAAAAGTGTAAAAGATAAGAAGCTGAAATTTTTTCAGATTACTTTTAGAGACTTTTTGTGTCTATGAGAGCAGAATTATACTTTGGAATCATTTCAAAAAAAAGTTTTGATTTTGTAAAGAAAAGTCTCTAAAACATTTGCTTTTTTTAACACTTTAAAATTTTTTAAATATTCTGTGTAGAGTACATTTCATATTAATTCTGGTTCCACATATGTAATCCGTGGAACATTTACATCTGTAGAAAGTTTCAAGTTTTTATCTTTTGTAATTCCTGAGAAAAAGGTTCATACGTGAAATGAAAACACAATTTTTCAGGAAACTCGTTTAAGTTAAAGAAGATATTTTCAATGCATTCCTGATAAAACAGTAGGCAACTTACACTTCAGAACAGTCAAGCTACATAATCTTTGTGGTTTTTCTTTTCCTCTTCCTTTATTTTTTCTTTCTCATTTATTTCCTGTTCTTTTTTCATATACACTGAATATTTATCAGTTTTTCGCACCCGCATTCTGTCGATTTGCCGTAATCGCACTTTACATTTTCACTATATTTTAATCCCAAGGCACTAAGCACATCCAGTTTTTCCACTGCATCTTTATTAAGTGATATAACTGCATTATATACCCCTACTTTTAGTGTTTCGATGCCGACAAAAATAGTTTTTCCCAGTCTTTATCAAATCACCGCGTTGAATGATAACTTTGGATTCTGGGTCTTCCCCAAACAGCATTTACTCAAAACGGTTTCATTAGAGACATATTTAAAATTTGGATTTGTTTGATTTAAAACTGCTTCAGGAAGGGACTGTCTGTGTGTATAAGAATCTTTGATCACTTTAGCTCGAGTATAAACGAAGCAGGCTTGAAGAATGTTCAAACTCGTGAGCCAGAGCGCAGTAAGCCTAGAGAATTAACAAAACGTTTCTGTGCACGAGTCATTTTATTTTTTTTTTAGTGAGATTACTACTTTTTAACATGGACATGTTATATATCTTTTTTTTCAGAACATTCCACGCTATAATAATGAACAAAAAATTGAAAATGGCCAAGAAATTATTTTTTGGGTGTATGAGGTCTCACCTTAAGTTAAAGGAATATTGCTTGAAGATAATTTAAATAAGTCTTGTAATCGTTTTATTGTTTCTCGGTCTATAAATATACGGTATACCGAATACGCAATATCAGTGGCATAACGGTTAAGCAATGAAACGACTAATGGAGGTAAATAGTAACAAAATACGCCCTAAGAACACGTACAGTTATTTTAGTAAATACAACAATACTGATAAAATTCTTTTATCAATTTCACTTCGGTTTGCTTGAAAGTTTACCACATACTCTTTAGTGCACAACGATCGTACGGGGTCCAACATACGTTTACATGTGTTTACTGCATACGATTCAATGTCAGTATTACTCTCCTGGTTGACGAGATATCTGCGGGCCGAGTGGGACCAACGTGCTGCTTAATTTTCAAACAAAGAAATTAAAAAAACATTTCTCAATTTGTGCGAAATTTAAAAAATAACTTAAATTTCGACTTGACTTTGGTGCGAAATAACGCGGGGCGTGTCTTCATACTGTAGCAGCTTGAACTAGTGTCGTCTGATTCAACGCTCAGACGTCTCACTTCCATATTATTGGCACTGATCAGTTCGTCAGCATCGATACTGCCTTACCTATCCCGTAATCTAAGCTTAGCGTAAATTATTTGTGATTACTTTTCTAAAACTATAGTGCGGCCTGCATGCCCAGTATATTTATTTTTTCAATTACTTTCATCTGCAGAGGAATATTTTCAGGATCCTTCACTAGCGTAGGCATATAACAGTGGATAAATCCAAAAATTAAGTACTATCCAGAAGCTTCCTACACGATCCACACGAAGATGCGAAAACCGTGTTTAGCTCTCCTTTTAATTTAAGGAAATCTTTCCTTTTTATTTTTAACTGTAACGGCACTAGGCCGCTACGGCTAATTAACCTAGAGGAAGCGAAAAGTGAGCTGGAGACCAAACAGAGTGACAGGATTTGCAATCAACATTCTTTTAACAAGTAACAAATTTATTAAGTTAAGTTGGTGACACAACACTCCAGTATGTTATCCTTTTACATAAAGTCATTAATTTATATTGTTGCAAAATAGACATAAGTCATGCCTATATTAATGTGCAGACCAGCATACCCCATAAGGGAGAACACGCGAACATGCTTACAGTTGAAATAACGAAGCAATTAAGTTAACTCCACCCCTTAATGAAAACA
Source organism: Magicicada septendecula (assembly GCA_034769895.1). NCBI lineage: Eukaryota > Metazoa > Arthropoda > Insecta > Hemiptera > Cicadidae > Magicicada > Magicicada septendecula. Next base: position 270,233,108 of record CM068376.1, read on the forward strand.
TGAATAACCCTTCATACTAATTATAATAAATAAGGGTAATACAGATCAGACTAGAAATAGTTTAAGGGAGGAAACCATGTTCTAGCAAAACAATTTAACTACCCCCTCACGGTGTATGTCAGACCAGTTACAGGGTAGTCAGTTACATTTTTTTTTTTTAACAACTTGAGTTCTTGTGATTTGAGGTATTGTAAGTTCTTAACACAGATGTTTAATGTGAACACAAGGGTAGCCGGTCTGTGGAGTTGATGCTGATTGGAGAGTGATAATTAAAACGTTCCCACCTGTGCTTTTGTGTAGAAGAACTCAAGCGGTACCATGATGAACAGTGTGCTAGGAGTGTTGCAAATCGTCCCTGGATTGTGATGATTGTCCACTGGCTCTCGTTCCGGGCAGATCTGGGTCCTTAGTGTGTTCGGTTGGATCAGCATTCCTGGGTCTAACGGCTTCGGGGAGCATCCTGATGCACTGGTCTGCGGGTAGTCACAGGTGTTAAAGTGATTACCGCCCTTTTTCCTTTCTCGTGGCTGGTGCAGAGACCCTGAACGTCTCTACAAGATTACTGACGCATGGTAAAAAGATCTACACGCAAATCCTGGGCCGTCAGACCAGTGGAACGTTCTCCTCAAGGTTGGCAGAGAAATGAGGACTAGGCCTGAATTAGTTGGTCCCACATCCTGTATAAAACGACCTGTCCCAATTTGCAAAAATAAGCTTTCGATTAACCTGATTATGAACAACGGACCGCGAGCAGCTAATATAGCGGCAGCTCACTCGATCGCGTCGCCGGAGCCGGAAGGTTGACAGAAGGCACTGGCGGCACTGCTGCCAACTGCGCTGGCAGCACTGAACGCATCCAACCGCGCCGGGAAATTCAAACTCCGGCACATAAGCTATTCAAACTTTTCCTTTTCCTACACAAAGTAGGTTACTCTGAATGTATTCCAATACAGATACTTAACAAGAGCACGTTTCATAAACCATGTGAAAATTATATTTAAAAAAATGTTTAATACTCGAATATTCTTGACTCGCTTGTGGCGAAAACAATAGGCATTATCTATCAACTGTTCTGCACAATTCCCAAAATGGAACTTTCGGAATCGGTTAATATTTTTGAGTTACTGTTGGCAACAACTTGGACGTTCCTACCGGATTTCTCCTGGCTAACCAATAAAAAATAATATAAAACCTTTTACAGATTTTACTATTTAAACTAAACTTTATGACAGTACAAACTACATTAATATTGCTTGCAATTTACTTCATGTGATTCAGCAAAATAAAAATGTGTAGAATCACATGTTATAATTTAGTAGGCCTAAAGTTACTGTACTGTTAAATCCGTGTCCAATTTATTTATTTATTTTTGCGGAAAAAACGTGTCAGTATTTCTGTGTCAACCTATCGCCGCACGATCGCGCCACTTCTGCATTACCCTTATATTAAAGTAAAAACGCCATTCCTTTTTTGAAAACACTTAAAACAATATCGCAATCCTTTCATCGTGACTAAATTTTGCATTTCATTTACCTCTCCTTTGTCGCTGGATATTTCACGGTTGTCCTATTCTGTAATGTTTTTAAAAATTACGTGTTATAGATAATTTGAAAAGTTGGTCAAATTGGTTTAGTCTTCATCCCCTCTTGCAATCTGTTTTCAAAACCATTTTTGACCCCTTTGTATTTTTTGTGTAGATAAAAACGACTTAGAATACTTATATTAATTTAATATAAGCAGTTCTACGTATTGGGTTTATATACTACTGAAGTCTGTATTTTCTATTGTGATAAACAATACAATAACAAATAATAAACAATACAATCCTACAGTACCTACAGTAGCATATCTAGAATTTAAATGGGGGGGGGTCCGGTTAAGTTGGCTTCATGCAAAAGAAAAAGCACTTGACGCTTCAAGTGAAGACTAATCAACATTACTATCTTTGAAGTGGTTGAAAAACGTGTGATAATATCCTGAAATCAATCCAACTAAAGTAAACGTTAATAACACAATAAAATAAGCGTTATTGAAACATTGTTTAGGAGATCGTCATCCTTCAATAAGGATGAATCACTCATTGACTGAATTGATTTTCCTATAATTCATATTTCAAACATTTACGCACATGCTGTGTTATAAACCTGTTTGTATATTTAAAAAAGGTACTATATTAGCGTATAGGCCTACAGATGAAAAAATAATAAAATAGTCTAAAAATTAAAAGATTAACAAGATTCGTCAATTTTTTTTACGCTCTGGGGGGGTCCGATCCCGTTCGTCCCCCTCCCCCTTAAATACACCCCTGAGTACCTAGGTCTATAATAACGCTACTTCTTTAAGTACGATTTCGGTTAAGCAGTGATCGATTAAGCAAGGACCCGTTATATTTTCAAAATATCACCGTGGTTTTTTATCGTCGTCCCTGCCATCACCAACGAAAACATCCGACACCAATAAATTCTGCTAAGCGCAAGAGCGTAATTAACGGTTTAGCAATGTGGAGGCTGACGACATAAGGGGGTCCACGTAAGTTTCCAAGTTTCAGCAACTTGCATCCAGTTGTAATGTTTACACATTAAATCCCGCTAAAATTGCTCTTTTTCTGGGGTCGCAAATTTAAGTGGACGATAGCGAGGTCTTCAAGCGTTAATCAAAAGCAAAGTACCAAACCCTGTGTATGTCCTTTGCACAGCGCGTAATTGGAACTTGGTAATTAATGATTCAGTTAGCGATGTTTCAGAAATTCGTAGTTCTTATACAGCTGTTCAGCAAATCAATGAAGTTTTTAGTGAAAGTCTTCCGCAGTGGCAGAAACTGAACGGTGCACCGGATAATGAGACAACTAAATGAACAATTAAGAAGGTTTGCCCTACAAGATGATTCTAACGCTTTTGGCAGTTCATTTGCTTTGAACAATGGGTTTCCACAAGTGACGATTGTCTTGCGAACAGTATTCTGATTTCCAATCAGCCATGCGAACGAGGAAAATTGTGGCCATAAGGAACGAATTGAATTTGTTTGAGTTCATAATTAGGCCTAAGCTCGTTTTACAGTGTAAAATTCTTTAGACAATCAACATTGTTTCTAAATATTTAGGCCTACAAAATCCATCAATTGATCTACTGCCTGTCTCCTCGTTACTGAAGCGAACTCAAAATAACATGACACGGTTAAATTAAAATTTCCAAGGCGTTTTAGCAGAAGCAAAAAAGTGGTAAAAAATTAGAAAATATTCCCAGTTTAAAAAGCCTGGAGTCTTAAAACTTTTATTAAGTTTTAAAAGTTAATAAACTTTTACATGACGCTTTTAAATAATCTTTCAAATATACGAGTTGGCAGTACAGCTAGAATAACACCCAGAAGAAACGTTTTGAGTATTCCTTATCAAAATATATGTGTATATTATTATCAACAACTGATAGCTTATCATGAAAGTATGACTGATATAACAAAAAATTCTTCCTGCCCCAGCCTTGAGTATTCTGGAGCTTAGAAGAAGAGGAAACAAGCCAATAGACTATGTACATTCTATTTAGAAGTAGGAACTACTTTACCCCCCAAAACTTGTAAGTTTCCAAACAGTAAGGAAGAAAAAAATTGGCGAACTTTCAGCTGTCAATGAACTGGCAACATGTTAATTTTATATAATTCCACGACTAGTGGTCCGGATTCCTGTACGCTTTTCCAACAGCACCTCCTTGTCGGCGACGAAAGCAACTCCAGAGCGATCATTCAGCTGAAAATTATTTGCCAGGTTGAATTCTTTGGCGTTAGACAAAGCAGTCAACGAGTTCCTCTCCCAGAAATAACTACGTTTGGGAAAGTTGGTGGCAACACACGTAGGCCTATGATGTGGCGAGTTTTTAGTCGTTATATTGTAAACGTGTAAGTGTTAGTTAGAAAACAAAATCAATTTCCTTACGGATGTAAAGTTGTAATACACTTTTAATAGGCCTTAATACTATTTCACGTAACAATTTTTCATACTACACCTTGGCCTACGAGCATGTATAAAGTAAGAGTTTATCAAGCTAAATTCCTCAATGACAATATTAATATTTATCACATACTAATTCTCAGCAACAGGATGTCACACTTACTTAGTGTACCGACTCTTAAGAATTATCCCAGGGCGCCAGTAATAAATAAACACAATTTGATTGTTATTAATTAAGTTTTTTATAACGATTTGCATTCACATATTACAAAATTTGTAAGTCAGTACTTTAATAAATTTACTATAAAAATTGTTCGTGCTTATTTCTTGGCAATGGATTCTTAGACTTATTGAGTCACCAAATATGATTTACATACATTTAAAATTAATGAGCAATAGTAAAATGAGTGTTCATTTTATTATTTACGTGTATGTTGAATTCACTCTGCGATGCGATGTCATCAATTCTGCGGGTTCCAGGCTGGTCGTCCGACGTTGATCGTTGAGCAGTTATCCTTGTTAGTTTGCACTATTTTTATACTGGTTTCACAGGTATTACACCATTCACTTAAATAACTTAGTGATAATTACACAGGTGCCGTATACTAATACACGTGTTAAATACTCAGTACTGTACTGTTGTTGTACTCCGTACTGTGATGTTTAACACATTAAATTTCGCTATGTATTTCGACGTTCAACGATTGATGTACTAAGTAAAACTTGGATATATTACTCGATTTTAATTTATCTTCTCTGATTACTCTGAACATTATTCTTTTCAACGCTTATTAAGTGTTTATGATACGTAGCTTCCACAAGGCTTAATATCGCGTTACCGTAACTGACTTTTTCGTTGCGATTGAAATATATTTATTTAATTTAACGACAAATTTCTTAATACACTAAATACGAGTCTTTGAATCGTAATCTCCCCGTAGACTAACTTAACTTCTTACACTTTGTTTTTTTTTATACATTGCTTCGAACTATCCTCACCAACTATATACAAAATGCACGCCGATTGGTCTGACATACCGCTAATTTCAAATTTATCCAATCTGTCTAGTGAACACGTCCCGCGTAAAAAATGACGCTTTCCGTTATTCGTCAACTATTTGCGCTTGTAAACGTAGTGGGAAAACATAGCGTCTATCTCCATCTCGCTCTCATCTCTCTCTGTCTAACCTAACGGTTCTTTTGTTAGATGCACTTAACTTTTTACAATCTTAGGGAAGTCTTCTGACACCCTTGAAAATAATACAATTTTATGACGGTTCGTCCGCTATGTTACTTGTTCATATTTTAGCCGACTTACGGGCGTCAACTCAAGGTCGTCTTTATGAACAACTACCGCGCCTTACTACAACATTTTAATATTTCTTACTTTGAAGTACCACCGCTCTAATCGGTAGTTTTAGTTTTATTTTCTCCCCACTTTCTATGAATTTATAATTCTCCCTGGGTACAATATGACTTTGTCCCCGTAAAATTGTTGAGAGTGCAATTTTTACGTTATAAAGTTATGCTGAATTTATTTTATTTTAATGTAATTTTTTCAAACGTTTTTGGGTGCCAAAGTCGAATGTTACATATAAAATCCGGGTCAGAATTGCTTACAAATATAGATTGGGGATACTATTAACATTTCCTGTAAACATTATTATTAACGGCCGGGCTGTTGGGCCGTGGCCCACAGTTGTAGTTATTGACATAGATTTCGGCCCCACCATCGGAGGCCATCCTCAGTGTCTAGATTGGCGTGGTTATGTGTTTTGCCTGGAAGGACCACTTTTATAAACTTTTGTACCAGCATGATCTAAGCTGGAAAGCAGCATCAAGTGCTATCTTATTGGCTTGGGAGCACAGCGTGCCAGATCCTCTTCAATAGGAGGCTTTCTTCCCTTCGATTCATCTCGATGGAACCATGTTTGAAGATTCCACGGACTCCGTGGACAGTGTGCCTTGCCCGTGCGGCGAAGTGTACAGCGGCACCACGAAGCGCAGCGTCCTCACACGTGTCGATGAACACAGCCGCTGTTGTCTCTTGAGGCTGCCGGAGAAGTCTGCAGCGGCCGAGCATGTATTCTCCAACGCTGACCATCGCATCGTCTTTGAGGAGACCAAGATCTTGTCCTCGGAGGGTGCCTACTACCCTCGTCTGCGCATGGAGTCCATGCAACATGAGCAGAATGATGTCTCGCGTATTGGCGACGTTTGTAACCTAACTTTTATGGAGTTTGTAAGTCGTAAAACAACGTGTAAACTACTATTTCAATTTGAGTGACGCTAATTCAGAGGAACGCGGTGCTCCTTCTTATCTGGAAGTCCTTATTCGGAGCGACAAATCAGATAAATCGCTGCGATCAGATAAGGGTAACGAACGTCGCTGAATTTAAGCCGAAAACCGTTCTTTTCCAACCACCGTAATGATCAGAAGAAAATCCCGCTTCGTTTTTCTTGTTTCGCAATATTTCAGCCTTGATTCTTTGTTTTATTTAAACTAGGAACGAACGTAACAGCCGGAGATTACCGTTGTTCAAGAACGAATTTCAGCGGGACTTAAAGGGATTAAGATCTTTTTGGGATTGCCTTGGAATTGGTACACTGTGCGCAGTGTGGAACGAAACACGTGCAGACAAACTCTCAGCAATGTTTTCTAAAACGGTGTAGTAATTTATGAAAACTCGTATGACAGCGAATTTGTTAACGTGAAATTAGTTTAATTCGTATTCTCAGAATTATTTAAATCACCGCGTGTCCACGAATTGTGACCATCATGCGTTATTACACCTACTGTGTTTTTAACAACGGAAAATTTTCCACACAGTACAGCGTAGGATATAAATGGTAAATAGATATACTCAGTGGTTGATTTCTAAAATTGTAGGTGCCGGAACGCAGTAATTCAAAACTTTGCAGACACAAATATACTTACATTTTATATTATCGTATAGGTTTACATCAGGTTATTACAAAGGAGGTCTACATTTTTAACGCCTTATAAAATATGTAACATAGGTATAAGCTTGTATCTAAAAAGGCAATAAAGTTTACTGATACTGTATCTAAAGAGCTTCATCGTCAGGTTAGCCGCACGACAATCGAAAACATGTCACACATGATGGCGTCATCCCGGAACCTTATTCAAACTCTAAGTAATGGTTTCAGTGGTTAAGACATTTTAAAAAAGCGTCCATAGTTTCATCATTGTGTTGTCATATTGTTTGTTTTTTTACCTTTCCTTACTCTTTGTATCCAATCCTGTATGGTGGCCAGAAATGAGCCATAAATCCATGCACTTTGATGAAGCGAGACTTGTTGAAATTTTTTTAAATACGTTCAACTTATAAGAGAATTTTAGGTAGAACGGATTAAAAAATGAATGATAGTAGTTAAGATAAAGAATAGTGCTGGTGTTTGATTTTGACAAATGTTTAGTTTTGTAGTGGGGCTGATGAGGGGCACAATTTAAAAAGTAGTATTAAATGTTTGTAATAATTAGGTTTTTTCAATTCACATATTTTTTTCGATAAGTTATTTTTCGATCCAAGAGGTTTCGGAACGCCGTTCCGGCGCGTTCCCCCTGAAATCAAGACCTGGTTATAGTTGAACTAATCAAACACAAACAGGCGTAATAAATTAATTAGATGCAATATAAATGAATAAGGGAATAGTTACGTGAAAGCCATAATATGAATAACCGTGGCCAGTAGACGGCAACTAACTTAAAGCCTGTCATATACATAATCCCAATAGAGATCACTGAAGTTCGACAGGGAGCTTTCCACATTAGACTCCATTTTTCTATACTCATTTAACGTTGTGACTGATGAGATTCAATTGCTGGTTCTTCTACTATTGTTTTATGTTAAATCATTACAACTTGAATTCTTTAACATTCTAAATTTTTGAAAATTATGTAGAGGCTAATCGCGTCCAAACTTATTACAGCACGTCATTCACGAGAGGTTACGATGAAAAACAGTGTGATAGACAGTTAACGCGCTTACTTAGTTTATCCTAGTACTACGTTACGCGTCGCAGATTAGGAATAGCAGCCTTCGCATGCGCTGATGTGACGTAAAAGTAGGCTTACCAAGAAGTGTAACTGTCTTTAATCGTTATTTCGGTGGTTCAACTTTACTTAATAACAGTTGTGATCTGTAGTATATAATTTTTCCCCTGTAAATAAGCACTTTTGCTGTTGAAATTATTATTATTCGCCGGGCAATTAGGCCGTGGTACACAGTTGTCGTTTTTGACAGACGTTTCGCCCCCATCCTGCAGCTTCCTGCAGGATAGTGAATCGGCGGGGCGTGAGGACCATCTACAAGCCAACCAGGGAGAAGCGACAATTCCTGAGACCGGTGAAGGACGCAAGGAATACGAAGGAGACCGGTATACGCTCTCTTCGGGAGGCGTTTACGGTGTGCCTTGCTCGTGCGGCAAACTCTACATCGGTACCGCGAACCGCAGCGTCCGTACGGCTCGTGTCAGTGAACACAGCCGCTCTTGTCGCTTGAGGCAGCCGCAGAAGTCTGCGTTGGCCGAGCATGCGCTCTCCAACGCTGACCATCGCGTTCTCTCTGAGGAGACCAAGATCTTGTCCTCGGGGAGTGCCTACTACCCTCGGCTGCACATGGTACCATCGCGATGAATCGAAGGGGAGAAAGCCTCCTATTGAATAGGATCTGGCATGCTGTGCTCTGCCAAGCCAATCGGATAGCACTTGGTGCTGGTCGGTTGATGCTGCTTTCCAGCTTAGATCGTGCTGGCAGTGGCGAAGTTACATGGAGGCAATTGAGGCAATGCCTACCCTAAAAAATTCTGTAGAATAAAAATTATAAATACGTATGAACTACATAACGTAAAGATTATACATTGTTACCGCGACTGTCGAATTTATTAAGCCGAAACGTGCTTTACTGAGCGACCGCTAGATGGTGACAGGTGAGATTCGGCATAGCTCGTTTAAAGCGATTGAGGCAACCTGAACTTGCCTCAGCATTTTTTGTATACATCGTATGTAAGCAATGTGCGGGTTCGATAGGGAAGTGAAGGGAGTGGGGATTGTCCCGCGCTGTACACATAGAGCGTTGAGGCATGCCTCACTTCTGTGGTCCAGACAGTTAAGTTAAAGCGCCTGTGTTGTTTATAAGTGTGTTTATTTTATGCGTTTATTAAAAGTGTCCCTGTTATTCCACTGAACTAACAGATGATCAAGATTGTTATCTGAATTATTTGTAACATTAAACATATATACATAGAAACTAATCAAGTTTAAAATTTTGAAGTTCAATCAGTTGTATTATTGTGTATGACTAATACAAGGATTGTTCAATAGAAAGACGTATAGAGCTGTAAAGCATTTTTTATTCAACGATTTTAAAAGAAGTCTCCATTAACGTTAAGGCACGAGTCCCACTGTTGCACTAATCTGTAGATTCCCTGCTAGTAAAATTTTTACGGCTCTTTGCGGAACCATTCGCTTACAGCAAACGCTACCTCAGCGTCCGATTTGAACCACCGTCCTTTTACAGATTCCTTAAAAAAAATTTTAAGATAAGATTTTTGCCTACCCATTCATTAACTACTAGCTTCGCCACTGCGTGCCGGTACAAAAGTTTATAAATGCGGGCCTTCTCAGCCAAAACACGCAGTCTCTACGTCATCTCTGGTTTGAATTTGCGGGCACCGTGCCAATCTAGCCACTGAGGATGGCCTCCGATGGTGAGGCCGAAACGTCTGCCTAACAGCCCGGCGGATAATAATAATTCCAACAATGTTGAAGCTTAAGAACTTGCAGATAGCTTCGTTCCTCCGGAGTTTCTTAACGAGTTGCGGTATGGTTAAGCATAAAGGACAGAGTCAACAAATAAAAACAACCAGAAAGTCAAACGCGTTGTTAGGACAATACGGAGAAATAAACGCTGAAACCCAACTTGAAAATACCGTGTCTTACCATCTGCCTTAACTTGTGCATGCAGGCAGACAGGTGACTGAGCAGATACTGGAATAAAGTTGGCAGGAAACAAAGGTTTTGCCTAAAATTGTGGGGAAAACCACGTGAGACTCGACGCAGAGTGAACACGTACGAAGTCCAAATACGTGGTTCACAATATTGAGACCAGTGTGGAATGATCGATTGGCGATCGCCGTTTCGTGCCGTATAACACCCATAATTTGGATTAAACAGCCACAGTCCTTTTACTGGGACGGAACAAGAGTTGGCTGTCATGTCTTCGGCTAATTAGACCAGTCGTTGTTGAATACTGGACTTCGTTCAACTTTTCTTGTAAATTTGAAACGTGTGAGCATAACACACCGCACAGAAGTGTGGACATAAACAGTTAGAATAACGAAAGAATAACAGTCCACAAACAAAAGCGCCTACATGATAAACAAAACCGTTGTCGCGGCGAAAGGTTTGATAATACACCTACTACAAAAACCGTTTTTCATACGAAACTGACTGAAACATTTGAATCCTTCACGAAGGTCCCGTCCGATTCCTACAAAATCGGGAAGTACGAGCAAAGCTGTTAACATTAAAATTTATGTTTTAAGTTTACGAAAGCAGTAGCAATAATACGCTTAACTTACGTTTTTTATGTTCAATAAATACGCATTTGCTTTTGTAAATTGAAGTCACTTCCGATGGCCTAGGAAAAATAAATGCACTATAGCTGGAATATCACAACATCCAAATACGTTCCACATAACCGCTTTATTTCTACCTCACATTGGCCGTATAAACATTGCTGCACATTTTACTATTAAATAAATTTGATTATATAGTTTGGCAGTAATTGGCCTCGACAAATAGCCTACAACTAAATAAATAACCTTACCTTTCAAATGGATAATGTTAATCATATATACCAAACACACACATACACATATAACACTAACAACTTACCACTGAAAAGTAATGGCGTCTTTGGATGTGAAACAAGACAATACTGACGTCATGACCTTGATATTGTCGACACAAACTGTTGCGTTTATACTAGCGTATGGTTTCACATTATCGAATATTAATCGTACATCTATATTACCGTGACGTATTAGCCAGCTATTATCCAGAAAAACGTTTAATACGAAAATCTGAAACCACAGTAATAACAAACGAAAATTGGTACATGTACTCAGAAAGTCCCTAGTCAGTATCGAATAGTGTTCACTCGTTTTGCTCTTGGTTTCAACATTCCCGAATATTAGCAGTGATGATTATTTCTAGTGAACATAGATTAAGTTCCACTTTCGCCTTGTTCTGTAAATTGTGCACATTGGCCACCACTACCGATTTGGGCACTTCACTATGAAATCCAAGGACTAGTTGGAAAGAGAAAGAATGTACATTTAAATACTTGACTTACATTGTTAATCACGTATGAAAGAAATTTGTTAAATAAATGCAAATTCATGGTTGAATTTATAAAAATTTAGTAAATTTAGTCAGTTAAATTAATGAACTTTGAGTTGGTTTATAATTTTTATGAACAAAAATTGTTTATATAGGCCTATATAATAAGAAAATAAAATTTTTTATTCTCTTCTCTTTTTCTTTACGTGTTATTATATAAGACGTCGCCAATAATTACTGTTCATTTCACTCTTTCAGTAGCTGATCTAAACAGCTTTTGTTTGAATTAACCGTTGTCCGAAGTTCACCAGCCAGGAGACATAAGTCTTCTATCTGCAATCTTTCACCTTTTTCTTTACATCCAATGACTAGTAGCTGTATAATTCTACATTTTGGTTTCTCGTATGGTCTCCGAAATAGCCCATCTTTTATTTTGTATTACCAATTTCTGTTTATTGTCCTACGCATTTTAAAATATCTTGCTTTCCTGTACGATATGTCCACGAGATATCAGTCAGTGTTAACGCTAGATTCGAACCCGGTGATGCTTCAATAAGCGTCCAAGACCTGTCCCGTAAATTAGCGTCGAAAACACGTAGCGTCAGAACTCTAAGATGTTGACTTTCACAGCAAATGCTACTTTATTTATTTTTTACTAACAAAAATTATTTTTGTCTATTCTCGATCTTATTGGAGTAGAGTGGTTCCATGCATCAGCATAGATATGCCACTGATAGAGATGCCGGCGTAGATATGCCATAGATTGCATATCTTATATCGCCTTATTTACTTTTTTGTAGACTTACATTTGTATTCTTACAAATAACTTTAGTTTTATTTAATTGTATTCCTTTTAGTACTGTTCCGAGCATTTTACAGGTTTCTACTACGTTGTCCTCGCGTTTCTGTAGTCCGCTTTCACTGTCTACGAGGAGTACAGTGTCATCTTCGTCATCTTCAACTCATATCTTCGTCATTGGCGTCCCAACCAATACGGTTATCTCAATATTACCCCCTAATTATCATTTCATTCATCATGAACAACTAAAGGAATAGAAGGAAAGTCTGCATACTCAGCCTTACTTGTTGCTTATCACATCGGACTCAAATAAACGTTCGAAGAAATCAGAATGCACTAATCTTATTAATATTAAAACTGTTAACTTATTTATAAAAGAAAACGCTATAACTTAAAATTCAATAAACTCAAATTTACTTGTGTTCACGTATAAGTTCAACCGACAAATCAGATTGCTGTTTAAAGTTGTATAACACTGTATGTTAATGAACGCAGGGACTCACATACGCACCCTGCGCGCGCGCGCGCGCGGGTATTTCCAGAACGCTATTTTATTTAACATTTGTGTTTATGACGTCATTGTTAATACAGAAAATTACATCCAATTGATTATGAGATCGGTTCAGTAGTGACTGAATGTTTTTCTTTTTCAAGCATTACAATAATTTATTAAGTTTCATAGTAACAATGTCTTCGACTTTAGTGACTGAAAATTTGTAGTATAAAAGAATAAGTTATTTGTGTTAATTTATATGCTACACACACACACACACACACACAGTGGACATTGTAATATGGCATATAGGATGTAGCAGTCCAGTCTTAAGATGATGCAGAACGTGAGTCTGTGAAATGTACGTCAGAGATCATAATTTCCAGAGCTTAATGTATGAAACTAGTCATTATAATATAGGCATAGCTACAGAAAACTTGGGAGTTACTCTCTCTCTCTCTCTCACACACACACACACACACACGCACACACACACACTGGTGTGGGGGGAGAGAGGGGGAGAGAAAAAGGATGAGCGTACACACACATCTGTAGAAGGTAAGCATACACAAAGTTATCCCCTGTGTAACTATAATAATAAACAAATATTTCAATAATTATTTAAATTTGTTTACAGTTCATTCTTCGAATGAATACTCCAGCACGTCTTAACTTAATATTTTGCATCTGTAATCACCGAATCGCCGGCAGTACATTTGTGGTTCTCCGCTCTTACACACACACACACACACACACACACACACACACACACACACACACACACACACACACACACACACACACACACACACACACACACACACACTCGCACACTACACGTAAATGTACCTATATAGAACGTACACTGCTAAAAGTATGCAGGCAATTAATTTTTGCTGTGCTCGGTTATTTAAATGCGACACGGGATGTTTTTGCAAAGTCTCTTTCTTCTACCGCGACTTGGGCAAGCATTTTCATTTATTTATACTGAGTGTTATTTTATTCATAGGAGCGGTAAGTTGCACACGCGCCGGGAATACTAAGCAGTCTCCCAGGATATATTATTATAATACAGTGTCTCCTAGCTTCTTCTCCTCTTGGATATTTTCTTTTCATTAAGGAACAGATGAGAGAGAGCGTTTTGTCTCTTGAACGTGAGGGGTTAGGGAGGGCGAGGGGATTGCGGAAGAGCAGCCTCTTCATTCTCGAACCCCAGGGAAGACTTAAGAAAAATAATAAGCTGCTTCTTAACATAAAAGGAAGTTAACCCCATTTAGATATTTAATTAATTTGGATTATTTCAAGACTACTGGTTACTTAGAGATATGCGGCCGCACAAAGTATGTCTGTTCCCCGTTCCTTTTCTATTTACAAGAGAATAAAATTGTGGTGATACAGAACGGAATGAAACACGCACACACGTGTGCTTTCAACTTGATAAAGTATAATTAGTTTGAACAGTTGACAAAACGTAAGAATGAAATGCGCTTGCATTAACAGAATGGCTTGGAGGTCGACGCGAACCTGAAAAAAATATTTGTACATTCCCCGAAACTTTACAAATACGTAATCATTACGTAATAAACTTTCCAGTCTTTTTATTTTGAGTTGTAATAACGACATTGACTGCGTTTCTATTGAAAAATTGTCTTCATACGTTAGAGACAAGTGATAAAAAGTCATTGAAATAATAAATAATAATAATAATATTTTGAAATCTTTTTTGCATCAGCAACAAAATATATAAATTACAAAGGATATGTTGATACAGTTATAAGAACTCTTAAGAATTAGACATTAAAGACACACAAGTTGATGGCAGATCACTCTGGTTCAGAATGTTGGAAAAGAAATCTTAACAGATGGAGTCATCAGAAATGAAGTTTCTTTGGTCAGTGAAAGGGTGTGTTAGGAAATATACGATCAGTGGCGTATCTAGAATTTGGCCTTTGGGGGAGGTCTGTAGCCGATCGAGTCGGCTTCGTACAAAAGAAAAAAACACAAGTTAAGACTAATCAACATTACTATCTTTAAAGTGGTCGACAAACGTGTGATAACATCCTGAAACCAATCCCATTATAGTAAACGGTAATAACATAATAAAAATATGCGTTACTGAAACATTGTTTAGAAGATACTTATCGACTGAATTGATTTTCCTACATTTCATATTTCAGACGAATACGCAAATTCTGTGTAATAAATCTGTTGGTATATTCAGAAAAGAGTTACTAGCTGAAAAACACGGCAGAAAAATAATAAAAGAGCCTAAAAATTAAGAGATTAACAAAATTCGTCAACTTTTTTCGACCCTCTTGGAGGGGGCGGTCTGGTCACGTTCGTCCTCCCCTTAAATACCCCTCCCCTACGATACGATACGAAATGCAACCATCAGACAGAAGATAAACATTCAATCGGTTGGACCACAGACAGAAATGTATAAAGAAAGATGGAAAGAACGTGTATTCAAAATGCAGAAAAATAGAATTCCAATACAGGGTTTGAATTATCACCCTGTAGGCAGAAGTAGCGTGGGAAGACCGAGGATAAGATGGTGAAGCCGAAACAGGCAGAATTACCTAATCTTGGAAGGGCAAAAGAAGATAAGAAGAAGCTTCTTTTTGAACTATCGGAAATGATATACGAAAAGAAAGGTAGCCGCACGACATGTAAGAAAAGCGAGTGGCCAGCACTGCTCTGCAGCTGCCTGTCGGCACATCCAGGTAATGTGCTGCGTTGAATCGACTTGGTGGTTGAAAACCACACCTTGATTGTATGGTGTCGCCAAAGTTCGCATACGCGGCGCTAATCACCACGGCCTGTCGTCTACTAAGCCTCGCACAAGTAAACTCATAATCGTGGCGCACTTAGTTTGCCAAAGCCACACTAAGCAAGACGCAAGACAGACAATCCATGATAACAGCACAATGTTATTTTGTAGTAATTTGTAATGTTTTCATCACACTATTATTTTGTTTAAAGTACCAGTATTTTCCATATAATTTAGTTTGTACTACGCAATACATTATTACCTTTTCAGTACACTATTTTCAATAAGTAACAGGATAAACAAAGGAAACAGAATTACACAAAACGATACACGTATTAACAGTACCATACGGAGTAGAATCCTGGATAAAACGAAGATCGAAATTGACATTTTAGGTACCGTCATTGAAACAAAATGCTGTGAAAATGAAGAGAAGGTGAAAAGCGGGGCGGCAAATAGTGAAGACAACCGGAAAGAATTACAGCTGGTACCATTAATGGAAATGAAACAAGCTTAACTAATTTTGAAACTCGGTTGAATACGTAGGCCTACCATTGTCTCAAGCCAGAGAACCGAGAGTACAAACCATATATCCCGAGACTACCTGTGAAACTAAATGCGAAGAAGAAAAAAACAGTTCGAGAGAAATGCTACGAATAATGTGCAAAGCTAATATGACAGTAACAACCAGGGAATGAAGGAGTACCTTGCAGGGATCGAAAACGTTGTCATGAATTTGCAGACTGTGACTCAATGGTGATGTCAGTCGGGAGGAGACCAGTATCTTAAACAAGAGGACGTCCTTTCTAACGACAATGACTACTTCACTATTAAAAAGCTGTCTCCATATTGTTATGACGGTCTCACTGATCGTCGTATGGTACAGTGGAAAAACAGTGATGGTACAGTGGAAAAACCGTGATGGTACAATGGAAAAACAGTGATGGTACAGTGGAAAAAGAAAATAAAGACGATTTGTCCCATAAAGACCTAATGCATAGAAATAAAACAGAATATCTTATCTAATGGCGCGCATGCGCTGGTGGACAGATGTAGTCTACATGTTACACTCTCGTCATGACCGAAGAATATTGCGGAAAGCGCATTACTTAATAAAATATACAGCTATGGCTAAAACTGATGCGGATGATATGGCTGATATGGCTAAAACTGAGACCTACTGGATGGTATGCGGACGATCACCAGTAGATATGAAAAGCGGTGTGTGTGACAACTGTGAAACCTATATGGAGTTACGGGCGGCAGTTCTGAAAATCTGCCACCCACACCACTCTGAAGAGAACGCAAAGTTTAAAAACAAAACGCTGCGAGCCATTGTGGCAATTTTAATAATACGAAGTGATTTGTAATGCCCACCGTGAAAGAAACGGTAAGAAGTACAAATACGCCTACGGATATAATAACCAATAGCAAACAGTACATGCAGACAAGCTGGTTGACGCCATATGAAGTCAGATAACCGAACAGATCTAAACCTTACATCTACTAACAGCATTTGGTGTGGTTTAGTTATAACCATTGCCAAGCTAATGACATGGTACAAAAGGCCACGCAATATGAAGACATTGTATCTTCATATTGCTGATAGTTAACTAAGCCGTAACTGACTTTAAATAATAACATCGATGAATACACCGACTTTTCAAATAAATAACATTAAAATCAATGTAGAAATTATTTTTCTTTTGTTACATCCAAGTTGACGTTTGATCGCCGGGTTCCCTGGTGACACAGGCCACTTTCGCTATTAATTTTTAAGACAAGGGCGTCACAATTTGCGATCGACCCCGGTTTATCTGAACTAACAGCTCCCGTGTTGGAAGACATTTTAGACAAAAATAAATTTAAAATAGTCCACACAAATATTAACACTTAACAAATATTTTCAGAACGTAAATTTCGAAGTGTAATTATTAATCTAATAGGACAACAGTAATAAACAATCACTTGTTTGTTATTCATAAGTAACAACATACAAAACAATTAAAAAATAAATAAAACATACAGGAGCGCACAAAAACGAAAAACACTGCAAGATAACAAACGGAATGCCCAGTACGCATTGGATACACATTGAAAACAAAGACGTGTATGTCGTCTGCTGATAAGAATGGCAACTTTTTTCAGTATGGGATGAGGGCTGTCTTAAACATCGCTTGACGGCTACTTCAAAGAGTGGCAAATCCCCGCTCTTTTCGTTGTCAAGTGTCAATTCGGACGTTATATTAAATTAATCTTAGTTACTACACTATAAATTATTCCGAACGCACTATACACAGCAAATAACACAAATCACTGACTTAAATCATTACAATAGTCCTCAAAACAAATAAACATTTAAACACCTGACACTTTTCATTAACACTCCCTTAATAGCATCGGCCTACCGTTTACATAAGCAAAGCAAACAAGAACCCTAGCGTCGTGCTATATTGACGAGACAGTTCTGCAATATTCTATACATCAGTCGGACAATACCGAATACTTGCAAACTCGACTTAACTTTACTAGACGATTCTCAACGGTTCCGGAATAATCTGGTGATTACCGAATACTAGGCTACTACGCTAAGTCGTATCAGCGAACAGGTACAATGAATTGGCCTTCGTCTAAATGATTAAACGTCTACCGCTAGGGTTGTAATTATTTACTACTAAAGTTTCTTAACTTATTTTGTCTGGAGAATTTTGCAACTTTATTTTATTTTACAGTCTCTTACAAGCACGCTTAGTAACATCAACCAAAACATATGCTACTGAAAGGAAAGAAAAGATACATGTAATGTGGAGGGTGATACAGCGAGCGCTCCTCCTTAACTCTAATATAAAATAAGTCAAAAAGTTTGTTCGGTACGGCCGTTTGTCTGAAGCGTTTTAATCGTCTTGTTTGTTCTGCGTCATCCAGCAAATTTCTTGCCAGCTTTTTGAAGTCCGTGGAACAGAGCATATTTTAAGCAATAAACTAAGCGGCACTAGTGGCAGGTATTAGTGCCGGTGCCGAAAAGTGAGTAAAAAGGAGAAATCAGCAAATCAGGAAGGCGCGTTTGCATTTGCATATATTAGCTTTCAGCATTGTCTGTACAGCGTGCGAATCGGGAAGTGGCAATGTTCTTACAAGCTAAAGAACGAAGGCGGAGATTTCCTGATGAAGAACTATACAAACATCATGATTACATCAAGACTTTTTTTTAAAAGACTATTTTTTAAGTTTGTACCTTTGATGTGAATTAAGAAAATATTTTGTTACTAGCATACTTTTCCTTTTTCTTTCTTACTAACTTATTTAGTTGTAAAGCAATTTAATATGAAATGTTTAGACATTTTTTATAAAAAAAAATACTTAAAATTAAGCAAACTTATAGTGTTTAAACTTTTGCTAATCTAATCTAATTACATTGCCAATGTACTTCATATATTTTTAAGTAGACCAGTGATAAAGGCTTTGAATTTGTAACAGGCCTCCATGTAGTAGTAATGTACTTATTGAATATTACATAATTAATTATGAGTCAATTTGAGTGTTTGTGGTGTTTTTTTTTAATTTTCCTAATGTCTAAAGCATTTGTGTCTATTTTTACAGTTAATTTCATGAGTAAAGAATGAACATGATCATGGTCAAGTTAAATTCAAATTACATAATTTTCAATATTATATAAAAATTATATATGCACACACACACACACACACACACACACACACACACACACACACACACACACACACACACACACACACACACACACACACACACACACACATACACACACACACACACACACACACACACACACACACACAACATTGGTTGGTTTAGTGCCGCCTAGTGCAAATTGCTGAAAATATACTCTGGGTTAGTATGTTTCTGTACGTCGTGTAATTGTCTTAAATTTATCTTCGAGCACAAGGCATCCTGGGGTCCTTCTGATGACGTGGTTTAGCAAATGTTAGGGGACACTGACCACCGTCCTGAGTACCATGTTCTGGAAGCACTGCAGTGTCTCCACGTTTAAATTTCTTGCTGTCCTCTATACTGGGATACGGTACGTCTAGATTGGTTTGAGAATTGCCTTGTAGAGGAGGAGTTAACTCTCCAGGGACATCAGTGACCTCCTTCCGAAACAACCGGTACATATGTCTGAAGGTATGCCAAAGCTGAGTGCGGTTTAAATAATATGGAATTTTAAGAATTTGTTCTGCGTTCCATAGATTGGACTTTGGGAATGTGAGAATGGCGTTTGTAGACCAGTTCATTCAAGTTTTTCCTTAAGCCGCTACTCAGTTCGTGATAAACCTCATACTTTAGGTAAACAGGTGTTTCCCCTGCTCGGCATAAGTGTATCATTGTCTCAAATATTAAATATAGGCCTATTAAATATTTTTCACAAATATACATAACTATTTACAGTATATAAATATTGGTTTGTAAATATAACTTACAAACGTTTTGAAGACTATCCAGAATTTGCAATTAGGATTTAGAGAGATTGTGTCTGTCAAATTATTAAAGTTATTATTTTATTTTTAAAATAAAATTTCTCATAATTTGTCCCATGTAGACTTCTATAATTTTCTTAAAATCGTAAGTTCCACTTTTGTCCTGTGGTACCCCTAAAGTTAAAACAATTTTTATGGTAAATGCTACATTCGCATTTGGGTTAAAGTTCCACTTAGTCTGACCTTCTTTTCAGCATATTTTATTTACTAAAATTAAGAACTTCACTCTTGTTCGGCGAGAATACCCACTGACGACATGGGAAGCGAACATAGTCCATCATACACGTGTTGTCCTTAGACTCAGTGGTACGTCTGGCTCCTCTTTTAGTTATATCTTTACACCAACGTAAAATGTTTATATAAAATATTGTAACAAATATTGTTAGTAAGTTCCCTGAGAAGAGCTTGCTCACTGTTTTTAACAAAAATAGGTTTACTATTAGACAGACTAATAAATTTTATTTTTGCGAATAAAGTTTCTCGCATGTATGGCCTTAGCGTTAGGCGAGATACACTACGAAGGAGTTACCATACATCGTTGTTTTAATTTAATTTACTTTGTTGTGTTTTCTAATACGTATGTAAACTAAGAGGATACAAACAATGTTTTAAGTACCAAAGTCAATTAACCTGTATAAGAAACAAAAATATTTTGGTTTTGTAACGGACCGCAGCCTGTAAATACCGTAAATAGACTCGTGTCAATTTTTCAAAATTTTGATTTCAATTCTTGGATCGTGGTGCTCCTAAAGTTAAACAAAAAATTCAAAGTAAACACTAGAGTCAGGTTTGGGTTAACATTCTCTATAGTCGGATAACCGGCATGGAGTTTTACAATTTACAAAAATTGAGCTTTTTTTTAAGGCTGGATTCCAAAAATTTTGAAATTTCGAAAACAAAACACTGTTTTTTATTTTTTGTAAACATTCTCTTTAATTCGATACTTGAAATGGTTTTTTGCGATTTCTCAAAATTTGGCTTCCTCACATTTTTGGTTCCTGGCTTCTTATTTTTTGGGAGATCAACATAAAAAACTCAATAGATGTCTGTGGGGATAAAAGTATGAACACGCATGTAAAGTTTTACGAAAGTCGGTTGGTGCGTTCTAAAGTTATCCTGAGACATAGTCAAATAGATAGACAGACAAATGCCAAATGGCCGAGTTTAAATTGAGAACTCCATTCGCTCAGTCAATTACCTGTTAAAATTGACAGGTAATTTAATTTTTTTGAAATATTGTTAAATATAATTATCTTAATGTTATTATGGTGAAGAACTGTGAAAAATATAATTCTTTTAAATATTGTTTTATGTAATTATTTAGCTGTAATTATTATAAAAATTAATTTTCCTAGGATGTGCTTAGGAACAGGAGACTAATCAGGTGTAAATTCACACATATGACTCAGTTGAGCCACTGAAGATACCACGAGCGAAATGTTAAGTGATAATTAAAATAACATTAGACATGGTAGATCCAAAAAAGCGTCATTTTAAAATATTATTTTTAACATGGGAATCCGAGGAATCATAACTCACGATGTGTGTGTGTGTGTGTGTGCACGCGCGCGTCTGTTTTACATTCTAAAATTACTACCCTCTTAGAATAACTCAGCAACATCCGCCTCTGTAGGATCAATGTAAGAAAACACTAATAATGAAATAATGCAATACGCCCGAGTTAGACTTGGCTTTACTCTCCCCGCATATATGTAGTACATATAAATATTGTACTACACACGCTCCAGCAGTCACTCACCAGTCACCCTCCGCTGCAATATTTATCAGCTTCTTTTGTTTATAAATTAAGATCAATAACCGAAATTTTTTTTGAACGTAGTCCTCATAACAGTTTATCAGCTTTCTCAACTTTCTTGCAAACATCCGATTTCTACGTTTGCCACGTATCTAAGTTCAGCATTCTTTGGAGGATTCAAATTCCAGTGTTTTAACAACCGCATAAACGATATTCCTAAATATTTTATTTTGAAAACGCTGTCACCATCATCTTAAACAGGGATTAAATAAAAAATAGTTTATTCCGGTTCCATGCAGAAAGACTACAGCTGGTCAGGCCGACACTTCTTCGGACGTACCACACCGTCATTTCGATTTATAATGCAGTAGTTCTCTGGGAACTCGTAATATTCGGTTCTCGTCGTAGGCCTATATCTGCGTTTCTTCTACGATCCTGAGGCGCACACCCTGCATCGTGCCTGTGAAATCTCACTTCGGCCGCTTGAATGCGACTGGCTTGCGACTTCGTTAAAGTCCAATTCTCAAACCTATAGAGAAGTGTGGGGAGTACCAAAACCTTATACAACTTCAGCCATGTTTCTTTACTCGTTGATTTGAGAGTTCTTCTGAATGTGGTTGAACTTGAGTTTATGTATTCACAACGTCAGTGTTTGTAATACAAGACGCGTTATAGCACAGATGTTAAACATTTCACGACGTGCTCCACAACAGTACCATCCCCACAACAAATTTTCCTCGTACGGGATCAACTCCATGAACAGGCATCGCCTTAGTCTTCAACGTGGAGATATGTTATCCGAAATCCTTGCAGATTCGATGAAACGAGTGTACAGCCATCTAGAAGTTCGACAGGATTCTACAGAAGTCTACAGCTTTCTGAGTTCGACAGGATAGGCTGGCCATCAGTAAACAACAGTGTGTCAACTGCAGAGCTACCAGTCATAAAATGCTCCGGACATTTCATCTGTCAATTGTGTTTGAGAGCGTCTGTATACAAATTAAAAAGAGAAGGTGATAATTAGCATCCTTGTTGTACATCACAGTTGATCATACCCGCACTAAGAACTGTGTCGGTCTCCCCGTTTCGATTAAGGTTTTTTTTCCACATAAAGACTTTGTTTGGCTCGAATGAGGTGTTGCAGGATTCCTTAGCCAATATTGTCCTCAGCCTGCCCCTACTCACTATATCAAATGCTTTCCAGAGTCCAAACTATACAAAACTGGCGCATACTTTAAAAATTCTAAATTGACCCGATCAGTGCTCGGCGATTTTCTATTTTTACAGCATTGTAGAGCAGCTAAGAATTCGTCTACAGCTGTTGGCTCCACACATTCACCTGATGTCCGTAAACTTCGTTTCTTCCTGATGCTGCAGTTTCAGTCCACAGCCGCTCTTAATTGAAAACGCTATATTATAATTATCATCATATTAATAGCAGTAATAGTAGAGGCAGGACGATGTACACTGAACACTCTGGTCTTGATGTACAGTAGACAAACACCTCGTTGCGAGGCTAACAAAATTTTCATTCACTTCGCACATGCGCAGAACAGTTTTATGCAGTGTTTCATAGCGTGGACATCGGCTGCAACAAGACTGGCGAGAACAACGGAAGCATGTGTGTGACAGAGAGGGAAATAATATGGAAGTGAGACAGTGAACGTTATAGCGTTGTCTCCCCTTTCTTCTCTCTAGATAACTTAGCTATATTTGAAAGTGGGGGTAATTCATCCATTGGGCCGGCGCAGATGACTGTTCAGGAAAGGCTGGCGGGCCTGTAGTAGTAGTAGTAGTAGTAGTAGTAGTAGTAGTAGTAGTAGTAGTAGTAGTAGTAGTAGTAGCAGCAGTAGTAGTAGTAGTAGTACTTTTTTTGCTGTTGTAATAAATAAATATAGCTTCCTTTGCTGCAACCTCGAATGGTTAAATACCATATAATCATATAATACATGCACCCATATAATCTGTTTACACAATAGACATTGAAAGAAGCTTGCCTTTTTGTATCAGAGGCTCACTTCTCCCCTTTCAAGAACCACCCACCTGAGTTTTGATAAACAAGCGAAGTGAGTTCTCAGTTTAACTTTGTCTGTCTGACTGTTCGGGGTACGTCTTACAATAACTTTTGAATGGATCAAACTATTTTCGTTAAATGTGGCGTGCGTGTCCATATTTTTACCCTACAAATGTTGTTTCTGATACTGATAAGACAAAATTGAATGAAAAAAAAATTGCGTAAGTCAAATCCACGAGGGTACCAAATTAAAGGGAATTTTAAACCAAAATCTAAATGTAGTGCACGATTTACAAAATATTAAAATTTTAGGACACTAGGTCCTCTGCACGTAGGGCCTACATTAAGGGAATGGTGTGGAGGTCTACACGAACCTTAAAAATTTATATTTAAATTCCCTAATTTAAATAAGCATAAGAATTACGTAGTAAACATTTCAGTCAAGTTTAATTTTCTGTTGTAAAACGGCAATGACTACATCTCTGTTGAAAATTGTCATCGTTCGTTAGAGATAAGTGTTAAAAATTAATTTAAATAATAGCGAGAAACTGTTATTGAGCAATCGGAGATGATATAGGAAAGGAAAGGTAGCCGTCCGACATGTAAGAAAGTTAAGTGGCCAGCACTACTCTGCAGCTGCCTGCTATTACGCCTAGGTGACGTGCTGCGATGAATCTACTTGGTGGCTGAAAATCGCACCGTGACACCAGAGTCCAGAAAAGGAATAAAAAATTTTTTAAATCTATCCGCATGTCTCAGACTAAATGGAATTTTAACCTAAATTCGAATGTAGTGTTTACTAAAAAAATTGTTTTAACTTTTTGTGGGGCACCACAGGACAAAAGTGGAACTTATGATTTTTTAAAAATTATAGAAGTCAAAATGGGAGAAATTATAAGTAATTTTGTATTAGAAACAAGTACCGCGCTGTTTGGCTGTGGTCCAGGTTTTACAAAGAAACCAAACGTTTCAACAGCACCACTGGCTGTCATTTTCAGTGGAATACGAGTCTACCTGAACGCGGGGTGTCAAACGTCAGGCCCACAGTACTATGGTAAAGGCCGGCCCACAGTACTGTGGTAAAGGCCTTTTACCAGTACGGTACTTGTGGTCAGCCTTTACCACAGTACTGTGGGCCTGACGTTTGACACTTCGCGTTCAGGTAGACTCGTATTCCACTGAAGATGACAGCCAGTGGTGCTGTTGAAACGTTTGGTTTCTTTGTAAAACCTGGACCACGGCCAAACAGCCCGGTACTTGCTTCTAATATAACTGACACCGACCGTGAAAGCCTTAGAATAATATTATAAGGAATTTTATTTAAAAAAAATAAACTGTCTGAATAAAACTAAACACAGTAGTGTTTTACTGAAAATTGATTCTGCGTGGCGATTCATTCCCGCGATTACAGATACACTATACAAATACACTAGTGTTAAATATAGTAAAATACAGAACATATGTGCTGTACATGATCTCATTTGCCAGTCTTCACTCTTACCGCGAGCATAGATAATTTTTGGAAGCGTAAATTCTGTAGTGTTTTGTACATCTAATCGCAGACTCACTGGACGTCTACTTTATTTCATTCGCGTTTTGGGAAATCTTTCCCTACATCCGCATCCTGCAGGTTCGCTACCAAAATATAGCTGTACGTGCACCTCATTAATGGATGTTCCGAACCGTTATTGTATCAGTGCGCTAGCATTTTCCTAGATCCTTGGTTTCTTTACAATGTTTCAATAAGTAGTTGTGAAAATATTGCACCACAACATAAGGAAAAGTGCACTTAACTTCTCGCAAAATGTTAAGTTTTCTCATAAACCTGTAAAACACAATTAAATTTTAAAAATAATTATTTTTTAAAATTTCATTTTTAAGTAATAATTTTCCCTTAAAATAGTTTTATAGACCGATCCCGCAACCTTTCTTCTCGAACGAAGCTCATGATTATAGTTTCTTATTATAATTTTTAAAATTAGTCACGTCATTTTCTACTAAAGGACAAGAAATACAGGAAATTTTTCGATGATAATAATAAGAACATAAAATATTATTAAAAAACTTTCAAGAAATTGAGACTTAACATCGTATTACTTTTTACGCAATATAATAGTAATAATACGTGATAGTATGTCTACATTACCTTCTGTAATTCTGATTTAGTTTACAGTATTTATTTAATTACATAAAGAACAAATATAGGCTATAACAACAGATGAACGGGGGCTGTACAATTACTTCTTTCTTTTTCTTTTTCTTTGCTTAGCTTAAGCTGTTCGCTATTCACTTTATGTTAAACTTACAAGACAAAAACACATTGGACAGGACAAATTACTTTGTTTGACAGAAGATTAGTAAGCCTGTCAAATACCGTGGTCAGCATTCTACATAGTATCAGCTGTCCGATCAAATTACTGGATCTTCAGCCAAATTGTTTCAGAATTAAAAATAGCAAATTGTTTTAAAAATATTTATTTGTTGTCATGATACCTTGCTCGAAAGTGTTTCTTGATGCGCTGTGTTTGTAATGTTTGTTTCTACATAAGTGTTTGTAACGTTTGTAAACGCTACATAGTTTTTGTTCCGAACAAAAACATTGTAATTAACACAATATAATCAAAAACAATGTACATTGTAACACAATATAACACATTACACATCGTACACATTGTATTGTATTGAGTACGTTGTAATTAATATTACTACATAAAAATCATGCTAACTTTATAAAACTTGGCGGGAAAATTAACTAAATAAATTATACATGATCGTTCTTTTAAACGAAGAATTATTAAGTAATTTATTTTATAAAACGGTAAAACTTAAATTTTTACTAGTCTTATCTTCTTTTTTCTTAATTTCCATTGACGAAAGTTTTTATTTTGCAATTTAATAGGATCCAGCGTTAAACGATCAAGATATATTATGGAGAGTTAACCGAAATCACTTGTGGGGTATTGATATATTTTTTTGTAGTGGAACTAGAAGGGTGAGTTGGAATTGCAGGGGTGGGAATTCTGTCAAAGGACGCTTTTCTTCTATCCTTCTCCCGTCTTGCGTATTCTTCGTACTCCCCTTTTTGTGCTCTCGAGTTCCGCACCAGTCTTCCTTATCTTGCATCCCCTCGTACGCTTTCTAAAATGACGATAAACACGGTTGCCATGGCAACGCCTTAAGACCTGAGTCTCAGACTGTCTACTACTACTCGTTGTGAAATTATAAGCCCGTGCGACGGCGGTGTACGCTTAACTTCCGCCTTTCAAAACTTTGTTTAGAAAAATCTTACAAAAGCCTACTGTTTTGTACTTCAAATATAATATAATATTCCTATAAGCTTATACATATATGTTCGTCCACATTAGTAATCTGTCTATTACAATATTTTAGTAATATTGCGTCATTACATTTCATTGTGTCATTATAATTTTAGTATATTATAATATATATATATATAATTTATATAATTTGTTCTTTAAATATATTTAAAGAAAAATGTCTTTAAATGTATTTTAAATGTATATTTAATGTCTTTAGATGTGTGTGTGTGTGTGTGTGTGTGTGTGTGTGTGTGTGTGTTTTACGACTTGTTGGTTACGAGAAAGGTTTGGATTCAAGTGTACACGAGAGTTATAGGAGAAATTGGTATAGGAAAGAAGAAGCGTTAGGAACATGATGTGCGTAAAACACACGCGCGCGCGCGCACACACACACACACACACACTCACGCACATAGATAGCTACATAGCTAGATAGATAGGTAGAAAAATAGATAGATAATACCATTTTTTGCAAAGAACGTACTTCAATTTTACCAACACGACACTTTTACAAAATTCCTCCAAGTTTTCCTATTCCTGCAAGTTTTCACATATGTCACACTTCATCAGAAATATTTCTACTACAATTTTGTTATTATTGTATCCTCGCGATTTTATATACTCACACACACACACAAATAACCTATAGTCAAACATAATGTTTACAAGGCAGCAGCAGTTGACGCGGTCTAAATTTTTGGCAAAAGCGTGACGGACATGAATAAAGTGACGGCCAATTCATGTTACCGATAGGCCTTAACAGATTGTACTTAAGGAACGTTCATAACCAGCATGTGATTACTGAATAGAAACGTGAACGATGTTCACAAACTGCAGATTGCACGAACGGGACGGTAACTGGGTGTGTATCCAGAATTCAAACTAGAATGTTCCGTATCATTTTCAGAATTAAATAAATGAAATGGACGTTCGGTTAACGGAGGAGATGACATGTTTCGTCTGTCAACGGAGGAGTCGTTAGACAGGAGGCCAAAAGACATAAAGAGGCACGTTGAAAGATGGAGGGGTGATCGGCTTAAGTATTGTGTGCAGTTGACCGTTAGTGCAATCATCAGCAGCTGAATCACTTGAAAACTGATCTTGACCAACATATGAACTCTTCAGAAGACTAAACCTTATCAGCTATTATAATGTGCGCTGGATACAGTTTGTTGTGTGTTTTGCATGTTGGTACTTATCTGACGAATACCAGTGGGTCAGCTCAGTAATCAAACATTTACTTTTAAGAGATATTAGGGACAAATCGCTCATTAATATATTTAAAAAATTAGTTCCCACCAGGAGGCTTGAAAGAAAGAAATCATCATCACCATCTTCACGGATTAAACCAAGAATGGTTTGTTCCGGTCTCAAATAGGTAACGATTAGAGCCAGCGCTCCCTCGGACGTCCCACACCTCTCCATTCCCTCGGCTTATAGTCCAGAGCTGTTTGGGAATGCGGCAGTCGTCCATTCGGCAAAGATGTTCCCATCAATTCAGCCGATGCTGGGCGATCCTGTCGAGTATACTCATAATATTCAGTTCCTGCCGTATATCTGTGTTTCTTTTATGATCATGGAGATAATACCCAGCCACGTGCCTGAGAAATCTCATTTCAGCCGTTTGGATGCGACTGGCCTGGCGTTTCGTTAAAATCCAATTCTCAGACCCATAAAGAAGTGTGGGAAGAGCCATCACCTTGTAGAATTTTAGACGTGTTCCTTTACTTGCTGACTTAAGGGTTCGCCTAATGGTCCCGCACATAAGGTTGAACTTATGCAACTTATTCATAACGTCGTTGCATGCATTATAAGACACACTGTAGGCCAGGTATTCAAAATTGCTAACTTGTACGGGAACAGTTCCACGAAAAGACATCACCTAGGTCTTACGTGTGGATATCTGCAATCCAGAGTCTTTCTAGATTCGATTTAACAAATGTGTCCCCATTTGAAAGAAATGTTATTCATAATCTGGCCTTATATTATTGTTTTTATTTAACCTTTTTTGTATATGTGGACTTTGGTTTTCATATTTGTTGATATTGTCCTTCTAAGGCTTTGTGAAGCTGCAACGACATTTGGCAGACAAAAATTTTTACTTGCTGCCAGGGAGTAGTAAAGCTGAAGAGCAAAGCGCTAGTTACGATAGTAATTACCCAAAGTTTTCAATGAAAAATTTAAAATTTACTGTTTTTTTTCACGGCCGGTGTACACGTCTGCTGTATTTCCTCTTCAGCGACAGTAATAGTTCTCCACGACAGCCAATGAGAAAGGATTACCGTGAGCGAAACGGCTGGCTGAAAGACGACGTCCGAAATGAATCGTGGTCACATTTTCTGGAAACAAAAACAGACGCTTTTTATTCGGTAATTCACTCAAGTCACTAATATGTCTCATAAACAAAAAGAGAAAGTAACTATATGAAGAATTTAAACAGATATAACACTGTTGCACACCACTATAAATAAAAATTCCGGATTAGCGCTTTCAATCTTTACAGCTCATAATCAGGTCGGAAATATCTGATCGAAAATGTCTTAGTCTGAACCTAACCTAACCACTAACGCAACTTTATCAATGAAATATTCTATGAATAATTTAATTAATGCTTGATGCCTTTACTTGATGAAAATCCATTGTAAATTATAGTAAAAAATAAAACGACGAGTGAAATTTTTAATAAATTGACGAGTGAAAATCACAAACTATTTTATGGTTTTATTTATTTTTTTTTTTACTATGAATAAATTAAAGAGTCACACTGGGTACTAGGAACACATTTACACACATTCCTTGTAAATAAGATCACAGTATACAAGGCAACCACATGGACTTATTAGGGGCTATGCCAGCAAATAAAGCATTGCCGTTTTGTAAACACCCAATCCACAATACTCTGGTCAGTGACGCACGCTTCTTGGTTTGTATTCACACCGACCTTGGCATAGGCCTACCACAGATCGACCTCAGTTTTCACACTGAGGATTTTATGTAAGTATACTATGTTTAAATATCTTTTTTTTTTAAGACAGTTAGTGGCGTCTGTTATTAAAAGTGACGTTCAAGTGTTTTCAGCTTGATATGGACATTCTTGCATTAGAGGCTGATGTAGATCGACCTCAGTTTCATTGAGTTATTCATTCAGTTACGACATTGCAGAACATGCTACGTGTTTCTCGGCTATTCCAGAGGAGCCCGGCTATAATGTGTGTGCGCGTGCATATTGCTGCTACTTTGAGATGAATGACAATTACGTGACACTTGTCACGCGCCCGTAGTCGAGACTGATCCAGATTTCACCAGTTCGCGCGCGCTGTGTGCAAGGCCGCAATCAATTACGTTCTGGTGTTTTCCAGTAGCGTTCTTGACGCGTAGTGTGGACTGTTCTGGAATCTCACCGGGGGTATAAATACAAGTACTCAGCGACGCATAGTTTAGTGGCGATTTATTCCAGTGCGGTTCGAAGTATTGTGGCGAAGTGTTATGTGTTTTATAATTGTGCGAGACTCGTTGGCATTATTACTGCGTGTGAACAATTTTTATTTGCTTTGTTGTAGGAGACTATCTTGTTGATTACAAACTGTTTAATTGTAATAATTAAAGCTGGTGATTAGTGACTTAGTTGGTGACGTGTATTTTGTTTTCCACTGTACCATACGACAATCGGTAGACCGTCGTAACAATATCTGTTTTGTAAGACAGTCAGTCGCATCTGTTATTCAAAATTATGTTCAAGTGTTTTCAGCTTGATATGGACATTCTTGCATTAGTGGCTGGATCAGATCGACCTCACTTTTCGCGGGGAGGATTTTATGTAAGTATACAATGTTTAATACCTTTTTGTATATGTTTATTATTATACTGACATAATAAAGATTGCACACTTAAAGATACGTAGAAAATAGAAAGATATGTTAAATGTGGACATTACCTTAACTTATTTACTTATTTAACTTAGGTTTTACTTATTTACGATTAAATACTGTCTTTTTTTATTTTTTCGTTACTTGACGAAAACTGATCGCTTAAGTATGTTACGGCCCGTCGGTGGGGGTGGCCCTCAGCCGCTTTATAATTCCCAATCCACCGTACTGCATAGCCATCAGACTAGCTTATAGTACTGTATTTATGCTTAGTATTATCACAGACAGAGTCAAAGAGCGGATAGGCGCGTTGTTATAAAACACATTTGTGTGCATAAGGTTGCTGGATTGAGAGCTGTACTTTCAGCGAAGGCGCCGAGATTACCGCTGGTAGTACTAAAGAACCGATTTATGAGCGAGCACCAAAATGGTAATTTGTAGTGGCAGTGGTGTGTAGGGGTGCAGTTCTCGTGTTATGATACATAGCGGGCTGCGCGAAAGGATAGTGGACACATTTAAATTATGGTCCCCCAGCGAACAGTTGATGTTTGAACAACCCCGGACCGGCACTTAATGTGCGTGAAGCAAATCAAATACTGTGCTAGAAATGAATCCATAATGAATAAAGAGGGATGTAAGTTGGTGTAACAGTTGTTGACTTGTTGCTCCCCCTACCCCCACCAGCGCACCACCGACTCACTAAACTAGTCGCCGTCTTACTGACAAACAAATTGTTGTAAAATCGTAAAGGGTTAGGTGAGGTAAAAAATGATCATTCATGTTCGTTGTTTAATAATGTTTGAAGAGTCGTAAAGTGATCTTAATAGTAGGCGTGCAAAAACTACTATAGCAGCTGCTGCTTGTGTTGCTGCTCCTTCTCCTTCTCCTGAAACTACTACCACTACCACCACTACTACTACCACCAGTAGAAAGTAGAAATACAAACGTTTTACAGGCACTTTTATTTACAAATCTTTATATTTTACATTAGCGTTTAAGTTTATATCAGGTTATTACAAAGGAGGTCTACATTTTTAAAGCCTTATAAAATGTATAACATAGGTATAAACTTCTATCTAAAAAGATAATAAAGTTTACTGATATTTCTAAAGAGCTTCAGCTCAGCGTCAGGTTAGCAGCACGACAATCGAAAACGTGTGGCGTCATCCCGGAGCCTCAATCAAACTCTAAGTGATGGTTTCGGTGGTTCGGACATTTTAAAAAAGTTTCCATAGTTTCATCATTGTTTTGTCATATTGTTTGGTTCTTGACCTTTCCTTACTCTTTGTGTCCAACGCTGTATGATGGCCAGAAGTCAGCCATGAATGCAAGCACTTTGATGAGCGAGCTTTGTTGAATTTTTAAAAATACGCTCTGCTTACAAGAGAATTTTAGGTAG
This sequence comes from Magicicada septendecula, assembly GCA_034769895.1. Taxonomy (NCBI): domain Eukaryota; kingdom Metazoa; phylum Arthropoda; class Insecta; order Hemiptera; family Cicadidae; genus Magicicada; species Magicicada septendecula. The sequence continues at coordinate 270,265,348 of CM068376.1, forward strand.
AACGTATTAAAAAAATGAACGATAGTAGTTCAGATAAAGATTACTGCTTGTGTTTGATTTTGACAAATGTTTAGTTTTGTAATGGGGCTGATGAGGGGCACAATTTAAAAGTAGTACTATTGCCTTGTCTACGTCGTGACTCCTCCAGTCTAATATCTTTGATTTGAACCACCATCTTTGCAAAGACAAACTAGAAGTTTCTTTACTTAAATTAATAAAATGAGAAGCTTTGTTGCTGGATATTATTGCTGAGAACTACAACTTGCTTAAAATATACTTGGGACAACATAAAAGTGTGAAGATGTAATAAACAGTTTTTTTTTTAATATCTTAAGAGAAATTCATTTTTACGAGATCTATTAAGAATAACAATTTAGAATTAATATGATGCCTAATGAAATGAGATGTATTACCTTCAACTTGAATCACGATAGAATATTTTGAAATCAGAGCTTTTACATATTTTTTTTATCCTGTATACTTCAAGATTGGTTTACTCAAAAACTTTAAGACTCAAAGAATTTATAAAATGTAGTTGTAAAATTATGTGGGAAGAATCCTGAATTTCTCATTTTCCCAGAGGAAAATGAGGCGCCTAACCTTCAAGCTAATCTCATCCCCCCCCCCCCCCAGGAACAGCTCACAGTTACTCCACTTGACAGTGGCATAGCCTTCCGTGGGACCTATATCATGTGGTCTATGTACACGTTTAGGCGTCATCCTGTTCTCTCTTACAAACTAGTGTGTCCACTGCAGTGAGAACTACTATGTGCGTATTACCTGTGCCAGTGGCGTATCTAAAATTCGCCTTGGGGGGGGGTAATTTGAATAACAGTAATCAAGGCAGTTGAAATCAGTGCTTTAAATTTTTTTCTATCCATATACGTTACGTAGGTTTACTTAAAAACTTTGAAATGTAAAGAATTTATAAAATTATATGGGAAGATTCCTGGATTTTTTACTTGGCCTGGAGAAAATGGGGAGTCCAACGTTCAAGCAAGTCTCACCCCCTCCCACAAGCTAGACTCATCCCTTCCCTAGGAACATCTCCTATTTATGCCACTGACTACTACTGCTACTACTACTACTACTACTACTACTACTACCAGTAGTAGTACTGCTGCTGCTACTCTCTAGTGAAGGAAGAGTTTAGACGTTTCTATTAGTTAAACTGTACTTATAGGATTTCAGACAGTTTTAAAAGTTATTAGAGATGTAGGCATATAATACACGCTATCGGCCACGGTATTCGATACCGGTCGCGAAGATATCGGCCACGCGAAAACAATTACTATGCTAAATTTTGTGGGCTACAGAAAGAAGGTACTTAAATCGCGTTTTCGGTTAACAGCACGTTCGCAAATTCATATTTCATCAGAATTTAAAAAGTAGCGTCACGTGTGCTTGCGAAATAATGTCTCGTCGTCATAACATAATAACTTGGACAAACAGTAGAACAAATTGTGGAAGTGTTGCCGAAACAGTGAAAACCACTAAGAGACGTTTTTTCCGCGTAGGATTTATGTAGTACAGTAGTAGCACATTCGGCGCCTTGTCTTACGTGGCTGGCGCTTAAGTTCGATAATGTCGAAACTTGTAAAATCTCAATGGCTCGTAAAGCGTGTCGCATTACACCGCACTAAACCAACTTCCGATTTGTAACCGTTGATAGAGGTTCTTCGTCTTACTACCTCACTTCTCTGCCTTCTCATTATTTCTCGATCGACTGTCGTTCAGCGGGCACTAGCTGCTTGTTTAGCGTCATGTATACTTTGTTCAGAATATGAAATTATTGAACAGGTACTTTCAGTAGATAGTAGTGGATACTTGATGAATCGACAATAGAATAAGTAAACCAATCACAAGTTTTACTTAATCATTGCAAACGTCCTTAGTTCTTAGTTCTTACTTCCTTTTAATCACATATAAAAGAAGTTACATGTCGATAGTTGATAATTCTCTTCAGTTTAGTCGACATTAATGAACTAATTCCTGAAATTAGCCTACTAGGTGTTACTTAATAACACATCGCAAAGACTGCAAAATTTCAATGTTGCTAGACGTCCTATACCGCCATCAAAACGTAACGAACTGATATGTTTTTTTTAATATGCAGTGCAGTCAAAGTTGTTACGCTTTGGCATACATTCGTTTGGCTTTAAAACGTTGCGATTGTTTGTATAAGCAACAGCTTTGGTTGTACGTGTTCGATCTTCTTCGGTCAATCGTAGAAATATTCCTTGGTATCCGTGGCATTCACCGCTCCATCACTTTGTTTCGTTTTCTGCACCGTGATAGTATATTGGAACGTCTTCCAAGAATGTAACGAGTAAAATTTGTGCCACGAGTAAAATTGCAAGAAAGGGGTTTTTCAAATGGTTCGAATGAAGATGACAGATTCCATGATAATACAGTTTGTCCGAACAAAGTATTAAACTAGACTATTGATTGTATTTCCGAAAATTAATGATTAATTTAAAGCACATTAAAGCCTATTGAGTTCAACTATGAGAGCCGAGAGATTATGTCTTCGTTAGCAAAGTTGAATAATGAAAGCGAGATACTTGAATCGCTCGATTTAGAAGAAATTATACAAGACTTCGTTAAGGCAAAATCAAGAAAAAATGGATCGATTAGTATTTCCTAAGTTTAAGTACTACTATGCTCATTATAATCACTATTTAGCTACATATTCGTTGTAATTTGAGAGATTAATAAAATAATTGTTTACTTTCGAAATTGTGTATGCCACTTATCAGTGTAAATAATGGATAAAAGGTGGAATTTTAAATCGGGAAGGGGGCACCAGTCTAATGCCACCACGCGCTTCTAATCCCTGCAAGCATCGAATCTAAGCACAATATGAGCACATGTACCGCATTTTTACCGAGTGGGGACACTGCTAGCTCTCCTAACGGCTTAAAGCACTACTAAAGAGTGCTTGATTTTTGCGTCTCTGAAAGCCAGATGCTGTGCGGATTAGCATTCTACATAGGCATCAGCAAACCAGCGTACTCGTAGGGTAGATTGTTATAAGTCCGAGTATTTCTACCTGTAGCCTAATGTAAACAAGGAAGGCTAGGTATTGAAAGCGTGGTTATGATATGCTAATTAAATGCTAAGGTTTCTGCAATTATGGCCAACTATAGTTAGTGCACCGAAGCAGTTTTTGAAGTCTTTGTGTCGGAACGGTCAGTCAGCTGTAAAAACAGGGCACAGAACTGGAAGCGAAGTGATATTAATGACTTTGATCAAATCAAGTTATCAATATCATTCTGACTGGAAGATGCGCCGACGATTTTCAAAAGATGAGAAATAGGAAGGCACGTGAAACAGTTTTTGGTGACAACAGTAATGTTGGTTACGTAATCATTTATTTACTTTTGCCTGATTTTCTTTGGACAAGCACTCCTTGCGTTGCTTGCTCTGAGGATTCGCCTCTGGTAAAAAGTTAAGACTGTTTACATGGACAAAAACGTGGCAGTTACGATCTGACGATGAACGGGTTACGTTCGAAAGCGCTAATCGGTGTCACATTGACTAGTGGTGTGTGCAACAAGTGAGTGTAGCATAAATATGTTTACATGGACGTTTCCATACGCAACGGCTTCCGTACTGTTTTGACACTAACTAAGTGTGAAGCCGAACTGCGAGCGTACAGTGAATCGTGATTGAAGGTAGAGTTCAAACAAAGAACAATATTATCGTTCGTACAATATTATCTCACTTATTACAAAACATTCGTATTTAAATACACAAACATTAGACATATGTCAGTGGCGAAGCTAGTAGTTAATGAATGGGTAGGCAAAAATCTTATCTTAAATTTTTTTTAAGGAATCACTAAAAGGACGGTGGTTCAAATCGGACGCTGAGGTAGAGTTTGCTGTAAGCGAATGGTTCCACAAACAGCCGTAAGAATTTAAAAATCCTTTAAAAGAATCGTAAGAATTTCTTTTAAAATCGTTGAATAAAAAATGCTTTACAGCTCTATATGTCTTTCTATTGAACAATCCTTGTATTAGTCATACACAATAATACAACTGATTGAACTTCAAAATTTTAAACTTGATTAGTTTCTATAAATATGTTTAATGTTACAAATAATTCAAATAACAATCTTGATCATCTGTTAGCTCAGCGGAATAACAGGGACACTTTTAATAACCGCATAAAATAAACACACTTATAAACAACACAGGCGCTTTAACTTAACTGTTTGGACCACAGAAGTGAGGCATGCCTCAACGCTCTATGTGTACAGCGCGAGACAATCCCCCCTCCCTTCACTTCCCTATCATACCCGCACATTGCTTACATACGATGTTATCAAAAAACGCTGAGGCAAGTTCAGGTTGCCTCGTTCGCTTTAAACGAGCTATGCCGAATCTCACCTGTCACCATCTAGCGGTCCCTCAGTAAAACACGTTTCGGTTTAATAAATTCGACAGTCGCGGTAACAATGTATAATCTTTACGTTATGTAGTTCATACGTATTTATAATTTTTATTCTACAGAATTTTTTAGGGTAGGCATTGCCTCAATTGCCTCCATGTAACATCGCCACTGCATATGGTAGACATATGACATTAATTTATGAATCACAGACTAGTGTACTAAAGCGTTGTGAAGATATTCGTAAAAAATTTAAACTATTATTTAAAGATCAGCCTATAGTAATAAACTATTATTTAAAGATCAGCCTATAGTAATAAACTATTATTTAAAGATCAGCCTATAGTAATAAACTATTATTTAAAGATCAGCCTATAGTAATAAACTATTATTTAAAGATCAGCCTATAGCAATAAACTATTATTTAAAGATCAGCCTATAGCAATAAACTATTATTTAAAGATCAGCCTATAGCAATAAACTATTATTTAAAGATCAGCCTATAGTAATAAACTATTATTTAAAGATCAGCCTATAGTAATAAACTATTATTTAAAGATCAGCCTATAGTAATAAACTATTATTTAAAGATCAGCCTATAGTAATAAACTATTATTTAAAGATCAGCCTATAGTAATAAACTATTATTTAAAGATCAGCCTATAGTAATAAACTATTATTTAAAGATCAGCCTATAGTAATAAACTATTATTTAAAGATCAGCCTATAGTAATAAACTATTATTTAAAGATCAGCCTATAGTAATAAACTATTATTTAAAGATCAGCCTATAGTAATAAACTATTATTTAAAGATCAGCCTATAGTAATAAACTATTATTTAAAGATCAGCCTATAGTAATAAACTATTATTTAAAGATCAGCCTATAGTAATAAACTATTATTTAAAGATCAGCCTATAGTAATAAACTATTATTTAAAGATCAGCCTATAGTAATAAACTATTATTTAAAGATCAGCCTATAGTAATAAACTATTATTTAAAGATCAGCCTATAGTAATAAACAATACAGTATTGTTACACCGTTAACGAACGTTCTACATGTTCCTCGGCTATCCCAGCAGAGTCCAGCTGTAATGCTTGTGTACATTCGTGACACTCAACATACGTCAACTAACGAGGCAATTCCCGACCATAACGGTCGGCTCACTGTGTTCAAGGCTGCACTCAATTACGCTCTAGTGTTTGACGCGTATTATGAATTATTCTGGAACACTTGTGCTATCTGTTTAAACAACGGCAGCTGCCGCTTACAGAGAGTTTAAGTGGCGATTTATTCAAGTGAGGTTCCAAGTATTGTGGCGAAGTGTTATTGTTTTATAATTGTGTGGGACTCTATTAGTTGACATTATTATTGCGTGTGGACAAATTTTGCTCGGGTTATTGTACAAGTTGGTTATAAACTGTTATTTGTGGTAATTAAAGCTGGTGATTAGTGGGTTTCATTGGTGTCTTGTATTTTGTTTTCCGCTGTACCATACGACGATCTTCAAGACCGTCGTAACAGTATGATTACATCACTGATTTTTTATTCTGCGTTTCCATTTCTGGTGTACTCAAGTGTTTTAGAGACCGTCTTAATTTGTTACCCACTGTTTTGTTGTGAGTCTTCGGCACACTGTTTTTCTGTTTCGGCAGAAAACTTCTCAAGTCCTTTCTAATTTTGGCATTTTCCACTTAGGTATTGCTTTTCTCAAGTTTCTTCTCACTGGTTGGTTGTTAACCCCTTCCATAATTTCTTTTAAAGTCCTCCTACAATCTTTATAATCCATTAATTCACTATGGTCGTTAATTGGTAAATTAAACACATTAATTAGTCCATTCTTCATCATCTCAAATTCTTCTCGTGTTTTTATTAGTTTCTGTTTATATATTTTTCCTATATCTTTTGTTTTCTTAATCTTCTTAATTATTTGGTTCTTCTTTACTCCTCTACGGTTCGTTTCTATGTGCTTAGTTTTCTCTTTGTTTTTGTTATTTCTATTCTCAGGTAACAATACACTTTTTTCTTCTTTATCTCTTATTTTTTCATTGATACCTTCAGAAGTGTTGTCTAGTGTTTCATTCATTTGTGTGAAACCACTATCTATTGTCTCACTTAACTTTATGAAACCCCTATCTATTGTTTCACTTAACATTCTGAAATTCTCTTTCATTTCTTCTCTTAAAATCTCATTTTGTCTCCTTGAATTTTCATTTATTTTCTCCTCCATTTTGTCTATTTTTTCATCGAATTTTTCGTTTAATTCTTCATTGTTTCTGTCCAATTTTTCATCAATTTCCTCCTTCTACTTCTTAAAATTGTCATTCAACATACAGTGTGAGCGCAATAGCGTAGTTATGCAACCGCTCAGGACTCCCGTATTAATTAATTCTTTCTACTTCTTCTGGTATAGTTCTCGAAGTCACCATAAATCCTCTCGAGATGCCGACACACATATTTTAGGTTGTGACTAGTTATTTGGCCGAACTTGGGCTAAACCTTCCCTTCTTATATACAATTTTTACAAACGAGTTGCACGTTTACAACAAACACTCAGCCCTTCAGATGGAAACGTTTTTTGGTTACTTGAAGGCAGCAGCCTTTCTAATCTTAGTTAACATTCTTCAGTATTACTTTGTAAACAATAATCTATGCATTCAGTAAGTATGGAACCGATGATGTGGTGGGTGGGGGAGGGTGCGTATTGTACCGTGATTCATGACTGGCAAACGTCAAATCACTTGAGCATTACCTCGATGCTAGCAAATGTTGAAATTTATGTCGCCGGGTTGGAGTTTATCGTGAACGAGCTTCCACACTCCCCTCCCCGGAGTCGTGACTTCTCCAACCGGGAGGAATAATTTATACTTTAACGCGTACGTCGACGTGCCCTAGAGCTCGGGCGACTGCATATAAATATGCCCAACGCTCAACGTTCAACGGTGAGTGTGAATTTAACACGTTCGGAAAAATTCGAGAACGACGCACAAGAGTGTCAAAAGCCAAAACACATAATATTCGGACATTTCTTGACCGCGTTACTTTTACAACCTATATGCCCATTTCTGTTTTAGCAGAAATCGAACAAGTGGGTTTTTTTATAAATATTTAAGGCAATAGTTGACAATCGGTAGAGGTTCATAAACCCATAAATTGGAAATAAGAATCAGCGGCGTACCTAGACCACTAGAGGCCCGGGGTGGATTTCTTTCTGAGGCCCCCTCCCATAAGACGGGTGTTTATAATCCAGTTTATTTTTAAGTAATACACAGCAAAAACACTTTACTGTTATGTATTTATTGTCTATTTACTGTATTGTTACATCTAGTTAGGAAACGTTTCGTTCGTACGAGTAACTGACTGAATTTCCGCACTCCGAATTTTCCGCTGTTCGGTAAAATTTCTGATGAGAGATTTTTAATAAATTGTTGGTGCCCTGAAATGTTATGTGAATATTGTTCACTGGCGTAATCTCTTTTAGCGTAGGCCTATAGGTTATCGCCCGGTATTTCACTACGCCGTTTACATTTTCGTACCCCGTTGCCGTCCGTGCCTTTTTTGGTCCAATTTGCGACTTCCGACTGCGTGGTGAGGCATTGACGCCAGGTACAACTGACGCTTCTTTTTTAGTATGAATTTATTTCTAATTTTTTAAAATCTGTAAACACTTTATGAGATACGGTTGTTTGGTAGATTTCAAAATAATACGAAAAAATCTTTGGAATCGATCGATTAAATCCTGGACCTCTCCTACTGTTGCGTTTCAGTACGTGACAGTAGAACATTTGCAAATAAATGTAGAAAACTACCAAAAAAACCTTGTTTCTACGAATTCGGAGGCCCCTTACTAAGTGGGTCCCGGGGCGATCCGCCCCTTCAGTCCGCTACTGATAAGAATAACTCTTACACGAATGACCTACAGGAAACTAACGCAACATCAGGTATCTCAATTTGGTTAAAAATATAAATGTTGGATTATAAATATTGTTAAAAATATAAAAATATCAACAACATAAACTAACGGTTCTTATGTACAGAGCTGAAGAAATGAAATAAAGAATTACAGTGAACTCCGTGCTACAACGAAATACAGAAATTTGGGCGGCGCAACAGTTCAATGGTTGCGTCAAAACTACAGAAGAGATACAACTTTTCCACCACACGAAAACTCAAAGACTATGACTCAGTTGCCATGCTACTAAGCTGAAGTTCAACTGGATCGGTCATGTCGCAAGATAGGATGATGTATGGATAAAGTGAATAATGAACGGGCATGAAGGAAATTGGATCCTTGTCGTACGGGACACGAGTAGGTAAGTAGAATTAAAGAAGGCTTATGAACAGCGGACATGATCAGAAATGTTATGTCGGACAGTAACCATTGTTAGAATTTATCACACAACGTTACGACCAATAAAACAATCTATGGTCGTCTTCAGGTGTAAGTTAACACAGTACATTAAATGGTGTATTTAAGCCTACTCGACATTCGTTCATTAACAAGAGTGATCCGTTAAAACAATGAATAAACCATCAGCACCTGTAAAGTTAAACACAGCTATAATAAAAATTATATAAAAACGCTACTTACTGTGTAAAGTTCGCTGGATAGAGCGGGGAAGCACAGTCATACTGACGCATGTTTAACACCGACTGTGAAGGTGACGAATGTTTTGCGTAAGACGACAGACTGAGTGTAGCATGGCGTAGTTGAGTAGGTAGCACTCGGGAATGGTTAGAAACAGCCAACCATAGTCTGAAATAAGGTGGATGCGGTCCCAGACCGAGGGCATCGTATGCAAACAAGGTGGGATTAATGGCAGCAGTCAGCCCATGTCGGCCCATCCTCCCTAATGCCTTTTCTAAGTTTTATCCACTTTCTCGAAAAAATGAAATAATAATACTAAAGGATAAGAAACGAGGACACAGTATAACAATAACAGGATGACGTGAAGAGTGAAGGCTCTTATGAAACGTTGAAGAGGGATGCGTGGTGGAGAAATTTGTCCAGCTTCTAAGTATTGGATCTAGCTCGAGAAAAAAGACATTAACTTCATGATGATGATGATAATAATAATAATAATACACGTTATTATTATTATTATTATTATTATTATTATTATTCTTCACCCCTAAATCTGAAGTATAGCGCAAGCAACCCCAGACTGAGGGCATCGTAGGCAAAGAGTGTAGGTTTTTTAGTGCGGTAAAAAAATATCCACACTACTATGCAAACAGCCATTCTGCCTAGCAATTTTTGAAAGTTTCCCTCACATTCTCAGTAATAATAATAATAATAATAAAAGGAAGAAGAGACCTTTAGTTTTCATAACATTAAAGTAATTTGTTTGTTATGTACGTACTTTTATCTTCATCGTCATTATCAGCATTTATCTGCTGCAGTCACTCCCACTGTACACACGTTTAAAATTCACACGAAACATTTTCGCATAAAAGCAAAGAGAAGATTAAACAAAGACAGAGAGAAAAAGCGATTTTTCTACTTTTCAAATACGGATTCGAGGAAATTTTTTTTTTATTTAATCGATTCGTTTTAACCGAAGTTGTAACGCCCGATTGTGAAGAAAGTTAGTAGGTCAGTGTGAAAAATTGCACAGCTATTTCCTCGTAAACAAAGTTACATAATACATTGTACGTCTGTAGGAAATTCCGCGATGATTGCTAGATTACATGCAGTGTGTGTCATGTAATGAGAGGCCAACAGAGGGTGTACAGGGATGGAGCTCAACCTTTTCCGGTTTAATCTCCTGTTTCGCGCTCTCATTTCCTTTTTAAACATGCTACTGTCGCTGGTTTTTAACACAAGATAAAAAAAACGTACCCCCGACTGACTGCCTACATGGAACGGCCTTGGAGTGTGCTCTATAATAATTGGCCTTAACATCAGCGCGCAAGAGCATTTGTCTACACGTTATATGCCTTACGGTATATAACCGGCATTATACGCCGGTCTGTACGCCGGTATACGCTATCTTCTTTAATATATTTATTATAATTACTTATATTTGAAACTGTAGAGTTTAATAATTTCAGGATTCTTTCATATCTTCTTATTAGTTTGATTATTATTCCTTCTCTTTAATCGAGTCTTCGATATCAAACAGCCCAGCGTCAGTACACCCTGTTAATGGATAATCTTCTCGATTCCCGACCATTTTTACAGACAGTGTAAGTAGCGTAGCGTAATGTAAAATACGGAGAAGGATCAGTGTGTCCGAGCGTTAAGGAAGACGTTTACTTGGAGTAGGAGAATTTCTGAAAAAGAATTGAGAGTGACTCACCAAAGCCCGAGTATCTCAGCGCCACCCCCCGAACTCTCAGAAAGATTTGTGTTGGGGCCAGTCCGAGTTGTGGTTTTGGACAACCACAACTCAACTAGGTGGAATCCGTTCCTCAACTAGTAAACGCCCGGGGGGGGGGGCAGGACTACCGGCCGGACTGGTTGAAGATCCCGTGGTATAATTTTTTAGTACGTCGCTGATCACACGACGATCCCCAAAACTAAGAATGGTCGCCGGTCCGACCTCCGTGTTCGAACTACAGGATCTTCCTTGGAGGTCTGCGGCTTGTCCACCACCTTCTGGCGACGAAAGGGGAACACCACCCCGCCAGGTCAGTGGTAAGGCAGGTTGCCGTGACTTACCTCTCTCTTTCTCTTTCGTGCCAGGCTAGGACTCCACCGACTCCACGGACACCAGTCCACAGAAGAGGGAAGTATAAGCGGGCCAGACTAAAGCTACTAGGGTTGAGCTGTGTACTTAATGGACATCATGGACTGGCGTGAGAGGCCCGATGCAGCTACTTGCCAGGGAATGCGCATCCTACTCTTTTTTTAAACTATATATTTACTCTTTTTACGTTTTTAAACGTCCTACTCTTTTTTACTTCCAAGTTCCATAAGGAAATGGAAGTATGGTGATGGCGAAAAAAATCGTGTTCGAGATAAAGGCTGATTCTGATTGTACTACCCTCAAAACATGAAGAAAAGTCATTTTTGAAAAGTGTCTGCGCGTGTGTATGTCTGTGTGTAGAATTTTTTCTATGGTGAACGATAACTGCTGCAAACTCAAACAGAATCAAATACTTTTTTGCATATGTACCTGATTTGTAGAGTACTCAAGGCCTGTTGATTTTGGTGAAGATCGGTTAAGGTGGAGGGGTAGTTTACCTGCAACGTTTTATGTTTTAACAAAAGTAAGTACTTCATTTTGATATTTTATATGTGTACTACGTTATCGGCAACAAAGAAGTAGTTTGTTGTTAAAATTCCTTTCCGGGCTGTTTGACCGTGGTCCAATGTTTTCTGCAAAACCAGACGTTTCGGCAGTGCCATCGACTGCCATCATCAGTAAAAACCGAGTGCGCTAACTTGAGGTGGTATACGTTAGTGACCACAGTACTGTGGTTAAAGCTGAAGAAGGAAGTAGAAAGAAGCAGTTTCTATGGAAATATTTCATTTCGAAAATTATTTTAAATATAAACCTTAGAACATGGAAGTCATGTATAGTTCTCCATACCGATTTTTAAATATGCGCGTTACTTATTTTTTCAACCCATATACTTCACGTTGGTTTCTTAAAAATCTGAGACGCAAAGAATTTATAAAATGTAATTGTAAAATTATATGGGAAGAACCCTGAATTTCTTGTTTGTCCAGAGGAAAATGAGGCTCCAACCTTCAAGATAGAATCATCCCCCCCCCCCAGGAACAACTCCTAGTTACGCCACTGGACTGTTAGCCTTCCGTGTTGTGGTCTACGTACACGTTTAGGCGTCATCCTGTTCTCTCGTAAACAACTAGTGTGTGTCAACTGCTTTGACTACTACTACATGCGTATTTCCCTACACTTTCAACTCGCACTGTTCACAGTTACTTCTTTAAACTTCAAACCGATTTGTTCTTTTCCGAACCTGCGTTAGTTTTCACACTCTGCACCAATAATTCACTTCAGAAGCATGATCTCCCTTTAGCCTGTTTTACCCCCAATATTCATATCGTAAAAGAAATGCTGAAAATGAATACTAGTTTTCTTTACTAGTTACTCTCACTTTCGTGGCTTTTCCATATTATTACGTAACGTGGAAAAAGTGTTACGTAATATAGAACGTTCTACAAGTTTATCGAATGTTCCAGTGGAATCCGGCTATAATATGTGTGTGCGTACATAATGCTGCTACTTTGCGGTGAAAGACAATTACGCGTCAACTATCGGCTCAATACCAGACCATACCGGTCCGCGCGTGCTTTGTTCAAGGCCGCAATGAATTACGTTCTAGTGTTTTCTAGTAGACGCCTGTTAGCGAATATTCTGGAACCTCGGCGGGGTATAAATACAAGTACTCAGATACTCTCAGTCAGTTATTATCGGGCGATTACACCGTGAGTTTGAGTTGCGAATTATTACAGTGCGGTTCGACGTATTGTGGCGGAGTGTTAGGCTACGTGTTTTATAATTGTGCGGTACGATTGTAATACAATTGTGTTTTATATCAGTTGACATTTTTCTGTTGCGTGTGAACAATTTTTATTTGTTTTGTTGTGAGACACTGTCTTGTTAATTACAAACTGTTTAATTGTGATAATTAAAGCTGGTGATTAGTGACTTAATTGGTGTCTTGAATTTTGTTTTCCACTGTACCATACGACGATCAGTAGACCGTCGTAACATATATTCATAATTTCTTAGTGGCTGTCTTTGCTACTACCCTTCTACTGATTTCCTCGCAATATCCGCATTTGTTGTGTTAATAACAATCAAGACATATTAAACCATATATTGTTTATATATTATTTATATTCTATGACGCTTCTTAGTAATTACATTCGTAGGCTGCTGTTTTACACAATCAAACCGCTCGTACGCAAACGTGTATACAGTTTATTAATCTACGTTTCGTTACAGTTTCAATACCGCCTTCAGTTGTCGCCTAAAATTTCATATTCTATAATTGACTTGTGTCTTCACTTGACATCGTCTGTAACCTCTCGTTTGGTCATCAAATGTTAAGCGTCTGCGTTAATTACAAAAAATTAATTACTCTGTTCATGAACAGTTTACATCTCGTTCCAATATTAAATCAATTTGTCCGATTTGTAAAGAGTTATTTCGACACAGTTTTTTTCTGGAAGCCTGATTTATTCTTTCGCTTATACTTTATAACACAAATTCCTTCAGTATGTACGTACACACTTTTTAATTATAGTAACAAATTTAACAGACTATCGAAATGCACGTGTATCGCTCTTACTGAAATATCGGCCATTTCTTCGTGTTGCGCGTTGTTTAAACGTCACCAGTATGATCCTTTTTTTATCCTTCTATCCCTTCTACAACTTTATATTCCACCTTATAGCCTATAGTGTTTCTACGTTTGTGATATTTTTGTTGCCTTGTAACTCAGTTTCTTAAGAGCTCAGATGAACAGTGGGTATTGGTACTTGATACTCTTAAGTTACGGTATGGTCAGCACAAAAAAATAAAGATGGGTTTGTACCTCCAAGGTCTTTTTCTTCTTCTTCTTCTTTTTTGTCTTCTACTTCTACTTTTCGAGCGCTACACCCCAACGTAAGCCCTGGCTTCCAACACCAATCTTCTCCAAAGTCTCCTGTCCATTGCCATCTCAGTGTAACCCCTCACATCCATTCTTCTGAGATCTTCTAGCACATCATCCAATCGTATTATCCTAGGTTGGCCAGTCTTTCTGCTTTTATAGACTTGCGGCCTCAAGGGTTTTCTTTGGCATACACTGATCGTCCATCCGCTCTAGGTGACCTAGTCATTGTATTCGTTGACCCTTTATGAATCTGTTCATGCATTTAAATGCTGGTTATTTCTTATTCACCATTAACCATCTTCTTTAACCGGGCCATAAACACCTTTGATGATCTTTATTTCAAACCTTCTTAGTGTTTCTTGTTCCTTTTTTATTAGTGTCTATGTCTCGCCTCCATAAGTAACAACCGTTCTGATAACTGACTTATATAGTTTTATTTTTGTGTTACGACTAATGAGTTTGCTAGTCAATAGTCTGTTGTTGACGTAATATGCCCTATTTCCTATTTGTATCCAGTCATTTATTGTCGTGTTTATGGACCTTTCATTGTCTATCATGTTACCCAGGTATCAGAACTTATTAACTGCATCAAATGAATTATCCTCTACGGATAAATTGTATAGTTTCTTCACCTTTCTGGTGCAGAAATCAGCATGTATTTAGTTTTGCCGTTATTTACATCTAGTCCCATTCGAGCGGATTTTCGATTCAGCTCTTTGTATACCTCAACTAGTCGTTGTCTTGATCGAGTTAATATTACAACATCGTCAGTGTACGCACATATTTGGGTTGTCTTCGTGCCCCAGGGTCATCTCGACCTTTGAAAATAATAGGCGGCTGTAGCGTACTTCTGGCCACACTACCTTATGGGTGTATGGTATGGCTTTTCCTACCTCTCCTACACAGTTTCGATAGAGCGTTCTGTTATTTTTCTTATTAACCGATTTTAATTCAGTTTGTTTGTGTTAATCGTTAGACCAGTTCGTAAACTGATCTAACGATTAACACAAACGGTACTGAACCGATTACTCGCAGGCCGGTGTTGGCAAAACAGGCAAGTGTACCCGACCAAGCGACTCGTACTACACTTTTTTCTATGGAATTAAAAATGTATTCAGGTAGTGTGTGCGTACGCAGGGCGGCCGAGGTCGTATTGATCGGCGGTTTACACTATTGCAATGGTAAAACAGCGGTGACGTCACTCGCTTATTGTTGGCTCTATTGTTGTTGTTCCGTGCGCTAAGTCCTAGTTACACACAAACACACACTGCCTACGCGTAAGTATTGTTAGCGAATGTTTACCCGAAACCTATTCTAACGGTTTGAAAATTTCAAAAACATTTCGTCTGTAATTGATTTCTGAGGCTTTCACGGCCGGCGTCAATGTTAGAATGTGTCTGTCGGGTTGTAACGCCGTGGTCAATGTTAGAATGTGTCTGTCGGGTTGTAACGCCGTGGTCAATGTTAGAATGTGTCTGTCGGGTTGTAACGCCGTGGTCAATGTTAGAATGTGTCTGTCGGGTTGTAACGCCGTGGTCAATGTTAGAATGTGTCTGTCGGGTTGTATCGCCGTGGTCAATGTTAGAATGTGCCTGTCGGGTAGTAACGCCGTGGTCAATGTTAGAATGTGTCTGTCGGGTTGTAACGCCGTGTTCAATGTTAGAATGTGTCTGTCGGGTTGTAACGCCGTGGTCAATGTTAGAATGTGTCTGTCGGGTTGTAACGCCGTGGTCAATGTTAGAATGCGTCTGTCGCCTTGTAACGCCGTGGTCAATGTTAGAATGTGTCTGTCGGGTTGTAACGCCGTGGTCAATGTTAGAATGTGTCTGTCGAGTTGTAACGCCGTGGTCAATGTTAGAATGTGTCTGTCGAGTTGTAACGCCGTGGTCAATGTTAGAATGTGTCTGTCGGGTTGTAAGGCCGTGGGACAAAAGTTGTTTGGGTGCCGACGTTTCAGCCCTACCTTCGACGGCCATCTTCAGTGCATAGAGTTTACTGTTTACTGACTGCGATAACTTGGTCAGTGTTGCAGCCTTTTGATACGTGTGTACTGACTGCGATAACTTTGTCAGTGTTACAGCCTTTTGATACGTGTTTACTGACTGCGATAACTTTGTCGGTGTTCCAACCTTTAGATACGTGTTTACTGACTGCGATAACTTTGTCAGTGTTACAGCCTTTTGATACGTGTTTACTGACTGCGATAACTTTGTCAGTGTTACAGCCTTTTGATACGTGTTTACTGACTGCGATAACTTTGTCGGTGTTCCAACCTTTAGATACGTGTTTACTGACTGCGATAACTTTGTCAGTGTTACAGCCTTTTGATACGTGTTTACTGACTGCGTTAACTTTGTCAGTGTTACAGCCTTTTGATACGTGTTTACTGACTGCGATAACTTTGTCAGTGTTGCAGCCTTTTGATACGTGTTTACTGACTGCAATAACATTGTCAGTGTTACAGCCTTTGCTACAACTCTATGCATTGAAGATGACCGTCGGATGTACGACCGAAACGTCTGCAACCAAGAACTTTAGGTCACGGCCTTACAGCCCGGCAAGACACAGTTCGAATATTTCGTCTATGTTTTGTACTCCACGTAGCAAAAGATCTTCTTCAATACATGCAATATGTTTTGCAACACAGGCGTAGAAGATGCCTGTTGCAAATGAATATGGACAGCAGCTCCATTTGTCTCCCAACATCTCATTCTTCTCTTGCCTCCATGTAGGAATGGTTTGCCTGCCTGGCCACAATCGTATGGTCCCTCCCACATTCTTCTTTACTCATTTATATTCACCTGAATCCTACAAATTTTCTATGTTGTTTTTATAACGGTTGTGGTAACGTTGATAGAGTAATTATAAAATCACACCATAAGCAAAAAATCCTTTTTATTTATTACTCTCTGTGTCAGATTGTATATTCAGGAATGTTATTTAACAGTCAACGTTTGAAGATGACACCTTTCAAATGGCGACCCCGCTGCACCACACCTTCCTCTAATGGACGCTGGAAGCTCTCCATTACTCCTGTCAGTTCTGATGCGGTATTTCAATTCCAACATGGTGGAACAACGTGTCTGTGGAAGGCCTCTTGTTCGAGGTACCCACAGAAGAAAAGAAATAGCACGTTTTGGTTCGGGGCAGCAGGGCAGCCAAGAGATGTCAACATAAATAGATATTAATGGCTGTGTAAAGGTATGTCGCAAAAACGCCATAGATGCATATTCTGGCCGTGTGCGCTGTCGCATCGTCTTGCTGGACCCAATAATTACCCGTATCCACGTTCAGCATCAGCCTTGCAGCAACCTTAGATAACGTTCGCTGGTGACAGTTACATTCATACCATCATCGTCCTTGAGATAATACGGACTGATAATTACAAACTTCATACTACACAGTGACACGGGCGCTGTGCAAAGGCTTGACGTCCTGTTGATGCAGGTTTACATAACTCCAATAGGGTAAATTTTGTTTATTCTCAGAATCGCATAACTGGAAGTGCGCTTCGTCTGACATAATCAAGGCTTGTAACGTCCGTGGATTTTTTCGAACATCACATATGGTTGTGCAGAACTGTTCACGTGTAATCAAATCTTGAGGCTAAATTTCTTGCATGATTAGGGTGAAAATTGTCAGGGTGAAAATGGAGATCTTGCTCTATATTCTCCTGAATTAACGATGGGAAATTCGCTAAGCTGTACAATGTCGCCGTGTGCAGATCTTTTTGGGCTATAGCACGAATATATTCTGGTGTCTGCACTGTCCTTTCGCTCCCTCCTGGTTTACGATCACAATTAGATGCTTTGAATCTAAAGGAACCTACCCACTTGATAATAGTGAGACCTTCTGGCACATTTCAGTTACCTACTAAGTTGAAATATCGCCCGAATATACGCTGTGAATCAAGTACAGAATCTTTATTCTTGAAGTAAATTGTCACATCCAGACCACGATGGTCAGCAGTCTGGCTCTGCAAGTCCCACAAACAAACAAAATAGCAGCTAGTTATCAATAGAACGCCGCGTCATGTGCGTGCCCATTGAAGTCAAATTAACTCATTGTACTAAGCGAGTCAAAATACCTCTGTGTCACCATTACCATACATTGTTAGACTGATGAAATAGACAACACGGGTAGAACCATTGTGGCGATCGTTACGAGCTGTATAAGCGTAAACGGCGCAGTATACTTGTAACGTGTAACGGATTCTCGATTGTGGTGCGCCTTTTAAGTCGCTTCCCGATTATCCTCCTATCATACGGTTATATCTGAAACCTTCTCTACCCAAGCATCACTGATTACCACATAAAGAGCAACACGCGAATCTAAGCGTATTGTTACGAAATACTGTATTACCGAAAGTATCGAGAGTTTACCGTTTATTTGTATTACGAACTATTGCAATTATTTAATTTGGTAACTTTTACTATTGCTTGTGATAGTCAATGTTAAACAGTTATATAACTGGACGAAGAACTTTTCTTGTTTTTCCGTAGAAGCATGAATAAATTGTGAGTATCGATTCCACGGGCGGTCAGTAATTTAATCCACTGTTAATAGAACACAATCATGTGACCGTCGTGACAGTATTCTGTCTTATCCGGAGCGCACCACTTTATACTTTTTTCGTCGCTAACTAATAATTTACTATGCACAGCAGGGTATTTCTCATGTATTTTAGATTTAAGGACTGACATTTTCAAACTACACTGTTTGCTAATTTCCTCTGTAGACAGTTCTTTGCAGGCTATCGTCTGTTCTCTGAACGAAAACTCTACATTAGAACTATTGTTACGAAGGCTGCACTTACTGTCGTGTTTAAACAGTGGAATAAATAACTAAACACCAGAGGAATGGTTAATTACATCTTTAATTATAGTTCCAATAAACAAACAATAAACATTTGTATACAAAAATTCTTCAAGTTTACAATTATTGTCGAACACACGCTAACGTAACAAACAATAGATATCACCTAACTAATGCTGTCGCAAAAAATAATGCAAGTCATTAATTATAGATGTCCGCGCACAATGATTTAAAATAATTATTCTGTCTACGCGTGCAAGTCGTAACAACAACAAGCTGCGCTTGCTTTCTGAACACGTGTATTTATATCCCGCTGAGGTACGAGATGATTCTACCACTTCCGCGGTGATGCGTCGTTAAGAAAAATTACCTAGTCTACGGTGCCCATAGAGCAATGGAAAATTCCGTACTGCGTCGATTGGCGAGCTTGTACGCATTGCTGCCAGACTGTATGTAGTAATCGCCACACACGTTGCCTATCATTGTGCTACGACGATTACATAACGCTCTCGAAAAGTTCTACACGTTTCTCAGCTAGCCGAGCAGGTGCGATGTCTCTGTCAAGGAAGTGCACAAAGACAGTTCCAGACAGTTCGAGCTCTCATCACTACACAAATTATGTTGGCGCGCGGCCAGGAGTATGAAAAATTATTCTGGAACATCCGCGATACCTATATAAGAAACAGCGGCCCGCTTGGAATTCAGTTACACCTGGCGAGATTGTAGAGTGCGGATCAAGTGATTTTCCATAAGAAAATATTAAAACTATTAGAAGCCTGGCAGCATTTCTAGAGCGGTGGTCTGCGCCGAGCCCGCTAAAGATTTACCTCCCACTTACAAGTGTAGCGTAAAGTGGAGAACGGAGACAACTCGATAACAGTTCATGGCCTCACTCATGCGCTACCTCTGTCCCTGTTTCACACATGCTTCTAATGTTCTCGTCAGCCTTGTTGCAACCGACGTTCACACTATGAAATACTGTACTATACAAGACTGTTATGCGTATATGTGCGAAACGACTGACAAATTTTGTTAGCCTCGCAACGAGTTGCTTGTTCACTGGACATCTCTAAGCGACTGTTCAGAATCTATCGTCAGATCTGTTACTCACACTCATTATACTGGTCGTTGGGGTGTGCAGTCATACAGTCAAGGGGGCTGAAAATCCCCCCCCCCGAATTAATTAAAGAATTTAAAAACCACGATTGAAAAGATGCTCCTGTTCAGTAGACTGAAAGACAAGGTGTGGTGACCTTAGTTTCTTAGCCAACTCTACAATTTGGAACGACATAAAAATGTATCAACAAACTAAATATAAAACTCCTTCAAAAGGTTTTAACATTTGCTAACCCAGAAGTCACAAGTCCTTCGATTCCCGGCGGTGTCAGTAAAATCAAGGCGGGCTTTATGGCCGTCGCAGCGACTGTGGAAGTAAACCACGTGGAGTAATAACGGACGACCGCGATGCCTTAGGAGGAAGCATACCTTACCGCAGTCGTAAATTCACCCAGCCACGAACGTAACAAGTCCTAGCTGACTACAGTTTTAACATCAGACACTTTACTAATTAAAACTTACAGCATTATTAAGTCTTGTTAACCAGGAAACATTATATCCCGTTTTCATTTATATAAAACCGGATGACCGATACTGGAGGTTTTAGCTATCAAATGTACGAAATTAACGTAAACACGGTAATGACAAGCTTGTACTTATGTGTTTCGGCTATTCACTCGCCTTTATGGCTTGTTAACCAGGAAACATTATATCCCGTGTTTCATTTATATAAAACCGGATGACCCATACTGGAGGTTTTAGCTATCAAATGTACGAAATTAACGTAAACACGGTAATGACAAGCTTGTACTTACGTGTTTCGGCTATTCACTCGCCTTTATGGCTTGTTAACCAGGAAACATTATATCCCGTTTTCATTTATATAAAACCGGATGACCCATACTGGAGGTTTTAGCTATCAAATGTACGAAATTAACGTAAACACGGTAATGACAAGCTTGTACTTACGTGTTTCGGCTATTCACTCGCCTTTATGGCTTGTTAACCAGGAAACATTATATCCCGTTTTCATTTATATAAAACCGGATGATCCATATAAAAAATACTGAAAGTTTTACCTGCCGAATGTACGGAACTAACGTAGACACTGCGAAGCGTGTACTGAAGTATTTCGCCTGCTCACTTGCGTACTCATTCCACATTCTTACAACGTAATGTGACTTGTCAGTGCCCATTTCATTTTGTGTGAGTGTGAGTGTGTAGTAAATATTTATGAAGTGGTCATGATTGAGAGGTCAGAGGGGTCGGCCACGTCACCGCAGGCTATCTATAGTTCTATTTGGTCGTGCAATTAAAAGGCCTGCAACGACCAGCATACCATCACAGCGTGCGGATGCTACTGACTACTGCCCAAACCGTACCATAATGTAGTACTAATTTTGAACAAGCAATGTTTAGCAATCAGTACTTTTTCTAATGCTACGTTTTACATTTCTATATAGTGCAGATAGCCATTCTGCGTAGCCCATAGTGGGTGAGTTGAGCACAGACTTTCTCGCAGGTGAAGTGCGTCTAAAGTAGAGCCTATATGCCTTACGCGGTAGGCAAACCAATATGTGGGTTTGTCGGGGGTTGTCATTGACTTGTGAAGGTATACCAACCGCCTAGAAGCCATGTTACCTTTTTAATCGCTGCTAAAACAAACTAAACTGCGTCGGTTAGCGAGCGACCATCTTATTATTTCTCACACACACGCACACGCGCGCGCGCACACAATCTTATGCATTTCCATTTTTATTTACACAACAGCGGTTGTCTAAATGAATAAAACTTTTTATTTAAATCCATGACCACTCACCGTCGTGAACAGTGCAGCTTTCCATTTGTTTTAAATAATATTCCATTACTTATTCACTAGGTCAGTTTTTCAGACAACGAGATTACACTGAAATTCAGAATCGTGTTCTATTCGGCACGTTCTTCCCACTTCTTAAACATACGTTTTCCGCCTCTACTTGTAATCCATACTTTTTATGCGTCTAAATATTATACACAAAAAAAGACTCTCTTCACATTCATTCCACCCCTAAATCCATTCTGGACCCCATCTGTGTAGCTAATCCCAGCAAGCACGCGCGTGATAGTTGCCAATTTCATGCGTACATCTGTGCATGTCTGTGATCCGCATGTGGCCTTGCGGAATACATTATACTAATATCGCCATATTGTGGCTGTTCTGACAAATAGGCTAGGCCTATATGTTGCCGATATATGTTTACTGTACACAAGTATAAATAGTTTATACGCTGTACAAGTCTGCCGCCTGAATACATTACTTTGACTCGAATGTCTCACTAATGTAAAGCCTATAATACATTACCGAGGTCTGGATGTCTCACCAATTCATCGCCTTTATACACAAAGTAGCGTGGTCTCTATGTCTCACTAATACGACACCAATATAAGTTACACTAAATTGTGTCGCACTAAAACTTACGCTAATATACATTACTGAGGTCTGTTGCTATGTCGCCTGCTGTATACAGCGGAACTCCCTAATAACGAGCTCGCTTATAACGAGAACTCGGATGTAACGAGCAAAAGTACGAGATTTGTATGGTTTGTATCTTAGTAATGATAATTAAACTCGCTTTTAACGAGTAGGAACGCATTAGAGGCTTGGTTATAACGAGCATTTTATCTCAGGCTTGTTCACGGGTTAAGGTCTAAACATTTCCTTACAATACAGCATTTTAAACATTCCTTTAAAATCATTAACACAATTATATCGATAACCACAGTATAGAAATTTAAGCTTGCGGGTCGACAATTCGGATGTAGCGAGCACCCAGTTTTAACGAGCCCTTGAATCTCGTTATAAGCAAGTTCTGTATGTGTTTTTTTCGTTCGTATGGCAAAGTCTTTTACTGTTGTTCGTGGCGGAAGTGATAATTAGAATGTTCACGATATTTGGTAGTTTACAACACTCATTATACGTGGAGACTTCAATCTACATTATTTAGTAGGCCTATCTTGTGTCTCAGAATACGTCGGCTGTACGCACATTTGAGATGGCAGTTTCAAACATTTTCTAGGACCCTAGCGTTTCATTCGTTATCAAACCTCATCTTCCTACAGTAGGATTAAATAATCCTGCGGAAACACGGGCCACTAAGCAAGCGCATAACACACACGTTTCAAATGAGGGCCACATACGTACGCTAGTGAGTAAACGCAACCTGAATTAACAGCACCATATAATTATAAAATAATAGGTGCTCCGCTCTTCTAAAATAAGCGGGTTATGTCCAGTAACGGATTTAGAATTTAGTCTTGGGGAGGAGGGGTCCGGTAGAGTATATACATACAAAATAAAAAGCAAGTTAAGAGTAATCGATATTACGATCTTTCAAGTGGCTGAAAAACGTGTAATAACATACTGAAATCAATCCCATTAAAATAATACCTCAATA
Organism: Magicicada septendecula; assembly: GCA_034769895.1. Lineage (NCBI taxonomy): Eukaryota > Metazoa > Arthropoda > Insecta > Hemiptera > Cicadidae > Magicicada > Magicicada septendecula. The sequence continues at coordinate 270,288,628 of CM068376.1, forward strand.
AAAATAAATCCTATTGAAACATTGTTTATAAGATACTTATTGACTTAACTGATTTTTCTACATTTCGTATTTCAAATGTACACGCAAATTCTGAGTAACAAACTTGTTTGTAGACTTATACTTAAAAATGGTTACCACTGTATTAGCGTACACAGCTGACAAATTAATAAAACAGCTTAAAAAATAAGAGATTAACGAAATATCTCGTCGACTTTCAACCTTCTGGGGGGGGGGGGCGTTCGACCGCTACCGTAATACGCCCCTGGTTATGTCTGAAGTATTTTGTCACACAATGAGGAAAACGAATGACAGCAGACGCATTGTATCAACAGCGAAGGAAAGAGACCACTCTATCCCCCTGCAAAGGAATTAGGCGAGTCCAAAATCGACATGGGTTTTCATGTGCCCATACCCAGACCTTGTTTCAAGACCTACGAGGAAGACAGTGGACCACGGCAACTACACACCCTAGGAACCGATGACGTCAAATCTCTCCGGGAGAGACAAACCAATGGACAGTTACACAGACAGACGTATATGCAGACAGATAGATAGGCAAACGTAAGTAGAGTGGACAGATAAATAGACAGACACACGTAGATAAAGCCACACAAGGGCCTAAAGAGAAGAAAGAGAGATAAAGAGAGAGATAGAGAGAAGGGGAAACTTACAGAGAGAATGTAGTCTCTTCGATCGCATGTTCCCTTTTGTCCTCGCACTCGGCAGTATTCTTGCATATCTCGAATCGAGTCCAATGATCGCCATTTGTTATAGTGTTATTATGGTTCGTAACTCTATAATAACGTATCCCTCCCCCCCGCCAAACTGCTATTACGAAAGGCGAGATGAACAACTGAGGCAATCCTGCTGAACGGAAGAAGATAGAGGTTCACCGTCGGCGGACAGGGAAAGCACGGTTCCAGAACTCTGTCGCCTCACTTCATTATCCAGTGATCTGTCATTAAGTGAAACGTAACTGCTATATTTATGGTATATACTATCCGCTTACGCGCACAAAAAGCCTGAAAGCGGCAATGACAAGGCGGGGTCGATCGTGGCAATGGCAGAACATCCGACTCCCAGCACCGCATGTCGAAACTGTGATGGACACATCCACTCTCGGTTCTTTCACTTATTGCCTAAAGAGGTCGTGTTTAGAACTGCATTTCTGAACGGTAGTCTCATATAACTTCCGCTTGCGTGGAGAAAGTAGTGTTGGCGCTGATTCTGATGTCTGTCAGAGTCGTATTCATTTTCCAGCATTTAATGCAAATGAAAATAACTACACATACCGACGTACACACAGGCAGAGAGACAAAGAAACATATACATCAGGGCATATAAAGGCACACGCGTGTGTAAAAAAAGAGAGGAGAGAGAAAGAGAACGATGTGAATTAGACACACTGGCGGAAAGTATAGTAGTCGCTTTGATTTCATGTTCCCTTTGAAATAATATTTTCTTTCAACAGTTATACCGGAACACTACGCGGGCACAAACAAGAATGGCTCAACAGACAAAACAGAATGCTTCAGAAATAATTACTGTGTTTTGTGTACTCGCATGTGTAGGTCAAGGGGTGTAAGGGTTGATGTTGTTGTTGTAGTTAGCGGTTGAACGCGCTTCCTCGCTATCACAACACGCACCACCCCGGGCCGTAGTACTTTTTTTTTGTTTAGTGTATAAACATTTGTTTTGCAAATATTAAGAACGTACACTGCTGTCTGCCCCCGCGGAAGCTTTTACCCACTACAAACATTATTCTTTTACTTGAGTTAACTGCGCCATGTTAACAACGCTGAGAATGCCTTTGTTAATAATATGAAAAAGTCAAACCTCCGCTCAACAGTCCCTGAAAGGACCAAGGCGTACCGCGCGGCTGTTGTGTGCAATGTGACGGTTGCATGGCTAGTACAACGCGCCACCAGCCGCTAGTTTAATAATATAGACTCTAATAAAAATCGAAGATGGTGTCAGAGTAGTTACTGATAGTCATTGTACCAGTAGGCCTATTAGTTTTAGTAGGCTTATTTATAGTTCTATCATTAGCAGCAGCAGTAGCAGCAGCAGCAATAGTAGTAGTAGTAGTAGTAGTAGTAGTAGTAGTAGTAGTAGTAGTAGTAGTAGTAGTAGTAGTAGTAGTAGTAGTAGTAGTAGTAGATTCCCGGTCATTCTCCCGAATCCATTTTCCCGAATGACGAAATACGCTAAATCATTTTTCCTTAATACTGTTTTCCCTAGCACCCTGTTTCCCGAAAAATTTATTTATTAAACAAGAACAAGAAAAAACATAAATACCTTTTTCTCGAATAGTTTTCGAAATAATGTATTCCTGACCTTGGTAACCGTAATTTACAAGATATGTAAAAATTCCCATTGCCTTTTGTTTAAGGACTTCTCTCTTCTAAGGAATCTGTCCAGTATATGTCAGTTTTGGAGGCTGGGAATAACGCTATTCATGAATACAGAATTGATCCGTGTACACGTCAGAAAATTATTTGTATAAGGTAAAACTTTTACGTTTTTACCAATAAAAAACTTTGTATTCCGAGTAGCTAGTGACATAATTATACTTAATTATTTGTGACTTTGAAAATGCTCCCCGACATTCCTCTTACCTCCTGCTTCTTCCATCTGGGTCAAGCTGTCTAACGCTGCGTACAAGCCACAAGTGTGCAAGAAGCGTATAACGATCCGCTTGATCGCACTCTCAAATTGTACACTCATATGTGACTATCTCTTGCTTTCGTCCCCACTGAAGAAGTTACGCGTACGTGTAATTTACTCAACCAAGGAGCGCCTGAGAAAATGAAGTCGGATGTGGACTACTTTTAAGAAAATTATGTGAATAGACTTGCTAGAAGCAGAGGTAGAGGCATAAGACCAACTGTTACGCCACGTGATATACCCGAGCTGTGGAATCAATATGATGCAGCGCTTCAAGGGAGTCACGGGACAAGCTAAGGGTGGTATAACGGGTTCCGTATCATAATTGGTGAGCATCACCCTGCCTTCACAGATTTTCAAAAAGAACAGGCTGAGACTCAGATCAGTCTTGCAAAGCTAAGTTTAGCCAAAAAAAAAAAAAAATTAATCGCACCAAAGAAGAAATGGATCAAACTGCGAAGAAGACTGAAAATCATAAGTGAAACTTATTATACGAAAATTATAAAGATGGAAGGCGTGACATTGATTTTTTGCACGCAATTGCGCACAATATTAATTTATAACAATTTACAAATTTGTAATTATGAATTTTGAATCCTGGCCGCTTTAATTTTTTAAATTAAACAAAAAGAAAAGTTTATATAAAAGGTTTATATTAATCAAATGAATTTTTATTCGGGAAAAAGGACGTTCGGGGTGAATGGATTCGGGAAAAAGATATGATTTCTGGCAAAATAATTTCGGGTATCTGGTCATTCGGGAAAGTGGATTCGGGTAAGTGTCCGGGTACCGTAGTAGTAGTAGTAGTAGTAGTAGTAGTAGTAGTAGTAGTAGTAGTAATAGTAGTAGTAGTATTAGTAGTAATAATATAGTAATATTATAGTAGTAGTATTAGTAGTAGTAGTAATGGTAGTGGTGGTGGTAGTGGTAGTTAGTGACGTAAGTACGAGGGGGATTAGGGGATCAATCCCCCTGAGCTATTCAAAGTTTCATAATAAGGTAACGTAGGCCTATTTCTAAACCAGTTGCATGTGTTAAGATGAGACTTATTAACATTTGTAGAAATAAAAGCTATTACAGTATTTATAAATAAAGTTAGAGTTTTCTTAATAATGACAATCACTCAACACTGGGTAAATAACTACTAGTATTTGCAGCCTTATGCCCGCGCCATAAAACTAGTGCAAAGAGCTGATTAATCAACCTTTGTTTTTTCCCAGACACACTTCCCCTAACAGGATTGTCTATGTCTTGACTACAACTACAGGTTGTTTGAACCATTCTTGGGAAAATATCTTCAAGTTAAACGCGATGGAGTGATAAACCGGGTTTTTGCAGATATCTTCAGAAAGACTCATTTTCAAAAGATCTATTAATAATACAAATTTAGAGTTAAAGTGATTTCTAATAAGATTAGATGTGTTTCTTTTAACTGAATAACAATTAACCAGATAGAATATTTTGCAATTAGCGCTTTTCCTTATTTTTTCCAACCCTTATGTCTTATCAGCCTCACGTACATACTTCACGTTGGTTAACTCAATACGCAAGCAAAGGTTAATTGCTAGACCTACCCTCCTCCCAACAAGAAGTTAGTCTCATCCTCTCGCAGGACCAGCTCTTACTTACGCCACTGTGCTGGTAGTATTAGTAGTAGTAGTAGTAGTAGTAGTAGTAGTAGTAGTAGTAGTGGTAGTAGTAGTAGTAGTATTTGTTGTTGATGTTATGTTGTGGTTATTGTTGTTGTTGTTGTTGTTGTTGTTGTCGTTGTTGTTACTGCTGCTGCTGTTGTTGTTTTTTGTGGCACACGTTATTAGATATAAATAGTGTCCTATTACATAAATCTTGTTATGTAATAAATTATTCGGGACTATTAAATTACCTGAAGAACAGAGAGTAAAAGGGTAGATCAGCGGCGTATCTGGAATTTGGCTTTGGGGGGGGGTCCGGGGCCGTGTCGGCTTCGTACAAATTAAAAAACAATTTAAGATTGATCAACGTTACTATCTTCAATGCGGCTGAAAACAGTCACATTAAAGCAAACTATAACAACACAACAAAAGTACGCTTTATTGAAACACTGTTTACAAGATACTTATTGACTGAATTGATTTTCCTATATTTCATATTTCAAACGTATACGCCAACGCTGTGTAATAAACCTGTTTGTATATTTAAAAATTGCGCTATTTAAAAAAGAGTTACTATTGTGTTAGCGTATACAGCTAATAAAACAGCTTAAAATTAAGAAATTAACAAAATTCGTAAAAATTTTCGACCCTCTGGGGGTTTTGGTCCCGTTCGTCCCCCCCCCCCGACCAATAATACGCCCCTGACATAGATAATATCGTACCTGTTGCCACAACACCATTGTTTCCAAAAATCATTAACACATATGTTGAGAATTTACTAGAAAACTCTACATTCAATTTTAAGTAAGTATACCTGTTATTGTAGAGTGAAAGTTTGTATTGTGCGGTGGGAGGTCTAGCTACCTGGGCGGGGCCTCAGCCCACACACATGCTTGTTTACTGTGAGAAGTCTACAAAAGTAATGTTCTGGTAGTTTTAAATAAAAGGAAAAATCTGGAAGCTTTTTTCTATATAAACAGAGATGCACTCGACCAGTTAAGTTCAGTTTTAAATCTGCTTTTATAATGTGTATTTCGTGTGTACGTTTTATGTATACTTGCTACTAAACTGTTCTTCAATAAAGCGTGTGTTTGCTCCTGTACTTAAATTATTAATTATTTTTAACCATACCTCAACAGGTTATGGGCCCAGTGGCATTTTAAAATCGGAGTGCAGTGTGTAATTGGAGTGCAAGTATAAAATATTAGTGCAAAAATGGAACCGAATATAAAAATTGAAAAACTTCGAGACAAACATAATTGGCATCAATGGCGCTTCGTAGTACGCACGTTGATGGAAGAGGATGATGATGTGCTGGATGTTTGCGAAGGAAGATTAGCCGAGCCAGCTGCAGGTGCAGAAGATCGTGACGCGTTGTTGGAAAACTTCAAGAAGGCGGACAAAATTGCCAGACAGCTAATTGTTACAACAGTGGAGAGAAAGCCTCTCGAACTTATAATGGGTTGTTCTACTGCCAAGGAGATGTGGGACAAATTGAATACAGCATATGATCTAAAATCTGATGAAAATCTGTCGATGATTCAAAAACAATTTTTTGAGTTTAAGTGGACAGAGAGTGAAAGTGTTACGTGTAATATTTCAAAAATAGAACAGTTGGCTAGAAAAATGAAAAATCTCGGGGGAAAAATTGAAAAGACTATGGTGATGACTCGTGTTTTAACATCTTTGCCACAATCATTTTCACAGTGCTTGGGATTCGGTATCTGACGATAAGAAGAATCTCGAAAATTTGACTGAGCGCTTGATGGCAGAAGAATTTAGATTACAAGAGCAAAAGGAAGTACACGAAGAGACGACAGCGTTGCTAGCTAATCTGAAAATCGGTCATAAGGAACAGAAGAATGACTCTTATAAATATGAGAAGAATGATTTGAAACAAGAGCAGTGTTATAATTGTGGAAGACAAGGTCATTTAAAAAGGGACTGCTTCAGGTGTTATACGTGCAAAAGAAAAGGTCATAAAAGTAACAATTGCTTCATGAATAAGAATAATGGACAGCGAAGATGGTCGAATAATCAAGAAAGAAGTAACTCGTCTTCTGGACAGCAGAAATCAACATCGAGGATAGCACTAATAGGTGACAAAGGCAGCTGTGGCAATCGGGATGATCTCTGGATTGTGGATTCGGGTGCGACGGATCATATGTCGAAGCATCGAGATTGGTTTTCAACGTTCGAAGAATATACAACACCAGTCAGTGTAAGAATGGGCAACGGTATGACAATGTCTGCATATGGTAAAGGTAATATTGACTTTGAAACTTATAAAAATAGTGAACGAGTAGAAGGTACTACCTATAATGTATTATATGTTCCTGATTCAATGTATAATCTGTTTTCTGTTAAATATGCGGGTAAAAGGGGTATAGATTATGAAATAACACATAATGCTACGAGATGTACTTTAAAGCATGGTAATGAAATTCTTGTAACTGGTTCCGAATATGAGCCTGGTAGTTTGCTAAAATTAGACATTCAAACTTTAATTCCAAAAGAATGTAACGTGGTAGAACAAAAGAGTAGATCGAGCATTGCCAACGGTAATGTTTTACAATTATGGCACAAAAGACTTTGCCATCAAAATGTAAAACATGTGAAGAATTTTTTGAAAAATCTAAATATAAAATTTACGGATGAAAATTTCTTTTGTGAAGGTTGCGCTTATGGCAAAAATCATAGATTGCCTTTTCACAAAAAGATCGATCGTGCCACTAAAACTCGCGAAATAATTTATACTGACGTTTGTGGTCCTATGGAAGTAGAGTCTCTCGGTAGAAAGTTATATTTTGTTTCTTTTAAAGACGATTTTTCAAGTTATAGAGAAATTCATTTTATTCGAGAAAAATCTGAAGTAATAGAAAAACTAAAATCATTTTGTATCGGGGTTGAGAATAAATTTGCAACAAATATTAAAGAAATTCATTTTGATAGTGGTAAAAAATACGATAATAAAGCTGTGATCTCTTTTTTAAATAGTAAAGGTATAAAATATTCGATTAATGTTCCATATACGCCCGAACAAAATTCAATTGCAGAGCGCGATAACCGAATCATTGTAGAGGCTGCTCGATCAATGTTATATTCAAATTCACACTTACCTCTATTCTTACGGGCAGAAGCAATGAATACTGCTGTACATGTAATTAATAGAACAGGCCCAACAAAACAAAATAATAAAACTCCTTATGAGTTATGGAATGGAAAAACAGCTACTGTTGATAGATTTAAAATATTTGGAACCATGTGTTATGTACATATATCAAAAGAAAAGCGTAAGAAACTTGATAAAAAATCGATGAGAGGTTACCTGGTCGGATATCATGAGGATTGTAAAGGTTATCGTGTATATGTTCCGGAAGTGCGAGATGTCATTATAAGTAGAGATGTACTTTTTAAACCTGAAAGAGTATTAGCTGATTAAATTATTTTGAATTCTTTGAACACTAATAATAAAGAAACTGAAGAAAATGAAATTATAACTCCTAAAAATAATGAACTTTTACTTAAAAATGAATCAAATGAGTTTGAAGAAAGAGAACCTTTACAATCTTCAAATAGCGATAACAATCAAACTGAACGACAATTGCGCGATAGAACAAAATTAAAACCTACAGAATATTATGGATGTCCGATCACGTTTATTGCTGAAAAGTTACCATCTAATTATAACGAAGCAATTACAAGTAAAGAAAAAGATAGTTGGCAAGCTACAATGCAGGACGAAATAAACTCTTTGTATGAAAATAAGACATGGGTATTAGTGGAAAAGCCAAAAGATAAAAAGGTGATTAACAATCGTTGGGTTTTTGTGAAGAAGCTCAATCCAGATGGTACAGAACGTTATAAAGCTCGGTTGGTTATTAAAGGTTATTCGCAACAGAAAGATATAGATTATAAAGAAACTTTTAGTCCGGTTGTTCGCTTTGATACAATAAGATTGATACTTAGTATTTCTGCTCGTGAAAATTTACATATCGGTAAATTTGATATAAAAACGGCTTTTTTATACGGTGACTTAAAGGAAGATATATATATGAAACAACCTGAAGGTTTTGATGATGGAAGCTCACGCGTATGTAAATTAATGAAAAGTTTATACGGCTTAAAACAAGCACCAAGATGCTGGACTGAGCACTTCACTAATTTTCTTGTAAATTTAGATTTTTGTCAAAGTACGGGTGACCCATGTTTATACATATATAACAATAATAATAATAAGATCTTGTTAGCAATTTATGTTGATGATGGACTTATTGCAGCTTCAAATGAAAGTTTGATTGATAAATTGTTGAATGATTTGAGTAAAAAATTTAAAATTACTAGTACTAAAGAAGTTACTAATTATCTTGGAATTGAAATTTGTAGATTGAATGATGGGTCTGTTTTCATTCATCAAAGTACTTATATTAACAAAATCTTAGAAAAGTTTAATATGTCAGAAGCTAATATTGTATCCACGCCAATTGATTGTAATCATGATGAATATTTATCAAAAACTATTGTAAGTAATGTACCTTATCGTGAAGCTGTCGGCAATTTGATGTTTTTGCAAATTGTAAGTCGTCCGGACATAAGTTTTGCTGTAAATGTTGTATCTAGAGTTTTAGACAAACCAAGTGTAGCTCATTGGTCAATTGTTAAACGAATTTTACGTTATCTAAAAGGTACGATTGATTTTGGATTACTATATTGTAAGGATGGCAACTTTAAAGCTTATAGTGATGCTGATTATGCTAGCGATACAGTTACACGTAAATCAACTTCTGGCGTAGCTTGTATGTATGCAAATGCTGCAATTATTTGGCGAAGTAAGAAGCAACAATCTGTATCATTATCAACAACCGAGTCAGAATTTGTAAGTGCAGCATTAGCAACAACTGAAATAATGTGGTTAAAGAAGTTATTTAATGAATGCGATTGTAAGACTGATAAATATGATTTATATATAGATAATATGAGTGCATTAAAACTTATAAGTAATCCTGAATTCCATCAAAGGACAAACCATATTGATGTGAAATATAATTATGTACGTGATTGTTTTCAAAATGGAGAAATTGATGTACATTATGTTAAAAGTGATGAACAAGTTGCTGATATACTTACGAAAGCTTTGTCAAAACCAAAATTTGTTTATTTAAGATCTAAACTTGGACTTAAGAGTAAAAATGAATTTTTTTTAAATTAATGTGATTGTGAGAATGTAGAGTTTTAGGGAGGGTGTTGAGAATTTACTAGAAAACTCTACATTCAATTTTAAGTAAGTATACCTGTTATTGTAGAGTGAAGGTTTGTATTGTGCGGTGGGAGGTCTAGCTACCTGGGCGGGGCCTCAGCCCACACACATGCTTGTTTACTGTGAGAAGTCTACAAAAGTAATGTTCTGGTAGTTTTAAATAAAAGGAAAAATCTGGAAGCTTTTTTCTATATAAACAGAGATGCACTCGACCAGTTAAGTTCAGTTTTAAATCTGCTTTTGTAATGTGTATTTCGTGTGTCCGTTTTATGTATACTTGCTACTAAACTGTTCTTCAATAAAGCGTGTGTTTGCTCCTGTACTTAAATTATTAATTATTTTTAACCATACCTCAACAACATAGACCAACCAGAATACATTTTTCGGAGAACTTGTGATTTACCATACAGATTAACTTAAAACTTGTTACAAAAAAAAAATTAAAACAAATAAATTGTTTACGTGTAATCATGTCTGTCACGGGCACCGACGGTAACACGATCACGAGAACACGACGACAAAACGCCTGTGTTCTGTTTTTAATTTTAAGCAAAACGTAAAGCGAACAAGCTTTCGTACCCGGTATTAAATTAAAATTAGAAACCTTCGTATCCGACTTTATATTTCATCATAGGTCGTCCCATGCGCGCGCGCGTACTCACGTGTTGCGTAATTGCTTTCGTATTGCAGCTACTGACACCCGACCTATTTCCCGCCCAGCCTCACGTCGTCTGTCATAATCCGTGCGATCACACACACACACACACACACACACACACACACACACACACACACACACACACACACACACAATATAGGCCTATGACATATCGCTCTTACAATTTATAATTACATGCACGTACGTAGTAGAATGTACACGTATCCAGGTACACAATCTACGCAAAGTGAATTTCACCGAACATTATGCAGTTCTGTACGCGTTTTTGTTTAACCGTGCGTGAAATTTAAACCTCTTAAAATATAACAGACGAGAAACATTATGGGTAAAGGTTTATAATATCGTTCTCCAAATCACTAACAACCTGAGTTTTTTTGACGATCAGATCAGGGGCGAACCTAGGATTTTATTTGGGGGGGGGGGATTTTTTCAACCACATATTGTTTTCTTAGAGGAGACCTACTGTTTTTCTCATATTATAATGAAACTCGTACCAAAAAATTGAAACTAATGTGAAATTAATAGCTGTAATTCAGTACTTTAATTAAAATCAATTAAAAACAGCATGTATGTAACTGTGGATATGTATACTGTGGATATAAATGTATATAACAGGGTAGTGAATATAATAAATTGTACAACATGTAAAATAATGTTAAATAATTTTGTTAAAAAATATAATGATTGTCAGTCATTTCAAAAGTAAAAATAGAAGAAAAAGGAAAGGTAAAAAAAAACGAAAAATAAATATTACCACATACTTTGTTAAACACGTTTTTTATTTATGTTCCTTGATATTTTAAAAAATATGTGGATTATATGTTTCATTATATGTTTATTGTATGTTTCGTTTTTAAAAAATACGAAATATTTAAGTAAATTTGGTCAAATAATGCGCGTTAATTACGCGACTACACAGGATAACACTGGAACTCTTCGACTCCTTACGTCACGTGACTTAATAATCGTCGTACGCGCCATGGCCTGTCTTTTTCGTAGGCCACGGTTTACGGCCAACTAGCGGGTAAAACCAAACAGTTCCTTCGTTGCGGAATTAAATAAATCAGCTGACATGGCTCAAGCATAGTGTAAAGCACGTCGTCACATGAATCAAATATTTCAAGTTGCTTGTAACCAGCGGAAAATCGTGTCCTCCTAGTCTCTTTCAAGTCGACTTCTTTTCATTTTCCACCATTTCTTTCAACATCTGTTATATTTATTATTTAGTTATAAGGCATATTATTGTAGATTATTTAAACTTGGCATTGGTCTAAATCGTAATTTTTTTTAAATTGACAAAACTTAGAAGTCAATTAATTACATCTTAAAAAACACGCAACCAGTTTTAAATTTTTTGCTCCATTTTTTTAATTTTTTCGGATTTCGGGATTTCGCCCATGGATCAGATGCGCTATAATGCTGAAAGACAAAGCGAACTTTACGTTGCTTTTTGGTGTAATGGCAAAGCAGAAGCGAGTCATGCTATGGAACGTAATGGGAGGTAGCGATGTTTCTGGGCGCTGACAAGCAGTTTATGCCTATCAGTCGTTGAACAGTTGCTCAACAGTTCCGTTACGATTCCGAAAACGGCGGTCGTATACGCAACTAATATATCAATCACATAGACAATCACAAGGTATGTAGTAACATACGTGCAAACTAAACGGTTGTCAGTAGAATAATTTTTGTTCAATCACGAACTGTTTAATTGCGCAATTTTACAGAGTTTCACGTCAGCGCCTTTCGATATAAATCTTTTTTAGTAACTCTAGCCAGTGGTGTAACTATTGGGGGGGGGATCAGGTGGATGAATCCCCAGACTAGAGCTATTAAAATTTCACATAAATTCCTTAACCAGTTAACACATGCTTATTTCCAAGCCAACTGCGTGTGTTAAATTAAGGCTTATAAATAATTGTAGAAATACAGGGAATTAAAATATCTGGAAATTAATGAAATAAAGTTAGAGTTTTCTTAATAATCCCTCAACGTTTTATCAACATCCTACATATTTGCAACATTTTATTAATAATAAAAAAAACGTTTAACAAGAATATATATTTTATTTTGTAAATTACATACGTTTCGATAGTAATCCAACTATCATCATCAAATATAATTTAATAAATTCAAAAAAAAATTGTTTAACAATTATTCAAAACAGCTGTTTTATATGTAGACTAAATTTAATGTTTTTATATGTGTATATAAAATATGTATATAATTAATTGTAAAAACAACATAAATATTTATTATTTTATTAAATTAGTAATTTTGAAAATATTATCATTTTTTTATTAATCTGAATTTGATCTGGTATTAATTTATTATTTGTTTTATGTTTAAATATTTTTAAATTTTCCCATAAGGTCATTTTTGGACCTTTGGAAATGTGTTTTAGTGAACTGATATTATTTAAATTTGGAAATGTGTGTTTGGTTTTTTTGAGTTTGTAGCTAACTTTGATTTATATATCTGATTTTAAATATGAATTACGGTGTTGTATATATCTTTCTTTTAAACGCTTTTTAGTTTGGCCAACATAAAATTCGTTACAATCAGGGCATTCAATTATATAAACTCCATTTCAATTACGAATTTATTTATCTGTTTTAGGTTTGATTCTATCAAAATCTGTTTTACTAATTTTATCAAAATATAAAATAACAAAAATTTGAGCGATTATGAATATACGAGCAACAATAAAAAAAAAAATACGCTCGCGCCAGAAAACGAAGGCAGAGCCTATGAACCTACATTTATCTTTTTCGTCCAGGCACGGTTCCCCTTTCAGGGTTGTCCACGTCATGACTCCTCTCTAATTTGATATCTCCATGGTTTGAACCGTCATCTTTGCACAGGTAAATTAACAGTTTCTTGACTTCAAATTCGGAAAATTTGAAGATTTTATTGTTGGATTTTACATAAAAAATAAAATACTTTAACAGGAGCTACAAGGTGATTTAAACATTCTTGGGACAACATCCTCTTATTAAAGTGCAAAGGGATAATAAAACTGGGGTTTTCAAAATATCTTCAGAAAGACTCGTTTTTATAAGATCTATTTTGAATACAAATTTAGAGTTAAAGTGATTCCTAATGAAAAGTCCGTAAACATTACTTTAGATCTAAATAACAGTTAGGCCTAATCAAGACAGAATGTTTTGAAGCATGCACTTTTCCATATTTTTCAACCCTTATACGTTGGTTTATTCAAAAACTTTGAGACGCAAAGGATGTTAGGTATTTACAAAACTACATGGGAAGTATCCTGAACTTCTCATTTGTCCTGACGAAAATGGGGAGTCCAACCTTCAAGCTAGTCTCACTCCCTCCCCACATGCTAGTCTCAACCACCCTCAGAAGTAGCTTCTAGTTATGCCACTGACTCTAAGACCGATCACTTGTGGAACTAAAAATTTGCAAAGAAGCTCCTAATCTTAGGCATACCCCTATAGGCTAAGTAGTTACTTACTAGGTTATACCACTACCACGGTTACTAGGTTATCAAAAGAGTCACTACCACGTAACAGAAGCCATCATTACCTCATTGCACTGTGCATTAAAAAAAAAAATCCAGGATTTGATGTCGACTGTTTTGAATCCAGAATACTCAACACCGTAAGGAATCTACAGCTCAAACGAATCTGTATACACTTCTGCTAGATCAAACCCGACGTGGATATCAGATGCAACGAAACAGTGGACCATCTTGGGGAGCAAGCACAATCGATGGAGGAGTCTATCAATTTGGGGGCTACCTATGTCAACATTCAAACCCATCCTGACTGCTCAGTAGCAAAAGTGTTAGGGTAAAAACACACTTAGGCGAACGAACCGTTCAGAACGAACACGAGCAAAATGGTCGGTTCTCTTCGGTGCAGCCGCAACCCACACTAGGTCGAACCGGCATTTTGTTCGGAACTATTTATGCCACTGCCAACACGTGCTTCGAGTGTTTTCGATTAACTCTCCTATTTAAAAGATGATTACCGGTACATTAGGGTTTTTTCTAATTACCTATGTTTTAAAATGTTTTCCGATGAGGAAGAAATAGACGACGCATGTATCCTGATATTGTGGCAGTGGTTATTGTTAAATTCGTAAAAGTCGCGTAAATTTTGGGTTCACCCTTACAATACTAGAAGAAACAATACTATAGTAGATTTTGTACAAGAACTCCGGAAGTACGAAGATAAGTCAAATAAATTATCAATGATAATAACAATAGGCCCTAATATAATTTCAGCACATTAAATTATTGTACTCTAAAATAAAGTACTCCTAGGCTAGACATTTAAATATAATTGAATTTCATCTAGATTTTAAATTTATATGTATTTAGTTTAAAACAGATCAAGTAAATTGTAATAATTGTAAAAATTGTTGTACAGCTCAAAGAAAATTGTATTACTAAAAAGTGAAAACAAATGTTAATTTAATGAATTGGTAAACAATGTAAATGAAAATAAAAATAAATTGCGTTTCAAAACAGAGGAAATAATAAAAGTGAAAATAATGGCTAAAAATTAGAGTTGTTAAAAATACAAAAATGAAACTTAACTTTGATCTTTAAAATGTTCGGATCGAACAAAGTGCAAGCGAACGGTAGGCCTACCACTGGTAGGCTACCAGACGTGTTGCGTTGTGTTCTGAGCTAACAAAACGTTCTGTTTGGTTCGTGTGCGTTGCTTCTTACCCTCACCACGCATTTCTCGGCCCTTCGGCTGGTTGCGAACGGTTGCGAACGTCTCCAAACGTTTAGCAACTGTTTTGTTCGCATCAATGTGTTTTTTTTTTACTCTTACGAACCTTTGCCAACTGGAAACGTTTATAGATCCACGTTCTCCAGCTGTTCGACAAGCTCTGTTTCTTGGCGCCACGTTGAAAGGAAAAGAACCACTTCCAAACAATTTCTAGAAGACGCAGTGGCCACTGCATAACCAGATCTCACCTTATTCGCTTAGGGGTGGAGAGGTCGAGTGTCTGTGAAGCCTGCGCAGCGTGCAGAACACGTCATCACGTACTGTCAACGCTTTAGATGTAAACGAACTGACTGACATGCACGGCTCACTTCCAAGACCGAAAATCCGTTTAACCTGTATTAGCTTCTAGCCGTGAACAACGCAGAAATTTATTATATAATATACGAGTTTACATTAAAAATTATCGTACAACTTTAACTGAATTTACTAACTTGACTTTTATTTGTGTATATAATTATCGTCATATATAAACTTATGTACATAAGTTTTACTGTGCGTGTTGTATGGCCCTAATTTTTTAATACGTATTATATTTGATTTTTTATATTACGAGTATGTAGCTCAGATTTCTATTTGTAGTATGCAATGTCGCTGTAGCGTATATGCAACTAAATAGTTGCGCATTCAAATTGTTTGTGTCAAACTACAAAATGTTTAATTGAGCAACTTTACAGCCACACATTCTTTGAATATCAGTGCCCTTCCATGTAAATCTTCGGTAGTGACATTCGCAAAAGAACAGTTGTGGGACTTAAGTATTGCTGTTCACCGCTTACACTGAAGCTTCCTCCGCTTACTGGGATGCAGCTGGAAATTTGTTGTTCCGCTGGAGAGTTGTGCGCTGTGTGGTGCAGATCTTGGTGAACATTTCGTGAGTCTTCCGAAGAATATCGAATAGCAACAATACACACTGATAACATAGGCCTACAGTATGTGTATGTGTGAGTTGTGTTCCAACCAACATTATGTTTGTTATTTACTGTGATGTTCGGAAAATTCCCCGATTAGTTCATTATTATTGTGAATTGCGATTATTTGGGTTTTTTCCATTTGTGAAGATGATTTATTGAATTAATCGTAAGTTGTATAAAAGTGACTAATAAAGTTGACCTTAGTAATAAACTAAATTAACAGTTTATCTGTATTTGGTTTAGTTCGTCGCCAAAACTCACATATGTTCCTCCTAACCACATCTTAAAGTACTGCAGATACGAAAGCAGGCCTACGGTACCTTCTACTTTTCAGAAAAGATTTTTTCTTTGTTTTTTTTTTTTAATTTTTTCAAGTCTATGCTCACTTTGCTGCACTCCTGGCTATGCCGCCCGGGGCGGCTGCCCCCTTGGCCCCCCCTAGCTACGCCTCTGGTTACAATCACTAACAGAATTAACACTGTTGCACAAAACTGTACACATCCAAGAACAGTTACACAAATTACATACAATTCACTACTACTCCCGACTTTGTGTCTGTTGAATTAAGGAGAAAATTGTTCATCAAATATATTGCAACTTACCGTCTGCGGCTTTTAGAAACAACGTCTTCACAAAGTTGACATGTTTCGGGACACTTGTCCCATCATCAGAACTTAAAATAATCGTGTATCATTTAAAGTTGATACAGTTGTCAATTAATTAAAATATTAAAATCCAATATGAAACAGATAACTTAAAACAATATGAATACTTAAATGTTTAAAGCGAGCGCGAAGGTTAAACGATGTACATCGTACGGAGATTGACCGAACAACACGTGGCTTGGTACTAAACATTCGGGATTTATTCCTTTTAAACAGAAAATTGTTAATCAACTCTGGAGCTTCTGAAGAGCTTTTACCAACCACACATAGTATGTTGTAGTCGGTTTGTATTAATTTATTTTAAGTCAGCAGCAGCGCTTGACTGCCTTGTACTAAGCGAACACCTTCAGGCTAATTCTTAACATTAACTAACGTTCATTAAGAATTGTTCATTCCTGGTTTAGCATTAACATTTGATATTATGAAAAGTGTCAATTCAGTCAGAATAGCCTTCTTTCCACATACTGTTCCAACGTTCAGCGACTAACATCTAACTCTTCGCATGAGAAATAAACGATACTTCGTAGAAGGCAGTGGCGGTCTGCCTAAGTTGCAAGGTTGCACAACCCACAGGATTTTACGAAATATTATCTTTTGCCAAAAATACAATTTAGTAGCTTCGTAAGATAACTGTGAATCATAATTATACGCTACGGCATGTTTTATGTCCGTGCGTGTCATTTAAAATTGGCGCGACGCTTGGGGGTGCATACACCACCTAGAAGCTGGTTCCTTTACGGTAGAATAGCATTCAGCTCGGAAAACAGAGGCTACGTTGATATCTCTCTATGCCAGCGCTATGCTAAGCCCGTGGTGTACTTTGTTCCTGCAAACCTCGTCTGGCTGCGCTAGTACAGCACACGTGGACACGTGGACAATAGTCGTTCTATAGCGCTGTGTTTTAAAAACTAAATTTTGAGGTTACGTTTGTAGTGTACATTAGGGTACATTTCGTAATTGTTTGTATATTATATGTTTTGCGTTTTTTTAGCTGTCATTACGTCTTTGAGACGACGATTATTATATGTTTTGTGATTGTAGTGTTTAGTGTGCTAAAAAGGATAAAAACATTTTTAAGGAACAGCATGTCTCAAGAAAGACTAAATGCCTTAGCTATGCTGTCTATTGAACGGGACTTAATTAATACCAAGTTATTGACAAATTTGCCCACCAAAAAGAAAGGAGAATGGATTTTCTTTTCAAGTAACCTAATATTTGGTAAGTGTTTGTCATATCTTTTTTATATAGCATTAATTTCATGTTATTTGTTAAACGATATTATGGTATTTTTGTCACTTTCCTATTTACATAAATAATTCTCTTCTATTTACTGCGTACAATTACACAATTACAGTTTTGTATTCTTCATATTATTATTTATATGAACATTCTCTATGTTATTTATTGCTATTTTTTATTTTATTAAACTGATGGCAAATACAGTAATTTTCATAATTGACGTGTGCAACCACCACTTTTTGGAGGCACCGACCACCACTGGTAGAAGGTGCTTGTCAGACGACGTGAAAGCATTAGTTAGCTACAAGAAAGGGACGAAACTATATTTTGCAAATTAAAAAGACCGCAATAAACCAATATTTTCATTTTTGGTTACAAAACGAACAAGACCGGAAAACTTCGTAACGATAGGCCTATAGGAGATCTATAGAATTTCCTAGGCTTTCACGGGCGGCGCCAACACTGTTGGAACTTATTATTTGCCGGGCTGTTAGGCCGTGGTCTACTGTTTGTGTGGACAGACGTTTGCTGGGCTGTTAGGCCGTGGTCTGCTGTTTGTGTGGACAGACGTTTGCTGGGCTGTTAGGCCGTGGTCTGCTGTTTGTGTGGACAGACGTTTGCCGGGCTGTTAGGCCGTGGTATACTGTTTGTGTGGACAGACGTTTGCCGGGCTGTTAGGCCGTGGTCTACTGTTTGTGTGGACAGACGTTTCCCGGGCTGTTAGGCCGTGGTCTACTGTTTGTGTGGACAGACGTTTGCCGGGCTGTTAGGCCGTGGTCTACTGTTTGTGTGGACAGACGTTTGCCGGGCTGTTAGGCCGTGGTCTACTGTTTGTGTGGACAGACGTTTGCCGGGCTGTTAGGCCGTTGTCTACTGTTTGTGTGGACAGATGTTTGCCGAGCTGTTAGGCCGTGGTCTGCTGTTTGTGTGGACAGACGTTTGCCGGGCTGTTAGGCCGTGGTCTGCTGTTTGTGTGGACAGACGTTTGCCGGGCTGTTAGGCCGTGGTCTGCTGTTTGTGTGGACAGACGTTTCGGCCCCACCATCGGAGGCCACCTTCAGTGTCAGAAACAACTGGCACGGTGTCCGCTAATTACCCCAATGTTGACGTAGGGACTATAGTCTAGAGCAGTGGTTACCAAAGTGGGGTCCGCGACAATGTTTCGGGGAATCTGCAGACACTTTTGAGAAAAAATAGAATATACCGTAATTTTCTCCGATTTTTTATACTCTAAAATCTAAATTTTAAACAGAATTATCACTGTTGCACACCACTATAGAAAAATTATTCCGATTAGCGCTTTCAAGCTTCTCAGCTCATCGTCAGATCGGAATTCAACAGTGATAATTCTGTTTGTGATTATAACCACTAACACAACTTTCTTCATTAAAAATCTAAACTTTAGAATCTTAAAATAATTAGTAGCAGATTCCAGTATTTTTTTCTATTCTAACTAATTGTAATTGTAAAAGTAATTTCAAACTAATGGCCGTAATAATGTCTTTAAATCACGTCGTGTACCAGATCTGTTTGTCAGCCGAACTGACTACACCTCTCTCTTACACTACAAGAAGAAGATCCATTGGCACAACTTTCAACTGACAGTCCATTAAAATTACAGTTTTCGCAATTACAGCTAGCTGACGTCTGGTTATATGTAATAACTGACTGTCCTGAACTCGCAAAGAAAAATCTTTGAAGTGTTCAACCGTGTTTCCCTCTACTTATCTGTGTGAAACCGCATTCTCCCAGCTCACGTAATTGAAGTCAAAGTTAAGAAATAAGCTTGATGTCGAGAATGACTTAATATCGAAGTTACCGGACATTAAACCCAATATTGCAGAGCTAATTGTTCAAAAGCAGCTCCATTGTTTACATTAAACTATGTTCGATATCATTAATATTATAATTTTGCAAGTTAAGAGAATTCTGATTTTAATACATTTTAATTAAAATATAAGAGTTAATATCATATTTACTGTTTGTTTCATTTCAGAGCTCAGACGGGGTCCGTAAATTTTTAAATTTTTTTAGAGGGGTCGCGGACTGAAAAGTTTTGGAACCACTGGTCTAGAGTATTATTGGGATGATTGGCGGACACCGTGCTAGTTGTTTCTCACACTGAAGATGGCTTCCGATAATGGGGCCTAAACGTCTGTCCTGCACACAAGCAGCTACCACGGCCTAACAGCCCAGCAAATAATAGTTCCAACGATATGGAAGTTCGTTTTTTTTTAAGAATTTAATAGCTTATGTTTAAAAGTCTTTTATTATTCTGTCTATATGGTAATAATTTATTACTTGCTATATGGCATATTATCAGAAGAGAAAAAAGGCGTAAAAATGCCATGACTGCAGCCTTCTGCTTTATGGAAGTACGATGTGATTATGTACTATGTTACAGCGTACTGGCGAGAAGTGACTGAAGATTACACTGGTGAAGACACACAAAGGCCACAGTGACTAATGGTAGCTACTGTAATGCATCTAACACTAAATCACTTGATTGATGTAGGATATAATGCAGAACTACATTTTTTGCACGATACAAAACTATTTAATCTTGTTGTGTTAGACAAAGATGTCGTGTCATCAAAATATTTTTAAGCAACACGAGTATAATAAATTAATTAACGTAAATAACAGAAGGAACCATTAAAAGAAAAAGGTAGAAATATTCTGTCTTTTATAATTAAAAATAAAACCATGTTTCTAACGTTAACACTTAATGATTCAATTTCTTAACACAAATAGTAGGTCTACCTAGCGTGCCTGCATGACGTTTTGTGTTTACCTATTAAAACATCTATTAAAATGAGATAATATAACCTGCGCGCGTGCGCGCGCACACACACACACACACACACACAAAGGACAAGGAATCACGCTAATACTTGTATTATTTTGTGCCTGCAGGCAGGAATACAATACTATTCCATTACATTATTTTACATGTTTTGCAATAAAAGGCAAAAAATAATAAAGGTCGAGGACGAATCAAGACAAACAGATAAACTTCAACACTTGAACACGGTGATAACGCAGAGTGGAAGGCTAGATAGTGAGGGTACAGAGAGAAACGTATTTAATAGTATAATACAACACTCCCAGGAAACTCTAGAAACTAGGAAATAAAAGAGAAGTGAATTATAAAGGGAAATATCGTCCACCTAACGACATATAGCTCAGGTCATGGAGAACGATCGAAAAACTACGAAGAGAAGTGGAAGCGACTAAAATGAAATTATTGCGAAAAAACAGATGACTGTCGATCGTGGGCACATTAAGGAACGACATGGTCAGGGAGACGTTAAGAATAAATACTACAGAACATCTGATAGGAGAATATCGACCGAGATAATTCGGTCATACCGAGAGAATGAGTGAGGAAATGATACCTCGAAAAGAGTGAGAGGCAAGACGAATACAGAAGATAAAGAAAGGAAGATCCAGAAATGCATGGAACGATGATGTAATTATAGAGCAAAGAGGAGAAATATTAAAATAGCTTAAACAGTACAAAGCGAATGGAAGTAAACATAGAAAACTAAAACAGCTCAAACAAGCTATATAAAGACAATCGATCTGGCCACCACCATCCGACTGCATAGATTGCAATGGGCAGGGCACATCATTAGTATGGAAGGCAACCGAACACCTAGGAAGGTACTGTTTAGTCAAATCGAGGTTAGAAGGCCCGTCGGAATACCCAAGCTTCGCTGGATCGACGCAGTGGCGAGGGATGCTGATACTTTACTTAAAATAAAACGATGGACATCGATCGCCAAGGGCAGGGAAAAATGGAGGTGAATGATTATGTAGGCTAATGTTCGAATCCGGACTATGACGCCATAGGAGAAAAAGAAGAAGAAAACAGCTCAACTCTGCAAGCCTTCTTACACCCGTAAACTTGCCGTAATGATCAAGTGAACGTTATTTTGTGTACAAACAACTGTGTAGATTAACAAGTGATGCGACGAGATGATTCCCCCTTACAATACACATTTACAATGCCCAGGTAATTTAATCTCATCAGCATTCATAATGCCGGTACAACGGCAGAGGCGCTGCGGCATCACCGTTACTTTTAATGGGCACTGCATTAGCAATAAAAACGGCCCGAGAGCACGTTGTAGGCGCAACACCTCAACCCCGCCGAACCGTACTAAATTTCTCCCATTCGTGCGTCCCCCGCCGAGAGAGTTTTGTTTTCGGCAACGGGGTACGCTGGCCGGCGGCAGCGCATCGGGGGGTCAAACAGATGAATCATCCGCTCTCCAGGTAGCCATGCCATTATTGTCCTTGCCATGTTCCCGTTTTCAACACACGTTGTAACCTCAGTTTCAACAGTTAGACATCTATTAAAATGAAATAATATATTCCGCGCACAACACACACACAGAAGAAAACGGATCACGCTAATTCGTGTTTTACCTCGTGTGTGCAAGCACGAATACAATAATATTCCTCTTGTAACTGTTTGTAATGAAATATGTAATTGGCTTTATTCAAATATAATATATTTTTGTACATCTGGCGGTCAGTATACGTATTTCCCACTTACGGTAAGAAAGGACATGGTACTGAGCGTTGTATTCAGGTGTCCATATTCCTGTGCCATTTTAATCTGTTTAATAATAAATCTTCCGTATAACTTAAGATTACAAAACAACGAATACAAGAAATCGCAATGGGACTAGGGACCAGAGAAAGAACAATAAAATCCACCGACACAATGACGAAAATATAAACAATGTTTAAGGCCGAAACTTTAAGGAGGTCTTAGGTCAGTTTACTGTACTCGATTTGTTTCGACGTTTAAAAAAAAATTACGTAATATGTATTGTCATATTTAAATATGTAAATTGTCTCCTAAATATATAAGTTTACCATAAGTGTTAATAAATTCGTATCGTAGCCTATGTCTAATGTTCGCATATTCAATACAAACGTTTTGATTATCTATTTTTAATTTATTTATTAATATCTGTACAACACTAGAATCCACTACCGGCGAGAGAGAGGGAGATTTATTGAGCACCACCACCGGTTAAATTTATTGAGCAATAAACTCTCTATTGCGCAGTTCTTTCTACAAAATTTTATCTGAAACGGAAAATTCGTCTCGTTTCCTCACAATTACTGTACCAGTCAACGTATTTTAGCTTTTCTGTCACTCGAAAGAAAATTTCAACACTTATCTGTGAAGGCCAAAAATATTTACCTTTGAGGCTGATGCGAGGCTATTATCGAGATCAGTAACTGGAAACAAGTTGCACTGGTCTGAATCCCTAGATTTATTCTTTTCCTAGTTTCTGAGGTATTTTTTAAGTAGGTAACTTACATTACCTACTGAATTTCAGGGACGTATTTTTAATTCTACTCCATTCGGTGTTATTTTTATTGCATTTGTCCCTACAGATAGATTATAAACGTAGCTCAAGAAAGCCTTGGGAACTGTCACTTAGATTAGAAACGTAGCTCAAGAAGGCCTTGGAACTGTCACTTGCTTTTAGCAACGAACGTGTGCAAACTCTATTTTGTGTCACTTCTGCTGTAGGCTGTTGATCGCGTATTGTTGAATTTTTCCACTTCGTTTCAAGAAGGCGATATCCTCAAAATACGGAGGGTTAGAAAGGTAATGAGGATATGAGGATAGGTGGTCAGAAGAAAGTATAATTTTGGATGTATGTGCAGCAAATAAGACAGTACGGGATGATAGTCAGTCAAAGATATAGACTATAAATTTCATTTATTTTACATTATTATGGATGACATTTTCTTTAGAAACTTTTTAGTACTGTACTCAAAGAAGAGAACACCATGGAAGGAAACGCTGTTGTCGTAATTAATGGTATTAGACATAGTAATTATGGTATTAGACATAGTAATTATGGTATTAGACATAGTAAACTGTATGCTACAGAATGGAAACGTTTTGGGGATGACGCATTTGATTACATATGGAATCAGATATAATTTGTTATGAATACATAAAGAGCATATCAAGTTATGTTTCGAATGGTCAAACGTAACCTCTCAAATTGGGTACCCAGTGATAGAAGGAAGTTAAGAAGGCCAACGAAAAGGCATAAATAATGACAAGAAAAAAGACAGAGATTTGAAATCGGAAACTTCTGAGAACGTTGTAAAAGGTGTGTGTGTGTGTGCGCGCGCGCGTGTGTAGAGATAGAGAAAGAGGGAGCGTGAGAAAAGAGGCGGTTAAATTTAGTTCTCGAGTTTACTTCCGTCTTCGCGGTCCATGTTCGTGTTCCAAAGTGTGTACCCGCACCAAAAAGATGCCCTTATGGTGTCGATGACAACGCCAATTCCCTGGATGATTCGCGTAACACCACAACTAGTTCTACTGACTATCCGTGCTATACAGATTTACTGTGTTAATTCACGGAATTTTTCTGCGAGTTGTTTAATAGCGAAGGCGTTATGTGTTCATGATTTCTTTTTAAATTAAAAGGACTTTGATTTTAGTAGTATGAAACGTACGGCGAACATGAGGGAACGTTGACATAATTCCAGCACTTATTTATGAAGTGGCTGTTTATTAATAATTCTATATTTAGTCTGCTACTAGCCTATACTCACTAATGCCTGTTACAATGAATGCAACCACTTCTATCAACGTAACAGCAACAATCTTAATTTTGTTATCCTTTTTCCACCACATCCTGCTTCGCATTTTCCTCCTTTTCTTACTTCTCCACTTCTTCCTACTTTTTCATCGACACTTTTATCTTTATTCTTCTCCTTGTTTTTCTACATCTTATTCTTGTTCGATGTTAGACTCGGTGTCGGGTTGATATGGACTTTATTATTGTTAGTATCAACCTAAATTTTCTCGATATTTAAAATTTGTAATCACTGGATCTGACAAATTGGCCAAGCGTGCAATAACCATTTTTCGTTGTATGTCTGCATAGCTACTTCTCGTCTAGTTATGTCGCTATACGGTTGTCTTCGTTGTAACGATGATATTCGCATCATCTGCGGCGGCCGTACACGTCACAGATCCGTTTGTAGGTGATAATTTCACGTTTACTGTGTTTATATTGATTCTTGAAGAACATGTTTCGTATTACTTCATTGACAACAGAAGAGAATAGTGAATAATATCAGCGGTAATAAATGAATATCCATATCCAACGGAAAGTTTTCATAAACCGTGCAGCTGTGGCTTAATTAGTTATTTGTTTTTGTCTCTAAAATGGCTTGTCTGTACAAAGCCAATATGTATTTGCTAAAGAAAATATCAGTCGTTACTCCCTTCTTGTTATGTCAAAGTCATGCCTGGACTCTTACGTTTGCAAGAATGGATTTGTCTTACTACTGCCAGGACTAATCGAGTCGACAACAATTAATTAAAGTAACAAAAACAAAATGTAAGAGCATACAGGGAAGTAAATGAGGAAATAGCTAAGCTGGTGACCCATAGAGTAGTATAAAAACAACCATGGGATGTAAAAGAAATGCGTCAAAAGGAATTAAAGCTAGTGACTCCAAAGCTAGTAGAAGGAAGTGAAGTTTGGTTGCTTACAAAATAAATAAAAGCTGAACAAATGCAGCCAGAATGAGTTTCCTATGAATAATATATGGGCCTTCTTAGACAAAATACATAGTCTCTAGCTCATCACCGCGGTGAATTGGCGGAAACCTTGCCAATTGTTACCGGCACTGATGATAGCCTCCGATGATGAGGCCGATCGACATCTTTACCACACACACCAAGACTTATGGAGGAACTCTGGACCATCACAAACAACAACCCGTAGAGACAGAGAACACAGCATCAGCATAATCATCATCATTAAATTCTCAGGATTCAGGACACACACACACGCGCGCGCGCGCGCGCAACGGTAACGTCGGCAGTACCCAGGTGATGAATAAACAATTATATTTTTGTTTGTGAAAAGAACTCTCTCTCAAAAAAAAAGAAACTTATATATGAACAGTAAAAACTTAAAGTTTTAAATTTAAATAGTAGTTAAAGAAAAGAATTTCATTTAACAAGAAAATTTAAAAATACTATTCTTTTGTTGCATATTAAAATTTGGGTATGTCAGTAGAAATAAATAATAGGTTGGGAAATGTTATATTTTTTTATTTTGTTTAGAGCAACAATTAATTTTATTCTTGAGATTGAACACTATTTTTTGTTTGTAAATGAGTTGCTATTATTATTTAAAATTTGAGTCAAAGTCAGACACATTGAAATAAAAAGTGTTTAGATAATTTGTTTAACATGTCTGTTTAGCTAGTAAGATTATATGGTTGTTTATTTTTATATGTCATGAACAGCACAGAAGGTTATATTGTATTTTTTGTAAACTTATAAAAGAGAATATTTTTTTATTTTTATAATTCGAAATTTTAATATTTTCATATTTTCGATTAATATTAATAAATCATAGAATGATTATTTTGAAACGGTTTTAACTAATTATTTCATGTCATCAACATCTCACTCCTGTTTGAAAATTATTTTATTATTGTGCAACTACATATACTTGACGCAACGAGAATAAAAAAGTCCTGCGACCTGGCCGGTGTAATACACTTCATAGTTGCGTTGAGTACATGGTAATGTATTTGTGTAATTTTTTGAAATACTTCTAACGTTGCAATATATATATTACATAGCTACACCAACCAGAAGTGTTTTCTCCTATCGTGTCTTTGCATCGTGTCCCCACTCCCCAGCATTTTGATGTCTTCAAAGGTTCCATAGTCATGCAGTGTTTATCACGTTTCCTTCATGAGCTTTGCACTTCGTTGGTACCGTAGCCCAGTTCAAGATGAGTGTTTCTGATGAACCAGAAAAAAGAATGTGTGTGTGTGTGTGTGTGTGTGTGTGTGTGTGTGTGTGTGTGTGTGTGTGTGTGTGTGTGTGTGTGTGTGTGTGTGTGTGTGTGTGTGTGTGTGAACTAATTCTAAAAGTTACTATTACTATCTTTAAAGTGGCTGAAAAACGTGAGATAGAATACTGAAATCAATCCCATTAATGTAAACGGTAATAAAATAATAAAAATACGCGTTACTGAAACAGATAAGAGACTCATGTTTAGAAGAAACTCACAGAGAAATAATTGTAAAGTAAATGGTATCGTCTGTATTTTGTCCTGCACCAGCTGACTTTTAGTCGACGTCGGCGTAGAAACAGAAACACATCGCGAGGTCATATTTTTATAAAGCGTTTTATGTAATAGCAATCTCCAGAAACCAATGGGTAGTAGAACAAGGGGAATGCCCCGAAGTAGATTCAAAGATCAGACAGAGGAGGACCTCGGAAAGCTGAACACATGAAACTGGAAAGCCAGAGAATAATGGAGTCGACTCTTGGAGCAGGCCAAGACCCACCAAGG
This sequence comes from Magicicada septendecula, assembly GCA_034769895.1. Taxonomy (NCBI): domain Eukaryota; kingdom Metazoa; phylum Arthropoda; class Insecta; order Hemiptera; family Cicadidae; genus Magicicada; species Magicicada septendecula. The sequence continues at coordinate 270,315,823 of CM068376.1, forward strand.
GTTGTAGAGCCACGGGTGATGATGATGATGATGATGATGATGATACAATCTCAGTCTAGCCACATAACTAAGAGCAAATTTTAATCTAAACTAACCTACAAATTAACTTACATCTAAGACTAAGATAGAGTTTTAGATCTAAGACTTGTAGCGTTCGTAACGTAAACTGCAGCACTGCGCTCATAACAAAGGACTGCTTTAACATTTAACACACACCAACTCCAAGGATACCGTTTTTTGAGCCCTTGCTTCGTGTCTGCGACGGCCACTTTAAAGACTTCTTTTGACTGGGATACAGTCTTTCCCCACGTTTCCTCGCCGCGTTTCGTTGGTCCGCGTGGGTATCGATGTTCCTGAAACACCAGGGACACACGTAGAATGTTTAGCGGCAAACAACAGGCTTCCCCTGTTGATTTAAAATATAAGCAAATATCGGTCGCGTATCTAGAATTTGGCCTTTGAAGGGGGGGGGGGGGGTCCGTGCTCTGGTCGAGTCAAGTCGGTTTCATACAAAAAAAAAAAAAAAAAAAAAAAAAAAAAAAGTTAAGACTAATCAATATTACTATCTTTAAAGTGGCTGAAAAACGTGAGATAGCATCCTGAAATCAATCCCATTAATGTAAACAGTAATAAAATAATAAAAATACGCGTTACTGAAACAGATAAGAGATTCATGTTTAGACGATACTGACTGACTATAATTGATTTTCCTATATTATATATTTCAAACGTATACGCAAATGCTGTGTAATAAACCTGGTTGTATATTTAAAAAATAGTTAGGCCTACTAGCTGAAAAAGTAATAAAACAGCCTAAATATTAAGAGAGTAACAAAATTGTCAACTTTTTTCGACCCTCTAGGGGGGGTCCGGTTCAGTTCGCCCCTCCCGCCCGTAAATACGCGCCTGGTTATGATTCTAGGCTGTTTTATTATTTTCTCAGCTGTGTACGTTAATATAGTAGTAACTCTTTTATAATAAAAACAGGTTTATTACACAGCATTTGCGTATACGTTTGAAATACGAAATATAGGAAAATCTGTTCATTCATTAAGTATCTTGTCAACAATGTTTGAATAATGCGTACTTTAATTGGGTTATTACAATTTACTTTTATGGGACTGATTTCAGCCACTTTAAAGATAGTAATGTTGATTAATCTTAAATTGTTTTTCCTTTCGTATGAAGCCTACTCGACCGGACTCCCCCTCAAGGCCGAATTCTAGATACGCTACTGATTGAAGTTACAAGTCAACAAGTCAGTTACATCGAGCAGAAAGCAAACTTATTCTTTTGTAAAGGCGTTTGTACCCAACAACAAGAAGAGGGCAACCAAAGTTCCTAAACAAGACGAAGAAGAAGAAGAAGAAGCAGCAGCAGACGACGACGACGACTAAAGGAGGTACATTCTTCTTTCGTTTCTGATTAGTCATTTAATGGAAAATAATATACTTTAAAGGCGATGTAAAATAATTGAAACTATTGAGGTGGGCCGCGTAGTAACACCGGCAAAATGGCAGCAGACAAAGGCTCGGCCGGGCAAAAACACGGCAAAGCGTTCGTATTGAAAAATGATGTGTGGAGATTAGTTCCAGCCAGAGAGAGAATGACTCTGGCCATTGTTTCTTTGGCGCCGTTACAGCATTACACTTGTGCCGACAGCAGTCTTTTGATTAATGACCCCTGCGCTCTACGCCGCACGAATCAATCATTTCGAACCTGGAATACTTACACTCACTCGCACACACACACCGACATTATCAGTTACTAGCTAAAAATTTCTAAATTATGTCTCCGTTAAGACACTCGTATGCTTGAGTTTATTTACTTTTAATGTATCACAAAATTTTCGCCTTTCTTCAAACCGTGAGAAGCAGTTTGGCGTGTGTCAGAAGTCGCTTTGCGCTGCGTATTTGTAATTACACAAACCTAAAGCAAACCGGTGTGTCAATGTACAAAAATGTTTTATGATTTCTTTCTCGATATTCTTAGACTCACAGACGATTTCATAATATCCTACCCACTAAATGAAATAACACGTTTCTATTTTAGAATCGACGTCTGTATTTCTATTTCACATCGTTCCGAAACAGCGTCTTAAATATTATAGTCGTGTTTTGTTACTATCTAGTCAATTGTGTTTTACAAATTATAAGGTTTCGGACATAGCCATCGTGAGCTAAAATTGAGAAACACGACGTTTCGACCTCTATAGAGTCACCATAAAACAGTACGAACTCGCCATTCCAGCAAAGAAGGAGAAACAACGTTGTTTGCGTTGCAACCACAGGAGGAATCCTTCTTGGCTGGAATGGTGAGTAATGAGTTTATTATTATTATTATTTAGCAATATATTTGTTTAACTAAGATTTGGAGTTTTGACGATATCTATTTGTTAGTGATAGATTTATCTTTGTATTAATTTTTTCTTCGCCTGAAGACGACCTCTGATTTTAGGTCGAAAACGAGGTCGAAACGTCGTGTTTCTTAATTTTAACTCACGACGGCTAATATCTGAAACCTTATAATTCATAATGAGTAGGCCTATATTGCGCCATCGATAATTAATAATTATAAGAATCGAATCGATTGTGTGTGGGGTGGGGTCTATGAGATGCATCAGTAACCGACATCAAGTGACACTAACTTCTAACGTACAAATAAATTACAATACAACACACACGCGCGCGCGCGGAAGCAAGAAGAGCAGTTTGACATGTACTAAGGAAAGGTATAGGCCTACTACAGTTCCGAAAGCGCTCTGCAAACATAAAAAAGTAAATGTTCCTTGAAATACTGGTTTCCTATCAATATAATAACAATACTGTCCTTCAAGAACGGTGAAAGAGAATGTAATGAAAATATGTGTATAATATAATAACAATCAATATAATAACATAATAATATAATAAGAAATATAATAACAATACTGTACTATTGTACTTCAAGAACGGTGAAAGAGAATGTAATGAAATATGTGAAACAAATATAGCTAATAACATGCAAAGAAACAGCGTAAGATAGGTACTATTAAAACTAATTATTAAAATTACTATCAGGGCTGTAAGGCTGTGCACTTCCATTTTCTTCGTGTAGAAAGATGTTAATTACTCTAACAGACATTTGAGCCTCAACTCTGGAAGCCATCTTCAATGTAAGGACTTAACGAACTGACAAGGTGTACGCCAATACAACCGCAGTACTGTGGCAAAGGCACTGATTCAAACAAATACTGTGGTCGTTCCTGATATTGGTGAAGAGGACTGAACTCAAAACGAAACGAGAGTAAAAAAACCCCATCGTTAAGGTGCTTCAGTCTCGCGCGCTTTCGTACGTTTGTACGTACAGTTAGCGTCAAAACATAACAATACCGAAATTTTGGAATGCTAAGCTTTATCTGGAATAAATAATACAGACTTACATAACTACCAATTCACGGAAATCAAATCCAACGTTTGACAAGAAATAGAAGGTGTTCGATATGCTTTCAGACAGTCGCGTATCAGACAGAAGACTACTTGTAAACGATTTCGTAAGTTGTCAAACATGTTCCTGAAGTGAGGTTGCTTCATCCCTTTTACTCATGTCACAATCTTTTCATGTAACTCACCAACGGTCAGTGCCGGATTTAAGATTTTTGAGGCCGTAGGTCAAGTTTTCTGAGAGCCTCCCGGTTACTTTTAATCCCTTCAATGTTTAAATTATCCACGTGCTTATTAATTGTCTGATCGTCTGCAACCTCTGCTGCAGAAGTACTTGGAACATTGAAGTCAATTTCTGATACACATTTAACTGAAGGCTATTATTAGAAACCGGAGTAGTTTTAAAAAATTGATCTAGTTTTTGAGTTTTTTCTATTGTTTCCAAATGAGCTTCCTCTTTAATTTTTGTTATCTTACGTTTATAGGCTCTATTAGCCTGGTGAATGTTTATGTTCATGTTCATGATGAATACGTTTAGTGTACGGATTCAATTCTATGTTCATCAAGTTTTCGTCATCAATATCAACGAACCAACACGCTGCCTACCATACAAAGCTAAAAATCTTCTTTACATTCAAAACAAAATAAAAACATAATCTCAAATCCCAACCCGTTTATTCACAACGCAGATAGACAATGATAACAAACAAGGGTGGTACCACGGTTGTGTAAATTCGGGGACAATATAGCGGACGTTCAAAATTCGCACGCGAGATTAGTTTTCAAGGATGCCAACGTCTTAAAAATAAGCGAGCAATATTTAAATAAGAACTGTCTTCCATTTGTATTATTAACAAAAATTGATCATTTAATTTCAAAAAATCATACTTAAATAAATCAAAGTGAGTCCCACTTTTATAAAAATACTTCTGTAAAAAAATATCTGTAGCTTGCGGCCCAATCTGAGCCCGCGGCCATAGGCTGCGGCCTAGTCGGCTTAGTGGTAAATCCGGTAGGCCTACTGCCAACGGTTTTCGGTACGTTCCCTAGGTATCCCAAATGCAAGCGTCACGTGGTGTACAGGTGAATGACGTGGATGTAACAAGTCTGCCTCACGTGGAATTATGCAGATCTCAAAGTTCGCATGAAGCAAATGAAGCGAGTGCTTTGTGAGGTGACTCCGTCCTGCTGAAAGACTGTAAGAATTAACAGCTCTTGCCGGTGGCGTGTGTAGAATTTGGCCTGGGGGGGGGGGTCCGGTCGAATCGGCTTCATACAGAAGAATAAACAAGTTAAGACTAATCAACATTACAATCTTTAAACTGGTTGAAAAACGTGTGATAACATCCTGAAATCAGTCCCGTTAAAGTAAACTGTAATGACACAATAAAAATACGCGTTATTGAAACATTGTTTAAAAGATACTTGTTGACCGAATTGATTTTCCTATATTTCATATTTCAGACCTGTTTGTATACCGAGTGGCCCATAAGTCAGTTGGCACTAGCAGTATGTAGACGCTCGATTGACTAGCATAGTAGTTACTTGACTTGACTAGAGCAGTAGTTCCCATAATTCAGTTGAGATTTGAGGTTATGAGGTTAGGTTAGGTTGATGTGTATGCTGTTGTGTATGCGCTTGTTTGTTGTTAGTTGTTCGTGTTGTTTGCGAGACAATGAATAGAAAACTATCTACAGAGCAGCGTGTTTTTGTATTGCAGATGTGGTGGAAACAGGACCATAATTACGGTGATGTTGTTGAGTTATTTGCGGAACGTTTTCCAAACATCGCACCTCCATCTAGAGAAGGTATTCGTAAACTGAATAAGAAATTTGAACAGACTGGAATGGTAGCGGAACTTCCTCGATCAGGTAGGCCAAAAACAATTACAACAGAAGAGAATTTAAATATCATGGCGCAATGTTTTGTGCAGTCACCAAAGAAATCAACACGAAAAGCGTCCAATGAGTATGGAATACCTCGAACAAGCTTGCAAAGGATGCAGAAAACGTTGAAGTTGAGACCATATAAGCCCACTTTACTCCAAGGCCTAAATGAAGATGATCCTGATAGGCGTACAGAATTCTGCGAATGGTACGCAATACGACAAGAAGCCGATCCACAATTTTACAAAACCATTCTTTGGAGTGACGAAGCTAATTTTAAGCTGAATGGTACAGTGAATAGGCACAACTGTGTTTACTGAGATACTGCGAATCCACATGTGGTGATAGAGACAGAGTTAAACGCTGCGAGGGTTACTGTTTGGGCAGGGATCTTTGCCGGTGGGATCATCGGACCCTACTTTTTTAATGGTACAGTGAATGCTGAAAGTTACCTACAAATGCTTCACGAAGTGTTGATGGAACTAGAAAACAGTCCACTTTTTGGACACCTGCAGCCAATTCGAGAAAATTTAATATGACAACAAGATGGGGCACCCCCTCACTATGGACTGATTGTGAGAGACTTTTTGAATGCAACGTTCGATTAATGGATTGGCAGACGGGGTCGTGTTGAATGGCCTCCACGTTCTCCTGATCTTACCCCGATGGACTTCTCGGTCTAGGGTGTACTAAAAAATGCAGTGTACTCCGTGAAGATTCGTGATGTGGAACAATTGAAGGAAGGCATTCAATCTGAATTTGGACACCTACAGTCCCTGAATATTTCGGACATAATTTGTGCTTCAGTGCTTCGAAGATGTCAAATTTGCATAGAAAAGGATGGAGGCCACTTTGAGCATTTCTTGTAGGTCATGAGAACTATGCTATTAACTATCTGTATGCGTTATCTGTATCTGTATCCCTGCTGCACCTCTACAATAAAAGTGCTATTTGCAATTTTGCCAACTGACTTATGGGGCAACCTGTAGCCTATATTAAAAAAAGTGAAACTTTACTTTAACATACACTAATATTCACTAATATATTATAGTAAACAGTGAAAAAATAATAAAATAGCCTAAAAATTAAGAGATTAACAAAATTCGTCAATTTTTTTCGACCCTTTGTGAGGGGGGGTTGTCTGGTCACGTTCGTCCCCACCGTAAACATGCCCTTGTCTCTTGCACGGCAGAATCTTCTTAGACCCTTCAGAAATGGTACGATAATTTTTCAGGTAGAGGCTACTTGGTTTACAGGAATTTAATGATTACAAAATAAGGGCTCAGTGTGCTATTTCCAAACACCGCATCATGTTATTACACGCTCATTGGGAACGCGTTTCTGGGTAATAATACCTGGCCGTTCAAACCCAAGAAAACGGATTGTACATCAGTTGATAAATCCATTCAAAAGAATATGGTTTTTATCAAAAACGATACAATGGCAGGAATCCTGGATCATCGTACAGCATTGCTGACACCTAATCGCAGTATACGATTTTTGTTTACTTGTTTGCATCCCAATGTGCATATTGTAAGCAGATTCATCAGTTTCATTAAATATTTTTTTCGTAGACGTTACGCTAAGATTTGATTTCGAAACCGTTCATCGGAGGCTTCTATTTGAGACTGTATACCTGCTCGAGGAACTGTCCTGGATGGTATATACCAGTGGTTACCAACTGTCGGACGCGACCTTATCTTGAAAACCAATTTAATAATCACTGCATTTACTTTAATAAGTAAATGATTAATAACATAATATTGTAACTAAGAACAGTCTGTCAGGAGAAACCTATGAAAATCTGTTTCACTTATTCATTAATAAACGTAAAGTAGATTTTATATATATATATATATTTCAATCACTTTCTGCTACAGTCCGTTTCTTGATGTATATAATACTTTAATATTTATACTAAATTACCTCAAGATGTTTTTTCTATTTGGAACATGTTTCGAGAGTTCCTGTTCTCTCATCTTCAGCCTTCGCCATTTTATACTAAATTTACCTCAAGATGTTTTTTCTATTTGGAACATGTTTCGAGGGTTCCTGTTCTCTCATCATGGCGAAGGCTGAAGATGAGAGAACAGGAACTCTCGAAACATGTTCCAAATAGAAAAAACATCTTGAGGTAAATTTAGTATAAAATGGCGAAGGCTGAAGATGAGAGAACAGTAACTCTCGAAACATGTTCCAAATAGAAAAAACATCTTGAGGTAAATTTAGTATAAATATTAAAGTAATATATATATATATATATTTTTTTTTTAAATGAAATGTGTGTTCGCTCAGGTCTTCATTTTTCATCATATTTCAAGACCCCGTCTAAATTTTCCATCTCTCGTCTAGACAAAACGACGCGCTTGTCCTGTTTCGTTAATGTTTGGAAGTCCATTCATCTGTATTCTTCACAATGAAGTTAATTAAGAACCACAGCAGAAGTTGCCTCACAGATTGTGTTCTACTTCATTGACTGAGATTAGTAACAACTTAGCTCCATGTGGACAGTCCTGCTTTAGTGGCTGAAGCAGACAGACCCTCAGTTTTCAAACTGAAGATTTTATGTAAATACATAATGTTTAATATCTTTTTTTATATCTTCATTATTTTACTGACATAATACAATTGTCACGTTAAATAAATCCGCTAAGATGCGTTAAAAGTGTAAATTACCTCCTTTTTCTTATTTACAATCAATACTGTTTTTTTTATGTTTACGTAACTTGTTGAAAATTGATGGTTTATGATGCGCCCACCGGTAATATCCTGAGTATAATTGTGGCCCTCAGGCGTTTTATAGTTGGGGTATACACAGTCTTTATTCTGTGTGAGAGCACTTCACGACAATGAAATTGTTTAATGACTGCTAAGATAACAGTGTTACTGAGTAATGGCTTTTTCTAATCGTCCTAAGTGTAGTAAACGTGGTTCACTGAGCGTCCAAATCCTTATGAGCGAAATTAATAGTAACCGATAGATGCTGGGCACACGAGCAGAAGACGAACCAAACTTTCTACATTTCTGAAAAGATCTCTCACCTCTTTACTCATCGAGATGAAGGCTATCTTCCCATCGAATAAACATGTCACCTTGTGGCTTTGTAGAAAGACTTCTATTTCTACTTTAAACGATGATGCATCAATTTTTGGACAAGGGGTTAATGCTTCACATCCTTCCTTTTGCAAAAGAATGTTCTCTAGCAAAACGTGTTTCTTCACGCCAGGCTGACTGAGTATTCGATTTTGAAGCCCTGCTACAGATGTGTCTATGACTTCAAAATATTTTTTTATAGTGATCTTCACATGACTGACAATATACACGTAGTTCAGTTGTTTCACCGATTCTTTTTGGTACTTTCTTTTGTCTCCGAACTTTTACCTCTTCCAAATCAAGCTCAGAAATCTTATCACTGCGTTATTTAAATACAGTTGAAAACTTTTCATTCGACCCAAGCGCATTCAATCCATCAATGATGTGTTCAACTGATTTATAAAGTCCAGCCACAGTTCTGTTATTTCCCTGGAAGCACTTCTTTAAAATTTCAAATATTTCAATTATGTCTCGTCACATGATTAAACCAAGATATGTAGCTCCATTCACAAATACACTAAGTACGCCCACTAGCTCCGCCATATTCTTGTTCTGTTAGTCCATTTAGTGTATTACTTACCAATTCATATCTGATGAAAATTTCCTTTGTTTATGACCGCCGACAAAGGCATCTTGTGGAACACAATGGTTTAATCTTCCAAATGTTACTAGTAGGACCCTCGACTACATTCTCATAGATATGCATAATCACAGATTTTGCTTCAGTATTTGAAAACACAATTCTTAAATTGCTCGGCTCATACCATAGCATTTATTACTTTTTTAAAAGAGTAACAACTTTTACGATAAATTATAGCAGTGAGCATCACAATGCACATAATCAGCCAAAGGCTGCTTCTGGATTATGATGGTCTGTACGCCTTCATTGACGCCTCTCATATTCTCAGCTCAGTCATAGGTCTGTCCACAAAGATTTACCAATGGTAATTGCAGTCTAAGAAGAGAATCACAAATAAGTGATAACATATCTGAACCACAAGTAACGCCAGTTTTATAGAAACCCATAAAACTTTCATGAGGTTGCAGGTTATCATAACATCAACGAACACAGAGACTCATCCCCTAAACACCTATTCATCTCCTGAAATATCTTGTAGACCATCACAAAACAGTGAATAAATAGAGTATTTGTCAGCTTGATATTTTTAGTAAAATTAGCATATATTTCATTTCCAAAGATCTGGATGATTTCATTTTGTAGAGCATGGTTCGTATAATCCTGTTCACTCTGGAGTCACTGCCTAAGAGATGGTTTGTCCTCACTGCAAAATTTTATCAATTTCACGAAGTTTCTTTCAAAATTTGTATGACCTCTAATTGCCTGTCCTTGTCTAATGAGATATTTAAGAGTGCTAATAAGGACCATTAATAGCTCTAAAGCTACCTCTTGTTCCTCACATTTAATTTTTTATAACTGCCTTTCAACAGGGGCTTTTTGTTGAGAATAGCTAAATACAGCTTGGGCATGGTTGGTATTCATTGGGCATGAACACTTTTTTCGTGGTTTTTAAACCTTTGAATTGACTTTTTCCAGTTTTTGAGTCCCAGTAAAAGCCATGTCTGCTTTAGTTGTATGTCTGTTTTATCTAGACATATCTGAATATATTTTGTACAGGAAAAACAGCTTACCCCATCAATCCCAGCCACGGAATTTTTTGTACCCATTTTGTTGAAACCTTAATACGGGTCCTGTAAGATGCTGATGGAAAACCGTTAGATGAAATTTCAAGCTAGTATCGAAACATGCTGATTCAATTTCGGGAGTAACTGGGTCACTAGCCACTGGTGTCACTGGTTGTGGTTATCTTTCAGGAAATTTTGAAATTCGAGATTCATCTGCAGGAAGTGAAATTCTTCACGTGATGGCCCAGGATCTAAAAATAAAAGATATTGGACTTGCTAAATTAGGAAAATAAATTTAATTATTAATGAGTATTACGAGTGCTTTTTTATGATCAACCTTCGACTGGCTCGCAAGAAAATGCAAAACGTTACATACATATCAATAATACTTTTACTCATAGTTGTCACTCACAGTCATCGTATTTTGCCACCAGCTTTTTCCTCGTAGAAAAATCTGCCGCCAAGGTAACTCAGCCATCGATGAGTTTCAAAGTCCTGGGTTATCAGCCATACTAATTATTGAGTGGAGACAACGAGTCAGTGGACGCTCTTAGGTCATCCTAGTGAGGTTGGGTTTTTGACTTCCGTCCAATGCGAGCTAGTAGAGCCTGGGGTTATACGTAGTGTGGTCGGATAATCGGTTAAAGACCTTGGTCTAGGCACGGTAAATATCTGAGCACACTACTGAGGGATGTGCGGGTAAGGGCGGGGGCGCAATTGCGCAACACAGATGGGCTCCACCAAGGCCCCCAGATGTGCAGACCTGGAAGGCTGGCCTATGGCCGCCGCTAGTAGACCACATAATTCGCTATGGGGTCGACCCTTTTTCAGTGGGCGGTTCTTCGTCCCTTGGGACGGAAGGCCTAAACTGACTCCTTGGGAGATCGGGGGCCCCAGGGGGTGGCTACGCCTGCCACCTGCCCCAATCCGGTGTGGGTGGAGGGCCTGATTCAATTCGGGCCCTCTAACCACATCTAGAGTTGGATTCGAGGTGGTATTGGTTTCGGTCTTGGCATCGCTGCGGGAGCCTCAATTTAGGGGTGTACCGGGGTTGATGCTTGGGCTGATAAATCCTAGATAGTAGATACATCCGAACCCCACGGAGGAGTAGAGCTACACGTCTCAAATTCTAAGGGGTACCGACCATAACATCGTCGGGCGCCTAGTCAGCGCTAAAGTGTTTTTGACTCCATGCTCATGAGGGCCAAGGGTTGTAGATAGGACTTTGGTCCTGGGCCTACCCTTGTAAAACAACTTCTATCTATCTTATCAGCCATCCTGATAATAAAACAGTATACCTGCCCAGATCAGCTCCGGTACCGTCCTCGCTTCGCCAACAACTCACGCAAAAAGATTGCCCGCAAGTTCTTTAAACGAGAACTTTCCTGAAGGGGGAGTGTATTGAATACTACAATTCTCAGGCCCGTGGTGGTGGGTTACCTGAAGGGGGAGGGACCGTCTAATGAAGACACATCGACGACTCAGCGTTATTCTTTTGCCGTGTTTACATTTGTATGGCTGTGTCAACGGGTCAGCAAGCTGTCATAACCCGCGCTCTAGCTGTCAACACTACTTCCGAGAACCTATCGTCTCTACATAATAATACAAACAAAACAAATCATTGCGCCTCTGATTAGACCATCAGTGACAGGGAATTTAGTGTTTTTGTTCAAGCAAAAATATGAGTAAAAAATTGAAAAATTAATTTGAATAAAAAATTATTCAGGATTTTAGCTTTTGGTGGAAAATATTGGTGGCGAAGTGTCCCCCTGCCCCCCCCCCCCGGTCGGTACGTCTATGAGTGAAACAAACTAATAATATCTGTTTCTTTTGCTGTTTTAATGCCGACAGCTGTACATGTTGTTAGTGGTAATATGTCAGGCAGGCATTGTTTCTTTGCAAAGGACGACACGATAAGATCCCGTTATATCAATTAGATGTCGAAACTGATTCGGAAGTTGTATACATTAATGTGGGATATGACTGAATTTTGAAAGTAAACGATTTTGCCTGAGGTTTTGGCTTAGCCACAAACTGCATGAAGGCGACCACATTGTGCCTGTCCTGAACTCTGGTGATGGAACCTCGTAGCCATGGAAATTGACATGAAACTTCGTAGGTGTGTACTAAAGAAAGAATGGAGAATTGAATAAACCATTGAACACAAAAAGGGCCTAACATCCTAGAGACTCTTATTGCCTCAAGCAATAAATATTTTCAGTTCTTCCTTCCCTGAACTTAGATTTTAAGTTCTACATTTACACTACAACGTGTAAATTGTAATCTATCTAATAGTTTAAGCCTTTCGATTATAAAATTCATACACTAGTTACAAAAAGTTTCATAAACGAAATGACTGACCTATTAAACTTTACAATCAGCTTGAGAGGAATTTGGCAAGTCAAAGTAAATATCTATAGTTTATCTTAAAAAAGAAGTAAGTAATTTAAATTTATAAGTTTTGTTTGGCTTATCTGGAGATTTTATACATCGCATCTCTATTCCCTTGTGCATTATCCTCTAAGGAGCATAACCGCTCATTTTTCTCAGTCAGTATCTGTTCCGAATTGATATTTGTCGTAACCACTGTCCGATGATCTCCATTCATTCTACCCACGCTTCTTTCGTCTTTTACTTACCTTTAAAAAATAAAGCAAAGCTATAGAAGTCTGTATTTTTTATTTCTCATGTGTCCTAAGTAGTCCATATTAGAGGTGTGCTAAACTAATATTTGAAAATAACAGGTTCAAACGAAACCGTTCCAAAAAAGTAACACATACAAATACCTGTTATTATATACCTATTATACATATACCTGTATTATACAATTTGTTATAAATTTGTGATGTTTTCAATTTGTTTCTTCTGCAAGTAGTATAATTTTGCATATTCTTTTTATATATTATACTACTTGCAAAAGAAACAAATTGAAAACATCACAAATTATATAATTACTGCAAGAAACATCGAGTTACTTATATAGAAAATTTGTTATAAGAAATAAATTGAAACTAAAAGTATTAAAAGTGTTAATTTACACTGTGACTTTATTAAGCTGTTACTGTTTAAAAGAAAATAAGAAACAAGAGAATTTATAGGCCTATCTCCCGTTAGAAATACTAATTTAAGTTTTCACTAGGAGTAAACAAACTGACATAAATTTAATATTAATTTATTGATTCCATTTTGGTTAGACAAATCACTTGTGAAACTCAGGCAATGAAATTTATAGTGCACGTAATAGCACAACAAAGAATGTCAAAAAAAATGTACGCGAGATGTGCAATGAAGTTAATCATCTCCGAAATCACATTTAAAAAAGTGCTATACGGCCTATCAGCCACTCTGTAGGTTATAACACAATATAATTCGCTTTTTCAAAATTTACCAAGTTGGTGACTAGTATAATATATAATTTGTTATTATAATCTGTATTATATATCTGCATAAATCAGGAGAATAAATGTAATATCAGTTTGAATTTTTTCATTTTTTAAAAACAGCTTCGTCTCTTTGGTATAGAGATATTCTGAACCTAGCTGTTTTGCTTCGTTTCGTACTTGTATGGCAATCGGCACATGCGCAGAATGAAGTATTCAGCACCAAGAGGTGACTTTGCACATGTGTACTTGTAATACCCTTAGTACTCGTTTACTTGTTTATTCCTTAGTTGAATAGGGGGCTCCCGCGACTCGGAACCGCGAGGCCGCGAGTAATTGGAACGGGTAGACTTTTCAGTTTTCAGTTATCGTTGAATCGGAACAGGTATTTCAACTTTTCAGTCACTGTTCCACAAAAATATCGTTCCAAAATACCTGTTATAGGTATATCGGGCCACCTCTAGTACATATTTCGTTCTCTTAGTCCTACTGATGCCAGCATATTTTCGTAAGAGTTGTGTATCCATCCGGTCCACTAGCATCTCGCTGTAGCATCATATTCAAATTCTGTAAGCTCGGTAAGCGTCAAAGCTTGAAGCAGCGTAGAAAACACCGTAACATCTCAAGCTTGAAGTATCGGATGTACACACGTCGAATTTCATACCACGTAATAATTTGTTCATTTTTACGGGCGATGATTGCGAACTGTCGTTTTCACATTGAAGTTCAGTTTATTCTCGTGTATTCTGTGCGGATCTGTTGATTACATTACTGCCATCGACGGGCGCAGACAGTATCACGAGAGAATTAAAGTGCACACATACACACACACACACACACACACACACACACAAAGTCGATTATCACATATTTTTCAGAAAAACGCTTTGTAGTCGCTTTTAGGGTGGCGCTGTGGCCGGGAAACAATTACGGGGCTGGCTGACTGCATAGCCTGAAACACAGTTTCAAAAATCCAATTATAAACCGCGGCGAGCAACATTCGTATTATTTTAATAAAACCTTTTAATAACTGATATCAAAACAGCGCTGATAATTTTCGCATTTTCAATTTTGCCTTACGCATATCAACGAGCCGAGCGACGGTGGTTTTCGTTCTATTATAAGTGTGGTAATATTTTTGCTCGAATATTTATTCACTGTTACGTTATTACAAATTGTGGGATAATTATCGTATCGGTGCTCTGGTAAATTCAGAAGGCTATTCGTTCGATGCGATACCATTCAAAGCACAGTGTTTATTTTAAAAGGAAACAACGGAATATTTGAAGTTTATAATTCGGATGAATTCTTATTAGTGTGTAATAATATAAAGTAAGTAAAATCTTAAAAAAATGTCTTAATTCGTAGAATATAAATATATTAGGGAACACGTACGTAAAAATTACATAATTTTCTTTATGAGGTTCTCAAATTTTCTTTTCTATCGAAAGCCTTACAAAGTTGGATTCGTTAATTTAAAATGCAATTTGAAATTTGGAAAACGTTTTTAAAGTTTGTAGCCTGTATTCAGTTTAACTGTTGTTACTAGGATATTCAATGCAGTAAAAAGTGCAAAACATTAAAGCTCGTTATTTGAATAAAAAAAAGATAAATCAGATAACGACATTATGTTCAGTCATTTATTGCTATCATTCTTCATCATGAACGTTGTCAATTTGTGTTTTCACCAGACAACGGAAGGTCTCATACGGAAAATGCGACAGGCAGACTTGTTGACTCTTACTTTATTTTATTTTGAGTGTCATTTAAAAAGTTCTGAAGATATTCCCTAAAGCAATCATTAGAGGGAATACAGATGAACTCAGATCAAATTGATTGAATAAGACATTGAACAAATTGAGTTCAAATCGTTGAAAAAGTTTTTATTCCAAATCCCAATATTTATTTTTAATTATTATTATATAAAGGGTGTGATCAGCAACCCTCAAAATGTAGTGGCTAACATTTGTCCCTTTTAAGGAATTCTATGCACTAGTTAAAAACCAGCGAACTAATATTAGCTATGCACTAGTTTATTCTCAACGAAAGAATGAGAATTATTTGGGTTGATAAAAAGTGAGAGACAGACAGATGGACACACGCGGGCTCACTCACACACACACAAATATTTAATTGGCGATTTCACGGCGTACCATTTTCTAGACATGTAATTCTGCCACTACTTTAAGCCTGTTTATAACCTATTTGTTTAAAATTTTGTTTGACGTATAGGCCTATCACATTTGTAGATACCGTTTACTCAGAACCAAGCTATGTGTGTATTGCTCCTCTTCGCTTATGTTATATTTCTCTCTTCTTTTGCTACAGCTTAACAATCTACAGTCGAAATTGGGCCCCGTATGTTTTCATTCCTCCTTATCCACCGATTATCTCGACCAATCGCGAAGGTTTAGTGCGTTTTCACGTTCCAGACAGCAAATGCGTGTTCTGTGGACTAATCGACTCCTTCCATCCAGAGATAGGCCTATTTCCAAACTTTCCACAGTACTAAGCTTCTTCGGGGAACATGAAACGGTACTGGACTTAAATCGCTTTCAAAGAGACGTTTCTATCCCTAAAACACCGGAATAGTAATTTCTTCTTCTTCTTCTTCTGCACTACATAGCTCGTTCCGACTTCACAGAGTGTCTGGCCATTTTTTCCAGGGTCTTCAACGATCTCTCGTCTCCGCTGACCTATATTCAAACGCTTCTTTAGAAATACGCGCGTCTACAATGCGTTCCACATAGGACTTCCAATTCTGCCTGTATTCCTTTATTCTATCCAGAACCGACTGTAACTTCAGGCCTTTCTTTATGTCCTCGTTTCGTAGACGATCTCTGAAACTGCATTCCTTAACTACTCTTAAAAGTTTCATTACCGAGGCCTGTATTTTTGAAATATCTTTTTGCAGGACAGTCTATGTTTCACATCCATACATTAAAGTCGGCACAGACACGACCTTATAGGTCTTTAGCTGTGTCTCCCTTTGCGTTTTATTCTTCAATAGTCGTCTTATTGTTCCATAGGTATAACTAAATTTATTTAACTTTCTCTGGATATCGTTATTCTTCCTATATGAGATATCGTATCTCAAATAATTAAAATGTGATACCTGCTCCAAAACACTATTATCAATTACAATTTTGAATAGGTAATTTCTAACCCAGAATGGCCTTGAGGGCCACATCACCGGCCCGGCCCTATTTTCTCTGGAGCTGTTTAAAGAATCTTCCGCAGGGTTGTTCAGGTTCTCGGTGCCCGCCGACTTAAGGTGAAAATTGGAATTAGGTTGGAGAGGCTCAGTGTCCTAAGTGACGTCAGAGTTGTGCACTATCCCATCAGAAGCCTGTTTTACGTTTCATTTTTTTAAATGTTATTATAATATATTTTCAATACGTTTCAGACATGTTTCTACTGCTTGACGGTTTACAGTCAACTTTCATCCAGTGTCATTTTACATTTCGTGCAAAGTTGAAGAGTTGTTACTGCAAAGAACGTTAAGGACTTCATGTTAATGAGGAGTAGGGTGAAAGTTAGATTCTCCACAATCTTGAAGCAGCTAACGATGATTCTTTTCCTAAAACTTAAAATTATATCATGTAACACCTTTCAGTACGTTATTTGGGAAACGGAATTGTTATAAAATTTTGACTAAACGGACTGTTGCTGAGAAGCACTTCCTAAACAACCCACCACTGATTTTTCCACACAAACAAGAATAATTCAACGCAGGCGAATATTTGAAACGACATCAAAATACGTTACACACACACACACACACACACACACACACACACACACACACACACACACACACACACACACACACACACACACACACACACACACACACACACACACACACAAGGCTTACGAGAGTGATAACACGTTTAATGGTATTCAAGATTATGCAAGTAAATATGATTGTAAATTTTATTAAATATAGTTGTTTGATTCTTTTATCAATTTGAGTTCAAGGTTAAAGAAATGCTGCTTCTTAAATATAGGCCTAGGTAAACCTATCGGATATGGCAAAGTCATGAATTCATTTAAACAATTTTATTGACTAGTTTAATTACTATATTTAGCTTTCATTATGATTTTACTCATGAACTGAAAATAATAAAATAAAATATATGATTTTAACTTAATTTACACTTGTAAAATGTAACTTGTAATGTAACGTATTAGAATCGTCGAAAATTTTGATAAATATATTTAAATTGTCTTCAAAATGTTGTGATGCAATATTTTTCCACTCTTCTGTTGTAGGTGAATGCAGCTGATCCAGGAATCCGCCGTGGGAATTTTTATATGCCGACGCCTATTCCCATGTTCCATACGAACCTCTCTTTCTTCCAGACCATTATTGGGCACGCGTCACATCTGTTCCCGATGTACCTAGGTGGCAGCGGTCGCAGACTATCCCAGATGTCGTTCTGGTTCCCTTTTCTACATTCTTAACGCTACATGTTGACGATCAGAGTGGTACTCTATGACGTCTGTTCAGGACTTGCTCCAACTCTAAGTTCAGTAGTCCAACGCGGTCAGTGACGTCATAATTGCAATGCGATAAATTGTCATTCTGCAATTCGGTTGGTCCATACAATACCGCATAAATAGCCTCGTATCTCAGTTTCCTAATACGTCTCTATGCTCCACGACCACATGCTGCAAACTCATAACGTCCGTACTGTACCCTATTCGGAACCACGTGGTTTTAAATGTAGGCTGATTTATACTCACATTATGTTATTTTGTTTAACGAAAGTTTACATTAATTACTTATTATGTTCACAGACATTCTGCACGATAATGCAACTCAGTAATATCTCCACGAATGACCGTAATGTCATTAGCTACTCTTGGCTAACACGATTTGTATGATACGCGCACATTATGGCACTGTTCTGCAGTTTCACCACTGTGAATCTTAGTCCTATCTAAAACCTGAGCTACTAAACGTAATAGCAATTTTGTCTAAAGGTTTCGTGTCATCATCCTCGATAACTGTCATGGGCCATAATAAAGAATATCTCTTTTATACCACACAGTATGGAACATTCGTCACATTGCAACGTTTTGTGTGCGCGCACGTGCGCCCGTCAAACGGTAAGACTTAAGTCAGTAAACAAAGTAGTTTAATAAAGAAAAATGGTTAAATTGATGTAAATGTTTAGATTATTGTAACGTTCAATTATGTAACTTCAGTTGATGCAACTCTAATGTACTGGCTCATAGGTAGAAAATCTCAACTATCTCTCGCAAACAAAGTCATCATATATAAAGCTGTGCTCAGACCAATCTGGACTTACGGTATAGAATTGTGGGGCTGCTCTAAACCTTCCAACACAAAGATTCTGCAGACAGTTCAGTCAAAAATCTTGCGTTGCATAACGAATGCTCCCTGGTTCATCTCTAATTATACTCTTCACAAAGACCTCAACATTCCATACATTTCTGATGTCATCAAGATGCACGCCGCTAAGTACAGGAACCGCAACATAGGACACAGCAATAACCTAATCAACGAGCTCCTCAATCCATCACTGGATGTAAGAAGGCTGAAGAGACAGTGGCTAGATGACCTGACCCGGTGAACGTGGTAATCACCGCTGGATGGTTCCCACCTCAAGTGACGACTTATACATCACTTTTACTTATTACTCTGTGAAATGAGTAGATTGTAAAACTGCATTATAATAAATAAAAAAAAAGTTGATGCAACTCTAAACTGATGAAGTGATTGACAAATATCTAATTAGATTTTTGCCTGTTATTCGTCTGCCAGCCCGTGTTCAAACACTTTACCAGTATCCAATAGTATTCTAATTATAGTAGTAATCTTGTTTTAGCTATACGGTAAGCAGGTTTCGTCACGCGTGATGGTAACGACCTTGAACAGTTCATTCCTTAGAGAAAGGGAAAAAACGATGAAAGGTGGACACACGAAAATAACGGCAATACTTTACAGTCTTTACCAACAGGCTTAGTCTATAATGTTTTACGATAAATATTCTGAATTTCTGTAAACAGCTGCAGGAATGACGTTTACTCTGTAACGTGTTGATAAGTAGCGTAGAGGATAGCATCGGTACCGGCTAAGACAAGACAATGGCATGTTGCCCCTCCCTCGGCCCTGCCCAAAGCACGCACAAAGGCCGCCTCTCATTCAAACCCGCTCGACAACCCGTTTCGTGCCATCTTACCATAAAAAAATAAATGCGCATTCAACTTGTTTTACCGACAACAACTCACACAGAAATAATTAAAGTAAATGTTTTTTTTTTCGCAGAAGAAGAGAATAATAATTCAGGAAGCAATTCGATAGAGAAGGCGAGGGTAGGCTTTCACACTTCTGTCTTGAAATCCAGGCCTATACATTCCCATATTTAGAATTTTCACCAGCGTTGTGAGGTTTCACTTTATGTGTCGCTATTTCAAATCTTACGTCGTCAAAGTGTTTCAGATTTCAAAGGTCGAAAAGATGGCCATACACGCCCGAAAAGATTTTTATCGGAACATTGAAGATATCGGACAGGACTTTTAATGAACAAAAAAAAATATTAGATGTAAGAATTTTAATTTCTACATATTTTCCAAGTTAATATGCGATAATTTTTTTCCTTTCTTTGTGTAGCGTACGGTTCATTTAAGGCAGGCTATTCTGCTCAATCACACAGGGAAACCCTGGAATCCAAACAGAGAAAGCAGGAGAAAGTGGCGACATTAGAAACATTCAGTAATTGTCCGGGCTATACCAAGACCTCCTATTGTCTACACACATAAATGTGCAGAGGATAGAATTGTACGGATGAAGGATGACAGGGGACGTTGTTTGGAGATACAGGGAAAGGTCGCCCTACAGCGAGATGGAAGTACGCTATTGGGGAAGATATCAGAAGGTCGGGCAGCCGTTTTGTTGAAGACAGAATCCACTTGGTTTAGATGCTTGTGTGGGGAGCGCCACATCGCGTTATAGTTGTTGAGATATGGGTAAAAATAATGAATAATTTAAGTACAGGAGCAAACACACGCTTTATTGAAGGAACAGTTTAGTAGCAAGTATACATAAAACGGACACACGAAATACACATTACAAGAGCACATTTAAAACTGAACTGAACTTGTCGAGTGCATCTCTATTTATATAGAAAAACAGCTTCCAGATCTTTCCTTTTATTTAAAACTTCGAGAACATTACTTTTCTAGACTCTCACAGTAAACACGCATGTGTGCGGGTTGAGGCCCCGCCCAGGCAGCTCGACCTCAATACAAACTTTCACTTCTACAATGACAGGTATACTTACTTAAAAATGAATGTAGAGTTTTCCAGTATATTCTCAATAATAGTGGCAAAAGGAGAAGGAGAAGCCGATTCTGCCCTTCTGAATTCTGACTATTGTAAGGTTGATGAGAGTCATGATAGGGACAGATTAAGAACGAGTTCTTGGACCAAGTGGGGCCAGAAATAGGTTTAAGATGGTGCAGCAATTTAAAAAAAAAAAAGCGATTATCAGTATGCTACAACCTGACAATTTCAGAATACGTTATATGGTATACCAACAATCTCATAGTTGAGGTTGGAAGCAGAAGCAGAAGAAAATAATGATGATGAAGCATTCTGAGTCGCGTCAGTTCGGTCTTTAGAAATAGTAGTTGCTCACATTTTAGGTCCTTTCTGTGGATTTATTTCACATTCGTCAAATTTTTAAAAAACTTGACGTTATCCGTTATAACTGTGAAGAGCATTGCTTTCATTAGTTTCTCCACTTGTCAATAGTTGCTCGTGTCTAGCTCTCCAACGACAGGCCCGTAATTCGTTGCACATGATTCGTAATAACTCAACTCTCAGAGTTGACCAATGTCTCTCACGGAGTTTTTTCTGCGTAGATGACACCAGTCGCAACGGCTTTTATTCATTCTACAAATATGATCATAACATTGCGTATCCATACTGTTAAGACATTACAGAACATGCCACGTGTTTCTCGGCTGTTCCAGTGGAATCCGGCTGTAATGTAGTGTGCGTACGTGATCTCAACATGCGTTTGCGAGACTTTTCTAGACTTCGCCGGTCGAGCGCACTGTGTCAAGGCAGCAGTCAATTACGCTCTAGTGTAACGATGATGCGTAGTATGGACGATTCTGGAATTTCAGCGGGGTATAAATATAGGTATTCATCGGCGCTTAGTTTCAGTTTGAGTTGTGATTTGTTTTTGTGCTGTTCGAAGTATTGTGGCGAAGTGTTATGTGTTTTATATTTGTGCGGAACAATTGTAATACTCGTTTTATGTGTAATACGAGACAATTGTGTTTTATACTCGTTGACCTTATTATTGCGTGTGAACGATTTTTATTTGATTTGTTGTAAGAGACGATCTTGTTGATTACAAACTGTTTAATTGTGATAATTAAAGCTGGTGATTAGTGACTTAATTGGTGCCTTGTACTTATTTTGTTTTCCACTGTACCAAACGACGATCAAGCAGACCGTCGTAACAATAAGTTATAATCTATCCCACCACAGGTTGTTTCAACATTGGTATTGCTTAACCAATAGACGTACCGTTATCCACGACACTTTCGTAGTGTCGGACTAATACTTGTCGGACTATAGTTCTTGAATTACTCCCAATGAAGATTTGTTAGTAGTTTCTATGTCTCGTCAGTAAGTAATCTCGGGTTACACGTTCGTCCAGTAGTTACTAAACAAACCCTATATACCAGTTGTCCCCAAAATGGGGTCCGAGGACAGTTTTAAGAAAAAATAGAATATAGTGTAATTTTCTCCGAATTTTTATAGACTGCAATCTAAATTTTATAATCTTAAAATAATTAGTAGAAGATTCCAGTATTTTGTTTGTTTCAAACTAATTGCAATTGTAAACATAATTTCAAATTAATGGCTTTAATAATGTCTTTGAATAATGTTGTATAGCAGATCTGTTTGTCAGCCGAACTGACTAGAGCGCCGTGTCAACGCAGAACTGATCGCGCTGTTTTAGTCCACGTATAAGCCTGTCGCGCGTAAAAGCACTGTATCTTAACATAACGTTATTCCGTGTAGCTGCTTTTATGCCTAAGTAGTTGGATTTCGACATGTGTGGCTGGAAAGATAGAGCCGAGGTTGGCAAAGTTAAGAAATAAACTTGATGTCGAGAGTGACTTAATATTGAAATTATCACACAAAATAAACCTAATATTGTAGAGCTAATTGTTCAAAAGCAGCTTCATTGTTCACATTAAACTATGTCGATATCATTAATATTATAATTTTGCAACTTAAGAGAATTTATGATTTTAATTAAAATATAAGAGTTTGTATCATATTTACTGTTTGATTTATTTTATAACAGACGAGGTCCGTGAAATTTTTAATTTTTTGGGGGGGTCCGCGGACTGAAAAGTTTGGCAACCTCTGCTATATACTATCTGACAACACGATGTACAAAGCTTCAGCGTTGAATAAAGTCAGTTGCACAAAATACAGTAGTGCTAACAACGAGCGCCGCATTGGGTGGGTCCGTCGTCCCTGCTTGTCTCCTTCAATTGAAAAAAATGTTATTTTCATAAACCACTATAAAGGTCCAACCATTGTTAAGAGTCCATTGCAACGGATCCAGCTAAGGAATGTTTTATTCGGTCAGTTAGTTGAAGAACATTTGTTTTATTAATATACAATGACAATGGCATTTACTATTTAATACTGCTATTGTCTCTCCCTACTGCTTTACTCCATACTTTAACAGGACTGAGATACAAGACATAAATATGAATCTGGTGAGTGTTTTCAAATAATAAGTAGCAAAGTAGGTTGAGTCTATATTATGAAATTATGTAGTAATAAATGTTTGTATAATTATCATTTAATGATAATAGTAATAATATCAAAATTAAAAATAAATATGAATGAGAAGAATTAAATATCGGTATGGAGAACCATACATGACTTCCATGTTCTAAGATTTATATATTTAAAATAATTTTCGGAATGAAATATTTCCATAGAAACTACTTCTTTCTTCAGCCTTCACCACAGTACTGTGGTCACTAATGTATACCACATCACGTTAGCGCACTCGATTTTCACTGATGATGGCAGTCGATGGTACTGCCGAAACGTCTTGTTTTGCAGAAAACATTGGACCATGGCCAAACAGCCCGGGAAGGAATTTTAACAACAAACTACTTCTTTGTTGCCGTTAATGTAGTACACATGAAATTTATCTCCTCCCCCTTCAACTATCATTTTCATTTATAGAAAATTGCCCCCTCCTCCTTCAACTAACCTTTTCATTTATAAATATTTCATCTACCTTTCTACAGTGGATTATTCCTTCTTTTCAGGATACTTTATTTATCAAAATTAAGTACTTTACTCTTGTTAGAACATAAAACGTTGCAGGTAAACTACCTCTTCCCCTTAACCGATCTTCACCAAAATCAACAAGCCTTCAGTCCTCTACAACTCAGACACATATACAAAACATTATTTGATTCTGTTTGAATTTGCGGCAGTTATCGTTCTACATAGAAAAAATTCTACACATAGATAGACACACAGACACTTTTCGAAAAATCCTGTATATTACACTGTGAGTAGGCCTATATTTTATTAAGAAATTAAATAATAAAATTATATTACTAATAAATGATTACCGTTAATAAATAATTGTATCACAATTTTTTTTACAAGGGCAGGTGGAAACATTTCTGTACAAATCTCCGAAAGGGTCTACAGTTCTGGGGTCTGTGGGTTTGATTATTACTATACCCGACCACTAAAAAAACCACCTCCCTTTCCTCTTCTAGGAGACTAACCTGTAACTGTTTGACACACTACTTCGGGCTAGGCCTATTGTTCTTCAGCCCTAGGGCTCACTTCTGACTTGTTATCCTTTTATATTGCATCGTCCAAATCTATCTTCTTCGCCCGAAGAATCTCTTCTGCAAAGCGTCCCACATAGTTCCAGGTGTCATCCCCTTGAAGCATCGCCTCAGCGATGTTATCCGGGGAGATCTCTTGTCTAATATCATCTTGCAACGATCTTCTATGTTGCTCCCATCTGTCGCAGACGAAGAATGTATGGCTGGCATCGTCCGCAGCTCCCGGGCAGTACAGGCACTCTGGTAACTCGGCCTTTCCAACTTTATTCAGGCAAGATCGAAAATACCCGTGTCCAGTCAGAAACTGGGTGATGTAATAGTCGAGCTCGCCTTGCTTCCTCTCCGCCCACGGCTGCACCCGCTTGATGAGTCTTCTCGTCCAGCGACGTCGCTCTTCTTGCTTCGGGGCTCTCGGTGTGCAGCTTCACCACCTACCTCCTTCTTCCTCTGAAAGACGATCTTACGTTCCTTGGCGAGAGGTCAATCGGCATCACTCCGGCAACGACCAAGACAGCAGGCTCGGAAACCATGCAATAGGCCGATGCAACTCGAAGAGCACTTCGTATTTGTACCCGGGCTAGTTTCTTCCTGTAAATCTTACTATTCAGGGAGTCTGCCTACACTTCCGCTCCATACAGTAGGACTGACTGGACAAGCTGCCATCAAAAGTCTTCTTCTGGTTGACTTCGGGCCTCCGATGTTGACCATGAGCCGACTAAGCGCCATAACTCCCTTTGGCGCCTAGTCCACCGTACGCCTAATCTGCTCAAAAAAGCTCATCTTGGAGTCGGTAATGACTCCAATGTACTTCACCGCTGGTTTTGACTCGACCACTTCGTCTCCGACTCGTACAGGGATTACAGTGGGAATCCTCATCTTGGTCAAGACCACGACTTCCGTCTTGCTGAGCGCTAACGTAAGCCCGTTCGATTCCATCCAATTGCTGACTAATCGCATCACCCTGTTGACCTTGATCTGAGCCTGGTCGATAGTACGAGCAGCGACAAGCGGTGACATCGTCCGGTGAGACCCCGCCAAACACGACTCGTCCGACATCTCCATCAACAGAGGGTATCATAGGATACGTTCCAAGGACTGAACCCTGGGCCGCCCCGGCCGTGGCAGCCATCCGCCGGTGTCCTTCTGCGTCCCTGTCCCTGAGGTAATTGTCCATCATCCGTAGCAGGTTCCTAGCACGCCAAAGTCATGGCTCAACGCCTCCAGCATATCTCTCCACCTCACTGAGTAGAACGCATTTTTAACGCCCAGTGTTACAAGCAACACAGCCCTTCACGAGAAATGGTTGTGGTCCTCCGCTCTTCTAACAGCCTCACACACTTCCTGTAACGCGTCCACCGTCGATCTTCCCGCCCTAAAGCCGAACCGCTTCTCGCAGATATCTTCTACAGTTCTGATCGCCGTTGCCAGTCTTGTTCTGATGAGTCTCTCCAGTAACTTCACATCCGTGTCTAACATACAAAGTGGTCGGTACGATAATGGGAGCTCTGGGTCACCTTTTTTTTGTTGATCAGCACCAGGCGCGTTGTCTTCCAATGAGCGCAAAACACCCTAGATGTCAAGCATGCTCTTCAGTAACAATTCTGGCTTATGACGAAAGACCGCCTTCAGCACCTCACTGGGGATTCCGTCGGGGCCTGGAGCTTTCCTGTCCTTCATCGTCCTGACTGCCAGCTCTAACTCTTCTGCTGTAAATAATATAATAATTTTATATTTTTTATTAGAAATTACTAATCTAAACACTAATTTTATAAAGAATTAAGGTAGGGAAAGAATAGCGCAAAAAAGAGCACAAAAAGTATGGTACTAGTGGCTATCATTTTTAGCAAACCGTCGGTATAATCCACGGTTGACAGCCATAGGTGGGAGGACGTTACAAACGATTTACAATAGGTAAACGATTATACCAAACGTATGTGAGGACACGCGATTTGGTATCGTGTATGGGGCAAATATTTGACTTCTGGTTTTTTACCTCATATTAGCGTATTCCCACGGATAACGTCTCTTATGCTTTCGAGAGAGGTTCGGGTAAACAGAAATCGTGGTGGTCAACAGCTGTCTTGTTGGAACGTAAAGGTACGCGATGCGACACGCTTTTGATTCTGTTCAGTTCACAGGCATTCTGACGTATGTATATTATGCTGTGTCTATGGGACACACCTGCCACTATACGCAAGGTTTTAACACGGCCGAAAGTTGAAATAAGTCTGACGAAACGTACAAAACCAATGTGGTTGAAATCAACAATTCGATCTAACACTTATAAAGATCGTTCCATGATGTTCATGGAATATCATGAACAATAGAAGAAAAATAGTTCGATTCAGGATACAACGACATTACAACTGAATTTGTTTATTTCTGTAGACTTATTGCACAACCTTTCCCTACCTTTCTCCGCGCGCAATTGCCCCAAAGCAATGCAAAGCAGCAGCGAAGGTACAAGCAACTTGCGTGTAATTTTCTACTTTGTTCGGAACACCTCATTACCTTATACAGTTTCTGCTACTATATAAACAACTCTCGTCCTGAACTTTGACGTAACATAACCTTTTTCAACTAAAGTAACAGAAAATTACGTTTTCTTTGAATCGCAGTAAGTACGTACGTACAGGATCTTATAACTCACAAACTTCTTTTCCCGACTTCTTATACGTTCGTTCGTTCGTTCGTTCGTTCGTTACGTCCTAACTGCTTAATTATAGTCGGATGATGAAAGGTACATCGAGGTTGGATCGATTTTAAAAGATTTCTAAATCTCATTTTAGAATTTTGTTTTACCATCCATACTATATATTGAGTAGACCTTTCTTCAGAAACACTATCCATATATTACGAAGTCTTCGACACTTGTATTTAAAATGGCAGATTCTAATTAGGTGTTGTTGTAGTTGTTTGTGGAAATATGAATATTAATTCTGCTAGTTTGTACACTTCACTGATCAGCATGTCCAGATTATTGAGCTTTATTTTATAATTAGTACTCTTATTTAATGATTTTTTCTCTTATATTCATCCAGAGTTTAAAACACATTTAGATTATTTTTCATGCGAACTCGGTCAAGATGTGAAGCATATAGTTCTTTAAGTTGTACCATTAAATTTTATAGTAACTATTACAGAACGTATCAGAAATGCTTTAATCTGATAAAGACACGAATTTAAGAACCTTTTAGGATTTGAATATGAATTTTATCTGAGACATCAGTGTGCCCAGAATGTCGTTAAAAATCTGTTAATTTCATGCGTATTAGGAATGGCTATCACTTCTTTGCGTTTAGCATTTTAGTTTATATTCTTCATCTTCATATTCAGTATTACTGGTTGCTTCTGTCTTCTGTCTTTTGTCAAAATCCTCGTCTCAGATTTCCTGCATTGTAGAATTTACTGACTTCTATGATGCAGTAAGAACTTTAAAACATTCATTTTGCGATATCAAAGAGAACATCAGAAACTGCAAATATTTTTAGCATAAATTTAATCTTAAATTTACGAAAAAGAAACAAAGCCTGAGGCAATATTCACGTCTTCACTAGCCCAGGTTCATCTTCTATCGATGAAAATATCCCAATGAGATACACTTCTACTTACTCGCTAACACTGTTATATTAACTTGAAGGGTAGAGACTTATTTTCTTTCACGTACCGTAGACGCTTTTCGTAACGCTAGTCACATCGTCAGTATGGAACTGACGATGTAAATTATGTTGACTTGACTAGTGGACATTTATTCTAACTTACGTAGATCTTTCGGAACGCATCTGCGTAATTTTAAAATAACTTTCCACTAGTCGAGCTAATACCTATATAGGCCTACTAGTGATATTATCAGAAGTGTTAGGTCGGACATAACCATCTTTAGATCGTTATAATTTATCACACACCGTTACCACCACTAAACAATCTGTAGTTGTCTTCAGGCAAAGATCTATATAGGATCTGGATTAGGAATGTGTGTCGTGGTGGGCGGTCCCAGGGTTCTAGTTTTGTATTTAACGGGGCGTTTCTTGTCTCCGACCTTTTACGTTGTGTAAATTTGCGTCAGTGCGGTTCTGCTTCCCGGTTCTGTCCAGCGGACTTAGACGGTAAGTAACGGTTCTTTTTTACATAGTTTTTCTACAGTTGTTTTTAACTTTGTAGGTGGTGCTGGTGTTTCTGGCGATTCACGCTTGTCAGTGACCGAATCTTGTGTAGGCTTAAGTTTATATTGAATGTACTAGTTTAACTTACACCTGAATACGACCACAGATCGTTGAGTGGTCGAAACGTTAAATCGAAATTCTAACGATGGTTCCTGTCCGACCTAACCATTTTGATAATATTCACGTTTTATCGAAAGCTAGTGTTATCGTATAATGTGTTAAACAGTCAATTTATTATAAAGCGTCATGTTAGCAGATCACTAAAAATTGAACTGTATTATGTAATGCAAATTGTTTCTTTTCCTGTTCTTGTCCAGTCCACTGTACCACAAGACTTAATAAGACCATCGCTCCATATTGTGAACGACCGCCGTTGTGGCAATTTAATCTCTCTTAACCTTGCAACGCCTCTTGATAACCTTCTGCCACCTTCTCACTTTCCAAACTCCAGTCAGTTTCTTAATACAAAAAGAATTATCATTTTATCCTGTCTCGACTTGTTATTCTCAGCATAGTCCTGTTCTGCAGGTTTGTTTCATTCACGTGTTTTTTGCCCGTGTTTGCAGGAAGCACGCACTTTTTAAGAACAATAAGAACAACGCCATATTCCTTTTCAGACATAACGGCAGTTAATTCTTCTTCAGCACTACAGCCCAACGTGAGTCCTGGCATCCAACACCAGTCTTCTCCAAAGTCTCTTGTCCATTTCCATCTCACTGAAACCCTTCACAACCATTCTTCTGAGATCTTTAAGCACATCGTCCAACCACCTTATCCTAGGTCGGTCCCTCTTTCTGATTTTGTAGACCTGCGCCCTCAGAATGTTCTTCGACATAGGCTGATCATCCATCCGCTCTAGGGGAACTAACCATTGTATTCGTTCAGTCTTTATGAATCTTACAATGTCTTCGCGATTCAATAGCTCGTCTGGCTCCTGGTTATTTCGTATTCTCCATTCGTCATATTCTTTAACCGGGCCATAAACACGTCTTATGATCTTTCTTTCAAACTTTCTTTGTGTTTCTTTTTTTTTCAGTGTCTGTGTCTCGCCTCCATAAGTAACAACCGGTCTGATAAGTCTCGTTTATTTTGATTTTGTATTACGACTAATGAGTTTGCTTTTCAACAGGCTGCTGTTGGCATAATATGCCCCATTTCCTATTTCTGTCCTGTCGTGTATTCTCGTGTTTATTGAACCTTCAATATGTATCATGTTACCCAGGTATCCGAACTTGTTAACTGCATCAAATGAACTATCCTCTACCCGTAAAATATATAGATTTCTTCTCCCTTCTGGTGCAGAAATCAGATGTAGGCTATTTCGTTTTACTGATATTTACATTGAGTCCCATTTCAGCGGATTTTTTATTCAGCTTTTAACAGCAGTTAGTTATTCTTCTCAATACGGGACTCCACGCTGACAGGTTTTTCTTTTCGCCAGTTTTTTACTTCATTCCAACTGTCGTACCCTTCATTTACACACGTCAAGCAGTGGGACAAATAGCGTTAACTACGCAAGTATGCTATTTTAATTTCGTGTATTTTGCTTGGCATCCACGTATTAGGCGTTTATCGTCAATGTAAGTAAACAAAGTACGCTAAACACATTAGTTCTTATGATTCCTTTCATTGGCTGATGTGTTACAATTAGTTTCTGCCCTAGATCCAGATGCTGATAAATTCATTATTGCTTTCGTTAATTGTTAGCATTCATGTCTGGTTTGGTACCCAAGTCACTTGTATCGAATTAGCAAACTAACCTTTAGTAATCCGCCGTGTGACTTCAAGTAGATTTTGGTACTACGCGTTTCGGAGCTCAGCATAAGTGACTTGGATACCAAACCAGACATGAATGTTAAATTAGAGCCTGGCCAAGCAAGCATGGTATTTAAATTTCATACACTCCATATGCTGATTTGGATTTTAGTTAGTGACGACCTGGAAAGATTGATTTAATTTATTTAAAGTTACCTGATGATGAAGCATATGCTCCTAAACGCGTAGTAACAAAATCTACTTGAAGTCAAACGGAGGATTACTAAATATTAGTTTGTTAATTGTTAGGGGTGTAGGCTTTTCGTCGGCTACTTACTGTGTCAAAAGTTCTATAAAATGTGTGAAATTGATTTGGGTTAATCTTACCCGTTTTAACGTCATAGCAAACACTCTTATTCATCCATACACTAAGGTTAGGGGCATATTACTCCGCTCACAGATAAAATTGTGCACTGCACAGCGTGTGTGTTTGACAGGTTGTACAAAAAAATTTAATATCGGCCTGCAGAAATTCGAATGGCAGAGCGAGTGATGTGACGTTACCGGTGTGTGTGCGCGCGCGCGAGCGTGTGTGTTTGCGGGCGCGCGTTTCAAGCATGCGCCAAAACAAGTGTTAATGTGAAACAGTGGGTTACTCGGTTATGACATTTTGACACCTGACAGAAGGCAGGCTATGTTTGTCTCCGAGGGAGAGAGAGAGAGAGAGAGAGAGAGAGAGAGAGAGAGAGAGAGAGAGAGAGAGAAAGACCTCCTGTGCATTCCTGGCGAGCCGTGTTTTGGAAAATCGCAAATCAAATTGAACGCCAGGAATGCTTGGCCGACGCCCTCCTCAGTAAACATCCTTCGTTCAAATCAAATCGATTAACACCGATTGTCTCAGCACCGTTGAAACGAACAAAATTAAACACGCGCGCGCGCACCTAATCAAAAGAATGTTTAATATTGCCGTCGCCGTAATGTTTTCTTCACGTCTATAAATTCGGTTTGTGATGTTGCACACTGAGAGCGACCTTATAAATATTACTACATTTTTTTTCAATTTTCAAACTTTTTAAAATAAGACAACTAATTTTTATTTGTTATGTGTGGTAATAATATGACTGTATTTATATGTACTTCTTATATTTTGCTGCTGTGAATTGTATATAGCAATAGTGTATGGTTTTTAATGTGATTAGGTTTGACCAACATCTCGGCATTGTGATATCAGAATATGTGCATGTATGGACACAAACACGCATTTTTCATTCTCGTAGCTCTCAACCTATGTATTTTAATAGTTACTGTACATATAATAATAAATGGTATATAGGTTAATCATGCATATCCGTAAACACGTGCCTACTGAACTGTGCAATTCAATCGATTATTGAAAGTATGAATTATCTGAACAACTCAATTGTCAATAGCAGTCGATTCCAACTCTTCTTCTTCTTATTATTATTATTCCAATCCTTTTCTACCGCAAGGTGTAGAGGTTGAGCAAAGATCTTGCCACCGTGGTCTCTGCATGGCAGGGCCTTGGCTTCATTCCATTGCACTCCCATCTCCTGCAGAGAGCACCTTACATTGTCCTCTCAAGTCACTCTTCTCCGGCCCCTGGGGCTTCTCCCAGCAATTCTTGCCTCATACAGTTGTTTTGGAAGTTTATTCCCTTCCATCCTCTGAACGTGTCCACACCAGCGCAACTGTTCTTTCTTAATCTGATCTTCGATTCCAGCTCTACAATATGATAATAAGCAACTTTTATACAAAAGTTTTTTGTGGGACTTCGGGTGAAAAAATTTGTAAAAACTTTCTGTTTAAAACTTACACCTTGCTTCTTGTTGTTGTTACACCTTAGTCCGCAGTTGCTGAACACGCTCTTTCCCACGACGATCACCGGGTAAAGTTTGATGAAGCCCGGTGTTGTCTTCTGTCCGGGGTTACTTCACTCGCCAGCTACACATCATCAAGCATTCGACCACGGCCTTTCAGCCCGGAAGTTTTAAGTATTTATAGTGACACCGGCCGTGAAAGCCTACGTACTAAAATTACACCTTGCTTTGTTTCATCGTTAATGCTTTAGATCCTAAGTAATTACAATTAATATTTTCTTATAATATGCTGGTCAATCAGCGTTGAACCACTACCTATTAAAATAATTCAAAAATATAATTCATAAATATTGAAATACTAAGAAGACAAAATAAATTAGAAGTTTAAAATTATCCAAATGCTTTTCTTCTTATTCCACACCCAATTACACACATTCCTGTTATGTTTTGTGGCTCAGAACAAAAACCGTGACGTGTTTTTTTACTCTTTTTCGACATTAAAGCCCCAACACCGAGAAACGAGGCAACTTCAGGGAGCGCTTGTGGCGTGTAAGCAGACCCCGCTTGAAGGATACAGGTACCGCTTACACAATTTCCCGATATTTACATAAAATATTTTACATTAGGGTCTCTCAAACGAATACATAATTATACGTACTGTATATAAGCACGTAGTTTCCAACTCGCTGAACGAAAATGAAGGCACTTCTTCACGGGTGTAGGCGAACTTCAACCCGTCCCAGAAATTTCCCTCCCGGATTAAAGATTGTAATTCTGTACCATTTTATTGTCTTTTTAAGGTAGATCTGCCTTATAAGTAAAATACTATTTATATATTATTTATAATAATCAATAATAATTAATTATTTATGAGTATGTACAGAAATGTTGTTAGGAAATAAGTGACTATAAATATTTATCCCCTCCACTTAATGTTGAACCCCCAACCGCCACCAAACGAAATTCTGCGTTCGCCCCATGTAGGCCTATATCTCATGCTTTTGGACAGTCGTTGTAACAGTAACTGTTTTGTGTACGTCTTCCGGAGTAACTGCAGTTAAAAATCCTTGTAACTTGCACATCCACTTACGCAACCACTTAATATAAAAAGCTCTTTCTTGACCTCCCCACAGCACTGTTCCCAACAAACTTTCTCTCAGGCATCATGGTCATATAGTTATTGTGCGTAATTACGCTAAGTTTCCCAACCTTAGTTTCCTTGGTATGAGACAAAACAATTACCTATCTATTTAGTACCTACTTTATTATTGCGCAAGATGTCTATCGTCGCATGAAATCGATGGTATTGTACTCTGGCATCAAGCCTCAATACCCTTTAGTCTCATCTCTGTTCCCCGTGGTCCATGATTTAGATTTTATGAGAGTTTTATCCGTTTTAGTTCCAACGTTTTTTGAGGCTAGCAGCTCCATCGTTTTCGGAAACTTACTTCTGCTTGCGCTATCCTAGAGTTGATGTTATTTCAGATATTCCATCCACTACTGAGTCTCATGTATGTTACTGTAAAATATAATAGACATTGAAAGTTAAATAATTTGAATTTTCACTGGTTTCAAGATTTTAATGACACGAAATTTAATTTAGGCTAAAGAAAGCCAGTAAGGAAAGAGGTCCACAACGGTTTTCGCAAGAGAACAAAGCGGAATCCGCCCCGCCACGTTACCGACTCCTTTTATGTATTTATTAACGTCAAGTGGCTCAAAGAAGTAAAAACATATCGTTCTGTAAAAATTAGGCGATAAATGTTTTGCCCTTTCTGCCTCCACGCCAGTACTGCAGGAAGACAAGCAATATCAGTTTTAGACTAGAGAGTGGACTGGACGCTCAAGAACGAAATAAGGACAATACATGTACAATCGCGTTACTTTACGGTGGCCGCTCCATAGCTGTGCGAAAAGTGGAGGTAGTGGGGAGACTCAGTGTGCTCAGTTGTAACACTTCATTTCAAAAACATCCGTCTTACTGTTGCTACAGCCGGCTTAATGGGTGCCCTTAACTATTTAATTATTACAACTCAGGTTTTACACATTGTTGACATTTCCGGATTTCATTCAACTAACTACTATTTATAATTCTACTCAGTATTATAGTACTCAATAGACCTATTACTCAGTATTATAATATGTATTTGTAATACCACAACAATGTTATATGTTACATAATGTAAATAATAAATAATTACTAGTATAAAGCAAGCAAGTGGAATACTAATAAAAGAAATAGAGAAATATAAATCTAAAATGACCAGAAATATGCTTTATGAAAGTGCTGCTAAAATAGGACCTAAACGAAAAAAGTGGGTAAAATATACGTAACCAGGCATAAAAATATGCATACTTTTTATAAAGTATCACATAAAATCTAGCCCATTAATTTTTCTTGCATTTAATACAGTTATTAATACAAAATTAATATGTAAGTAATGAATGTAAATAACTTACCGACATATAAAGAAGTATATACGAAGTCAGAATGAACTGAGAATTCAGTATCATTCTCTAAGTCCGGTGATCTTTCTCTGTCCAAAATTGCTTCAACACCGGAGATACAGCTGCAATCATCTGAAGAAGATTCAGCCCTTGATAGGTCGTCGTCGTCGCCATCGTCATCATCATCTTCGCCTAAGTTAATTACAAGCCTATCTTGCATTTCATCTATTAATACCAAATACCTCTTTCCAAATATTCGTCTTCAATTTTAATTACATGTTCACACGCTGATGTCTATTGTTGTTTTCTATTGATTGGCATGCTTGCCTAGTTAAATCTATTATGTTTTTATTATCAAAAGTGGTGTTGTTTGTTGCAACAGAGTGTTTAAGTTGAACCCAAATAAGTTCTATGGGATTTAGGTCAGGATGATACGGAGGTAAACAAATAACAGTGTGGCCGTGATTTCCTAAAATACTATCTGTTTTATAGGGTTTTCTAACGGTTTATTCATTTTTACTAACTGATATAGCTCTGGTTTAAACATATTAGGTGTAAAAGGAATTTTTTTATTATATAACCACTACATTAACTCACTTTTTGAAGAATTTGATGTGGGACATTTTTCAGATTGGTAATTGTGGTATGGCGCATTATCTAATAGTAACACTGAGTTTTTTTTTGTAATCCCGGAATTAGCTTTTCAACTACCCATTTCTCGAAATTTGTATTATTCATATCCCCATGATAATCACCAGTTTTCTGTCCGATTTAAAAACCAATAAGGCACCATCGATGAACCCTTGATCTATACCAGCGTGAACTATTATGAATCTGTCTCCTTTATTTAACGGCACATTCGCTCCTTCACCACTTTCGTCTTACCACGACTTTTTTACTGCATGAGAAGTGTGTATATACGTCTCATCTGTGTAAACGATTGGCTGCTTTTCTGTCCTGAATTTTTTTATTTTCCTAAGGTATTCAATTCCGTTTGCCCTTATCTCTTGACGTTCATTCAATACACTTCTATTATTTCTAATCTTCTTCTACTTGAACCCTAAGTTTATAATAACTTTCCTTAAACATGATAAGCTACCTTGAAAGTTTACACTAGACTTAAGAAGTTGATGAAGTTTTCTTAGCGTAGGATATGTTTTTTGTGTTGTCATAAAATTGTAAATTGTTCGTCTTATTACACATTTATCAAAATCATCAATATTAGATTTTTTGACATCCTCTTTCTTTCTTTACGAGGTGTTATAAAGTGTTGTGACTGTCCATTTTCTATTGTTATACCCTCACTTTTAATACGGCGGATCGTTCTTTCATAAACTCCTGTTGCTGACGCTATTCGTTTTTGAACCTTTTTTAGTGGAATACTAATTCCATTTCTTTCACCTTCCATAAATTTACGCACATTAGAAATGACTTCCCGAGCTTGGGTATGCACAATCTTTATGCCTGACTTCGATTTAATAGGAGGCATTTTTTTCTGATTACGTAATGAAATAAAATGTACTGTAAAAGTAACAATACGTTAAGCAAAATAAAATTCAGTTTAACTTAACGTGATGTCTGAAAACACAACCACAGACAATATTAAATGAAATTTAAAATTTAATTGGATTATTTAGCACACGTCACAGTCCCAAACTAAACACTAGTAACGATACAAACTAAATAATTAAATGAAATACAGGCCTACACGGTAAATGTTTTTGAAAACTCATCAACACTTATGCACTCAGTGAGATGTGCCGTTACACTGACAAAAAACAGGGTTCTGCCCACACTGTTTTCACCAAGGTTGGCGGCCACCATAAAGTACACAAGTAGTAATAACTAGAAGTTCTTCAGCTGATTTAGTACCTCCCGATCTTGTACTTCCGCAAATGCCGTGTAAAAACTGTACCCCCCCCCCCCAGAAACTGGTACAGCCCCAGCGTCAGTATTATTATTCATTAGTAGTATGTCAGTTGTAGTATGCTTGGGGGTGTGTCTTCTCGTCAGACAGAGACACACACACACTCTGTTACGTTTTTCAGCTGAAACGAATTACTAAATCTCTTTATTTGGAAAAAGTCAGCTCTCTGACGATCGCCTCGTATAAGCCAACACTGTCTAGAGTACATGAGGACTACGAAACTCTTGAAACATCCCGACAGATTAATTTCATAACACTAAATCCAAATCCCAGTGTTACGTTTGTCTAATTGTCATGTTTTTATTTTTTGAAGGATGATACTATTACGTATCGATGTAAAGCGTAATATTTTGTCTTACAATCTACCTTATTAGTCTGTATTTTTCGGTGTTATGAACCCTCACCCCCCGAAAGTTGAATGCAATTTCTGTGGGCTAGAATGCATCTCTGCAATTCCACACCGGTTGAGTTATAATTTTAAAGATGAAAAGTTTATTTTCCAACATACGTCGATAGTTTCTTTGAATTAACCACTGTGATTGGTGAAATCCATATCCAAGTATACGCCTACTCCTGTGCTTCGGTGCAAATACGTTTAGAGATATTTCATGTTATCACTGTACGGCGGTTATATGTTCAGAGTTGCGGTCGGAGAAAAGTTTATCGTGATTTCATGATTCTCTGCCGAGTTTTAAACCAGTGTTGCATTATATTTAGAATATTACGATAAATTTTTAGAGCCATAGTATGGTACACGAATACAGTACCATTGTCAGCATGGCATTGCTAATGAGAACTCAGTGATCGTATAGATATTATACACCATGTAACTGTTAATGTTCACTCTAATGTTAATATTTTTTTCAATACAGTTTTGATGTATGAAAAAGCGTGCAGGCTGCATTAAAGTGAATAACGACGCCGAGATAATGTAGCTTTCTGGCGGTCATTAAAGACGGTCTGTTATGATGATTTGCTTATACAGTGACTAGCTAGATGAGAAGAGAGAGGCGAGGCTCTGGTGGGAGGCAACTCGAGGGGAGTTTGCATGCTTTGGGGTTGTGAAGGGTAGCGAAACGTGAAATTGAGTTGCATGGTGTTTTGTGTGTGTGTGTGTTTGCGCGCGTGTGTTACGGCGTTCACAGACAGAAACATAGCGAATGAGAGGGGATGATGATGTTGGTGGAAAAAAAAGGAAATGCTAATTCCCCACATGTTACCCTCAGATATAAACTGAAAGGGGGAACGAGACTTGCACACAATAACTGCCTCCAGGGAACCAACATTAATTATATACTGCACCTGTACTTATTGATCTAGAAACCTTGTTGACAACACTTCACATTAAACGGTTTGCATCGCGTCTTCAAACAGCGATTGTTCCACGCTCGCCCGACACCTGCTACATCAATAACCCTACTTACCATTTCGTTTGTAATTATCGGACATTCCAGTCTGTAAAGGCGTAGGCCTACACACTCGCGCATATACAGTATGCATATTTCATATACTTATGTGACTTGGCCTTGCAGAACATTGTCTGTCATCACACAATATATATCTCTATTCGTTTGCATTTAGTTGGAACAACGCGTGTGTATTAATGCAATGATAATCTCGCAAAGCTATAAACAAATGTCCTATTTTAATCGTAAGTTAAACAAGGGTTGGCATAACCATTCTTATGATTTACGAAGGCTATCACGTCCGGAGTCAGTATTATTGAAAATATCATATACCGGGCCGTCAGGCCGTGGTCAGTTGCTTACGTTTATGTCACAAGACGTTTTTTTGCCACACCTCCGGAGGCCATCCTCAGTAGAAAAACGATCGCAAATGTAACAGGCCGAACGTATCTCACTGATTCCGCATCACCAGTGAGGTACGTTCGGCCTGTTACCCTTACGAAATTTTTCCTACTGAGGATGTCCCCCGAAGTTGTGGCCGAAACGTATAGTGACAGAAACGCAAGAAGTCGACGGTATATAGTATTTTCAATAATAAAATAATGAATGTTCAGAAAATACAATATCATAATGAATTTTGTGATCATAATAGCAAATCATACATTTTTAAAAAGTCAGGTGGAATCAAAGTAACCAAATAGTAGTGTGAATAATCTTCTTTGCTTCTCGTACATTTCTTCCTTGTCCCCAGAGAACGTTGACTATGATCAGTGACATCTGCATTTCATTGACAGGCTGCCAGTCACACACACACACACACACACACACACACACACACACACACACACACACACACACACACACACACACACACACACACACACACACACACACACACACACACACACACACTCACTCACTCACTCACTCACTCACTCACTCACTCACTCACTCACTCACTCACTCACTCACTCACTCACTCACTCATTCACTCTCACACGCACGCGCGCGCTTTTTAGCCAGGATAAGTTGTATTTATTTTTCTTGTTGTTCTTCTTTAACACTACAGCCCAAGTTGAGCCCAACATCAATTTCTCCGGTGTCTCCTAACCGTTGCCATCTACACGTAAGCTCACATCCATTCTTCTGAGATCTTCCAGCAAAACATTCAACCATATTATCCTAAGTCGACCACTGTTTCTGCTTTTATACACTTGTGCCCCCAGGATTTTATCTGGTGTCCTATACGCTGATCATGCAGCCGCTCTAAATGACGTAGCCGCTGTATTTGTTCAGCCTTTAGGAATCTTACAGTGTTTCACAGTGATTCAATAAATCACTGTCCCCTGATTATTTCTTATTCTCTATTCATCATCTTCCTTAACCGAGCCATAAACAAGTCGTACAATCTTTC
This sequence comes from Magicicada septendecula, assembly GCA_034769895.1. NCBI lineage: Eukaryota > Metazoa > Arthropoda > Insecta > Hemiptera > Cicadidae > Magicicada > Magicicada septendecula. Next base: position 270,355,092 of record CM068376.1, read on the forward strand.
CTTCAGACCTTCTTGTATTTCTTGTTACTTTTATCTAACGTCCACGGCTACGTCCATAATCGACAACCGGGATGCTAGGAGTCATATATTTTCATTTTTATGTTGTGACTAACGGGTTTGTTTCTTTCTGTTACTGTTAGCATAGTATGCCCTATATTTCCTATTTGTATTCTGTCATGTATTGTCGGTGTTTATGGACCTTTCATTATCTATCATGTTACCCTGAGTATCTGAACTCATTAACCGCATCAAATGAATTACCCTGTATGCACACATTATACAGATTTCTTAGACAGATTTAGTTTTGGTGATATTTAAATTCAGTCCCATTATAGCGGATTTTTTCATCAATCTCACAATAAATTATTTAAGAATCAGGTGAAGTCAAAACAAATAATATAGTAACCGAAACGGCCCTTTTTGCTTCTCCAGCATTTCTTCCTTGCCCTCGGGGAACGTTGACTAAGATCAGTGACAGGCGTACCAGTCACACACACATATTTTAGTGGATAAGTTGTATTCATTTTTCTACCAGTGCATATTCTTTCCACCAGCCTTATCAGTTGTTGTATATAGGCCTACAGTAGGCCTATTGTGGTGGTCGGTCAAGCTGGATATCAAAAAGGCTGCATACATAAACTGAAGGTTGTGGATGAAACATTTCCTGTAGAGACAACGCCCATCATACGTGATAAATACGATAAATACTTAGGCCATGTGTAAACAGTCGACAAATTGTCTTAGGACTTTTTTGCCGTTACGATGTCTCCAATGGGTTTAAACGTAGGCCTACTTAGGTGACAACACGACAAAACTGTTCTTCCACAGTGAAGCGCTACAAAAGTGCAATCCTTGACCGACGTTGTAAGTATGTAGGCAGACTGTTTCAGTAAGTACACTGAATAAATGTAGGGCTAGAACAATAAAATTAAAATAAAATTTATAAAATACGGTAGGTGAGAAAATTCCGTAGAATGTTTATATTTCTTTTTATAGAGTATGCATACTTCATAAAAAAACAAGAAAATATGATGTGTACCTAATTTTGAATGTAAATTTAAATAAAACATTGAAAATATTAAAAAATACTTCACATTTATTTAAACAGTACACTATGTGTATAACAAAGATTTACATTATCATTAGATAGTTATTTGTTAATTAAACAGCGTTTAATTACTGATATCCTGCGTAGTTCGAATCCAGCGTAATCTGAATTGTTTACTTAAGAATAAGAAGCGTGCTCTAATTAAAATTAAAGTTTTCTATAAAAATAAATATTTACGTAAACAAAAAGAAGCAAAAATTTATTATGTCGCACAGAGTAAATAGGCTGTTACAGTTTTCTGGCGTTTAGCATTTCAGTATTCTCATTTAGCAATATCAGACCAACGTTTTGTTCCACGATGCCTTCAACCTTCTCATATGACACCATGTTTCTGGAAGCTTCTGGTTTCTTAACTTCGCTGATGTTCAACGTACAAGATATCACCCCGTACAACAAGGCTGAAAAGCATCAGCTGAATCATGAGCGCCAGCGTAAGATCTACCCTTAAAAGTATCTTTTCTCGTTTTTAGAAACTAATCATTTCTGTTCTTTCCAAGGGGCTTTGCTTAACGGCCATCCAAAGTGTCCCGGTAAGTACCGCCCACTTATACGTTTGCAACAATGTTACTGGGCTGTTGACTTGTAATATTGTTATTACCATTGTTAAACTCGCGCGCGCGCACACACACGTGTAATATCTATTGTAATTATGTACTGTATAATTTCATAATGATCACAACCGCTGAACGATATCGTTATGTAGCCCTAAAAGGCTACCACAGTTCACCAGACTACTTTGCTATAAGTAAGCCTAAACTAGAGAAAAAACAATCATAAACTTTATTCACTACATTCATGAAACTTATAGTAAACAATGAGGGGAGAGAATCGACAACATAATTTCGATAATACACAATCCAGTTGGTCAGGGTGGTAGAATTCTTCAGATATTTGACGAAGCGTAAGCACCGGTAACTGCAGAGCAAGTATGACAGTTCTTCAGACGAGATCTGAATAATGTCTAGCAGAAAAGGGATGTGTAACGAATTGGTGAGGGTAAGCGAAATTGCAATAGAGTAGATACAAACACTACGGGTTATCTGGTACGATCAAGTTAAGTAGGTCTTCCAAGCTACTGAGTCCAAGATTGGAGCTTCTCCTATGGGAGGAGAAAGCGCGCTGAAGAGGAGAAACAGTCAACAAACGATCTCATCTCTCACACATCACTCTGTCTGTTTGTCTGTCTGTCTGTCTCTCTCTCTCTCTCTCTCTCTCCCTCTCATTCTTAATTGAAAAATTAATCTTCACAGATAAGCTTATAATAAACCAGTATTCTCTCCGATAACAGAAATTTCTAAAACTTTTGTGATAGGCTAATGACCTAACCACTAATCATGATTACCAATAAATAATCACATCACACCACGTTTCACGGACGCATTTCCTAATTTCGCCAGTACGCGTTTTCCTCGTCGTGTGTGCGTGCGTGTTCACAATGTCTGTGTGAAAGAGAGAGATAGAATTGTAACTCGCAAATAAAACAAAGCGATAAAGATTACATTAAAACAGTACAAATACAGTAATACAATGAAAATAATTACGTATTACTTACCACTGACACCGCGTCCCTGATAGTGTAGTTGAAATTATATTAGTATTGTTGAAAAAAAAACTACAATATTCACATCATTTATGACAATTTCGTTTGTAAACGTTTAAGGTAACAACCACGATTTATCGATAATATTTATTAACTCCAAACATTTTGACTGCACACCATGTTTCAGCCAATATGTACGCGTTTTTGAAACGGAAAATGTTAAAAATTCCGACCACTAATATCTAGGCCTACGAGCGAAAAAGAAGCATTCAGTTATTGATAATGACAATACTTAAATTTTATTATTTTCTGTTTCCTAGCATCCTCAGCGGAATAAACGTAAGACCTAGTCTTGTCTGTGGGAGTAAAAGTGTTGTATTCTAGGAATGGTCCAAAAATCTAGTACTATATTTATCAACGTTGCAACGTGGAATTGGGTAGTGGTGTTCCAAAAATAGCTAAAGTCATATCTTTAGTTTTTCTGACTGAGATAATCACCAAGACCAACACTATCAAATTGAGTTAAAACAATTTTATTTAAAAAACATTTATTTATTAAAAAATAAACATAAATAACATTTATAATAACATTTATTTAAAAAACATAAACACGATTTATCGATGGATCGCGTTTCCATAACGAATTTTATCATTAGACTTTTCAATGACGGCATGGAAACATTAATCAGACTAAGATATCCGTCGGGTCGCTGTTTTGTTTGTACTTTGTGTACAAAGTTCACAAACACACACAGAATGCTACAGAAAACCGAATACTTGTTGGCTTCGAAGTTCATCGTACGTGCGTCCAACGGGTGTCAGAATAGCACGCCGCACGTTATAATTTTCCTAATGAATAATCCTTACTCGCGTACGAGTAACATACGCGTATATTCACTATAGGTCAGTACAGGGCAAAATGCAACCGTGTGTAAGACAGGAATCAGAAACAGATGTGACTACAAGTCAGCTGTCCGAGCGCGCTACGATTATACCGCCTACAGCCCACAAACGTGCCACAACGTACGTCTTTTTAACATTTGCATTCATTATTTACTCGCTCTGTATCCGAGCTCTTGTGTGAGTTGCTTAGCAGGTTACGTACCGTAAAAGGTCATAACACTCGCAATATTTTGTAATTCAACAATTTTTTAAAAATCTTTTTGGATAATCCAACACTGTGAAAAAAGCTGGTGTAAAGGAAAAAGCATTTCATGTTGGAAGTACGCATCGAGTTAGTTGTAATGTACTAACACTGCCATTCTTAAAATTATTATTTTATTAATCGATAATGCAATGTACTCATTACAAGTTATAAGGTTTCGGACATTAGACATCGTGAGTTAAAATTAATAAACACGACGTTTCGATCTGTATAGAATCGGAGGTCGTCTTCAGGCTAACAAAACATTAATACAAAGATAAATCTATCACTAACAAATAGATATCGTCAAAACTACAAATCTTAGTTAAACAAATACAATGCTAAATAATAATAATAAAACAGTACTCACCATTCCAGCAAAGAAGAATTCCTCCTGTGGTTGTTTACGTTGCAACCACAGGAGGAATCATTTGCTGGAATGGTGAGTACTATATTATTATTATTTAGCATTATAATTGAAAGCGTGGACAAGTGTAGACATACCAAGAGAATGGGTGGAAGCATTGATAGTTCCTATTTTTAAGAAAGGTAACGCAAGAGATTGTAATAATTATAGGGGTATAAATCTGTTAAATACAATTGATAAGGTATATGAGCAGATAATTAATAATAAATTGGTCCCAATTTTAGAATATAGTTTGGAGGAATCGCAGAGTGGCTTTAGATCAGGGAGAAGTGTGCAGGATCACATTTTTACTCTGCAACAGATAGCTGAAAAGTCGATACAACAAGATAAATTGGTATGTTTGGCTTTTATTGATCTTGACAAGGCTTTCCATAGTGTGCCTAGAACAAAAATATGGGAAAGTTTAAAAAATAGAGGAGTAAGGAGTAAAATAATTAAGGTAGTACACAGGTTATACAAAAATAATGTTAATTATGTAATTGGTAAAAATATGAGGTCGTTAGGATTTACAACAAACTATGGATTAAGACAAGGAGGTGGACTGAGTCCGACATTATTCAACTTGTATATGGACGACATTATTAAGAAGTCTTCACTGAAGGTTAAGAAAATGCATGTTGTATACAGGAACTTGCGAAGTATAGAAGTAGCAGAAGGGGCTTTTGCGGATAATTTTGTGCTAATGGCTACAAGTGATAGGCGTTACAGGGTAATTTGAATACATGGAATGAAGTTCTCCAGGAAAAAGGGATGAAAATAAATAAGACCAAAACAAAGGTAATGGTAATGGGGGAGAAAATAATAAATATAGAGATTGGAGGAGTGAAGATAGAACAAGTCAAACAATTCAAATATCTAGGGGTTATAATAGACAGTAATGGGAAACAAGAAGCCGCATTAAATGAAAGAATTGAAAAGGCGATAAAAGTATACTATGTGTTAAACAGTAGATTTATAAATAAGAAGGAGATATCAAGAAAAACGAAAATGAGTGTGTATAAAACAGTATATATACCGGTTTTAACATACGGCTGTGAGACGTGGGTGCTATCCAAAAGCCAAAAAAGTAAAATCCAGGCGGCAGAAATGAAATATCTTAGGAGAGTAGTGGGAGTAACAAGGAAGAACAGAGTTAGAAATACACAAATAAGAGAGGATCTGGAAGTGATATCGATTCTGGATTTTATTGGACAGAGACAACTATGCTGGTGGGGACACATGCAGAGAATGGATAGTGATAGAATGGTAAAACAGGTTTGGGAGGCAAAATCAGGGGGGAGAAAGAAGAGAGGAAGACCGCGACTGACTTGGGATGGAATGATGGGAAACATGTTGAGAGAAAGAGGCTTGGGCTGGAGGGAAGCGAAGACATTGTCAATGGATAGAGTGAGATGGAAAAAATTTGTATATAGAGTGTAGTTGATGTACTTATCATATATTGATGTAACCCGACACCAATATGGTATAAGGGTATTTTGATAATAAAAATAGCATTATAATTGTTTAACTAAGACTTGGAGGTTTGACGATATCTGTTTGTTAGTGATAGATTTATCTTTGTATTAAATTTTTGTTCGCCCGAAGGCGGCCTCTGATTCTACAGTACAGAGGTCGAAACGTCGTGTTTCTTAATTTCAACTCACGGCGGCTAATGTTAGAAACCTTATAATTTGTAATGACAATAACACTGGATTGACGCGACTTAAATTAGACGCATTCCAAAGGAGATCTATACATACAAAGGAGAACGCGACCGGACTCAGCCCCAGAGGTCGAAAAAAGTTGACGAATTTGTTTAATCTCTTGATTTGTAGGGTGTGTTATTATTTTGTCAGCTTTGTACTCTAATAAAATGGTTAATAACTATTTTTTAAATAGGCCTATACAAACAGGTTAATTACACAGAATTTGCGTACATTTGAAATATAAAATATAGGAAATCAATTCAGTCAATATCTTGCCTTCTAAATACTGTTTCAATAATGCGTATTTTTATTGTGTTATTACCGTTTACTTTAATGGGATGGATTTCGGGATGTTATCACGTTTTTCAACCACTTTAAAGATAGTAGGCCTAATTTTTATTAGTCTTAACTTGTTTTATCTTTTGTGTGAAACCGACTCGCCAAGGCCAAATTCTAGATACGTCACTGACAACACATTCATAGCATTTAGCGGTTGTAGATGCAACGGTACCTACATCTGTATGGAAGCTTATCTTTCCTTTCATTTTGATTTGTGTTAGTTTTTAAAGAAACTTTTGTTTGAATGTTTCAAGATCGATTTGGCGGTGCCCGCGCGTACGCGCACAAACACTGTGTGTGTGTGTGTGTGTGTGTGTGTGTGTGTGTGTGTGTGTGTGTGTGTGTGTGTGTGTGTGTGTGTGTGTGTGTGTGTGTGTGTGTGTGTGTGTGTGTGTGTGTGTGTGTGTGTGTGTGTGTGTGTGTGTGTGTGTGTGTGTGTGTGTGTGTGTGTGTGTGTGTGTGTGTGTGTGTGTGTGTGTGTGTGTGTGTGTGTGTGTGTGTGTGTGTGTTGTGATACCGAGGGGGGAGGTCGGCCTCGCAGTATGGACTACGCTCGACTAATGTGGTAGACAAAGTTAAATCAGGTCTGGACGGTGCAAAACTGTTTATGAAAAAGTTGTAATAAAGCTGTAGACATACTTACTTTTAATCCCTTATGCATACATCTCACAAACAAATGATACAAAATACGAGCTTAACGTGATGGTCGGCAGTATGTAAAAGTGAATTTAGTACAAAAAAAGGACACATAGGCTTAGGCTATATTAGAAAGAGTTTATGTTTACTTATTAGATTGACTACGTGCAGACACAAAGAACGTGATACAAATAATAGCTTAATGAAAGAAAGAAATAATAAGGTTAATGTTATTATTGATTCAAACAGAGTTGTTGACAAATTCTATAGGCCTACTTTGCCACTGTTCAAAAAAAAAAATCCCCAACTTGCGACACTTGTAAATAAGTACAGATTTAATTGAAAACAAACGATTTCGCATCGATCAGATCTGATTTAACATTATCCATAATGTTGTTCAAGCGTGGTTCAAGCCTTATATGTGTTAAATTGTGTAGCCTATGTTTGTGTGTGTGAGCAAACGAGCGCGTGTGCGCGCGTGCGTGTGTGAGTGTGATTTACTTATTTATCTGCACACCTGTAGACTACCACTGGTTGGTAGCGGTCGAAACTTTGTGTTTTAAGTTATTATTTGATGGCTAAGGGATAGATACATAAAGAGAGAGGGAGGGAGAGAGAGGCAAATAGATAGAGAGAGAGAGAGAGAGAGAGAGAGAGAGAGAGAGAGAGAGAGAGTGAGTGAATGTATTGTGCCTGTAGCCTGTAACCTGCTGAACGCCAGGAGGTTTTGCGCTCTCGCCCGTTCTGCGGACAGAAGCTACGGCATGCAGCTGACACACATAACCAAATTTACTATCGTAACTACAATTACGAGTAAGACTACTGAATGTAAACTCATTCTAAGTAACCTGTTTCCCCTAAACAAAATATCGGTATGGAGAACCATACATGACTTCAGTGTTCTAAAATTTATATTTAAAATCATTTTCGAAATGAAATATTTCCATAGAAACTACTTCCTTCTTCAGCCTTAACCACAGTACTGTGGTCACTAACATATACCACCTCACGTTAGCGCACACGATTTTCACTGATGATGGCAGTCGATGGCACTGCCGAAACGTCTGGTTTTGCAGAAAACATTGGACCACAGCCAAACAGCCTGGGAAGGAATGTTAACAACAAACTACTTCTTTGTTGCCAATAATGTAGTACACATATACAAAATTATCCCATCTCCCTTCAACTATAATTTTCATTTATAGAATATTACCCCCTCCCCTTCAACTACCCTTTTCATTTATAGATATTTCGTCTACCTTTCTACAGTGGATTATTATGACCTTTTTTTAAGGATACTTTATTTATCAAAATTAAGTACTTTACTCTTGTTGAAACATAAAACGTTGCAGGTAAACTACCCCTTGTCCTTAACAGATCTTCACCAAAATCAAAAGACATTGAGTCCTCTGCAATTCAGGCACATATGCAAAAAATTATTTGATTTTGTTTGAATTTACGGCAGTTATCGTTCGCCATAGAAAAAATTACTCTTGTTAAAACATAAAACGTTGCAGGTAAACTACCCTTTCACCATAACCGATCTTCACAAAAATCAATAGGCCTTGAGTCCCCTACAACTCGGGCACATATGCAACAAATTATTTGATTCTATTTCAATTTGCGGCAGTTATCATTTACTATAGAAAACATTCTACATATAGACTCACAGACAGGCACACAGACACTTTCAGAAAATGACTTTTCTTCTTGTTTTGAGGGTAGTACAATCAGAATCAGCCCTTATCTAGAACACAATTTTTTTCTCCATCGCCATACTTCCATTTCCTTATGGAACATGGAAGTAAAATCAATAGCGAGCGATTCGTAATTCAATTACATTACTCCGGCCATAGGCCTAATCCAACAAGCGGCTTACGGAAATTAGCACAGATAATGGAATTTAATGTTTTAGACAGAAGATGAACTCAATAGGTCCATGAAACTAACTAAACAGAGCTCATTTGTATTGGCCTGTACCGTAGTCGGTAACGGTCGCAACGGATAACGAGAGTTAACGCCGAAAAATGTGTGGAGTTGTTTTCAAATATTTTTTGTTTACGAATAAAATTATTTTAATTTATTTTCTTGCTATCGGATACGCCGGTCATCTCAGGCAGAAAGATTAAAAAATATCTCTTTTGAGAAAAGCACTTTGGTCATGAAAAACCACGTTTTATAAAACACATTGAAAGCAGTAAATGTTCCTCCTGTCGTGAGGATACAGAATCCTCATTGGCAAAACTGAATCTCACAGTTGTTCCGCTGAGCATGTTTCAAGACAAAATAGTGCAAACGTGAAGTCTTGCGTTTGCTTCGTAGCAAACTACGAACAACAATAGTAAAATGTGGTTGTCGCCTGTGTTGATATTCTGGTTGTTTTTACACACACACTCACACACTCACTCACACACACACACACACACACACACACACACACACACACACACACACACACACACACACACACATAAATTATCGGTTTGTAACAACGCTCGTTTTCCTACACTCAATCGCATATCCAATTGTCCTTCCTCATATATCCGTTAAAGACACTTCAGAAAGTCTTCCTAATATTAGGTCTAAACTATGAGTATCTCGGTTATTTCTAGCTTCTATTGAAAAATCTGTTTGTTACTGATGGTCCTAACTATAGTCTACAAGTTACTTGTGTTGAATATCATTTAGGCCTATTATTGTACCTTTTACATTCACAATTTCCTTGATTCAATTGTTTGTAATTCTTTCCATTACTAATTATCTGCCAATCTCCGCAAGCAATCGCTTTCTCAGTTTTCTAATCGATTCATATTACAAACAACCCATGTTCCATACGATTTTTACTTTAGTATTGGTTCTGTCACACAATATATTATTTAATATTAGGCCTATATTATAACAATGTACGTTTCTTTCTCCACCTCTCTTTCTGTCTCTCTCACTGCTTTATATAGTGATACATTCTGTGAAAGTGTAAATACAATTATACTTTACAACAACAAAAATACTTTTTTCGTGTATCAATATTACTATCCCCAACGCTCGATTCGCAAGAGCTTTGTCTGATTTCAGATCGAATAATCGTTAAACGTTTAGCCTCCGATTACTAGCCTACAGCACAAAGCTTCGTCAAGAGTTAGAACTTTAATACTTGTATTAAAAAATATTTCTTATATTATGTCTATAAGAGACTTCAAGCTGCATTGTTTACTTTCTTAACATAAGGATCACAGAAAAATTAACAAAGAAGATACGCATATAGGCTGTTTTTCTAAACTGAAATGTAACTTATATGTGCCCTACATGCTGTGGGTTAGATGCGTACGCATAATCTGAACCTAGGGCGAGCGTGACTAATTGCGAGCGCAGTAATCCTACGAACGGAACTAAAAGTTAAAATTATAATTTAGTAATTAAAGAGAGCTATAGAAATATTAAATAAACAAACGAAAACTCTAAAATATAAAAATAGTTTCCTATATAATTAGGCCTATTAGGAACTTATATATAGAAACTTATTCATTTTATTGCCAAAAATGTGCTGTTAAGCGTACAAGAATTCAAAACCGACGTGAAACTAGAGTGGAAAATCATAACTTTTTGTTGAATAACAAAAGTATAGAGGCTTTAGTAAAAAGAAGGAATAAGCTGACACTGTGAAATAATTATATCGTATGAATAATACTGTGTTGCGACTAAATACAAGAATTACTTAACAGATAATTGTAGACCATCGCTGAAGAGAGGCGATATCTCAAGATGATATTAGCGAAGAGTCTTACGTGGTAAAAACGTATTTATAAACTCTTAAAGAAGACTCCTTTTGAAAATAATGCATTATCACTGCATTATCCGTTGAAAATAAATGTATGCCTGTACCACTGAAGATAAATACTACAAAAACAACCATTAAAACTTTATTTGATTCATTTAATAAAAGCCACTTCGTTGAACACACACACACACACACACACACACACACACAGGCCTATATAATCTCTTTATTATTCAGTTATTAAAACAGGTGCACCTCAACTTAAGTTTCACAAAAATTGTAGACAGTATAATCAGACTCCAGAGACTCAAAGTGATGACTCATTGAATCACTGATAACGAAAAACAGATTAATGTTAAATTGGTTCAATTTTTTTAACATTTGTATATAGAAATATTTATTTTATTATAGTTTTAAGAATAATGTAAATTATAACTTAACAATTCAAACACTCAGACGCACTCTGTCTGTCTGTCTGTCTCTCTCTCTCTCTCTCTCTCTCTCTCTCTCTCTCTCTCTCTCTCTCTCTCTCTCTCTCTCTCTCTCTCTCTCTCTCTCTCTCTCTCTCTCTCTCTATGATTAAGTATTATAATTTATATAATTTATAAAACCTATAGGCTGTTTTGATTTCTAAGAACGTGGTTTGGAATATTTAAATTATTTGTTTCTGACAGTTTGAGTAACACACTTTGTTTGAAACAGTTCCAAGTTCTGCTACATGTAACGCGCGAGTTTAGGCAGCACCCTCGACCATCTATCCAGTAGGTCTGGTCTGTTCCCCTGTAAACATAATGCATTAGGTCGTTTATGCCTCCAACGGACGGCTGATAATCGGATGCTATAACCGGTGGTCGCTACGTCATCTGTACAGTAGCGTTTCTAGGATTTGGTCGGGGGGGGGGGGGTTCGGTCGAGTCGGCTTCATACAAAAGAAAACACAAGTTAAGACTAATCAATATTACAGTCTTTAAAGTGGCTGAAAAACGTGTAATAACAAAATGAAATCAGTCCCATTAAAGCAATAACACAATAAACATAAGCGCTACTGAAACATTGTTTATAAGATATTGAAAATATTATTGTGCTCTATTGGAATAAATACTATTAGACCTATTGAAATATTAGGTCTAAGATACTTATTGACTTAATCGATTTTCCTATATTTCATATTTCAAACGTACACGCAAATGCTGTGTAATAAACAATAGGCTACACGCACACACACACACACCTATAGGGTTACTACTGTAGCCTATTAGCGTACGCATCTGAGAAATTAATGAAACAGCTTAAATGTTAAGAGAATAACAATATTTCTCGTCATCTCTCGTCCCTCTGGAAGGGTCCGGACCCATTCTCTCTTACAACATTCGTCCCTTCCCTCGTAAATAAGTCCCTGCACCTGTAGGCTTATTATTTTCCTCTTGTTTCTTGGGCTATTCTTTTCTTGTCTTTATCGTTTAGTTACAGGCCTATAGGCCTACATTAAAATAATGAAACATAATAATAATATAGACACTAATATAGGCGATATAGATATATTGGAAAGACGAATTATTAGGAAAATATTAAGCCCACGAAAACTCCAGAAGGTAGGAAATTAAGAAGTAATGATGAAATATATCAAAGTATAGAAAATAAAACAGAAACAATGAGAAAAAGAAGATTATTATTTTTTGGACAATTATATAGAATGGACGACAGTAGGTCAACAAAGCAGATCTTCAAATATCTGTGGGGGAAGAAGTCAACATCAAGTTGGATTAAAGAAGTCCAAAAGGATTTAGAAAAAAATAATATAGGCTACACGCAGCAGAAGTAACTGAAAGAGAAGTTTTTCGGGCAAAAGTGTTAAAAATGGAAGGAGTCCAGGGTAGGAGAGAGAAAAACAAAGTTTCAAAGTGGACTCAAGACAGGAAGAAGAGACATAGTGGAAAGATGAAAGAATATTGGAGAAAAAGAAAAGAACAAAGAATAAAGAGTTGAAATTGGCATGTGTCCTTAGATGGCCGATACAAAATAGTACATATATATAGGCACATTATTTTAGCAATTTGATTTGTGTAGTTCGGACAAAATAATCTTTAATCAACTTCGTTTGTACACGGAGGTTACAACAATAAACCCAGTGCTCTTTGTACGTTGGATTTCATTCCGAAATGAGAGTGTAAATACCGCTCACGATATGATTCCAACTGTACTTCAGTTCAGCAAGTAAATAGGTGTAGGAAGACAATACAACTTTGTCTTGTCGACGTTTTACCGCGTACGGTAATATCACACTGCAATCGAGAAAGATAATCGTACTACACGTTGTTTGTCAACCTGATCTAGTTGCGTTACAATCGGTCAGAGATTGTTTATAGCGTGCTACAGTTGATGTAATAGCCAACATTTTGTATAGACCTACATATTTATGCGCATACCAAAGGTATGCCATAAATATAGTCGATATTACTTTTCACCGTTACTATTTATGTAGTAACGAAACCATTTCTACTGTTTGACTGTTAGGTCCGATACGTATCAAAACAGTAGGTTTACACCCAACTTACTATAACTTATAGCTACTATAAACTACTATAAACTTACTACTATGGTACTATAAACTACAACTCTCACACCCATATCTCAGCTACTATAAACGGTTTAGTAAATTTCATATAATCAGAAAATAGGTAAAATACTTTGTTAAAAGAATAGTGTTGAATAATTGGATATAGGCCTACACGACCAATTAGGCCTATAGCCAATTACTTTTATTATTAGAATAATAAATGAATTAAATAAAAAATTATTTAGAAGTGTGCGAATTTCTGTGCACACACAAACGATTTAAGAGTACATTATGCACGTGTCTTACACACACATTTCTTATGTATTTATTAATTTAATGGACCGGACATTAAATGTAATGGACCGGAAATTATTCCTATTTCAGTTTGAACAAAAAACATTTTATATTTTATAAATAGGCCTACCTGTTTTCATTAGTGATTTCTTAGCTTCTGACGAGCAGTATCAAAGATAAAGAATGTAGGTAACTTGAATCGTTTGGCAAAAAATTTGTATTCCTGTCTTATTTATATGTAAGATTGTAGTCCTACGCTTGCAATTGAGACAGAGAGACGCCTTCATTAATGGTAAAATAGTACGCCTATAATTAGCAAGTAAACCAAATTAGCAAAACCAATAGTAGTAGGCCTATTACCTATTACAATCACACACACGCGCTCGCAAAAAATGTGTAAGGATTCTTTCTACAATACAGGCCTACTCCATAATGAGAAAGCGACAGTGATGCAACGAGTAACTATTTTCCAAGTTCAAAACTAGTAAAAAGTAACGTGTTAAACTCGATTAATCGAAATATGTTTCCATTAAATATAAGTTTTCTCAACTGTAAAAAAAAACCTATTATATAGGCTACTATCACATGCAAAAACAGTCGAGATACATTGGGATAACACTGATGATAAACCTATATGAAGGATGACGTCAAAAACAACTCCAATAATTAAGAATTACATATACAAATTGTATGTCTGATTGCTGCGTATCAACCTAAAATAAACAACACTCAACGTAGGCTATAAGTCACGTGTGGATGTAGCCCTATATGTAGAGCTAGGAATTTTAGGTGCTGCACCTTAATTTTTTTTTTTTTTGCTATTAAAATGCCCAAATTATCTTGTATTGCAAAGAAAACATTAAATAAACACTCCTAACTGTGTTTTGGTTACACCTTTTTGCACTTTTTTTCAATGCAAGCACCTTTTTGCACCTTTTCTCAATGTCATCACATTTTGCGCTTTTTTTACCTTTTTTGGCTCCTTACTCGCATTTTATTCCTATAATAATTAAACAAGGAACAACGAACGTGTACGGCATCACCGCATCTACTATATTTTATACTAGATGAAACCACTGATAGGCAGATGAGATATGTTCTAAACATTTCAGTAGCACCCTAAATGGACAGCAAGTAAAACCCATGTTGTTGAAAACATACTTTCTGAACAAAAGAGACAATGCCAGTGTGATGCGAAGTTTCAACAACGCATGTATTGTGCTGTGACCTGAAGGAATAGAATATGGTCGAGTGTGGCTAGTACTTACGGGCCAAGCGCCTTACATGTTATTGGCACTATCCAAAACATGTGACCTGCATTGCATCGAGTTTGTGAGGCACTAAAAGATGAATATTCATATGCAAATGAATTTCTGTCTTGCATTAAGAAATAGCTGAAAAAGGCTCCTGCTAGGATACAAAAGTACGTTGAAATTACAGGACTTCCTCTTCCAACTTCCCCAATTCTCACTAGATGGGGTACTTTTTCTGGACTTGTGACTTTAATAACATTGTGTTCTGGGACTTGTTTTAGGCAAACGTTTTAATACATGAGTGAATTTTGAGTCCTTATATGTGATGTAATTGGTTTTGGTACTGTTTGTATGAATATTTACATTTAAAATTTGCACCTTTTTTGCACCTTTTTTATCAAAATTTTGCACTTACAATTCCTAGCTCTACCTATATATTTGTACTGTATCCAGCCTTGTGGCTACGCAAGAGAGAGTTATATTAAAAGAAGGTGTTGCCGAACAAAATATTAGGTAATATAGTCAACGCTCTTTAGTCGATCAGGAACATGGACTTTTAGAAATGGGGTTTATCAGGAATAAAAATCAAAGCTTTCGCAAAAGAAACATAAGGAAAGACTACACCTCCATGAAACAGTTGGAGTCATCCAACGTTACTTCTACCTTTGGAGTTAGTGTAAAAGTGTAAAGCATCAAAAGTTTAAGCAATGTGGCACAGAAAGTAAAGTAATATTTCGTATTTAGAAATGAAAAACTCATAGGTAGCCTATATGTATGTTAAGTTGTAGTTTTAATTAAATCAAAATCGCTCGTCCATCATATGACCAGGCTGCATTCAGCTACTTATTGAGTCCTTCACAAAAAAAGACCATATTCCTAAACTGTATAGGGCTAAGTGTTAAGGAAATATTGCTTCAGACCAGGCAATTTTTAAACTATGACTCAAAGACTTGTATCAAAATTTATAATATGCCATTATCATTATGTTATTGGAATCAAACAATTTTCTTCTTCTTCTTCTTCTTCTTCTTCTTCTTCTTCTTCTTCTTCTTCTTCTTCTTCTTCTTCTTCTTCTTCTTCTTCTTCTTCTTCTTCTTCTTCTTCAGCACTGCAGCCCAATGTGAGCTCTGGCCTCCGACACCAATCCTCTTCAACATCTTTTGTCCGTTGCCGTCTCAGAGTAACCCCTCACGTCCATTCTTCTGAGATCTTCCACCACATCGTCCAACCATGTTATCCTAGGTCGACCCCTTTTTCTGCTTTTATACGCTTTTGCCCTCAGAATTTTTTTTGTCACACGCTGATCATCCATCCGTTCTAGATGACCTGACCATTATATTCGTTGAGCTTCTACGAATACCAAAAAGACACTCACTTCCAAGGCTTGGTCGTTGGTTTCATAAGAAGTTTGTTTTTACTTGGTCGGGATGTTGATCCGACGCAAAACCCCCAACCTGGAGGAGCAAGTGATTTTTTTATATATACGTGGTTTTCTTCTTCTAGCCTTTGGAGAGCCAACTCCTCGCTGTAGGGTAGCAACTCTACATCTACCCTCATGGCAGGGTTGCCACTTCCGCCGTATCGTCACAAGCCCCTCTTCATCCGTATCCTGGGGTCCTTACAGGGTACTGTCAGCCGGATCAGGCTGGACGAGGTGTTAGGCCTACTCCTGAATCCCTTCTCCTTGCTTGCCTATAGTCAACCAATTTTGGTAGGCTAATTCTTGTTTAAGGATAGAATATTTAAAGCTGTACAGCAGAAATTATTTAAATAATAGCCTATAGAAAGAAGGTTGAACGACAGGGACCAGTAAAGCTGAAGCTTAAACGCAAGTCACCTTCGTGTATTATATTACACCGCTGCTGTAATCTTTACGTTCAATAGTTTATAATTATAAATAATTATAATAATTGTAGCCTATTATTATAATTATTATTTTAATTTTATAATTTTATTTGTTTATGAAGTCTACAGAAATGTTTTGCTTTTGATTATAATAAAATTTCCAACAATTATAAGGTAAATATAGGCCTAGTAGGCCTATTTATTTCACACGAAGAACATAACATAAATCTTAAAGAATCAAGGTAATCATAGAACTGAATGATGGCGAATGTTTAATTGCTTTAATAGGTCTAAGAAAACGTTTACCCTTATTTGAGGAAAATGTAAAATACATCAATAGTTACGTGAAAAATTAAACTGTAGGCCCTACTCGCTCGTAAAATCGGTACAGAGTTGATAAGCCTTGTTTTTTTAACAAATGGGGATATGCAGAACCGTGAACGATGACTGTAACGTCCGCGGGAAACGAACAGGGTACCCACAAGCGGGTCTGAACAAAACTGTAGGACTATATGTCAGCGCTGAAAACAATAGCTGAATTGTCGACGGTGGGAGGGGGTTACAGATGTGAATTTTCGGAACGGCCGAGTTTACCATCCTGCCTTAGTATAGGCTATAATTCAAATCGTAATAGGCCCCTATTCTGTCTGAAGCACTTACGTGTGATCCACAATTAAAATCATACATTTGATCGTTATACCCTACTACTATTAGGCCTAATATTTTTATATAATGTTTCAGGTTAATATAATAATAACAGAAATACCAAACAACAATGACTTTTAACGTTTGAAGATTTAGCGAGGATCGGTCAGAAAGTAGGCCTATAACACATAGCCCTATTAGGCCTATTTTAATTTAGGCCTATTTGTGTCGATATTTCGACAATATTTATTGTCATCATCGGGGACCGGTATACGGATACAAGAGAAAATATCAAACACAACAAGATCAGTTAACTGAGTGAATCTGTGTGTGTGTGTGTGTGTGCGTGTGCGCGCGCGCGTGCGTGTGTGAGAGAGAGAGAGTGCGTGCGCGCGCGCGGTGTTTGAGGGTGTTGAGATAGTTTGCTTTCATCATCGAAATAATTACATTCCTTACACATTGTTTTACTTAAATACATAGACAAAATTATAATAGGCCTACTCCAGAATATAATTAATACAGTAGCGTAATACAGTTATTACAGTCAATAAACCTTCAATCATTAAAATTTATTGATCGATGATCACTATTAAATTAAGGACTCGAACAACAATAACAATAATAACGATAGTGAAAAATAATTTTAATATGGGCCTAATAATAAGAACAATAGTATGAATCCTAGTAAGTTATAGCAGTGACCGTTAAATAATAGATAGCCTAAATGTGAAAAGTTTAGTGTGTTCGATCAGCTGACTGAACACAATGTAGGCCTAACACGCACATTCTCATACATTCACACTACATTTTTGTATTTTGAACGAACAAGTCTAACAAATTTTGTTGAAACGTCGGTACAGAACCATATTTTAAAGGATTTCCTATTATTTGACCCAACCTCGTTAAAATTTTAATCACTTTTAATTCTTCGTCACAACTATAAAAGGAATAATAATAATAATAATAACAATGATGATGATGATAATAGATTCCTTTTTGTACAGTTGAAACGATGTAGGCGACGCAGGGATGGAAGCGGTACGGCCATGACTGGTCACTAGGCCTACTTGTTATCACAAGTACTAGGCCTACTTATTTTTACGGACGAGTGGATGTGGGGCTGAAAAATCCGCCTTCGTTTTATAGTGCTGACCGAGAATGCTGAACCCACAGATCAATTGACAAGCTTCATACCACTTGTCTACTAACACCTACTGACAAATGAAGTCTTCGAAAAAAACACCGATTATTCTCAGGTTAAATCGATGTGGGAGCTGACAGGACCTGTAGGCGTATAATACTTCCCGGGAATGGAAACCGGGAACCGGTAGGCACTAGTAGTCCTAATCTCGATTCCACTGGTCTGCTAAGTATTGCTATATAATCAAGTTCATGATTAGTATTAAAGAATTTTTCCGGTGAAGGGTTTGTGAGTATCGGTCAAAAAATATAACACAAATTTTAACTTATTTGTGTCGACGTTCCGACAATGTTTATTGTCATCATCAGGACCTGTGTATGAGTACAAAAGAAATGTCAAACGCAACAGAACAATTATTGAGTGAACGTGTTTGTGTATGTGAGTATGTGTGTGTGCCGCGCGTGCATGCGTATGTGTGTATCCTTGTATATGTGAAGGAGTTGAGATAGTTTGTTTTACATCATCAATTGTTTTCTTTATAGATAACGAGAAAACTATAATATCACAGAACTTAATTTATATAAAATATTACAATTTAAATTATTCATAATGTAATGCTACTTGTAATTAATTATAAAAACAGTAGGCTAATAAACAATTAAATTTAGAATTGGTACAGAAAACGTTTACACATATAGGCTACCTGTCAACATATAACATAGTAAAATGTAATACTAAATACAGATTATAGGGCTGTTCAATTGTGTAATTATTAAAAGTTATTTTTATCATGTTTCACTCACTACTGGTATTAAAAACACAATCATTAATTTAGAGAATTCTAAATTACACAATAACTGTAGAACTTTACAAACTTACATCAGAAGTTACATTGACTCAATAATTAGCGCTAAGACTGAATAATTAGTTTACATAATAGGCCTACAGAAAAAACTTCTTCATTCATAAAACTAGAAATAGGCCTATTTCGAAACGATCAATTTTATATAGGGCCTAGTAACGTTTGGTAGCATAAGTGTTGTTATAGGCTACTGAATTATATTGAACGACTATACAATTGAATCTAAGTTTTTATTGATCAAATTTTCTCTCTGTATACTTATTTGATAAAATGTCTTTTTATTTATATTTGGCCCACACATCGTTTTTCACCTCCACCATAGTCTGAATTTGTTCTGTACGCTGCAATCCGAGGAAGTGTAACACACATTAAGAAGAAACTCGAAGCTAAGGGGATGTAAGCCTAATTAGGCTACCGTTTGAACCACACATCATTAAGAAGTAGAGAATGATGTCAGAGCAATTTAAAAAATGTATTAAAAATTGGGTATTTTATTAAACTTTAAGTCATTTTAACAGTTACATTACAACATGTACTGTAGGCCTACTTTTTTTAAAAGTAGGCTATTGCTTTAAAAAAGATAACGGACAGTAGCGAATTAACTGGCAGTGGTTGTATGCTTGTAGCCGGGGGGGGGGGGGGGAGGCTCTCAACCCTGATACCTGACTGTTTATAAGTAGTAGGACCACATTAAATCTGAAAGTATGTGTAGCCGGTGTATTATGTATAATTGCAAATTAGTTTCTTATTTGTAAATTACTTTCATTATTCTCAAGTAGGCCTACTATCCCCCAATTGCTTTTTTGTAGGCCTATTTAGGCCTAATTATGTGTCCTTTTTGTTTCCGTCACTAATAGACTTTTTCCCGTCACTAACAGACTTTGTAAGCAGGTAATTATTTTTAAAATGAATTTCGTCAGTGAACGGACTGCAAAGTGAATTCAGTAAATAAGATAGACCTACTGTAGTAATCCTATAGGCCGATGCATGAGTTCCTGGAACTGTAGCAACGAAAATTAGGCGCCTCTATTGTCCTGCTAGTCTGTTGGCCTATAACATGTAGGCTATATGCCTAAGTTATAGGGCCTACAGTTACACGCACACACACACACAATTCAAACAGTGATTAACTGTACAGAATTTTTCGACTTTACACACACACACACACACACACACACACACACACACACACACACACACACACACACACACACACACACACACACACACACACACACACACACACACACACAAGAATATTTATATAAACATTACAAATATTTAAACTTAATATTTAAACAATGTTTAGAAAACTAACATCAACATAGGCCTATCTATGTAGCCTTTATAGGCCTAACTACTCCTAATCATATTTTTATAGAAAGAAAATTGTTATTAGGCCTACATCTGTAAATCGGCCTACACAAAGAACTGTTACTGAGAACGCCAAATTAAAGTAAAGTAATAAATAGCCTGTAGTCTATTTATTTCTAACAATCAAATAATACCGGCACTAGTTTAATGTTAAATTAACGTTTTGCTAGAATAAAAAAAAAATCGAAAAAATTATGGGTGAAACAGGCGCCCCAAGGCGATCGTGTAAGCCCCGACTGTTGCACCTATTACTGCGATCAAAAGGACGGTACAACATAACCTTAATAAAGGATGATTTTACAGCACAGTAAACCTATCTACTGTATTTTATTAACTTATCGCTGCTTTATTGAATTAACTGCGGCCTAATTCAATCGAATTCTGAAATAGCCAACTAACTTGATTTAACAGTGTTGCACACATTTTTCCGATCTGATGGTGAGCTGTGAAGCTTGAAAGCGCTAAACGGATAATTTTTATATAGTGGTATGGAACAGTGTTAATTCTGTTTGTGATTATAACCACTAACACAACTTTATTAATTAACTTGATTTTAATAAACAGAACTCTGCCTGTATACGAAATAGGCCTAATCTGTTTTATAACCGTTAGGTAGGCCTGTTTGTAACAATTTGTAAACACTGTTGTGACCCACGCGTGGCAAGTCGGTATAGCCTAGCGATATGTACATAATAAACGAAATCGGCATAAATTTGTATTCCTATACGAAACAGAAATTATTTTTAAAATTAATTAATGTAGCGCCGTACTATTATTAGAAAACTTGTAATAGTGAAGCGCATGTGTAATTTGAATGTGCATAATGTTGACACCACAAAATTAGGACTGTGGTCCCGGCAACTTCAGGCCCATGCGACCCGCTTCGCGTTTGGGCACCAACAAAGCGAATTTATGTTAAAAACCGTCGGGGCTGATACTGTCGGTGCATTTACATTTAACGTGTGCGTTCAGACCAATAGGAAAGTGTTTTGTGCATGCACTTTGTTTATTGGCTACAGGCCGTTGTTGATTCTGTGGTGGCCATGACTTATAGTTGTTGCCGTGTCCGCGTGGCACCGCCACCTACAGCGTAAAGCAAACACCTTGAAGTAACTGAAGAGAAGACAGTACAGTCTCGCTCATACACTCGCAGTGTTCTCTCATTCTCTTTAAACTCTCTCTCTCTCTCTCACCCACTCACTCTCTCTCTCTCCCTTTCCCTCTCTCTCTTTCGCACTCTTTCTCTCTCTATCGACTTTATACGCTGTTATCAATGTGACACCTTGTCAAGTAGTGAAAAGGGGGAAGTTCAGGTTTAATGAATAATTTTCGCTTCGTTGATGAATTTGTAACTGCGCGGAGGCGCTGGTTTGAATCCCACCGTCATCGGGGCTGTTACCTTTGTGAACGTTCACTACCGATTGTTCAGCGTCACGACGTCTCCATTCCCCCCCCTCCTAAGGAAAAGAGATAACGAACTGACCCAAGCAGAGTGTCATGTCGAAGAAAAATTTAGGCTACATACTAATAGGTGGTTTATCGATGGCGCTGGGGAAAATCCTCTACCCTTCTAATGACACCGATTGCGCTTATGGCCTGTTGTTAAACAGAAATCGTCAACTGCGCCGAAGGCCGTTTCTCCCCATACCTCTGCATTTGCACGTGCGTCGGACTTCTTGACAGATTAACTATAGCCTAGGTCTATTACTTGTAGGCCTACAAACTTTTTTTTAAGTTACGACTATAGCCAAAATTTGTTGTTTGCACGTGCAAAAATACAAATATAATGGCAATATAGGCTAATATAGGTAAACACAAAATTTTCCGTAGATTTTAACGTAACGATTGAATAAATGTGACATATTTTTGCAAATGACAAAAAATAAATATCAGAAAACGCGAAAGACACGAGGCTTCATCGTACAAATGAAAATAATGGTAGAGACCCGTATCCCTGGTTATTACAGTATACTATAGGCCTACCCACAGTACAAGGTCCCTGTCACTCCCGTTAATTAGCAGAGTGTTCACCCCGCCTACAGGAATTATGTTAGTGTGTTTACAACCTTCACTAAGCTGTTAGACTGAGGTAACAAATCTTCAGTTGTTCAAGACAGAAAGCATTTTTTATTTAGGCTACTTGTATTTTTATTGTTTTATTTTTATTCATTCACAGTTCTCAGTTCATTCAGTTTTGATTCGACTGTTTGGCATTTGCCTGTCCGTCTGTCTACCTATCTATCTGCAGGTAGGGTATGTCTTTCTATCTGTCAATTTGGGGGTATGCCTCACGATAACGTTTGAATACAAAAACCGATTTTCGTAAAACTTGGCATGCGTATCCATACTTTTATTCTACACAGCTCTATTGATTTTTATATTGATCCCTCCAAAAATAGGGAGTGGGAGGTAAAAATATGGGGGTTAAAATTGTAAAAAATCTCAAAAAACCATGTGGGGTATCAAATTAAAGAGAATTTTAACTAACATCTGAATGCAGTGTTAGTTTTTGGAAATTCCAAAATTTTGGGACCCCATGGGCCAAAAAGAGATTTAAAAAAAATTGAGAAACACTGTGAAAGTCCAGCAAGGGTTATGACTAAAAGGAACTGTTACCCAAATCCGAATGTTTCGAATTTGTTGTGTTCATTCTATTATTGTGTACTCTACGATTGTTATAGCCTATTACTAAAGAAATAGAGACATTGCGATTTTTGCAATTTCCCCCGTAACTGAAAGATTATCTAATATGGAAGTGTGTGTAGGCCTACTTAGTATTTTAAATGTAGACTTACGACATTCAAATACTGAGCGAGTTATGCAGCTCATGGTGTAATGGTAGGCCTACTGTTTCGGGACGATATCTTATTACATTGCGGTAAATGAAGGCCGAGAGGGATACGGAGCAGCGCGATATTTTTTTACTCAGCATATCCTATCGCTTCGGTATTCCGTGCGGTAGGTTGCATATTGCGGAGATCTTGAGAAATTTCGAAGTAGGCTACTTTTTCAGTCTACAGGCGTACGTGACTTGGCTGGGACGTTTACAACACGTATGAGACAAGGCTAGCTGTGTTTCCGACTTACCTACCGGGTGTCGCGTCAGTGTGGGGGAGCCTTTATGGCGAGTCTCTTATAGCCTACTTCAGTTACGTTTAATAGCCAGTTGCAACATTGGAAAGTTGGAAAATAACGTTGGAAAGGTAGTGCAACGGTCACCAAGAGGAATGATGATTTTTTTTTAATCCTGTGAAGTGAAATGCAAGAGTCTAAATGGTAAGAGAAGACTTTAGTCTGGTGAAATTGTAGTCTCGCCTCGCACACACGCACGGAGAGTGATGGAAGTAACGTTTCGCCACCTCTGCCGGACGTCAGGTCACAAACGTCTCCAGCTCCTTTCATATGTTTGTGTTTGTGTTTGACGAACAACGATAATTATAATATGCATGTACGCCCATTATTAAATATTTAATAGGCCTATCATGTAGCATGTAAATGGACACATTTCTAATTATCTCTTTTAGGCTATTGTCATCCTGAAAATGCACCAATGTCCTCTACGGGAAAGTAGGCCTATGTGCCTAAATATCGGTTTTACGATGAAGGTGCAAATCGTTAATTCCTAAATGTTATTGCACAGTAATGAATGCAAAGCAGTTTTCTCCTTTATGGTTAACATTGGTTAACTTAATTAAGTATTAGTTTCGAGCACTGAAACAATTAAGCCTACTTATTTTCAAGTAGGCCTAGGCCTATATGTTACCGAGGATTACGCCGTTTAACCGTTTTTCTATAGGCTAGTAGAAATGTGTTACACACGCGTGCTCTGGGCCTATACGCAATTTCTAAGTCATACTATTTACGTAGCGTAATTCTGCGGTGTGACGGAAAGCGAGATAGGAAAATGGTACCAAGTAGGCTATAGAGTGGCACACTGGGAAAGCAGTCCAAGGAAACTTCAATGTAAAAATTACCTGCTTAATTTTAATTTTAAACCTTCACACAAGCGAAAAAATTTACAGATTAGGCCTACGTATCGAATACATATCAATAAGAGTCCCGAAAGCTCGTGTATGGAACACAGCAGTTTAAGGTCGAGACACCTAGACAGTAGACAGGAGCGTATTTAGGCCTACGTGGGGGCCGAACGGGACCGAACCCTCCCTCCAGAAGGTCGCAAAAGTTGTTTGTAAATCTCCTTTTTTTTTTTACTTCCATGTTCCATAAGGAAATGTAAGTATGGTGATGGCGAAAAAAAATCGTATTCGAGATAAGGGCTGATTCTGATTTTAGTATCCTCAATCCTCAAAACATGAAGCAGAGTCATTTTTTGAAAAGTATCTGTGTCTGTGTGTAGAAGTTTTCTATGGCGAACGATAACTGCCGCAAATTCAAACAGATCAAATAATTTTTTGCATTCGTCCCTGAATTGAACAGGACTCAACGATATTAATTTTGGTGCAGATCGGTTAACGGGAAGGGGTAGTTTACCTGGAACATTTTATGTTTTAACAAGAGTAATTTTTTTATGACGAACGACAACTGCCGTAAATTCAAACAGAATCAAATAATTTTCTGCATGTGTGCCTAAGTTGTAGAGTACTCAAGGTATATGGATTCTGGTGAAGATCGGTTGAGGGGAAAGGGTAGTTTACCAGCAACGTTTTATGTTGTAACAAGAGTAAAGTAGGCCTATTTACTATTTAATTTTGATAAATAAAGTATCCTGAAAAGAAGGTCATAATGATCAACTCTAGAAACGTAGATGAAATATCTATAAGCGAAAAAGCTAGTTGAAGGGGGTGGGGGTAATTTTCTATAAATAAAAATGAGTGATGAAGGGGGAGGGGATAATTTTTTATATGTGTACTACGTTATCGGCAACAAGGAAGTAGTTTGTTGTTAAAGTCCTTCCCGGGTTGTTTGGCCGTGGTCCATTGTTTTCTACAAAACCAGACGTTTCGGCAGTGCTATCGGCTGCCATCATCAGTGAAAATCGAGTGCGCTAACGTGAGGTGGTATACGTTAGTGGCCAGTACTGTGGTTAAGACTGAAGAAAGAAGTAGTTTCTATGGAAATATTTCATTTCGAAAATGATTTTAAATATAAATCTTAGAACATGGAATTAATGTATGGTTCTCCATATCAATATTTTAATTATTTTTCAGCTGTATATGCTAATATAGTAGTAAGTCTTTTTTAAGTAGGCCTATGCATACAGACTTATAACACAGCATATGCGTATACGTTTGAAATATGAAATATGAAAGTCAATTAAGTGACCCCGGAAGAAGTTGTTGATAAAATTCCCAACAAATCAAGAAGTAAACTCTAAAACATTTTCAAACAGTGTAGGCTATATTTTGTGTATAAAACGTTCTTGGTTTACCTTTTTTTTTTTTTAAATTAAAACTGTAATTATCATTCTCAAATGTAAATCGTCAATAAGTATCTAGTAAACGTTTCAATAGCATGCATTTTTATTGTGTTATTACCGTTTACTTTAATAGGACTGATTTTAGGATGTCATCATACGTTTTTCCCGCCATTTTAAAAATTATAATATTGATTGTTCCTGACACGTTTTTTATTTTATATGAAGTCGACGCGACCGGATCCCCCCTCCCCCCGGCCAAATCTAGGTACGCCACTGCCAGTAGATAGGGACAGAGTACAAGGGAGCCAGTCATTTGAACTATGGTAGGCCTACTATAGGACGTAATGGCTTATAAGAAAATACGGTGGTTTTAAGAAATCAGAAATTACAGAGTTTCTGATATTGTAGGTGAGGGAAGTAAAAGTGGTGAAACGTACAGGAATTTTTGTGGGGGGGGGGGTTAACAACAAGTGGAAGGATAAAAATTTCAACCAATTTTCTAACAACATTTCTGTAGGTACACAGAATTAACTTATTGTTTCTTCTTATTGCTCGAATAATAATAATAAAAATAATAATTATTATTAATATAGGTAGGCCTGTATAATAATTATTATATTAGTTTAATTATTAAAATCGTTATTATTGGTTGTAAGGACAATAAGACGACACTGTATTACGGTTTTTTAATTGAATGAGAAATTTCGAGACTGTTTCACCCATGTAGCGTGACAAAATGGAAACTTTTACGTTACGTTTCCGGTCTAAATAAAAAAGTGCTCTACGAAGCCTAACATGAAACTATTGTTGAATTTGATGAACTACAACGTTCAGAGGATTGGTGTGAAAAAGTTCAGGCAAATTCATTGATTACTTTGATAGTTTTTTTTTAATGAACAGCTTCTGTCTATTTATAATCAATGGAGAAACATGAATGTAAAGCAGTCACGATATGCCTTTTCCATAAAAAGAAAAAGGAAACTGGATTCTGTTTATTGTGAATACGGCCCTTGGACTGCTGACTTTAAAAGTGATCGTAAAACCGTTTTTGATTCATAATATGGTATGAGACTTCCAGATGAGGTGAGAACTTTGCTGATGATTAGTTTAAGGACATCTACAAGATCGAATTTAATGAACGTGAAGTGTAAGTGATTTGGTGTTAGGTGAAACACAGGCAAATCTACTGGCTCTGTGTTTTAAATTTTAAACGAAAATTTGCGTATGAAGAAGCTGTTTGCAATTAAAGTGGGCGTCTTTCACTAGGTCCGGTAGAGAAGGTTTGACCGTCGGGAAAGTTAAACAACGGGACTCGGAATCAGAGGACAATCGTCGATCCAAGACAAAGGCCAGTCCGGTGGGACTCATTCATTCCAGAGCCGGGCTTGGCTTACTGTTTGGTTTGTCTTTCAAGACTGGCCCGCGAACCACCGGAGCTAATGGCCGCTCCTTTTTTATGATGCGCGTCGTATGATACGTATTCATTTGCTTTTTATATAAAGATAAAACGATCTCAGGTGAATATTATGCAACACTTTTGCACCTACTGAATGACGAACAAGATTAAACGCCCTCATTTGGCAAAGAAAAACGACGTTCATCAACGTTACGAATCCGCTTATAAAACGGCAGTTCCAATGACAAAAATCGATATGGAGAATCATACATGACTTCCATGTTCTAAAACTTATAGGCTATTTAAAATCATGTACCTACATATAAATTGAAAAATTTGACAAGTTTTACAAACTAAAATGAAATATTTCCATAGAAAATACTTCTTTGTTGCCGATAACGTAGTATACATATAAAAAATTACCCCCTCCCCCTTCAAATAAAATTTTCATTTATAAAAAATAACCCCCGTCCCCTCTCAACAACCTTGTTCATTTATGGATATTTCATCTACCTTTCTACAGTGGATTATTATGACCATCTTTTCAGGATACTTTATTTATCAAGCTAAAGTACTTTACTCCTGTTAAAACTTAAAATGTTTCAGGTAAACTAAACTACCCCTCCCCCTTTACCGATCTTCACCAAAATCAACAGGCCTTGAGTCCTCTTTAACTCGCTCACATTTGCAGAAAAGTATTTGATTCTGTTTGAATTTACGGCAATTATCGTTCGCCATAGAAAAATTTGTACACACAGACACTTTTCGGAAAATGACTTTTCTTCATGTTTTGCGGGTAGTACAATCAGAATCAACCCTTATCTCGAACACGATTTTTTCGCGACACCATACTTCCATTTCCTTACGGAACATGGAAGTAAAAATGCTTTGTGTAGAAATTCAGTTATTCCATATTCTACCATATTCAGTTAGTTCCATAACAGGTAGCCACCGAATTCTATAGGTCGCACTCAATGTCACCTTATTATCTTTCCAAACATTAAAACATGGCCGTCTGAAAATAGATTAGCATCGAATTATGAAATCAATGTGGCTTACCACACAACTTAATCCGTTCCGCCATATTAGATGCCTTACGCCTGTAGCCACTATTTTTGTTACGTAGCAAACCTAGACTTCTAATTCATTAGGTAGTGCTATCTTTGTTAGTACAGAGACGAAATGAGTTACGATCGTAACAACATCATTACTTGATTTCGATAGCATTATCTTTATTAAATCACACTCTTTGTTGTTTTATGAACACCTTGTTCAGAAGCCTTTTGAATACTAAACTTTTTCTTAATATCGTCACTCGTAATAGGATAACGTGTGACCTAATACTGTTAACCGGTAGTCCGCATCAGATTTACTTAAATACTTGTAATTTTTAAAATACCCTCAATGTAACTAGGCCTATATAAAATTCTCTGAAACATAGTTAGTACGTAGGCCTATGTCAAATACACCTTCCGATATTTAACATATGCTTTTGGCCAGAGGCGACCGGTTCATCCTTACAGCCCTTGCACATGGTCACACCATTATTATTCCAGCAAAGTAATTTAAAAAAAAAACGACATTAAGCGTTACGCTTTGTATCTAAATTAAAAGACAGCGTTCTTTTGCGTACAAAGTAAACAGGTTGATGGGGTTAGGGGGTAGCATCACAGCTCATTTGATCCGGCCGAAGTAAGCTGTCAGTCACAGTGGCACAGTGCCAAGCTCCACACGACTCCAAGGGTGGTTCCATTGCCTCACGCAACCGTCACACCCTCCACGCCCCCGTCTGCTTGCACCGGCTTACCGTCAAATGCAAACTGAAATTGATTTCACTAAACAGAAATTACCCCCATTGTACGTGAGTACGTGTGGTTCTTCTCCTTTGTTCATGTCTGTTCGGAATTATGTGGGTCGTTGTGTGCAAAAGAAAGTTTAAGCCTATTAAATTATTTTATTTCTATGAGCTTGTCAGAGACACTTCCAGTATCGAGTTACCAAAGACAACGAGAGATGTTTATTGAAGATGTTATGAGATTCTTTCTTCCGAATCTTGTACATGTCTGTCCGAATTCGACATCATACATTATGTAAGCAAGCGTTTGGAGTTTTATTTATAAAAGTGATAAGCCGGGCACAGTTAAGGAAAATATTTATTCTTCTCAATTATAAGGTCTGAAGGTCTGTAAATTTTCATTACTACAAAGATTTAGAGAATGATTAGACCTATATTTTCAACTTATTAACGTACGAAACTAAAATTGAATTATGTAAAGACCTACAAGGAAACTCTCTATAGAGTCCTCCCTCGTGTCGTAATTTCATGGCACCGGTCGTGGAAACCTGCTAAAGCAATTAAATGAACAAGTTCCTTAAAAGTATTAAAGGATTTCAAAAATGTCTGTAAAACCATGGATCGACACGTTTTGTCACATACTGAAATAATATTACACAAGAGTACTTTAAAAAGCCTGTATATCGGATGTGACCTACCTGTCATGGGGGACGACATATTTATAGAGCCTATATCTCGATTGTGAGGATGAAGATTCCAAACAGTTTTGTGTGAGATCTGTAAAGATCAAATTATTATACAGAGATGGGAGACCATATTCTATAGTGTGATCTGGAGATTATGTTTATTGCGCTCCGTTCTCTCTACCCGTTCAAATTCTTATTTGCAGCCACTTATCCCAAGAACACACTCTTGGTCTACTTCATGTTCTTCCATCAGCCTTTAAAATTCATAGTTATAAAGGAAGACGATAACAATTACAGAATATTAAATGCATTATCATTAACTTACAACTTTACGAATAGAACATTAGCTTTGTTTGTATGTAACGCATGTGATTTACTAAATAAAAATGTAACAAATGACTGAAAAACGGAATCAGAATTTGAAAAATACACTTATATGCATTTTTATCGCATGATTTTATACGTTTTATATTATATATTGTTACGACGGCCTTATTGATCGTCGTATGGTATGGAAACAAAATACAGGCACCAATGAAGTCAGTAATTACCAGCTTTAATAATCAGAAGCCAGCCTCTGTTCCTTTTATAGGTAGCGCACGTGTTCCAGGATAGCATCCTTACTGCGCGGGGTGTCGTATAATTCGTATTTCCAGTGCTGTGTAGAGAACTCTAGAACGTACTTGAGCGCGGCCTTGACTGAGGCTACACGTGCCCGACTAGCGGAAGGACGCGCTTAGCTGTCCGAGAGGGTTCCATCGTTTCAGTATTAAGGGCCTGAACGATATAGTGGTCAGCGGACTTGCTGTCAAAGCGGAGGTTCGAATCTTTCTCAAGGCGGATGCTTTTCATGAAGCCCTCTGGAGTTCTAATGAGTGTATTTTTTCGCCAGGAAGAACACTTACAGGCTGCCTTAGTATAGAAGCTAGCAATATTACCTACTTGTGGCTATAAAGACTACTAGTGACAACTTGTGGTGAAAATAATATAGACTAACCAACATGGATCTATAGGCCTACCCTTTTTTCCAATTTAGGCCTGTATAAGAGATATAGGGCCTACAAGTATTATATTTTATAAATGTATATAAATATACACTTACACTTACACTCACACTTACACTTACACTTATATATAAATAAATCATTTTCTATATAGGTAACTCGACGTTTATTGCAGTAATTGTATAATTTGTGTTGTTATTCAATTTGTTTCTTCTGCAAGTAGTATAATTTCGTATATTCTTTTTAACACCTGACGCACGTTTCACTGAAAAATATCAGTATCATCAGAGGTTTGTAAGTAAATTAATAACAATTGAAATAATTCTGTTGATATAAAAAATTAACGAATAATCGAATTTGTATCGATTTTAGGTCGATACAATATAAATAGGATTATGTAAAATAACTGATAATCGATTTAGGTCGATTAGTTAACGATTGTTTTAATGTTTATTTTCTTCAGCAGCTGTTTCCTCGGTTATATTTGAAAATTTGTTGTTTATATTTAATTCATTTGTATTTCTTAGTAAATTTATAATTTTAAATAGATCGTCTTGTTTTGTTTTTATTTGGGTTTGTTTTTTAATTAATAAATTATTGTTATTGTGTTTGTAAATGTTAAGATAGTTCGCTTAACAGTTTCAGTTAAACTGAAAAATGGTAAAACAGTTAGTTCGCTTAACGTAGAAAAATATTTTTATTAGGCCTATTTGAAAAGATTATTTTTATTGAATTTATATTATTTTGGATAATATTAATATACATTTTCTATTGGTGTTAGACTGTATCCTCTAAATTAACATTAATTATTATGTAAGTCAGGATTAATTATTAACATTAACAGTAAGTCATTATGTTGTCAACCTATTATTATGTTACTGTTTGTTGTCTTTTAACTTTATGTTTCTTAAATACTTCTGTAACTGTCTTTTCTTAATCTTATGGGCTTTTTTCTGTACAGCAGTTTCAGAGAACGTAGCTCTGTATTTGACACTCTTGACATTGTGCATATTTGAAGTATTAACACGTGCAATCCTTCAAATTTTGTCAGTGACTTGTTGTAAATTCGATTTTCTTAACATATCCTAGGCTATTAGTTACAGAATTCTACAGTTTCTTTATGTCTTTTGTTTCTTAAGTATTTTATGTTTATATATCAACACCACAAGTAGTCTTGCATACTTTAAGTAGATCTTTAGGCTATCTGTTTCTCTGAACACAAAATACAACACTCAAAAACAAGAAAACTTGTTTGGCACTCATATTAGACGCACTATAACTTATTGCAATAGGCCTATAGCGATTTCTCCATTATGCTCTCATTTTGTAATCCATCCCTATACCGCTGCATTTCTGGCTGTTGTTGAAAATTATCGAAAACGCCACTGGTGAATATCCACAATTTGGAAAGGATACACAGGTGTCATTATCGCGAGATTAACAAAGTCTAGTTCAAATGGTCGTTCACACGCGGTACAATGCTTTGGGGAAGCTGACTCCGCCTTGGGACTGAGTCGGAGTTATAGACAGTAACAGATACATCCTACCTCCTTTGACCTTTGACTGACAGTAACTTTATGTCACTTTCCGTGTAGCCAACAACATTACATATCGACAAACCCTTTTCATTCACGATTCTTATTTGGGAAAACTGTAAGCCAGCCAGTTATGAAAAATATTCATTCTTCTCAATTATAAGGCCTGAAGGTCTTTAAGTTTTCATTACTACGAAGAGTTAGACAATAATTATAATTTAACTTATTAACGTATAAAACAAAAAAATGAATTATGTACGAAACTACAAGAAAACTCTCTGTAGAGCCCACCCCTCGTGTCGTAATTTCCTGACACCGGGGGAATCCCGGTGGAAACCT
Source organism: Magicicada septendecula (assembly GCA_034769895.1). Lineage (NCBI taxonomy): Eukaryota > Metazoa > Arthropoda > Insecta > Hemiptera > Cicadidae > Magicicada > Magicicada septendecula. Next base: position 270,387,849 of record CM068376.1, read on the forward strand.
GCTAAATCAATTAAACGAACACGTGCCTTAAAATATTATAGGATTTCAAAAATGTCTGTCAAAAGGTTGGACCGGGGATCGACACATTATATTAATTTTTACTGAATTTATATTATTTTGGATAACATTAACGCATTTCCAGTTGGTGTTAGATCGTATCCTCTAAATTAACATTAATTTAGCTATTGTGGTCCGCTCTCGCCATTAGAAAACGTTTGAATATTTGTCCAAAAGTTTCGTCTCAACACCGCAGGGTCTATTGTTTCAATGGGATCGGTTCCCATTGTTCATAAACAATTGTAAACAATATATCAGAGTTACCGCGTCCACTACCAATATATCATAACTGTGAGATCACATACGATTTTCATTATAATTCTGTGCGCATTGGTTTATTTGAACCGCATGTTTTTCAGCAGTGTCAGTCCGGTCTTTTCTGCAGCAAGCTGCACAGAGAGCGAGGGGTACGGTCGTGTAATCAATTCATCGTGACTCCACTTGCAAAGTCAAGCGTCCCACATGTGAGTACAGAAACCTGGATATATGACCACTCGCCAGCTTGGTGGCCGGGGACCTTTACATTCGATAGGGTAGGCACTTGGAGACGGTTATGTATTAAGTTTATCATCATCATCTTCTTCTTAACGGTTTTAGGCTTTAGCGGCCTGTTCCTATTCCGCAGTTCACCTTTTTTTAGGTCTACCAACTTTTCTTCTGCCTCTAGAGTTGTAATCTTTCGCCATCTTCGGTATTCTATATTCTTCCATTCTATTGATGTGTTGAATACATTTTCTTCCGTATAGCCGGCATAGGGTTGGTTGCCCTATACGGAGGTCTCAATCAACAACTCACAATTCCAACAATAGCCTCGGAAACCAGGACAGATATAATGATAAAGACATTCGCAGACGAAAACGGACACGATATTGGATTTCGATGAAAGAGGTGAAAATAGCGACTTGGAACATCAGAGGAGATATGACGACGAAAAAACAGCAGATTATGGATACAATGAGAGAAACATATTCGAAGGATATCCGACAACATGTTGTCGGGTATCGTTCTCTAGTTGCTGTTACCCGAAAAAGTTGTCAGGTATCGTTCTCTAGTTGCTCTTACCCGAAAAAGTTGTCAGGTATCGTTCTCTAGTTGCTCTTATCCGAAAAAGTTGTCAGGTATCGTTCTCTAGTTGCTCTTACCCGAAAAAGTTGTCAGGTATCGTTCTCTAGTTGCTCTTACCCGAAAAAGTTGTCAGGTATCGTTCTCTAGTTGCTCTTACCCGAAAAAGTTGTCAGGTATCGTTCTCTAGTTGCTCTTACCCGAAAAAGTTGTCAGGTATCGTTCGGCCATGATCCGCCGTAACTGGTTTCTAACACTCTGTCGCTTTCTCTGCGGCCTGAAGAAGATCCCCGAGGGTGGGATTCAAAACGCTGCCGTCGATGTAGCAACCGACCCCGGCCTAACAGCCCGGCCCCATAATCATTTTGGTAATTGACACCGCCCGTGTGGGCTTACGACAAAAATTAGTGAGCAAATAAATTGTTACATTCGTGTGTGAAGTTCTATAAAGGTGTTTGATAAAAGCTGTCTTTGTGCGTTTCATATCTGTGGCGTTGAATTTTGTTTTCGACTCAAAGTTCCCTGTCACGTAACAATATTATTACTGTGAGCAGCTGTAGAGCTACGACTCATCACATAGAGATGTACATAAACAAAAGGATTAACGCCAACTTCAGGAATGTCACAGAATAACTTAGTGCCTTCCTGGCTTTTACACAATTGTCATGTTTATCGGCACGCTATAGTCAATAAAGGCAGAGCAGCAACAACTATTAAATCACTTAGCGAGATATTTTACAGCGATAAGTGCCCGTAATTTTTTAGCAAGTGTTATCGAAGTGTTCGTTTGTTATAATTGTAGCTATTGCAATTTGCTAGCTCGCCAACTGCTATTATTTGTAATCGACATCTGTATTTGCATAGGAGATTTATTACAATAAGATTATGACTATTTTTATAGAGACGAGAATACATGTTGGTTACTCTGGCATTAAAAATAATTCCACCGATCTAATATCTCTGGCCACGCTATCCTCGTAACAGTATCTTCGCTGACAATGAGTGGGGAGAAAACGTTGACAAAAACTGTGTTCGAAGAACGAATTGTGGCCCTAAACACAGATTCCTTAGGGTTACATGTTACACGTTTATGCAAGGTACTCCCTATGCCTCACGGTAAGTATACGCAGCCAGAATCCAACAGCAGTGCGTTAGAATCGTGCTAAACACAAGCCCAGTGCTATCTTTCTAGCTGATGACGGTAAAAATTTGAACGAAATTTATTTGAGGAAACCCAATCACCAGTTCTTTCCAGTTCTGCTAGAATTGGTGGTTTATTTATACTTATTTGCGTTCGTGTGTGTGTGTGAGTGTGTGTTTATGTTTGACGATATTATATAAATACTTGTAACCGCTCGTATTTCCAAAGTACTGGACTAACAACAGATAAAGGGAATGACATTAGTAAACAAAATATTATGCTGGTATTATTTTTATTGAATGGATCCGTGTTCCGCTCTCAGTGGTAGCAGACCCGCGGTGGAGTCTATATTGACACAACAGAACAGATCTATCCAACCCACCCTCTAGCGACTGGATTCTGCGCAAACCCTCTTCCCCTTGTAACATTCTGCGGTCTGCTCAAAGGAGAAAAACTTGTACTAATACACTTTTCATAGTTAACACAGGCACGCAAGAGGGCGTGCACCAGCGCACGCGCATGTTTGATACACTTCACAGTGACTGTTGTTGGCTTTCCTTCAAAGCGAACCGATGAAAGCTGTCTTGAAAACCTAAGCGTTTGTATGTTTTTCCTACAATCAGAAATTCATAATTTACAGTTCTAACGGTGGCTTGAAATAGCTACCGCTTGTAGTAACGCGTGATAAATACATACGTTGCCTTTTTGAGTACGACATATACTGTCTGCTATAATTGTTACTCTCTCTCTCTCTCTCTCTCTCTCTCTCTCTCTCTCTCTCTCTCTCTCTCACACACACACACACACACACACACACACAAATAAACTTGCATTTTTTAACGGTCTATGATTATTACATCTTACATTAGATGCAGGAATATTTTTCGGTTTGCCTCCAGTAAATTGTATTATAATTTAATAGGTTTTGTTATCTGTCATTATCATCATTATCACAGCGTCAGAGCCCTTGGTGGGCCATAGCCTCCTTCAGGACATTCCTCCAATCGTCTTCAGCCATTGCTCGCCGCCGCCACTCTATCAATCCAATAGTTCGTAGGTCCCCTTCTATATTATCCAAGAATCATTTTCTTGGCCTTCCTAGCTTGCGCTGACCGAAAGGCCTCCTTAACAACGTTTTCTAGTAGAAACACCTTCGTGCTTTCTCATAACGTGGCCAATGAATCTGGGTCCGACTTACTTTAATTGTTGTCATAATATTTCACCCCTGGGACAGCCTATGGAATTCCAAGTTGCACCTTTACCTTTGCCTCCTCCAAGGCCCATTTTATATTACAGGCTCCACAAATTTTACTTTAAACCTTCTTATCCCAGTACTAACTGATTTCTTTTCGTGAACGCCCATGTTTCACAACCATATATTAACACTGGTCCTACAGTTTCGATTTTGTTGCCCTGTAAATATTTCTGTAACTTAGTTGGGCATTAAGGGAAAAGTAGCGTTACGCAAGATCTAAGTTGCTTCCTTTTGACAGAATTATTTTGCAATATTTGTTGTAAACAATGAGTAAATAAGACTGATTATAAACCGGGCTGTTAGGCCGCGGTCGGTTCCTATCCAACAGCGACAGCGTCGACAGCGTTTCGAATCCCACCGTCGGCGTTCTTCTTCAGGCAGCAAAATGCGACAGAGTGTTGGAAGACAGTTAAGGCGGATCTTGGCCGAACGATACCCGATAAGTTTTTCGGATAAGAACAACTTGTTGTCGGGTATCGTTCTTTAGTTGCTCTTACCCGAAAAAGTTGTCGCGTACCGTTCGGCCTGGAAAATAGAGAACAACAATTTTCGTGATTGTGTTGTTGTTACTAGTGACCAGAGAACCAAGATATTTGAACTCATTATTATTATTCTACTATCACTTCAAAAATGTCAATAAATTGGTGCCTACGTATAATTGATCTTTTGGTTCGGGCTGCCAGCATATATTTTGTTTTATTGGTATTTATGTCCAGTCCAACTGTAATAGCCGCGTTTTTATTTTCTTAAACCCTCTACGACACCTCTATCTGATCTATTAATAATGTATATGACATCAGGTAAGGAATTGCACAAACTTGGTGTATGTGGTTCTGATATCTGACATTCTTGTCTCTTCCTCCAGTACAAGACTGAAGACCATACACTACATCGCATCCTCCTGACGGAGACCATTATAAGAATGTCACCTCATATTACCTGTACGTCTTTAAAAATCCATTCATTACAAATGTGTACTGGGATTTAATTATTATTTCCTTACCAAAGTACGAACATTGAGTTGGTCTGAAACGTCCCAAACAGGTTACAGTTCTATTCAAAAGCATTTTAAAATTTTCGATTTTAATTCAACCTGTAGCCTATTTCTTGTATTTCTACGAATCGCTTTATGGGCCTACTTCTTCTTCTTCTTCTTCTTCTTCTTCTTCTTCTTCTTCTTCTTCTTCTTCTTCTTCTTCTTCTATGGCGTCACAGTTCGGAGTCGAACCGTAGCCTCTATAATCATCCACCTTCATTTTTCTCTGTCCTTGCCGATCGATGTCCATCGTTTTATTTTAAGCAAATTATCAGCATCCCTCGCCACTTGGGTCTTCAATCCAGCATCAATCCAGCGATCTTGGGTCTTCCGACAGGTCTTCTACCCTCGATCTGATCGATTTGACTAAACAGTACCTTCCTAGGTATTCGGTTGCCTTCCATCCTAGTGATGTGTCCTGCCCCTTGCAATCTATGCAGTCGGATGTGGTGGCCAGATCATTGTCTATATATAGCTTGTAACGCATTCTCCATATCCCATTGACCTGGATTGGTCCATATATTCTCCTAAAAATTCTCATTTCAAAGGTATTGACTATGTTAGCGGCTTGTTTGTTCAGAGTCCTAGTCTCACTGTCTCTAATTATTACATTAAGTACTAATTATTACGTGCTTTGTTAATTCTGATGAGTGCTTTCTTTTTGCTGACCAGAATTCGCGCTGTTGAAGTAAAAAAAAAGGAACAGTGAAAAAAGCTTTACGTATTTGTATTTGTAGGTCGATTTCTGATTAACGAAAGCGCTTGTTAGAACTAATGATGGAAACAGTGGTTATTGTAAATTAATTTGTTTTACAATAACTTATAAGCTACATCACTGTAGATAAGGCTGTGATTATACAAGATTATAAGGATGTACTGGAAGTAATTAATGGCGTAAGTGTCAAGTACATGTGACCCGCCCCCCAAGTATTCCGAAATTTCCCCAAAATTTGATTTCGTGGATAAGGGGAGGATCACAATACGGGGATTTGGAATAACCCTCCAGTTAATGGTCGATCTTGGGGTTTTATCCAACACGTTTTTAAAAACTACAGTCATTTAAGCATATATAGGAATCAAAAACTAATGTTATTCTTTTTATAAATACGAAAAGGTTTTCCAGTATGCCTAATGAATAACTAAATTATGAGAAATGTAAAAGCCTGGTCAAACCTGGCCTGACATAATTAGTAGTACATTAGGCCTTATCAAGATAATATAACTTGATTTTGTAATTGTATTCTTTTTCTTCATTGGTTTGTTTGATTTACAACGCTTGTAAGGGAGTAATTGAGCCCCTGGTTAGGCAACTGGCTTAAATTCATGTAACTTCTATTTCCAACAAGGGATTATGAAATTACAAAAATCGCCTTGAAAAATTCCCCCCATAAATTCCAGTGGTGCAAGTTACACCATTGCACCATGCTGTTGGCACTCCTGGTGTGCAGGAATATTTACATTTACTTATGAAAAAAATTTCAGGTGATTGTTTTTCACCATACTCTGGTTTGAATACTAAGTGTTGCATTGTTTGTATTGTCACACTGGTTTGTGGAAAATTTCTATATGACGTGTGCTTGTCTTGTTTTGCATCGATTTGTTCCGTTAGCCTATAGTGTTCATTATTGTGCCAGATTTCCAGACTAATAACCAAACGAATTATGCCGAGCTTGTTAATAATGTTATTACTCTCGCATGCCGAATATAAACTAATAAACTATATCCACCTTTAATAAGCGGAAACCCATGACAGAAACACTGGCGGTTCTACTATTCGCGAGGCTCTGGGCACAATTTATTTTTAACTCCCTTAGGACTGCGATGCATGAAAGCAGTCAGCATATTTAGATGAACAGTCACACTGACATTTGTAATTTATAGGTCCAGTAAGAGATAATAAAACTTTAAAACTCGCAAAACATATTAAAGGTGTACAATAATTGAACAATTAACTGTAAATTTAAGAAATGTACAGAAACTCGCCTGCAAAACTGTCCTCATCCTTTTGAAAGCGGAGAGCGCATCTGAAGACAGAATAAAAGTTAAATTCTGTAGTACTAACTACTTTAATGAATAAGATAGTATAGTTGACACACTGATGATTGGAGATAGCTTTTTGATCAAGTTTAACTTTAAAAATGATCACTAACCTGGTACAGCACACGCTAGCATAGGCAGAATAATATTTACGAAAAACTACATAACTACTTTGGTGCGCATTAAGAAAATCTTCTGAAGGTGATGGCAACAACGGAAATACGTTTATGGTTATAGGCCTATTTATCAATCACCGTATGATGACAATCTGCTGTGAAAACAAATAGTAGTGGAATTATTTCATATTTTAAAAATGTCTTGTTCTTCGTTCGTCGGACTTTGCTTAAACACTCGGAGTCTCATTTAACTTTAAAATAAATGTTACCAAATTCGCGAGGTCCTACGTCGCGTTTTTTCGTCTTAATGTAGAGCGGCCGCTACAAAGAAACAGAGAGCGGACAGCTAACAATGTGGAGGGATTGATGAAGTTCGGATTAACTTGGAAATAATTAGAATAAAACTTTCAAAAAATACGTAAATAAGCTTTGTAGAAACTTTACGCTCGAAATGGAAGAAAGGGGAAATCACTCTATTCTCGGTAACTGCCATAAATGCAGAAGCTAAACGCCCTCGTACCATCACGTAAATTCTACACGTTATCATGTAAAATGTTTATCTCATTACGGAACTTAAAACTTTACTTTTCTTATTTAAATGTAACCAGTAACGGATTGTGTGTGTTAACATTGTTCTGTTGATACCATGAATGGACTTAAACAGAGAGATGCCCTAGCCTGCCTACTGTTCAACGTTGCACTTGAAAAGATAATACGAGACTCTGGAATACAAACAGGAGGACATATTTTAATAAAGGAGTCCAGCTCCTAGCTATGCAGATGGTATAAGTATTATCAGCAGAAATTAAAATAATCTAAAGAATGCCTTTTGAGCACTTGAGTCATCGGCTAAGAGCATGGGGCTTGCTATAAATGAAAATAAAAGAAAGTTTACGGCGGCTGTGGGAACCAATAATGATAATATTTCAAATATACTAATAGATGGCTATAAGTTCGAAAGAGTAAAAGGCGTCGTATATCTGGGTACATATGTCGATGCTGAGAATAGCCTAACTGCGCAAAAGAAATTGAAAGAAGAATTCTGGCTGCTAATAGAAGCTATTAGATTTATCTAATATTATATTATATAATATTATATATATATAATATAATCTAATATAATAATATAATAAATCTAATAATAAGATAAGCTAATAGAAGCTGAATAAACGTTTTAAATCAACACTATTAACCACAGAAACTAAAGCCACGCTTTATAAGACATTAGTAAGGCCTGTATTGACATATGGCTCTGAGTGCTGGGTACTCAGAAAATTGGTGAACAGAGGCTGGCTGTGTTTGAAAGGAAGATACTGAGAAAGATTTATGGGCCAATTCAACAGGAAGGAGTCTGGAGAAAGAGAAATAATAATAAATTATATGTTAAGTACAATGACATTATAGTCGTCCGATTTGCCAAAATTAATAGATTAAGATGGGCAGGACACGTTCAGAGAATGGATGGCGAACGTACGGCAAAAAGAATAAAGAATTATGAAACACAAGCCAATAGGAAAAAGGAAGTTTGGAAGACCGAAGAACAGATGGTTGGAACTAGTCGGGAGTGATGCGAGGAAGCTGGGCGCAGTGAATTGGTGGCGGATGGCTGAGGACAGGAATAAGTGGAGGCAATCTTTTTTGGATGCCAAGGCTTGATCTATGTATGTAGCCTACGTATGTGTATTAACATTAAAAAAAGCTGACGATACATATACCAACGAATTGATTTTTAAAGCATCTTATCATCTACAAAAGAAAACAGTAGTCACTTTGAGCCTGGAATAATTCTAAACATAAGCAATAAAAACATGCGAGACATTCAGTCAGTCTGGTGAAAACATTAACTGAAAAAAAATATGTGTGTGTGTGTGTGTTTCAGAAAAAAAGGGTGATAGGTATTCCAGGTTGAACTATTCATCGTGATTAGCAAAAATAGTTTACGAAAATAACTTCGTAAACGAAAACCCCCACTTACATGGGTTTAATACCCTTACTATTAGACTTTAATAAATCTGAAATTACTGCGGGACTACATTGTTGGGAAAACGGGAACGCAGCGGTATAATGCATATGTAAATGTATACAGCAATACATTGTTAGCATACATTAGAATCGGTAATTGCATAACTGGCTGGTCATATTTATGCAGTCGGGGGGGTCTGAGGAACCGACGCGTCGGGCAGCACGCTTCGTTTTACTTACTACAATAATTGCGATGTTAAAATAATAGGAACGAAGCGACGAAATTAGCATACAGCGCGCTGCGTACGAAAAGTGTTTTGATTTAATATTGAAATAAAACTAGTTTGTGTTCGAACGCGTGTGCCGGACGTTATCGGAGAGTGCAGAAACACACGTGGCCGACACGTGGCAGAGATTAGCTGCCACTGCGTCTCCCCGATTCCCATATCCCGACCACTTTGTTAGGCCGCCCCTAACAAGGGGTTCTCCGCACGCAGGTACTCCGCCTGCATACATTTTTTGTGTTATTCTGCTTTGACGCATGTGTGTGTGGTGTGGTGTGGTGTGGTGTGTGTGTGTGTGTGTGTGTGTGTGTGTGTGTGTGTGTGTGTGTGTGTGTGTGTGTGTGTGTGAGAGAGAGAGAGAGAGAGAGAGAGAGAGAGAGAGAGAGAGCGTGTATACGCGTGTACCTTATTCATAGACTGTCGGTTTTAATCTCACTTGTAAACTTTCTTGGTTTTCGTGAGTAAGACTACCGACCTTTCGGTTAAACGCACGTCTGAATTTTTGTTACTGTAGGCCTTTATCGGAAGCGAAAGCAACATTGACTTCAACTGTTCGCGTATCTGGACTATATTGTTTAATTCCCGGCGTTGGCAATTGTAGGCGTCAATGTTTAATTGCCACGAATTATTATGAAAATAGTTATTTACGTTTCCCTCCAATAGGAGAAAATATTAGTTACCATTATCACTATGACCGAGACAAGTGTAGTATTGATTACATACAACTGAAAAAGTGACAGTGGAGATGAAAATAGCTTTGCCTTCATTTTTATTTACATGTTTACTGATCTAAATAACAAGATGAAGGTCTTCTTCTTCTTCTTCTTCTCCTCTTCAAGGATTAAATTATATACACCTGTTCCGGCACCCATCTCATCCTCGGACGACCCACGTCTTTTCTACCAATAAATGGCTTTAATGTTCAGTGCCCCTTTCGGCAATCGATCCTCTGTCATCCTTTGCAGATGATCCCACCATTGTCATCTGTAAACTGAAATAATTTCATTTATGTCCTTTACTTCGAGTTCTGCTCTGATATCATCAGATGAAGGTATAATTGCCTATACATTTTATGCAATTATGTATTGCAACGATACAGATTTAATTATCGCAAAGGATATAGTGTGTGTGTGTGTGTGCAGAAATTACAAACGAGTCTATAATGGAGGTGATGAAAAATTATGTATTATACACAAGACATAATTGGTTTTATGATGTATATTATATTACAAATTGTCATGCATTTTATATTTTGAAATAATAGTTTATATAGTTCGAGTTTATATCGATTTTACTTGTTTGATGATCTCCGTGCACTTGCTGATACGTCCTCCGTATGTGCGTTCCTCCTCTTCTGATCGTCGCTCCCGTCCTGGCGTCTTCTTCGGCGTCGCTCTCCTTCCTGGGGTCCTCTTCGTCGGCGGGTTGCTCCAGCGGCGATACTTCAATACGGCTTGTTGACGATTCCGTCAAGCTGCTAACACCAATTTGACTTTTCACAAAGTTGTTACGCTCACAATAATGATCGTTCTTACTAGAAACAGTTATTATTTATTTACACATTCATTTTATTAATCTCAGGGTGATTACGGGTACTTATTAGAAAAGCGGTGTATTTGGCGTACACCTTCCGAGAAAGCTTGAAGTGTTTTTAATAATTCCCTATGCGGACTATCTTACATTAACGCGTAAAGCACTTTAATCTAATACAATTTTTACTTAGGTTGTTAACCCGCTTGGTTCTTTACGCAAATCTTCGCAAAGATTTCCAAGTTTTATAGTAAGTTAAGATTTTTATATGTTCATACGAGCAAAACTCTCGACGACAGACAACTTCACTCTGCAACTGCAATCGAAGAACTGTAGCGATCCTTACTTTACAGAATACGAATATTACTGAAATTAGTGTCTTCCGATTGGTTAAACCCAGGTCATATGGTTGATGATTTCAAAAAATATAAGGTTTTCCTGCAAAAGTTTGTATAAATCCGCAAGAGCTTGCATTGATTTTATCTACGAATTTTATTACCCTATTAATGATAAGCGTTACAAATTGAATTTTTCCCTACTAAAAAAACCATATTTATAAAATAGTTGTAAACCTCAGAGTTCATAAGAATTGTAGCTATTTACAAAAACAATCCACTGTCAAAGTTTCACGTCGATCGGTTGATTACCGCGGAAGATATAGCGAACACAAGTTATCACACGCGAACAAGAACACAAATTCACACAAAAAGAACATGACAATAAAGAACACATTTTTATGAAGAATTTGATATAACCTACATTCTTATCCATTGCTAAATACAAAACTTACGGCTAAAAGACAAAAATTTGCATAAAACCATTTTAAACCTGAAAATGTTCGTCATCCATGCTTAGATACGGTTAACATCGCTCATCATCCTGTGTTCTGCTGCAGTATAAATATTTAACTAAAATATAGACATACTGTTACTAGGAATCTTATTGTTAGGAAACTTAATTTTTTTTAGGAAAAGGGGAAGAAGTCAAGTAAGATTGGTAGAAAGGATTCTCGTCTAGAGAAAGAACTAATTACAACTGAAGAAGAGGAAATCTACTCTTTGGCATGCTTAAGGTACAAAAGGCTTAGGTCTAATGAACTGAATATAGGCCTAAATACTGTTCTCATGAAAACGAAGAGTGGCCTAAACAAAATCTTGTTTGTGTTTCTCATAGTTGTGAGTTAGAATAATATTAAAGGGTATTTTGATTACTACAATTTTTAAGATCACTTGAAGGAAACGATTTTGTGATTTTAATTTTTAATATTTTAATTATTATTATTTGTTATTTAATATTATTATTATTTAAATTATTATTATTATTATTATTATTTATTATTTTAATTATTCCATGAGCCATTATTGATGTACTTTTATGGCTTTTTTGGGAACACAATTATTTTAGATAAAAGTTCTTTTAATGTCCACTCTGAACCAGTTTTCGCTCGTTACGAGATTCATCGTTTAGCCTCTGACGAAGCTCGTAACGGGCGAAAACTGGTTCAGGCAACGTGGTAAAAATTAAACAACTTTTTATGTACAATAACTGTGTTCCCTATAGTTATAGTATACTTTAGTCGGGGGTTACACTTGGACACGTCATGGACAACAAAACCAAGAATACAAATATTTATTAAGTAACGTTAGGAAAAATAATTACAGTTAATAAATTAACCTACATTTAGAAAAAAAAACAAATTCTTATTCCATATTCAGCAGATTTTAATGATCTTGACATTTTACCAAAAACATTATACCTAAATAATTATAACCTTACTATTCATTTAATATTAAATATTAATTTAAATAAAAATTAAAAAACACGTAATCGTTTCCTTCAAGTGATCTTAAAAATTGTAGTAATCGAAAAACCCTTTAATATTATTCTAACTCACTACTATGAGAAACACAAACGAGATTTTGTTTGGGCCACTCTTCGTCTTCATGAGAACAGTATTTAGGCCTATATTCAGTTCATTGGACCTAGGCCTTTTGTACCATAAGCATGCCAAAGAGTAGATTTCCTCTTCTTCAGTTGTAATTAGTTCTTTCTCTGTACGAGCATCCTTCCTAGCAGACTTAAATGACTTCTTTCCCTTATCCTAAGAAAAATTAAGTTTCTTAGCAATACTTTTCATTTTATTCATCATATTTAGACCTTACAGCTTCTTTCTCTGTGTTATCACTGTCAGAAACAGCCGAGTTTGGTTTCTTTTTTTTTATTCACATTTACCTTTTTTTGTAGCAAGAGTAGATAGAGGTCATACAATTTCGGGAAGGGGAACAGAACTATTGACAGCACAGCATTAGTTATGACGTCTGCTGTACGCTAGGACATACAATCATTTGCACTGTTACAATGTTTGCGATGTTCGCGAAAGCATTAGTGGATCACTGGGGGGAGGGGGGTCTACGTGGCTTAGTAAATTTTTAACACAGAGTATCTGTGCATAGAGAATTTTTAGGCATTGGACTGTCTGACGTGCATAACAGTGCAAAACCGAACTCTGTGCACAATATTTCAACGATTCCACCATGAGGAATTCTCATTTGCCCAATATTCGGTCTTCAGATAGAAGAAACAAATGGTGTCGACAAAAAACGAAACTTGTGTCGTATCCAAAGTAGCGCAGTCAGGTCGATTTATAAAAACTAACTGGAAGTTTAGCTGAGTTTACAACTAAAAACCGCCACGACATAAACTATAAAAAAGGGGAATCCGTGACAAGAGCGCATAAGAAAGAGAAAAAGCATACCCCCATTATACAATACTCTAAAAAAAACGGTATCCTGAAAACTTGCCCCCGTCTAGTTAAAGTAAACAATAATGTTAGCCTATTTATCAAAATATATATATTTTTTTTAATTTTTCTGAGAAATTTGACATCATTTTCAGGTAACATAATGGGGCATTGTTTTCTTATGCCTCGCATTTTTTGCGTGTTATTTTATTAGATAGTGAAATTGTGTACAGACATATGTATAAAAATATTTTTCAATAATAAAATCATCAGTTGAAATTTTATTTGTTTCGTCGTGAATAACCTCTGATCATCAGGGAAATTAAAAATTCTTCAGATTCTCTCATGGGCTTTGTACGCGGCTCTTTTGTGCCAGCTTTTTGTCCCAGCATCACTCTATAACTGCGATTGAAGTTTCTCTTCGAAATCGTAATTAGCGGCTCCACACTGTTACGTATTGTACCAAGTGGTGCCTACGGTTAAGTATTGTACCAAGTGGTGCCTACGGTTACGTATTGTACCAAGTGGTGCCTAGGGTTACGACATTTTTCTCCAAGAGACCGGTGTACGTGATCCTCGAAACGGTTGTATTCTTGAGCCAATGCTGACCACAGTAGCTGTCAAAATTCTCTAAACGCTTGTTAGTAGAGCGAAACTTAGAATACTCTGTTTCGTCTCTGTCGCATTAGAGGACTGCCCTCTCTTATCAATTCCCTTATAGGTCTATGTCACCACCGTATTTTGTGTTGTCGACGGTCTTCAGTCTCATATTTTACCGATCCTCACTTAAAATAGATCAAATTTTCTTTTTCTTCTGAAATCCATGTATTAGGGAAAATTACTTATCATCTACAGTTTTTACGGGGGCCCCAAGCTTCTGCGTTTTATGAGAATTTGTTAATCGCCATGCTGCCCAACTCTCAATCTGATGGACCAGGAACTGCGATTTCGGCCAGTTCAAATTCTTCTTTCACTATTGTTAATGAAAAAATTATTATTTTAATTATTCCATGAGCCATTATTGATGTACTTTTATTAACAATCTTAATAAAAGGCTCTATTTAGAATAAAATTTACTATTTCCTTTTACTTGAAACATTTTTAAATATTTTAGAAACAACAGCACGACAAGATACAAAATTAAAGTTCTTCAAAGTTATGGCAGTTCCTGTACTGTCCTATGGGTGTGAATTACGGACAACAACCAAGAAACAAGACAGTAAAACACAGGCCTCGGAAATGGCGTTCTTAAGAGGAGTTAAAAGGTGTTCTAAACTTGACCGTATGAAGAATGAGGCCATAACAGAAGAGTTACAGGTTTTTGACTTGAATGAAAAATTAAAAGATTATAAACAACGGTGGAAAGAGCACTCGGTAAGATGTCAGATTCCAGACTCGCAAACAAGTCTGGAAGTACAAACCTATTGGACACAGGTGTGTGGGTAGATCCAGGAAGAGATGTCTGAAGGCGAAACAGGCAGCACCTTGCCTATGCCGGGTTGTGAAGATGATTTTAAAATAACACTTTCTATACCTAGTGAATATTTAAAGTTATTTAAAAACACGTTTTGTGTGCGTCCCGAAAATATTTCAAAACTGTTGGTGGTGTTCCCATGTCTGGAACCGTTGTATCACAGGGTGGACGCCAAGGCAAGGATGACAAAATACAAGGCATCGTGATATACGACGCGCCTTCATCCCGAGGTGTAGCGGCGTCCTACTGGCGACGTATATTTTGCTCTTCTGTATCGTATGCAAAGCTTGAGAGGGTGAAAAAGTGAAATAATATTCTACTCCGACATCTACCCAACTCCAGTTTTGTAAACTGGCAATTTTATTTTAATGCTCCTCTCACCCGTCGTCGGCTTTGTTCTCCCCCGGGACTTGCGTCAAAAACCTTACTTAGTATCCTTTTCGAACCCTTCGCTTGCATTCCTTATCAAGTTTCGCGTTAAAATATCGTTCACTGACCTGTGGTTTTCACGTATATTGCAGTAAGTAATAGTTCTTTCGAAACGGTACCATATCCATCTAGCTCCGGTCTTGCAACAGTACTGAGTGTGTATTATGATACAGCCGTTGGTATATAACCGTGCGTAGTGCAAGAAGTTGCGACACTTCCTCGGAGACCGGATGTAGTGACATTTGCTCGGAGGAACAATGTTTCTAGTAAATTCATAATGATTCCAGTATGGTATTAATCAGTCACATTTTTTGCACAGAAGCCAACGATGAGTTGTAAAAACTGTTATGTGGGCAACTAGTCTACATAAGCCCAACAGGAAGTCCTTTATTTCATCCAACAGTTATTAAAAAAAAAAAAAGACCTTTAATATTGACGACATTCGACTAATCATTTGAAAACAACTTGTATTTGCAGTTCTTTTAGTTAGCCTGATCAAATTCTCTGTTATTATTATTATTAATTACAATGAAGGAAGAATGAAGTAGACAATGTACTTGTTTGTATGGTATATACCTTTGTCGTGTGTGTGTGTGTGTGTGTGTGTGTGTGTGTGTGTGTGTGTGTGTTCGCGCGCGCGTTTTATCATCTCGTTGATAACACACGTAAATCAAGAGCAAACGTACTCCGAGCATGTGTTCCAGCCCCCATAGTGCGGAGTGGACCATGAATCACTTGACAAAAATACATTTGAATTTCAAAGGTTTATTTTTATTTTCTATTTAAATATTACTATAAGACTGGATTAAAATTTTTAATATTTAAATATTGCGATAACACTGGATTTGACATTAGTCAAATGTCATTTAAGAAATCTTAATAATCAGACCGACGAGAGGGAGTGCACTATTTTGTTGCCATATTAACGTCTCCCAATGATTAACGGTGTTCCATTAATAGATCGTTTCTCAGTTCTATCACCATTTCATAAAGTATTTTTAACAAATTCTGAGAGGTAACGATCCAGTCCAAAAACAAGGTGCTTTAACCCCGCCGGCGAAGACTCCCGCCTCACACTGTCGTTCCAGAAGTACTTAGTCCGGTCTGCATTACCAAATGTGTGTTCTCAGGATCCCAGTAGGTAATAGTTGTGCCGTTTAAATTGACGTCCTTCGTCGACTAAAGGAATGCCTTTGTAAGAACTGCCGTCTGCTTCTTGTCGTATTGGGTACCACTCCCATAGTGGCGCATAGTACCTCTGAAACTATGGAGAGCGCTACATGATCTTCTTCATGTATATATTCTTACCTGACTTTGTACCAAACAATAATTAATTATGCGAAAACATAATTTTGAATGTATTCATTAAATATTTAAAGTTAAACAGATGCAAATATTGTGTAACACCTCTATCTTATTATTTGAAGCTTAGGTTCAACTTGGCAGAGAATTGGTACCGAATGACACAACGCTTCGTAGTGTTTCCTAAACGTTAAATATAATATTTTTTATTACACTGTGTCATTTCTAGCACTAAAAATTCAAAATACTCATAAATGCAGTTGCAAATGCAGTTTTATCAGTTAAATAAAAAGTGTTCAAAACGCAAACAAGGGTACAGTATACAAGTAGCTTATTGCTCACGTTAGTGGCTTAGCCAGTAGTAGCTTTTGTATTATTATTTATTTTTTTTAATTACTATTATTATTAGTTTTGTCCTTCTTCTTCCTTAATTGTATACGTTTTAATTGACAGTAAATTTTTTTTCGTGTGACCCTCTGTGGCCTACATTTGGTTCAACTGGTTCCTCCCTTATTCGCCTCTCTCTTCCTCCTCTTCCATATCTCCTTCATTCTTGATCAATGTCTCTCCCTCCTTCCGTCAGCCCACATGGCACCTGTCCTCTTTTTGGAGGACAAGCATTCTTGGAAGAATTTCTTTTCGAGTGGCAAGCATTCTTCAGTGTCTTCTCGAGTAATCTTGAGTTCTTCTATGTCTTTTTCTGTCTCTCTGAACCACGTATTGGGCATTTTGAGCTACCTCAAAAAAACAGTTAAAAAGTTTTCCTGTTAGTCTGTCAGGATTCGTTCTTTGAATATGTCCATAGAATGTAATTCTTCTTTTTCCGATTACGTCTGTGATTTTCTCAACGCGTGCGTACAGCTCATTACTGTGGCGCCTTCTGTACTGTTCTCCATCTTTCATTGGTCCCAAGATTTTTCTTAACATTTCCTTTCCGTGACCTCCAGTTCTTCCGTCATCATTTTCTTATTCAGAG
The DNA here is from genome assembly GCA_034769895.1 of Magicicada septendecula. Lineage (NCBI taxonomy): Eukaryota > Metazoa > Arthropoda > Insecta > Hemiptera > Cicadidae > Magicicada > Magicicada septendecula. The sequence goes on from CM068376.1 coordinate 270,405,250, forward strand.
TCAGACACTCAGCTGCATAAAGTGCTTCCGGGCCAATTACTGCCGAGTAATGCCTAAGTTTGGCATTAATGGATATTGATTTCTTCTTATATGTAAGGATTGATCTTCTTGGTTAAATGGTAAGTAACTGTCATTCTATTAGACTTAATTTTATTATTATTATTGTTATTATTATTATTATTATTATCTCTGAGCCGTTATTACTGATTACTCCATGCCAGAGAGTTTATACGATATTGTTAAGTTGAGTGTTTCTGTTGCATGTTTAAAAGTATACAGACTATTCGGCATGTTTACAGGGTAAGTTTTCTTTGTAACTGTTTATCCTTTTGAAATTTAATTGTACGTAGCTTAGACAGCTTAGTTGCCACACGTTTGTATTTATATGTTTACAAGATCTGTTGCTGTAATAATCAGTGATATTATTACTATTATTATTATCATTATTAGAAGTAGTAGTAATACTAGTAGTAGTAATAGTAGTAGTAGTAGTAGTAGTAGCAGCAGCAGCAGCAGCAGCAGTAGTAGTAGTAGTAGTAGTAGCAGCAGCAGCAGCAGCAGCAGCAGCAGTAGTAGTAGTAGTAGTAGTAGTTGTAGTAGTTGTAGTAGCAGCAGCAGCAGCTGTAGTTGTAGTAGTAGTAGTAGTAGTAGTAGTAGTAGTAGTAGTAGTAGTAGTAGTAGTTGTTGTTGTTGTAGTAGTAGTAGTAGTAGTAGTAGTAGTAGTAGTAGTAGTAGTAGTAGTAGGTATTAGTAAGCGAACGTTTGATGTTTACTTTAGGTTCTGATTATATTTTCTATACTTTTCCAATATTATAAACTTATATTTATTTAAAAGTAAGACAGTCTGAAGAGTAGTTACGTTAATAAAGATAGCGGGCGAGCGTTTGGTAGTCGGTTGGGGTGGGGTGGGGGCACATTACAGGTGGGGTTTGCGTCACACCGTGTCACTCAACTTTGCACCATCATAAACAAACACACTTGTCACCTGTCATCTCTTCATCTTGCGCCCCCCTTCATACAAAAATTATACAGTCTACACTCCGCTCAACTTTCTTTCACTTTGAAGTAAAACTGATTTCGGTGCAGTAATTATAAGGAATTTAGAAAACTCATTCAATTTGGTGGACGATTCAATTTTGGGGAGCTGTAGAATACAGTAGGTACAGTAGTACGAAATCATCGATTTTAAGGCTTTTATGTTTTGTACTTTTGATTTTTGTATAATATAGACTATGCTATAGTGTCTTAGTGTCGCTATAGAACACTTACACGTGTTCAGAAGCGAAGCGAACCAATTTGTTTGAGGGGGGGGGTTCAGTCTGTTCATACAACAGAAAAAACAAGTTGTTAAGACTAATCAGTATTACAACCTTCAAAGTTGCTGAAAAACGTGTAATAACATACTGAAATTAATCCATTTAAAGTAATAACAATAATCCAATAAAAATATGCGCTATTCGAACATTGTTTCTAAGACACTTATTGAATTAGTCGATTTTCCTATATTTCATATTTCAAACGTACACGCAAATGCTGTGTAATAAACTTGCTTGTAGGCCTACATTTAAAAAAGGGTTACTACTGTATTAGTATACACAGCTGAGAAATTAATAAAACAGCTTAAAAATTAAGAGACTAACAAAATGTTTTTGAAACTTCGACCCTATGGGGGGGGGCTGGTCCCGTTCGTCCCTCCCTCGTAAATACGCACCTGCACATGTTTAGCCTAACTTCTGAGTATTCACTATATTTGGAAACCAGGTCGAATTCTTGTACTTTCCTTTACAAATATCATTTACAATCGTAATTACGTTCAGAAAATGTAGCTCCAGAAAACAACGCTTTAACTGAATGTTTAGTGGCAACCTGGATGTCCGTCATAACCGGACCAGGATTCCGTTCTGTTACGTTTTTTAATACCACAGAAAAACGGACGTAACTCGCATGTTTCTTGTTTTGCAGAAACGCGTACACGGCTGGAATCGTTCTGTTTTCATCCCACGAACTTTCAGGATCGCAAGAATTATTATTATGAACTACGAAAATGCTTGCTCAAACTTGTAAACGTTCCGTCGATGAAGAAGATTTAAGTAGACCAGAAGTAAACATGTTAAGTAGATTTTTTTTTTGTCACTGACAAACAGATATTTGGTGTTTAGGCCCTCCATAGTAATCTTGCACTAGGAATTTGGCTCGTTGCTTTCGGCTTATACCTTACGACAGTGGTTCCCAAACTTTTCAGTCCGCGGACCCCCTCCAAAAAATTAAAAATTTCACGGACCCCGTCTGAGTTATGAAATAAAACAAACAGTAAATATGGTAACAAACAAACTCTTAAGTTATATTTTAATTAGGATGTATTAAAATCAAAATTCTTTTAACTTGCAAAATTATAGTATTAATGATATCAAACATAGTTTAATGTGAACAATGAAGCTGCCTTTGAACAATTAGCTCTGCAATATTAGATTTAATGTCTGGTAATTTCAATATTAACTTACTCTCGACATCAAGTTTATTTCTTAACTTTGCCAACCTCGGCTCTATCTTTCCAGCCACACGTATCGTAATCCAGCTACTTAGGCGTAAAAACAAGTACATGGAAAAACGTTATGCTTAGATACAATGCTTAAACGTGGACTAAAACAGCGCGATCAGTTCTGCGTTGATGCAGCACTCTAATCGGTTCGGCTGACAAAAATATCTGCTACGCGACATAATTTAAAGGTATTATTAGGGCCATAAGTTTGAAATTACTTTTACAATTACAATTAGTTCGCACAAAAAAATACTGGAATCTTCTACTAATTGTTTTGAGATTCTAAAATGTAGATTTTAGACTACAAAAAAATCGAAGAAAATTACTGTATATTCTATTTATTCTTAAAAGTGTCCGCGGACCCTCTGAAATATTATCGCGGACCCCAATTTGGGAACCACTGCCTTATGAGTTGAATGGGTCTTTTCTAGCCTCTTCGGAACACAATTTAATAACTGTTTTATACTGTGTTGTCCCAGAACCTATTGTCAAATATTATACTGTAATTGTAATACTGTATTATTGTTACATCATGTAAAATAATGTATCACACACACACACACACACACACACATTATGAAAAGAAAACTGAGCAAGACGGTTGTGTAAAGAAAGTCAGTTAACCAAGCCTTATCAAGTGTAACACGTGGAGATGGACAGAGAGCCACCGCTAGACATAAAAACTGTCCGTTTTTATGAACGGTTTGCAATAATCAGCATCACCTGTTTGAATCCTGTATGATCTGGACGATTCCTGCAGGCGTGCAAGCTCCACATCTGATTGGCTGAGACTTGGGCGTTAGTATTTTGAAATCCAGACATTACGAGGGTTATAAAAACTGACAAAGAGGGCTTGAGGGCTCGCTCACTCAGACTCAGTCTCTCACTAATTCATAACTCGCAGCATTCGCGAGTCGGAGACTTTTAAGTTTTAAAGTCAGCTTTTTAGTTGTGCACTGAATGGAACCTCAACAAAAAAAAAGTGTAACATTGGCGTACATCTTTCAATTTTCTTATAAATATTTTGGTATTTTGCAAAGATTGTTAATTAAGCGTGTAAATCAATCGTTAAACGTTATACCCAATAATGTTCTCAAATAGAGTGGTCTCAAAAATGTTGTAGTTTACCCGTTTATTTTCTTATATTAATTTACACTTAGATTTTTAAATAATTTAATGTCCCTTTTAGTATACATGTTCGCTTAATTTGAATACATGTTCATATTGAATAACGTAGATTTAAAAAAAATGAATAAAATTTGATTATTATTTTCAAGACATTAGACTTTCTTGGTAAAATAAAATTTAGGTGTCAGTTAAACACTTGGTGTTTTATCGACAACGAACCAATGCCTACGGCTTTCATGTTTGCACGATTGGAGCTGTTCACCACGGGCGAGGCTTCACACCCGGGCGTTACAACAACTTCTAAGCTATGACATTTCTGTCATAAAATCTAAATGAACTGCCTTATTCTACTAAGAGACAGTATTTTATACTAAAGATCTGCCTTACTCTATTAAGAGCACAGTATTTTCTATTAAAGAGCTGCGTTGCTCTACTAAGAGCACAGTATTTTCTACTGAAGATCTGCGTTACTCTATTAAGAGCACAGTATTTTATATTAAAGAGCTGCCTTACTCTACTAAGAGCACAGTATTTTCTATTGGAGAGCTGCGTTACTCTACTACGAGCACAGTATTTTCTACTAAATGGCTGCCTTACTCTATTAAGAGCACAGTATTTTCTACTAAAGGGCTGCCTTACCCTACTAAGAGCACAGTATTTTATACTAAATATCTGCCTTACTCTACTAAGAGCAAAGTATTTTCTATTAAAGAGCTGCGTTACTCAACTAAGATCACAGTATTTTATACTAAAGATCTGCCTTACTCTACTAAGAGCAAAGTATTTTCTATTAAAGAGCTGCGTTACTCAACTAAGAGCACAGTATTGTCCATTAAAGAGCTGCCTTATTCTATTAAGAGCACAGTATTTTCTACTAAAGAGCTGTCTTACTCTACTAAGAGCGCAGTATTTTCTCCTAAAGGGCTGTCTTATCTACTAAGAGCACAGTGTTTCCTACTAAAGAGCTGCCTTACTCTACTAAGAGCACAGTATTATCTACTAAATAGCTGCCTTAATCCACTAAGAGCACAGTATTTTCCAATAAAGAGCTGCCTTACTCTACTAACAGCACAGTATTTTCTATTAAAGAGCTGCCTCACTTCGTTGACACATGTTTCTGTATCGAACTCTCCGTCTCCGTGGATCGCATTCACGAGGTGTTTCCTTATATCACCCTCCGAATCGTCTGGGAGACGAACCCAACCTGCCTCGCTTTGAGTACTGGAAGAGCTCAGTGCAATAATAAGCCTGAATATAGGAAATTCTGTAAGAAAATAAAAGTACTACGGACAGGCTACACACTTAGAACTGATCAGTGTAAAAATAGTGAAGGAGGCTTACTGTGTTAAAAGAAGAATTATTACAAAAATCTGTAGAGCATTTTCGTTTGCTGTTGAACACAGACTGGGTTGTATTGTGTTCACGACAAGAACAGGAAAATATAGAGGAGGATCAGGAACCGATAAATGAGGAGGAGGAACAAGAGTAGGATCAGCCAACGCAAGAGTAGAAGAAGCCATCAAACAGCTGTCCAATAAGAAGAGGCCAGGAAGTGATAATATTCCAGCGGAGCTGATTAAGAATGGAGGTGAGACACTGTGGGGTGATATTTATAAACTAGTACTGGAAATTTGGAATCTGAAGGTCCAGTGGAATATAGAATGACGAGTGGAATATAGAAGTTATATTTGCAGTATCCAAGAAGGAGGATTTGTAGGTACGCTCAAACCATCGTGAAATTTCTCCGCTAGATACGGCTTTTAAAATATTCGCTAAAATACTTTGTAACCGCATCCGGCCATATGGCGAAAGAATAGTAGGAGGCTACCAAGATGGTTTCAGAGGTGGGAAGTCAACTATAAACCAAACATCAAATATCAGAGAAATACTGGAAAAATGCATAAAATATGGTGTAGAGACTTTATGGATTTTTAAGCGGTGTGTACGAAGCCATGAGGGAATTTGGAATACCAAATTATTTAGTAAAGCTTGTGGAGCTCACAATGGGGAAAGTGCAGTGTAGAGTAAGAGTGAACGGTGATCTCTCCGAGGTGTTTGAAGCTTATAGCGGTCTTCAACAGGGAGATCCGATGTCGTCTGTACTCTTTAACCTGGGACTGAAGAAGATGTTAAGACTCACAGGGATCAGTACTTCACACTTTACTACAATCCGTCACAAAATTATTCAAAATTTTGCCCTTTGAACAGCATGCTCAAATAGAAAGAGCATATAATTAGATAAATCAACAATTATAGCGGTTAATATTACCGCGAAATCTAGCACATATTACCTGTATTGCTTCTAACACAAAATAGAAACAAAACAGGATACGAGATTTAACAGTGATGTAAAATCGGTATTATCACGTGGGCATTTTCTGGATGCAACAGAAAAGGTAACGCGAGCATGTGTTCGTGTATGCTTGAGGAGAAATAAAAAGGTGTTTTCTGGCCAAACATAATGCCAAATATTGAGCTGAAGGAAGCTTAACGAAAAAAGGCCTATAAAGGGAAATATAATAAGAATGAAATGGAGTTGGATTGGTCACACATTAATGAGGAAGGATAAAAAAATCACAAGAGCGCTCCGAATAAGCAGGCAAAGAAGTAGAAGGAAGGTTAAAATAACTTAGAAAGACATATCTAAAATGGCCAAACACAAGAAAAACTGAATTCTTCGTTGAGGTCCTGTGGGCTAAACGGGAGTAAAAAAAAAAAAAATAAATGGGCGGAAGCGGAATTATTTGAGACCTAACTTTTACCAGTTGGACAAATTTGTACTTTATAAAAATAAAACAAAAGATAAGTTCAATCCACAATCTGTACAGGGGACAGCCTTTCATGTTACAAGGCTGTATTTACTTATATTGGCATTAGAAGTAACTATAAAAAGGTTTATATTTTTTGTAGTATGATTTTTACTACATTTTTTAAACTAAAGTTTCACGAAAACTATAAACTTTCGATAAAGTTTGATAGCAATTATACTACTAGGAATATGTTTACCTTTGTAATTGTTTTTCGTTTATGAGCGTTGTGAACCATCTGGAAATATATTCCTACGACAATTATGTAACGCACGAAAAGTCGGCAGGTACACGTTTCTCGGCTAGTTGAGTAGGTGCAGTGTTTCTGTCAAGGCCATGCGCTCGAGTAGCTTCGAGACTGTTCGAACACTCTCACCTACGCAAATTATGTTGGCACGCGGCCAGGAATATGGAACATAATTCTGGAACATCGGTGGGATCCATATAAGCGTCTACGGGCGGTTTAATTAATTAGTCACAACTGACGTTATTGTAGAGTGCAGACAAAGTGATTGTTGCGGGTTAGTGGAAAGTGATTGTTGTGTTATAATTAGTGCGGAACTCAAACAGTTGACATTATTATTGCGTGTAAACAAATTTTAACTTGAATTATTGTATGATAGTACCTTGTTGATTACAAGTTGTTATTTCTGGCTAACTAAAGTTGGTAATTAGTGACTTCATTGGTGTCTATATTTTGTTTCCACTGTACAATACGACGATCCGTGAGACCGTCGTAACAATACTAAGTCTAAACGTTTAAAACATGTAGGTTTCGTGGATGTTACACTGACTAAATTGATTTAAGTCTTTAGGAATTTGCCTCAACAACCCTATTCTCCGAGGTTGCCAACTTTTTTTGAGGAAAATAACGTAACTTGTTTGTTGGAAGAGGAAAAAAAGTATTTGTAAGAAAAAAAAGTATTATTTAAATTTAAGTTTTTATTGCCTTAAATACATATTTTTTTGTGCTTTTAGCACAAGCTAACAATTTTTGGTTATCTTCGAGAGTTTGATAGCTAGTATTACAATCTAAATCTAGATTTAAATAAATAAATAACTCATTTTTTATTAAATTTATGAACGCTCTGTTTCTCTCTTCTCGCCACTCATCACCGAGAAAACTCTTTCAGTGAAAGCTGAGGTTGCGGGAACAGAGAGCAGATAAGAAATAATTTTTTTTATATTTCGTAAGTTATAACACGCATTCTTAAGTATATATTGCCACTTTTCAGCAGTATTTTTTTCTGAAAATTCTTTGTCATTATTTGTTGATTGTCTTTGGATTTCTTTAAGTCTTATTGACTCGGAATATAAATCATCCATTTTAATATTTAATTTTTTTTACAACGTATAAATAATGATCTAGAAAGGAAACCGATATGGACTGCCATCTGCCGTTTCGTTCAATAATAAATAATCATTGTTAATCGTGTGTTCCGTTCTGTTTTATCTTAGGCATCGATAAATCGTTCGGAAATTACGTATGAGAGTGTTCGTGCATTACAGTAAAGACTCAAAATAAAGTATTTTCGCATACTTTATTTTTATGCAAAAGTATAAAGTATATTCACCAAAAATAAAGTAGGATACTTTATTATAAAGTATGGTTGGCAACCCTAAGCACAAGTGACAGTGACTTTCAACTTCAAAAGAAGGAGTCCATATTTCAGTTTTTTCCACATCGATATTAAGACCAGAACAACATCAAACATTAGATTATTGCCATTCGGTCGCTACTTTATTCAGACGGCATTGTCGCCTAATTTGAAGTCAGTTCAAATGTTCTGCTCTCGTTATTACGTAGCCTATACTCTTTTCCAATTATCGGGACATCACTTAATCTTTTTGTTTACATCCGTATTAGTCAGAATTTGTGGACTCCTCCATAACTCGGTTATTTTTTAGTAGATTTGAACGAACAAGATGTCGTCGTGTTCACAATGAAAGACTTAACATTTTATGTGATAAACTATAACTTGATAAAATAAAATTTACAGAACTGTTATTGATGAAAAATAATAGTCAGTATTTTAAAATTCGAAATCACAAAATAATCATAATATTTTTATTTATTAATGAGAAATAATATAAACATGTGTACCAAATTTTATTAAGATATCCCGATTTCTTCTTGAAGTATAAATTTTACTGAAAAACACAAAATGGCGACCAGACAGAAAACGAGACGTTTCCGGACCTATTTTCATAGGATCTTTTTTTATGTTGATACACAGAATCCGAATATGTATAGAGAAGATGCATTTTGGGTTATACACTTTCATATATAATTTCACGCGTATAATGAGCATAATAGGTTAAGAGCTAACCGATTGATGAAAAAAAATCATCCAGGAATGCAAAACTAATTCTGTCAATGATAAAACAGATCTTTGCACTTACTTATCACATGTAATCGAGCACAACGCACGCTAGAGAGAGAGCGCGCGCGCACACACACACACACACACACACCATATATCATGCACCGCGCGCTTGTGTAAGTGAGTCTGGTGTCTAATGCTGAATGACTCACAAGATCGTCATTGTGAAAAATGTATATATTTGTGAAGAGCGGCAAACGTAACGACAGATAAAGGGCTGATACGTTATCTGGCGTTCTCACCCTATTAACGGATACCCTCTAAATCACATTTCACAACACTAGGGTGGGCGGCTGACAATAAGTACCCGATGACATCCGTCATTCTGTATACTCACGTGAGACCCAATCACAACTCGCAGTAAGTAGATACTATTGGAACTGTAACTGATCGTGCAGATGTAACATCGTACTTGGAAATACTCCAAAGCAGTGGTTCCCAACCTTTCCGAACCCGCGTACCACTTTGGTCTTTCGCGTTCATTTCGACTACCACTGCTTTGGAATGAAAGGTACCTTTTAAAGAAAGGTTATCGAGATTCTCTCAACAAAAAACTTGATACAACACGAATAGTATATCTTATAATTCCTAGTTATGTATAATTTTTTAAATCGAATACACAGAATTTACAAAACGGGACTGAGTTTTAAAATTAATTTCAGATAGGTTCTATGCTAAAATAAAGTATAAAGTTTTTTCAAAAGACAGTTGATTACTTTCATTACAGATTTACTTGTATTTTACATATTTTATACTGAAAAATAACAACGTATTAAAAAGGAAATAATTAATGTGAATTTTGCTGCTGCTTATTTTGTACCAGAGAGTTAATGTCAGGTTCTATTGATGTTATTTTTAACCTTAAATCACACTCAGTACATATCCTGTTCCTATATGTGTTTTTAACATAAATGAGTTCAGCGAATCCACTTTCACAAAGGTAACTTGACACAAAAGGTATTAAAGATTTTAGTGCTTGCTTATGAAGACCTGGGTACTCGGCTTTTTGTTGAAATCCAAAACGATTCTGGGGCATAAAGATAATCATTTTAAATCATGTCCGATGAAAATTTATTGTTGTTTTGAACATACACTTTTATTTATTTATTATTTTAAGTAAATACTTTTTTCCTAGCTAGATCTTCTTGCGTACCACTTTGGATCACTAGTGGTACGCACTAGTACTAGGGGTACCATTAGAATAATTCTCGCCATTAATTTAACGTTTGTTGTTATGTTTGGACAACGTTTAAAAAAAAAAAAACTGTTGGTAATTCTCAAGTGTCAGTTAACCCGTATTTGTATTTCTGTGCTACTACATTTAGATAAATTTTACCTTTCATATCCATACACCAGTGCAGATATCACATGATCGTTAGGGTACTCGAATATTAGATATTTTTATTAAAGAACGTGAGATGGAATTAATTGTTATATTTTTTTGAAGCAAATTCGACGCTAAAAATTGTAGTAAAATGTATGACTGGTAGTCAGGGGACAGAAGATCAAACCGATATCATAACTTTGATCCAAAAAACAAATTTAGATTTTTCAAACTCTTTTAAATTCATTTTGTGTTGTACAGCAAATTAAAAAAACACATACACACATCACGTATTACATCAGAGAATGCATCACTGCGAGCAGAAAATGACAGTGAGGAATCTCCTAAAACGAGACAAAAACCCCTTAGACGACCAGGTTGAAATATTTATACAAAAGAACCCATAAATACCGTACTATACACGTGCGCTCATAAATAAATTACTATATTATACTCTAACTAGGTAGAATTATTTTTCTTGATGTATGAAATTAATAACGATGTTTGTGTTTTGAAATCTATGAATAAGCACAAGTTTTGTTAGGAAGAGTAGTTTAATTCAGTTTCCTAAGAACGAAAAATCTCATTTTCGAAATCTCATTAGTAATCTTACTGATATGCTTTGGAAAATTACTCAATATGTTATTAAGTAACAGTTGTCCGTAAATATAGTTTGTAAGAGAATAAAAACAATACTTGATAGTTTTGTTTCACAGTATTTTATTTTGGGTTTCCATGATACTGTGCCCATCATGTTGCCTGGTCACATCGACCGCAAACAATTTTAAGAAAGATCCGCGCTTTGTTTTGTCCAATGCATTTTAAATGGGCGAACAGGGGTTTGGTTAGGTACCATTAATTAATGATCTGTTGAAGCTATGTATATGAACTTTCTACCATACCTTAACACGTATATTTGAAACGTATTGTACTAGTTTGAAGCACAAAATACCAATATAAAAAAATTATTATTTTTTAAATTTTTTGGAAAATTTTGTTTCTTTAAAATTTTTACAAAATTCAAAACCTTAAATTCTTTAAAGGGAAACATTAATTTTAGTAGATTTTGATAATTATATTGTACTATTCAGCCACAAAATATTTGAACTCAATAGCACTTATTGTTTTTGAGAATAGTGTAGCTAATTGTTGAAATCCATGGTTTCGGAAAAACGCGTGTAAAGCTAAACAATGGGAGCCGGAAAACAACGTGTAATACGTTTTATTTTATTTTTTATGGTCACAATAATGTAGATAACCTCATAAAAGTATATTTTCTTAATCAGGATTACATGGAGAATGTTTTGGGACAAAAAAAATCGATTTTTTTAACGGAGAAATGTTGATCGGTCAGTTAGATTAATGCGAACAATCTTTCAGGTTGACTACGATATCTACCTTCGTCGTGCAGGTGAAGGTATGCAAAGGTAAAAGAAATATTTTACAAGTATCAACGAAGTTTTAATATTTATCAGTTCTTTCACACGCTAAACGTAAACTTACGTATAATGTTTTGCAAATATGTTGATATACCGTCTTCCAACAACTCTTTCCAGGGCACTGGAGGGTGTCAGTTATTCTAAGAAACCAAGTCGTCCTGATGACCGCCCTCTCTCGTATATCCTTTCAGGCCTATTTCTGGAGCCGCAGCTTGATCCAAGGCATCTTTATTTCTTAAATCTTTTCGAAACACATTTGCTACTAAGCTCTAAATCCCGGATTAGATACCCGGGAAGTAGCTTAAAAACAAATTTTTAGCCCCCGCGTTGACCCAGCGTTGTGGAATGAGTACTTAGGGCAATAATAGATAGAGGTAATAGTAATATCTGTCAAACACGTGGCAGTGCTTATAAATCGTTGTTCTATTGATGGCAACCTATACAAAACAGATGCGACGAGAACTTTCAGTAAGTTGGCGAGACTTTTAGGGGACCATGTATCCTAAATTTTTGAAAAATTTAACTTTTTCTGTTTTTTATGGTTTCAGAGACTACACTTAATTCTGAAAAAAATGATATATATATATATATATATATATATAATTTGTTTAGTTCCGATAATTATAAGTTATCAGAATAAATAAATTAAAAATAAACTCAATTTCGCGTTGAGCACTTGTACCTTATTTTATGTTATTTTATGTGCCTTAGTCCTTTTTTTATATGAAAAATGATTGTAGCAGTAGTATATCACAGTTCAGTACCTGTGGCGCCAAAAGTTGATGTTGTTAGGTTAACATGAGAACTGAAATTACACATGGAAAGCGATACGTGTGTAATGTAGGCCTAAAACTCGTTTATTTGCGGAAACTACGAAAAAAAACCAACTTGATAGTAAGGCGATTACTTACATGGCTATTACTATACATGTCACTTTTTTGTGGCAGAACTCGTTGTTTTCCAACAAGTCCTCGCTTTGTGGCTAACCGAAAAGAAACGTCCATTATGTACAATATGTAGAGCGTATGTTGTCATTCCTTAATACATTGTTTTTTTTATGTCTTCCATTCACCATAAATATTTGTATTTTTCAGTTTACATTTGCTGTTGTAGTTTTGTTAATTTGTCAACTCAAAATCGTTAGGTTCTTTATTTTAAGCATTACTCTGTTATAAACATTGTATATACACATTAAACGTTATGTTTTCCTCAACCATGGCGTTTTATTTATTCTAGCAGTAAACTAAAAATCAAAAACCATTGTCACCTAACCTCACAAATGGAAACAACACGTATTTTCGCTTTGCATTAAGAAATAGGACAATTTACAATTAGTACACTTCTTTTTTTCCACATCGTAATACATCGATACAATCGCATATTAAAAACACCGAAACTGTACTGCAGGAACGGATAAAGGTACAGTTCCGATTTTTCAAACATCACCATGGGGGACTTGTTTCCTTACCACGGAAAACGACCGATAACCGTTTGACAAAAGCATATGTAAGTGATTAATTATAATTGATGTGAAATGAAGTTTAATGTATTTGTGGAGACGAATGTTGGCGGCGTCGGCGGCAGTGGTGGTGGTGGTGGTGTCGGCATGGGGTGGAGGGTGGCTGGTTGCATAATGAAACGTGCGTGCTGCGTGTATTTGTCAGCCCTGTGCGTGGCACTAGACATGTGTATTGGCCACTCACTCCACCCCAAACATTCTCATTACATTTATCATTGTCTACCCGCGCTCCGAGTTGTTCTGATTAAACGCTGTAAATAAAAACCGACCTCTCCATACGGATTTCTCCAAACACTGCATGCGATGCGCCTACATCTTATTAATTAATTATCCGACAACGTTTTGTAACTCAATTGGCCCACTTGTTACACGTATAAGTTATTCGATGGCGCCCGTTTGTTGCAACAATCGAATTGCTTTGTACACTTACTGAATTGTGTGTTCCATCGTCATCATTTCTGAATTCCCCACGTTGTACATATCGTTACGTGACAGTGGCCTTTTGTAGTGAAGTCGTTTGAGTACCAGTGAGTCAAGCATTTACAATAATTATTTAATTTTTTCTTAAATCACGCTCGTAATACAATTTTCCACAACAAATAATTTAAAAAAAATTGAGTCAACAAATCTGCTAAATCTTTGCTACAAACAAACAAACGTTCAGCAAAAAATTATCGCTAATTGATTCAACTGTGCAACTGTGCTTGTTTATAACAATTAAACAGTTCTATAGCTAAGGTGCAAAGAGGGTAATTCATTTGATGCAGTTAATAAGTTCAGATACCTGGGTAACATGATAGATAATGAAGGGTCCATACACACGACAATACATGACAGGATACAAACAGCAAATAGGGCATATTGTACTATTCACACCTTAGGGCATATAAGACTATTCAGAAGCAAACTAATTAGTCGTAACACAGAAATAAAAATATATAAGACATTTATCAGACCGGTGGTTACTTATGTTACACGGACATTGACAAAAAAGGAACAAGAGACGCTAAGAAGTTTTGAAAGAAAGGCCCGTTTAAAGAATATGACGAATAAGAAATAATGGAGAATATTTCCATTCTCCGGTTAAATGAAGAATAAGAAATAACCAAGAGATAGATGAGCTATTGAAGCATGGAGGACATTGTAAGATTCATAAAGGCTCAACGAATACAATGGTTAGGTCACCTAGAGCGGAAGGATGATCAGCGTATGCCAAAGAAAATCCTGAAGGCGCAAGTCTATAAAAGCAGAAAGAGGGGCCGATCTACGATAAAATGGTGAGATGCTGTGCTAGAAGATCTCAGAAGAATGGATGTGAGGGGTTGCACTGAGATGACAATGGACAGGAGACTTTGGAGAAGATTGGTGTTGGAAGCCAGGACTCACGTTGGGCTGTGGTGCTGAAGAAGAAGATAGCAAAGATTAATAATGACGTAACGGATACGAAGAAAGCGTTCATAGAAAAAGAAGGAATGAAGATATATGCCTACTTTGTTGTAGGACATGATCATAATCCAAATAATAGAGATGGGACGGCTTAAACGAGGTTGGTTACTTTCGGATCCTGTAAAGCGTCTCTTCCCGTATATCTTAGATACTAAAAGACAACCACAACTGAAGCTGTATTTTGATTTAAAATCATTTTATTACATTTATTTAATTTATTTGGAGTAATTCAATATTTCTCCACTTTAAATACAAATGTACTATTCATAACAAATAATGGCAACAACTAAGGTATTCTGCAATGTTTGTTTATGATAATCTTTCGTGTCACTTACAAAACCTGACACTTCAAAACAGAATCTTCTTCTTCTTCAGCACTAACCTCAATGTGAGCCCTGGCCTCCAACACCAATCTTCCCCAACGTCTCCTATCCGTTGCCATCTGAGTGTAACCCCTCACATCTTTTTTTTCTGAGATCTTCCAGTACATCTTCCAACACTTTTACCCTAGATCCACCTTTTTTTCTGCGCTTATACACATGTGCCCTCAGGATTTTCTGTGGCACACGCTAATCATCCATTCGTTCTAGACGACCTAGCAATTGTATTCGTTGAGCTTTTATGAATCTTACGAGTACCTCATTTGTCTCTTGGTTCTTTCTTACTCCCCATTCATCATCTTTTCTAACCGGGCCATGAGCATGTCGTACAATCTTTCTTACAAACTTTCTCAGTGTTTCTTGTTCCTCTTTTGCTAATGTCCTCGTCAAGCGACAACAGGTCTGACGAGTGCCTTATATATTTCCATTTTTGCGTTGTGACTAATGAGCTTGCGCCTCAGTAGTCTACTGTGAGCACAGTATGCCCTACTTCCTTTCATAACACAATCTACTCGCCTGTAGAAACGATTCTCAACTATTTGAAAGAATTGCTTCCCACTCTCTTTTATAAAGGTCGCCGACAAGGTGACAAATAACGTATCGTCCAAGAAAGTGCCAAAACCGTCGGTGCTAATGTCGAAAGTTCTAGAGCTTTCCTGTTCATTTGGTGCCATATCTGTTTATCCTACTGTGATTTAGAGCTGTGTATTTCTGTTATTTATAGTCCTTTACGCATCACTTACGATACCATGGCACGATAACTAGCACCGAACAGTACATTCGCTTATCCATTAGTTCGTTATATATTTTTAGAAAATTATTTTTAGGTAAGAACATTTGATACCATGATTGGATTGCTTCAGCTGATTCAAACAAGACGATAACTATGACAGTAAAATGAGTATTACCTTTTACTTTTACACTTTACACAAAACTTTGTCTTTCTGTGAGGACTCGGCTTTCCTTAAACTTTTTTCTTCCCTACCATCCCATAATTTCCGTAACCTTCAATCTTCCTCAATAATTTCTGTTCACTCCTTTTTCGATCTTTCCGTAAGTTTGTCTTCTATGGGCAAACTTTATTTTCAGTCAGCAGTAGCTTTCCTCTTTTCTTCTTATACATTCTGCAAACATACGGGGACGTAAACTTAACGATATTTACACAATTAATAACGCGTACTCGAAATCCGTGAGTATTTTCCAGATGCATTAGGAGAAACGTGAAAATGTGTAATTTTTAGGTGATTTTTGTATTGGCCCCAAAAGTTTCTTTAATATTTAAAACAAAATAGTTAACGTGACACTTTAAAAATTATTTTTATTGCTTTTTCTTAACATTTGAAACACTGTAGATCGTCTTCAAAATTGTATTGTTGTACGTAGCATATGCGACTTGGAATCTTGCGACCAGCTTTTTATTCGTAGAGCAGTTTCTGTTTTCCTTTCACATTATAACTTTATTCACAGCTGTCAGAATTATTTTCATTTACAAATGATAGGCCTCCCACATGAATTTTCCTTTTATCTATGCTTGCGTGTATTTATTTTCCTTGATTTACTATCAAACGACTGCATTAGCTTGCCCATCTAGTTCATTCTCTTTGTCTTCTTCTGATAATGTCGTCAGTAAACGCATCAGTTTATCTGATCTGAATAATACAATCTGTTTTTCGTGAGCAGTCACGTTGGGTGTAGCTGAGATTGTATGAGACGGAGATGCAAAGGAGAACGACAGCCTATCCCCTTGTCTTACTCCCCTACTAATTCCAAAGTCATCTAGGTAAAGCACTGCCGCTTTGGTCGCAGTGTGGAACATTGAAAGTAAACGTATGACATGGATTACGTTTTGTTGCTCTGTAAAACGCAAGATGCACACAAAAATTCAGAAGGCGTACACTTTGTTTATGCTTACTTGTAGTCTACAAATTGATGACTGACTGTTTAGTAGTATTCAAAATTAATGGATACTTTAAAAAAACACACAATATAACAAAAATACTTGTAAGTCATGGTGGCGGTACCCAGAATATTACAATTTCATTTGTATCAAGAATAACTAAACAACACTTCTGCCTGTAATTGCTGATCTTTGAACACTTATCATTCATATTCGAGCCGGCCATATTAACAATTCATATATCATTACTTCTGTTAGGAGAGTAGTAAGAGTAACAAAGAAGAATAGAGTTAGGAATACACAAATAAGAGAGGCTCTAGAAGTGATATCGATTCTGGATTTTATTGAACAGGGACAACTATGCTGGTGGGGACACATGCAGAGAATGGATAGTGATAGAATGGTAAAACAGATTTGGGAGGCAAAATCGGGGGGGGGGGAGAAGAGAGGAAGACCGCGACTGACTTGGGATGGAACGATGGGAAACATTTTGAGAGAAAGAGGCTTGGGCTGGAGGGAAGCGAAGACATTGTCAATGGATAGAGTAACATGGAAAAAATTTGTATATAGAGTGTAGTTGATGTACTTATCATATTATATTGATGTAACCCGACACCAATATGGTATAAGGGTATTTTGATAATAAATAAATATCATTACTTCAAGTACGTCGTGTGTGTGTGTGTGTGTGTGTGTGTGTGTGTGTGTGTGTGTGTGTGTGTGTGTGTGTGTGTGTGTGTGTGTGTGTGTGTGTGTGTGTGTGTGTGTGTGTGAGAGAGAGAGAGAGAGAACAATAAACAATAAACAATTTGACGAAAATATTGTGTAAAATAACGTATTCTATCGCTCAATAAAATATCTCTCTGATTGTAGCACATAGGCCTACTTGGTCAATAGCAATAGACGAACAATGTTGAGTGTGTGAAATTGTTCACTCGATTTTTATAGAACATTGTGGAACTTAAAGGTTGATCCATAATTCCGCTTGCGGTTCCAGTTGTTGAACAAGCGAAGCGAGTTTGGCATTTGTCTGCAGACCGTTTGGGATTTTCTCTCTGTACAGTTGTCTATTTGTGGTATGTTTTACAATAACGTTTGAACGCAACAACCGATTTTCGTAAAACTTGGCGTGTGTGTCCACATTTTTACTCTACATAGCTCTACTCTTTTTTATACTGATCCCCCAAAGAATTGAGGGGCAGGAGGAAAACTTTGAGGTGGCTCGACACTTTGGAAAAATTGCAAAATTACACGTTGAATATCAAATTAAACGGAATTTTAACTAAAATCCGAATGTAGTGTTGAGTTTTGCAAATTCCATAATTTTGAGACACCAGGGCCCAAAAGTGGGGAAACGTTTGATATAATTTTAGAGTCCATGTTATCTACTCCAATTTCTAGTGCTGTCTAGATTCCATTCAAAATTAAGAGAATTTTAACCAACATATAGTGTACACTTTTGGAAATTTCAAAAAAATTTTAACCCCATGGCTCAAAAATGGCTTCAAAAATAAGAAAAAAACTGTAAAAGTCTAGCCGGGTGCCAGAATAAAGGGAATTAGGCTATTCACACAGATCCCATTGTTTGGAATTTTTAGCGACTATTGTGTGATTGTTCTACAATTGTTACTTTACCACATAAAAAATAGCAGGATAATCGGGATTTTCATAAATTCTCTGATAATTTAAAAGTAATCTGGTATAAAATTATATTCAATATTTAACGTAGGCCTACTTCGTTAAAAATAATGAACGATTTCTGGAGTTCAGGAAGCATGCCAGTTATCGTACGCAACGCTATTTGATGAGTTATCAATCAAGTGCATATATTCTTTAAGGTGCGCTGCAGTAGAGTAGTATCTTGCGGAACAAAAATTTCATTAAAAGGAATAAAAAGAGAACTTTGAATGCTGTTTTGAAAAGTATAATGACGCTTAGCCAATCACACAGATAACTGTAAACGTATTTCTGGTACCTTTCCTCTGCAGAAATATAAAGAACAACCGCAACCGATTGCAAGAATATCAAACGACAGAATCAGAGAACTTACGAATGTAAAACGTACAATAATATAAAAGGCAACGATCTGTGTAGTTTGGGTGTATCAGAAGAATGCTAGAAGCAAGAATGTTCAAAGAGATTTTTCATTGGAAGCCAGAAGGGAGTTAATAACAAGAAAGGTCTAGGAAGAATAGGCAGAGAGGCATTAAGGTAGAAGTGAGAGTAAGATTAAAAAGGCAGTAGTATAGAATTACAGAGAAAGATGGCGATTGGGTATCACAAGGTATAGGACGTTAGAAGCCGAAAATTATACAGCCATATGAGCGCGAACAGTGCATTTTGTTGGCATTTTTTTGTTTTGAATCTTAACAGGGCAGACAGTATGTTTTGGCATTCAAAGGAATTGATGCAGTAGTACGGGTACTTCTTCTTTTTATTCACTTGTCAAGTATTAAGGCTACGGCCTATTGTGTCCCCCTGGCCTTGGTGTAACTCACGTTCCATCATTGCCTGTGAGACACGAGCCAGCTATGAATCAATGTGCGGTGGTGGTGTGTGCGCGCGCGCGCGCGCGATTGTTACTTCTCTACCCCAGGAATGCCGGGCAAGACTGCTTTATTATTACCCCGAGGCGGGTGGTCCGATCCATGACCTTGACTCGACCCCACGGCTGCATCACAGCAGTCGCGAATATGAGTCTCCAACCAAACGACTGCTTTGGTCGGGCGCGTCACAGTTTTGGCAACTGAAAAGACAAATGCGACGTTTCAACAGGATCCCCGGCATTCTGTTCATTCCTGCAATCGAATGCTCCCTGAGGGTTTATCCCATCGCAGATGCTATCGAAACTTTACGTTTGTCCCTTTAATCGGCCAAAGAAAACGTATAGCGGAAAGAAACATCTATTAGGACTGATTCTATCTTAACCTTTTCTTTGCTTGACGTTGAGCGAGAATAGTGTTACGATGGAAGCAGTCCGAACAGAGGATTTACCCGCCATCGCTTAGAGGTTTTAAACACCATGAAACGTATCACCACAGCGTAAATATCGAAGTAACTAATATCGACGCGTAGTGTGTGTGTGTGTGTGTGTGTGTGTGTGTGTGTGTGTGTGTGTGTGTGTGTGTGTGTGTGTGTGTGTGTGTGTGTGTGTGTGTGTGTGTGTGTGTGTGTGTGTGTGTGTGTGTGTGTGTGTGTGTGTGTGTGTGTGTGTGTGTGTGTGTGTGTGTGTGTGTGTGTGTGTGTGTGTGTGTGTGTGTGTGTGTGTGTGTGTGTGGCCAATATTTTATTCCCGCCTTCAACGCTGAATGTACACATTAATTACTGTATGTCATCGTTCGTGCATTCGTCAAAATAAAAAAAAATTAAATAAACATCACATACCGTGAAAGCGTTCATAAATATCAGAACAGCTAACGGAAACAAGGAATATGGAAAAATTCACTTTAATCGATTCCTGTTCTGTTTTTTGTTTTGTTTTGTACTGCGATCCGGAAAAAAATTGTGTCGCCACGAGGCTTTATTCAAATTTCATGCGCTCCAATTCAAAAATGCAAGCTGCAATTGGAAATCCGATCTGTATACGAGAGTATTGAACGCAGCACTGCTGCACGCCGCATGCTAACCGACTAATTGCCATCGGCCGGTTTGTGAAAATTATGTATTAAAATGGAAATGAAAAGCCTGTAAAGCAGATATGTGCACACAGAGTGAAGCTGACAGCATTGCCCCGGTTCTGCTATCATTTGAATACAGCCCGCTAGAAATGCACGCCATATGGGCACAATGCCGGATATCTGCAAGAACGTGAGCGCTCACACATACACACACACACACGTACACAGTTAGTACTGTTTTCAGGTTTAAAAGGAATGTTTTATTCATTTTCCTCAAATCGCGTACAGTGCATTAGAGATTTACATACCGGTAACCATGTGGTTAAGAGTGTGACAAATTTGTGTTTTATTTTGGTAACATACCTAAACAGAAGGGGACCAGATCGTGAAGACCTGTCCCATGTTAATTAAATGGAAGTAATTATAAGTATAACACTACTGACTCGGAACACTAAGCTTTTTATTGGCAAAAACGTAAAATTTTTACCTTGTAGCCTGAACCAGTTTTCACTTATTACAAGCTTCGTCAGAGGCTGTCACTAGGAGCGCTGTCCGTCTTGTTCTTGGTGACGGCTCATTCGTTCGAAAGATCGGTGTTGCGTGTGTGCGGTGTGATATGTTCGAATAGTATGTGTGATTTGAACAATAGTCAATGAACTCCTACACAAAACACAAAATAAACAACAGACAAAGGCAGAAAACAACAAGTTCATAACACTAACATACATCAATAAACACACTTAAAAAATAGCCCACAATTTAAAAAAGCAGGATACAGAATCGCATACAAAACTACAAACTAAACAGAACACACACGAAGAACAAATTTGATTATTTGGTGTTTACAAACTACACTGCTCAGGATGTAACAAATTCTACATAGGCCAGACAGGACGTTGCTTCAAACAGAGATACATTGAACACACAAAGGCACTACAGTCCACCACCGAATCCAACTTTGAAAACCACCTCATTGAAGCAAACAACACATACACAAACATAAAAACCAACATGGACACAAAAGGTCGAAAACTAGACACGCTTGAACAACTAGAAATATACAAACACACGAAAACACATAAAAACGACATCCTAAACGAACAAACACAATTCAAGTTCCGAGACAGTAGTATTATACTTATAATTAGTTAATTAACAGACACGTCATGGACAACAAAATCCAAAAATTTTAATTGGAGTGTCCCTTTTGCTGAAAAATAAATACATAGAGCAAGCCGTAGACCTAATTAAATACATATACTGTATAAATAAATACTTAGGGCGATTTTTCAAATATAGTGCTTTAAAAACAAAAATTTACTTCTTTTTGAAAACATAATAAATATTGACATAAAGTATCATACAAAATTGTTGGTCTATTATAATAAGTGTTATGCAGCAAAGGCAATTAAAAAAAATTCAAGTCTCCAGCACGTTCCAGTACAAAGTTATGTGTAACTAAACATGAAAAATATGGAGTTACGGAAAATCGAGTTTAAAGTTTTGTGATGTTTTTATTCAAAATGCGCCTGCACTTTACAATTCTTCTTCTCATCTCTCCTTTTTGGCTGCATTTTCTTTACTCTGTTCTCCAAACTTATTTCCAGAACACTCTTATTTGCTTCCAGAATCCTCATTTTATGGCTGATAATATTATTATAAAATATAAAAATGTGGTGTTTTGAAGAAGGTCAATGACATCGCATTGGGTGACATCAGATGAAATAAACGTATAAGATAAATAAAAAAAAGTTTGGTATAACTATATAATATATTATAACGATACAACGTTATTTAATGTAAGCGTGTCGTGCCACACGTTGACGGGCGACAAAATTATAACAATACAAATAACGTGTATGTGTAATTGGGGTTCAGGTGTAATTATAATAAGAGTATCTAAATTCATATATATTGTTTACTCAATCTTATAAATAATAAACATCATTAATAATCTTCGGTCACGATATTGCTCATTATTAAATGTTTTTCCCTTATACTATGCAGTGTTACACATATTTAAAAAACTCTTACATCTAGACATGTTAATAATCTTAATCTAGAATTTTAATAATCTTAATCTAGACATGTTAATAATTTGATTTACTAATAAAATATAAAATTAAAATGTAATTTGAATTGGATTCTTTTAATTCAGATCTGACCTCAACTCGCTCAGTCTATACCAATGTTTAAAATTAAATTTAAATTTATATTAATTACTTTTAGACTGGCCTTTGTTTTATATTCACATTTATTATTCTTTTTTATAATGCAAATATCAAATCAATTTAACTATTTACTTTGATAAACAAAATCTACTCTCTAAACTTTAAATTCTTTTTTTTTTATTATTTCTTTATATGAGATCGCTTATTCTTACGACTAAACATTTATCTACATTTCTAAAATATTATTTCTAATTATAATTTTTTCAGGATACGTGGTCCTGGATACGTCTAGAGTCCAGCGTCGTTATCCAGCAGTGTGTGGTCCTGGCTACATCTAGAGTCCAGCGTTGTTCTCCAGCAGTGTGTGTTCCTGGCTACGTCTAACGTCCAGCATTCCTCGTCGCTCTGGTAGCTTCTCCGTAGATACTCTTGGTAGACTTAAAAGGTCCTGGTACTTTACGTTTTCCGCAATATTGTCACATAATTAACGAACGTTTTATTCTTTCGTTAATGAGACTTGTAATAAAAATAAAACTGTTCTGCCGACGGACAGCATGTCCGACTGCAACTGTGTCTTGAAATGAAGAGAAGCGTTTTCGGTCAAACCCTCAATTTATACCCTCTCGAGATTCCGCGCCAGTTGGCTCCAAAATCGTCCTGTCGATACCTCCAGATCGCCTGATAGCCCCCACTCTCGAACCTTTTCATCTATTTGCAATTATTAGCAAATAGCAATGTTTTGCACGGAATCGAAATAGCACAAATCATAGCTAATTCGATTAAGCACTCACTGTATTAATTTGAGAGTCATAGGGTAATTTGCGTATTTTTTGGCAGGTTTATTTCGCACTGACTTCGCGCAGGTGTCCTATTAACGTCTTTTTTTGACTGGGGATAACTATAAAATTTACACACACTTTGGTGCCTTTGGTTTGTTTATACACTAATTAGTTTTCGCACAGTGAATTAAAATAATTATTTTATTTATTAATTGGGGCGGGTTGCTGAGATTCCTGTCTGTACATGCATCACTAACACACACAAGATACACGCGTAACACACATACAATTGAGCAGGTATTCTCTGCTTGTCGGAACAGGTTAATTTCTCCCCTAATCTAACAATGAAATATTTTTACAATCTCAGACCTGTCAATTTACCCTTAACTTATAATAATTCTACAAATTTTATATTTATTCAAATTAATCCTAATACAGCATATGGCTGTATCGTTGCAATATATATATATATATATATATATATATATATAAAATATATAATTTTAAACAGGAAGAAAATGATAATTTTTTAAAGCTAAAAACTAAAAATTGATTTTTTGGAACTTTTTCACGACCTGGTCCCCTTAAGGTTCTATAGAATGCATATGTAGCAGACAATTGAAAAAATTGCGGTAGTTGTTGAACCTTGTCTCTAGTAAAAGGAGGATGGAGAAATCTAAATTTAATCGTTTGAAAAGTTGTCCAATACGTGAACAATTGTGGCATTTTACCAATGAAAATCTTCATAGTATCGACCGGAGCAAAACACGAAGTAGCAATTGGCATCAAAAGTCTTCTGAATAATTTCTTAATCCGAATCTCTACTCAAGTCACTTGGCTTCCGCTTCATTGTGGTTTGTTTGTGTTCCTTTTGTGTGGAGGTTTGGTTTTGAAAAAAGTAGGTTATATCGGACACTGTTATGTTTTTGAAGCGAAACTGATAACGCATTTGGAAACTGTCGATTATACTTGAAATTTAACTTCTTCTACTTGAAATTCAATTATATTTTAAATTTAACGCGAGTGATTCTTGAAGGCTATCGGCCTATCTCTCTCTTGTCATCATGTCGAAGGTGTTCGAGCGTCTCCTGTTCGCCCGTATTTCCCCGCTGTTGAATGATTTCATTCGCACCGAACACTCCGATTTCCGCAGAGAGCACTCGAGCACTCCTCAGCTCGTCAGCGTTATACGCAATTGTCTGACGTCACCAAAAGGCGAGCGGCTACGGCCACTGTCCTGTTGTATGTGAGCAAGGCCTTCGATAAACTCTGGCACGAAGGTCTTGCCTTTAAACTCGCCCATTCTCCCCTCCTACCGTCCACTGTGTTTTTCATTCTGCCGTATTTCAGCGACCGCACCTTCAGGGTGAGCGTTGGGTTCTGGTCGATCCTATTCTGCAGTTCGACCTGTCGCCGCCGGCTTCCCGCAGTGATCTGTCCTCGTGTACCTTGTGTACACTAACGATTTGCCTGTTTTCCCAGGAGTCACGTTGTCTTTATTTGCCGACGACGCTATGTATCATTGCAGCTCCCTATCGCCACGATTTGCGAGTAGAAAGCTGCAGCGTCAGTTGGACTTGCTTCCGGACTGGCTACGGAAATGGCGGGTGATCAACACGGAGAAATCCGAGGCAATCTGCTTCACGCGTAAATCCATTTCCCGATGCCAGCTCCTCTCCCTAGAAGGAAGGCCCATCGCCTACAAGGAGACGGTGAAGCATCTAGGCATTCGGCGAGACCGGTGCCTATGCTTCAACCCCACGTGACGGAAACCCTTCAAAAGGCTCGCGGCGTCCGAGCCAAACGTTCCCATGTATCTCGTGTCGTAGCCCCCTGGCGTTGAGCACGAAAGTCACCATTCACCTTTTGTCCCTCAGGTGTGTACTGGCCTATGCGGCTCGTGCTTTTTGGTCACTTCTGTCCACCACCAACAGGTGCAGACTGGAAAAATTCCAATCGAAAACCCTTCGTTCATTGTCGGGATCTCCTCAGTTTGTCAGAAATTATCTAATTGGAAGCGGTCTTCGAGTTCCTACCTTATCAGCCTTTGTCCGGTCGTTAGCTGTAACTCTCTTTGCTGTAGCTACGACCTCGACCTCATCCTCCCCTTTCCTACTGACCATCAGTACCATGTAACCTTCACCGATCCGGGTCAAACACCCTCGGGCGTTTCTTGATGACCCGCCATAAAGACTTTCATAAAAATTTAAACTTTAACATCAGTACCATGTCCTGAGTTAACCATCTAATGTGTCCTTTCTTCCCTCCTTTCACTCCGCCTACTACCCCCGCCATCTACTGAAAACGTGTTGGCGGTTGTCCATTCCAGTTTTAGGCACCCTTCTACTCTATCACCATTACGTTTGTCATTGGGCTCGACCCAAATAAACCCAGATTGCACCTAACCCTGCTCCGGGTGCAAAGACACCCCGCTACTTAATGCGATGCAATGCAATGTCACGTCGTCATTTATTCGCCAAAGGACCAGAACAGAATACCACTGATGATGACTGGCGAAGCTGCAGTCGAAACGTTTGGATCTACAAAAAAAGGACCACGGCTTAATAGTCCGGAAAATAATTTTACTGAAGATAACTTCGGCCGTGAAAACTTTAATGCTATGATGAACTAACCATTGCTTTATAAATACCCGTACCAGGCGGTGTAAACATAGAGCCTACTTGCGCATCTACACCCTTCCTAGCATCCTGTGTCTCCGGGTAGAGATTTGTTCCTTCACGTCTAAACACTCTAAACCCGGCCATTCGCAGTGCTTCAACTTCAAAAATCCAGGCATTCGTTGGCATTCTGCCATCTGTTACCGTATTGCGTTTACCACACGGAACCACATAACGGAAGCTTCCGCACCGTGCTGCAACTGCGGAGTAGCCACACGGCTAACTGTAGTAGTTACCCCCCCCCCGCCGTCAATTAGAAGACTCTTCGAAACACCGGCAGCGGGAACACGACCGTCGCGTCGCGCCTCTCAGCCACACTCCACGATCCCAGAGATATGAGGCTGACCCACCTCCCGCCACCATATCTACGGCGCGACCAAGACACTACTCAAACATAACGTTGCAGCAATTAGGCACAGGCCGGAGGGAGTACCGCAAGGCCCAAAGAAGGCTAAAAAAGAAGCTTAGAAAGACCAAGCCACGCAGCAAGCACCGCCCCGTTGCGGTCAGGCCTCTTTTCCTGCAGCGGATGAGCGTCCCCCCAGCCACTCCAAATCGGTCCGGCCAGAAGGATCGTACAGTTACTGTTTCCTCTATCCTGACGACTCCAATGAGAGTGTCGCCTGAACCTAAGCAACCCGTTGCTCAGAATAGCAAGACAAAAACTTATACTACCATTGTGTTGTACATCTAATATACCTCTTCTAAACCGAGTACATTTAAGTGAGTAAATAATTGTATATAATTAATTAATTAGTATTTTATTGATATTGTAAGACCAAGAAACCCATAACATAATTGTACAAAGTCTGTGTTATGTATTTATTACATTACTATTAAAGGCAAAAAATACACTATAAACGTAAAGAAAATTACAGAAGCACGTAATCAACTAACTACAGGACTACAAGGACAGAAAAGTGGATAAAACTAATAATAAAAATGATAATACATAATACACTGATAATACACTGCATAGATTTTACATGAACAAATATCTTATATTTTAAACATAAACAAGTCTTATGTGAATACATAACGTAATACGTTACAGAGGCAAATGCGAGGAGTAAAGCTAAATGGGATATAAAACACGTATAAAACAATATAAAGGTTCATACGCTTGTTACATGCTTTCAGCTAAGCAAAAAACGGCTGGAGAAAACAGACTCTACACCACGAATACGAGCAACGTCTACCCGCAGGTACAATTTCCATTTTATTTTTTATTTTTGAAAAATATACTTAGCAACGTTGTTCCTGTAGAGTGGAACGTATTTGTTTTTACTGCTTTAAAGATCTGAGCGGGTTCGCAAAGCCCACCGTGGCGTATTAGGAGCAGGCGGAGCCGGTATGATAATCTATTTATTATTATTTTTTTTTAATATAGGAAATGGTCCGAATATGAACTAACATTTTTATTTTTCACTTAAAAAAAAGTATTTGAAAATAAGCGATAATATCATGTGATTATCATAGAACCTCTATTCAGCTGTCTAATATTTGATTTTTAGGCATAGTTTTGCAACATTTTTAAATTTATGAATTTTTCATAAAAAAGTGCAAAAATTGGCTTTTTGAAAACGTGGTCTAAATATGGGCTACCCCTAAAAGGTTTGTACAAAAACTAAATTAATAGTTGTTTTTCAAATTATTTATTGATACATTAAATTGTTTTATTTATACATGTTTAGGCCTAAGTCTATTTACAAAAATCACACACGTAGCCATCTTTTTCAGCCCCGGCGCATTCGCTATAAGCCCACAGTCTACAAACGAGGCACGTGACCCACAGTTCTCCTCTTACATCACTTGAAAATTTTCCCTCACAGAAAAGGCAACTGGCATCATCATCGCGGGGTTTAAAGTTTCCTGGAGGTGTTTCTAGGTCACTTAGATTGTCATCTAGAAGGACTTCATGTGTGGACAGCTCCGATTCATCAGATTCAGACATCTTCCTCTTTTTTTGACGACCAATTTTTTTTGTCAGCGCATGTCATTTCTTCCTTAACTGTTATTTCGCGAGGAAACTTGTTTCCCCTGGTGTTCATCAGAAACTTTTTTTGTTTGCTTTTCTTTCCCTGGTTTTTCAGTTGGATGAAAGTTCAACATCTTTTTAGACTTTTTTAAAGCGGGGTGATCTTCTTCACAGCTTTTCAGATTCTCTTGAAGCTCACTCTTGTAGGGGGTTCCAGTGATTATACAAGAAGCTGATACTTTTCGCCCTCTATTTGTGACTTTTCCCTTTACTTCAGGCACAGGCGCGATTTCAAAAGGGCTCACTGGTTTGACACTAGGCTTACTTGCCTTTTGATTGCCACTTGAGGATTTTTCAGGTTGTCTGTAGGCTAAGTTCTGGCTTGATGTACCTGGCTGAATGTCCTGATGCGAAGTCCCAGGGACGACCAATTGGCTTGATGACGCAGGAATTCCAGAATTTCCCTGTTGAGATGTTAAGGGTTGACAGTCATGATATGAGGTCTCAGCTTGATTTGTTATTTTTTCAACAGCCTGGTTTCTTGAGTTTTGAGACAGGACGCTGCATGTTTTGTCTGCTTGGGTCTCAGCCTCAATAAAGTCAGCTTCAGAGAAAGTGTGTTTATTCAGAGGATATATGCCCGTGACTTTGAAGCCATTAACAGCTATTTCACCCGTCTGAACTTTGAGATATGCCTTACCAAAGAGCTCCATCATTTGATACATGCTCACTTGACCATTTGACTGACGAAGGTACTGCCTTATCTCCTCACTGTAGTAGATCTTCAGTGGTCCCACAAACGTTTTGTCCAGGGGCTGGAGTTTGTGCGTAGAATGAGGAGGTAATGACAAAATTGCGATATGGTTAGCCCTAGCCATTTAAATCACGTCTAAGTTTCGAACATGACTGTTGTGGCCATCTATAAAATAAGCAATACAGGTGATTCTTCTGATGGTTGGGTTTTTTCTATGAAGTGGATCATCCATTTTGTTAAGAGGTTTGACTGTACCCACCCAGAAGGATGTGCGAAACCGATAGATCCTGGGGGGCTACCTCTCGTCAACAAATCGCTCATGTTTTTCCTAGGAAAAATTACCATCGGAGGAACAAAAATTCCTGAAGCACTCATACAGGCAATTACCGTAGGTCTAATGGTAACTCCTCTCTCTGCTGTGGTTAATGCAGCAATCTGCCTTTTTCCTCGTCGTCCAATGACATGTGGCACTCTACTCTGAACTATAGTTAGCCCAGTCTCGTCGACGTTGAAGATACGTTCAGCTGGGTAGTTATGCTTCTCATAAACTGATTCCAAAAGCTCAAAAAACGACCAACATTTTCTCTGTTGAAGCCTAATGCTCGGGCGAATGATGTCCCACATGGCTTTCTAAGAGAAAGAAGATCTTTGTGGCGCTCCAGGAAAGCATCAGCCCATGAGCGACCAGCACTTTCTGACGTGAATGAGTGCTGTAAACCATTTTTCAAAGCAAGTTGGTAGGCTATCCGACGCAAGTCAACTATGGTGAAACAAAAAAACGCTGTTCCATTTGTAACAGGTACGAAACAAGCTGTGCCTCTAGCTCCTCTCCCAATATGGGTTTTCTTCCTAGCTTCTTGTCTACAACAGCTGATAAGGGCTTATCAGTTTCCCTACTCAATCTCTGAAGAGTATCTCGGGGCACATTAAATGTTTTTGAGGCTTTTAATGTGCTCATTTGTTTTTCTCTCACAACTATTATGGCTTTTTTCATATCTTCCTCCGACCACTTCTTTCGAACTTTCTTAGCCACATATTTGGGGGTTTTTCTTGGCATTCTGGAACAACAACGCTTTTGTTAGCCCTTCATAAATAATTGGTCTGAATATGGGCTGGCAGCCCATATTCAGACCTTATAGGGTAGCTCATATTCAGACCAACCACGTTTCCAGATTTTGAGGTTAACGCTAAACAAACCCGATTAAATAACTATTTGAAACTAGTACCGTTTGTTAGCCCTAATCATCTATTATAGTACACATTGAAAGTAAATTTCTACAAACATTTTAAGTAGGTGAAATAAATTATCATATACATACCTGACAAAGTTTTCAAGATGGTAAAAACACACAAACTCTTATGTCACTCCCGACTCAACTGACAGCAACGAACTGATGCGCGCGCACTCTAGATAAGGAGGGGAGAGCTTCGATTTTTTTCCACCATCCTGCAGCACCTTACAGGGCCTGAAACTCTCCTAGCTCCCTTTCAGACCCTAGCTTATATTCGGACCGTTTCCTATACATATATTGACATAAAGTGTACTTAATTTCATAAGCAAAATGATAAGTTTTGTTTATCATGTGTTTTACAGTGTCCAACCCACGGCAAGACGCGGATATAACCCAGTTTGCGATGGCGCTTGATCCTCTGCGAAGCCGTGGACCACGCCCTGCCGCAAACGGACCGAGAACGTAAGCGTCACTTCTTTGTCATTGTCAATGTTGTTGTTTGTCTCGAATGTAAAGAAATTAAAAATGAGTGTACTAATTTTCGTTTTAAAGTAACTTCATTATCCTTATTGATTTTAATAACTTTTTTCTGCACTGTTCGTGAACCGAGATCAGCGGTGACGGAGCGGATTGCAATTGTCGGGCCGTCCAGGTAGGTATACTTTGAACTGGCTTTATTATTATTAAGTAAATTCATAGCGATAATTAGTCTCTATCGAATACTAACTAAACATAACATTTTCAGCGAGCAGTCACCATGTATTGGTTCCGCCTCAACAGAATCGCAGAGGTCACTATTGGAGGGCGCTGAGGAAGCAAGGCCTCATTTATACTGTACTTCCAGGTAGCAGGCGACGGGTGGCAAGTGGTAGGCGACGAGTGATGTCACCCGCAGCTGCGCTACATTGTTCAGAATGGGTTTGTTTATACTTCTGCCAAGTGACGTGTGACTCCTCGGTGACGCTACCTCTCACCGCCTGTCGCTGTAGTTTGTCACAGATACAGGCGACGTCTCCCGCGCTTTTTGGCATTTGCATGTGTTCTCTCGTGTCGAAATAACGACGTCGAGACAAGGACTGCAATTTGGAGTGATGCAGACCCGAATCACAAAAACATGGATGTGGTGTAGAACAATTGGAAGGAAATAGGTGAACAGTTGATGAATAAAGGTGAATACTTTGTTTACAGAAATTAAGAAAGTTAGATTCATTATTACATTTTATGTACTCTACATAGGCTACACAATTCTAGGAACACTCTGTATTTATTGAAATATTTTTAATAAACATATTTTGTAGATGTAAGCTAATATCCGTAATATCCGGAGTCAGGTGAGCTTACCCTATAAAAATATTATCTACAAATTATTCGATGTATCCCTGTCTGTTAAATGTTTGTAACACATGAAAAATCACTTGTTAAAGAAAATACCACATTTGTTTAAAAAAATGAAATACATATTATGCGAAAAGATATTGGTTCTTTTATTGCTGACTACAAGCACTAAGACATATACGATTCTCATTTAATTTATTACTTAATTGTTACATAAATTATTTTTTAATTTACTTTAGAGTTACGTAAAGCTTTTCAGGAGGAGTAATTGGTAATTTACAAGTTCTCTTCCGCCTCAGTTTCCCTTCCACCTCTGCTAAAATGAAGTCGAAAGTATCAGTAGACATTCTCACCTGTTGAAAAACTTGACTGGTGTTGTCTCAAGTCGAAATACAGATGGTGAAATTCACCAAATGCTTCACGCAATTCGTTGATCGGATGAACACAATATTCCTCCTCCTATCCTCCACTTCATTATCATCTTATAGCATGAGAAACATTTGACGTGTTCCAATCTTTGTAGTGGCTCGACCGTAGCCTGAAGTATAAATGCTGCACCACCTAACGCCTACCTTTTTACCACCTGCCACCTGCCACCCGTCGCCTGTCTCCTGGAAGTATAGATGAGGCCTAAGTTTCTATTTTCTTCTTTTCCTTTATTTTTTAACCTTACTGTATACAGTTTTTTATTTGTGTTTTAAATCTATTCGTTGAACCAGGGGAACACGACAGTGGCCAGGAAGTCAGACAATCCCCCGCATCCAGACCCTCTATTCGGAAATGTTCGGATAAATACCGAGATTTCACAAAATTACATGGCAAGGTAATATATAATATTACAACAAATCTTTATATACTAAGTAAATGAAAACAAAATGCGATTAAGGAAGAAAAACAAACATGTTTTTAAGTAAACAAAATGCACGGATTGAACTATTTCTCCTAATACACATCGTCGCCGTTGCAATGCGTCGTATATAGACAACGAATTCAGAGAAATAAGTGATTGTAATTGTAAAATTTGTCTGTAATTTTAGCTGCTGATACGTTTATGTAGTGAAATAGTAAAACGTAAAAGCGGTTATTTACTTAATGTAAACATCAAACAATTACCTTTTAATATAACAATATGTACAGTATTCGCTTTTATTTTCAAACTACAGACAATAAGGGACTCAAAGTAAGGGGAACAAATATGATGTCGTTATGTTAACATACAAAAATTAAAACATGCTCACTTTTAATGTACAGTCGACAAAACAATACAGAACTCAAAGTAAGGCGGGTTACTATACAAGACCTCCATTGTGTTACTGACGGCGTTCTTTAACACAATTCCTTTTTAATTGGGTTACTCGCAAACAAAGCAAATTCCAATCCACATTACGTTTCATGACAGGCGTGTAAAAGCATTAGTTTCTTAAAACCAAATTTTTCACAATCAAAAGTGAAAAATGAAAAGTAAAAAGTTCAAAGCAGAACGCGAGTTATGTTACACAGTGAGAGTCCAGCACAGTAAGCCACCTTTCTTTAAGGTTTTTATTATTTGTGGATTCTACAATAAAAGTGAGTATGTTTTATTTCCCTTGATTTAACGGAACTACATCATATTTTGATGGCAACGAAACCGGTTTAACCTTTAGGCCTAACAGTTATAACGCTTATAACTTTTAACGGTGCTGAAGATGCTACACATGACAATTAAATGACAATAAATGTTATTAAGATCAGTAAACAATTATTTTACTAGCTAAACCAATTCATGGATTATAGGAAATCCGTTCAACTGAGAAACGGCTAGTCAACAATTCAACAATAATATGTCAATCTCCCCGTAATCAATTAGCCTCGCCGGGTAATAATCCCGAGTCCTTCGAAAATCAGATTCGCTTGGCCAACTTCCAAAAATACCCTTTATGTTCTTAAACGCATGTTATTCATATTTAATTGTTGCATGAAGCTCATGTGTTAAAACTATATGTAATGGTAGCGTTACTATTGTGTGAAATACCGACAATTGTCCGAAAACTCTTCGGAAAACTGGCTCAACCCAAACAATCGAATGACTAGGTGGTTTTCTTAAAAGACAAGTACTTACGGCTTAGCGAAGATAAATCTGAAAATTTTTAGTTCTGTAGCTGAACCAAACCCGATAGTACTCGAAGATTTAAGATACCGAAAAAATCGTAATAGGCAATCTGATTAATAATTAGGTATAGGCCTACAAGAAGACGGTGTTACATTATTAATATTCTTTTTATTCAGTCGTTCTTCCGTAAGGAATAAGGATGGAGCTATAACTAGAATTAATAGTTAATGAATGATTTAAATTAATTATTTTATTTTTAGTTCTCATTTGCTGAAAGATAATGCACAATATCCAGACACTTCTGTAAGTTTTATTTGCAATAGGAGAGAGATTTTCCACGTTCCGTGTTTTTGTTTACTTAATTCGCTTTGCAGAAGTAATAAATTTTCCTTTTTATCAGTTGAAGTGTCTTATCGAGACGTGAGGGTGAAATATTGGCCCTCACCAATCACTCGGAGAAAATTTTTAATAGA
Organism: Magicicada septendecula; assembly: GCA_034769895.1. Lineage (NCBI taxonomy): Eukaryota > Metazoa > Arthropoda > Insecta > Hemiptera > Cicadidae > Magicicada > Magicicada septendecula. The sequence goes on from CM068376.1 coordinate 270,439,219, forward strand.
AAATCTCAAAACGAAATTCTGGGTATGCAACATAACGGTTACCTGCTGTCCAGTTTATTGCAAAGATTCCTATGTTGATGTTTTACTTTAGGATTGGTATGTTCCAAATCAAGTTACATCTAGCAGATACCAAGCATAACATTCTGTGTATTTATGTTGTTTTTTCTTTCGGGAAAAAAGAATGAATACCCAGTCTCTTTATAAGCAATTTCGGATGATCACTTTTTGATTTGGCGATATTCCAATACTGGTGCAAGCAGGATTTCCTTCCGTGGAGGGTTTAGGCGTTTTAGATTTGTGTAAATAAATCAACAAAAATTAAAAGTAAAAGAAAACTTGTTATTTGTTATTTTATTTTGTTATTATCAAGAAAGTACGCGCGTAAACATACAGATTACGTTAATATATATCTAAAGTTAACAATGAAGTTAACATCTTACATTATAATATAATGTTTGTATTATTAAGTAAATTAAATGATTAAATGATTCAAGGAATCTGGTCCAAATTTTCTTCCATATTCTCAGTTTCTGGTCGTGTTCAATGTATTGTACAATTGTTTTTTAACTAAAACAATGATCTACTACTTTTGAAGTGATAGGGTACTGCCTACCACTTACAACAATAATCACAAATACTGTTCGAAAGCTTGTACGGATCGTGATCTTACAGCAGCGAAATACCTAAACCATTAAATGCCAAAGGAATACACGGTAGCATTAAAACACCTATAAAATTATCACGCTTATACCATACATTTTCTTCTACTGTTAAACCCAATGTATAACGGATAATAACATCATTAAATTAGTAATTTACAAGACCTCAACACAATAAACACAACTCTAATCGGACAACTATGATAATTAAACACCTGACACTTGCACTAATATGGCAATCTATCGCTGTAAAACTATTTGGAAAACCGATTGTTTTACGCCCAGCCGAGGTCACATGTAATTTCACGTCAACTAGAAGTTTCGGGACATTCCTACATTAGTGGTGGGGTTTCGGAAATGTTGGAGCGTGCGCTTAGGAAGTACTGTGATGTCGAGTCTAGTTGACAACACATCGAAGTCTCACAGCAAGTCGAGTTGACTCTTCGTATTTACAACGTATCACCGTAACAATATACGTGATCACAGTATTGTATCTTTTCTTGTTATCGTTGTAACGGAAGACGATAGTATAAACGAAACTCCATTGTTTTTTTTTCAGTGTTACTCTAAACATAGTATTTTTACGGTCAGCAATTGTTAGTTCCCGTGCTTACTGATATAGAGCTAACGGTTTTTCGACGCTTCCCGACTGGAAAATTTCACTGCCTTCAATGGCTCCAATCGCTCGGTCAATAAATTTCTTTCACCCATGAGTTTATGTGTTCTGAACTTCCAAAGGCGCCCTAGTTTTTTCCCTGCTGGATGCAAGTTATGGTATTCTTTGGACTAATACCACCATTGATCTTTGGTTTTTTGGTGTAGTGGCCGGTACTCCCGTTCGACGTGGCTGTAGTAGGGTCATAAGAGTTTCTTTTGAAACATTTTTTCCATGAACATTTCAGGAACATTTCCCTTGACCGTTGGTGCTTTATTCCATTAATTCTTGAATACCTTGACTATGTTCTCAGTGCCTCCATTTCATCATGGGTATTTCGGACAAAATTCCGTGTTTCTGTTGCTTACACTTGTAATAATGATACTACAAATTGTTCACTGTGTTATATGTTTTGACCATCATATTCCATTAAGCGAACCTCTAAAATTTTGGACGTGTTTACTCTTTAGGTGTGCAGTAAGTTCATCGCCATGCTTTAACACTCGTTCCTGAGTTCTAAGATTCTGAGATTACTCTCGCATACCATCGTCATCTTGGCTGCTTCAAAATATGTTTTCCTGTATCTTGCTCGTCTCTTACCGCCATAATCTTGAGTTCTAGAAAGACAATTCAAACAGATTATTTCTGAAAATACTTAAGACTGAAGATAAAGCATACGCTCTTGTGAATCTTTCGTCAGGAAATGGTACCATAATGAAAATTATCATCTTGATGATTGTTGTTCAAAAACTATATAAACCAATATTAATTATATGAATAATAATACACTCATCGCTTTTTTTAACCTTAGGTGCTTCTCAAGGAACTCATTTTTGGGTCTGAGTTACCTGGGGTAAAAAATGAACCTTGATATTATGGCGTTGCTCAGGAACCTATAAGAATTATACGCCCGCGACTGTGTGTGTGTGTTTAGGTTTGATGACAAATAAAGGCATATATTTTTGTCAAGCATTCTGATCGACTTACTATAGAGTAGGACAAAGTATTTACCAATAATTATAATCTCATATCCCTTAGAATATCAAATCCTTTAATCTCATATATTTTCTAGAATTAACAGCCGCTTTGAGCAAATGTTTTCTCGTCCTCGTCAGTATGTCAATATTTGTGTGTGTGTGTTTGTATTTGTGTGTGTGTTGTGGCGAAATTACATCGGCCTGCGTGCGAGAATATAACTCCCGAAACGGGTATACTTTCTGTTTAGCGTGCACGTGACAAATGGCACATTCTGTAGTGTGCATAAAAATTTCCGTACTTTAAAACAACGGTTAGACGTAGCGGAAGGTTCTAAGAAATTTGGTAAAATATAGTGAACGCGAGAAGAAGAAGAAGAAGAAGATGCTGCCATAGGAGGGAAGAAGCTTAGGTCTGATTAATGGTACTGATCATGCATTTAGATTGCCTCATTAATTGCCTATAAAGCTGGCAGCAAAAAGAGGGGTGTATTGCTCTCCTTCTCCCTTGGCTTGTTCCTTGCCACCGCAAAATAACAATACTCATTAATACAAATTTACTTTCTATTCTTTCCGTTTTCTCGTGGCATTCACTTTCACATAATCCTCCACAACCGACCGCCGCTTGTTTATTGTTGTTCTATAATTAAATGTGTTTGTGTGTGTGTGTGGGCGTCCTATATATAGCAATGTATACACACACACACACACACACACATACATGTTTATTTTTATTATCATAGTTTGTCAACATAGAACAATTCACATTCGCTAACGCTTTCCAGATATATTCATAGCCTACATGTTACATTATAACGAGACGATCATATCACTCTGTTGCTGATTTCCAACTTTAAGCCATCTAATCGACTCCTAGATTGTTTTCTTCTCACACCGTTGTAGTAGGTAAGTTTTTACAACTCTGTTTTACGTGTCATTATCACAAATGAAGCAGAACCTTTAGTGTTAAACAAATAGGAAAAATCACAGCATATTTTAAGGAATTTGCACTAGACGGCGCTAAATCAACCAATGTGTGTGTGTATATATATTTCACTGTGAATATCTGTTGTAGTAGGTTTCTGGGTACACCCATGTATTTGATGTTTATATTGCCGATATTTCTTTCCGTAAACCCGGAACATTTTTCCCGGAACATTTTTCATCAGTACGCCTTGAAAATGTTCCGGGATTACGGAACGAAACGTTGGCAATACACACACACACACACACACACACACACAATTTTTACATAATATTGACAATTATGTAATTTGAATTTAACCTGACCGTGGTCATGTTCATTCTTTAATAGTGAAATTAACTGTAAAATAGACACAAATGCTTTAGACATTAGGAACATTAAAAAAAGAACACCACAAATACTCAAATAGATTCAATATAATTAATTATGTAATAATCAATAAGTACATTACATTGTGATGTGCACATTACTACTACATGGAGGCCTGTCACAAATTCAAAGTCTTTATCACTGGTCTACTTAAAAGTATATAAAGTACTGTAATTACACACACACACACACACACACACACACACACACACACACACACACACACACACACACACACACACACACACAGATTGAGACTGCTGAAAGCTTAAACACTATAAGTTTGTTTAATTTTAAGTAATTTTTAAAATGATTAATGCATAAACATTTCATATTAAATTGCTAATATATGAAAATGCAAACGCGCCTTCGTGATTTGCTGATTTCTCCCCTTTTTTCTCACTTTCCGGCACTCGCACTGATACCTGCCACTAGGCAACACTAGTGCCACCTAGTTTATTGCTTAAAATATGCTCTGGGGCAAACAAAATTACGACAAGCGAAATGGATTTAAGGAAGAAAAGACTTGGAGGCAAACGGACAGAGCGTAGAGCGTATCGATCACCGGTAAAATCAAAAGGACACGATTTGGATTAGAGAAACACATTAGACTATAATGGAAATAACGACTACTTTGTTATGGATATATAAGAAGCGCTGACAACCTGATCGATAGCGTAGTAACAGATCGCGAACGAAAAAGTGAATACCCATAAGATTTGGGAGAAACATGAAAATCAGACAAAAGAAAGAAGACAACATGAAGCTGGGGACTGCTAAAACAGTAAGTGGAAAAAGTAGTTGAAAGCTAGAAGGAAATGACAGCTGTAGAATTCTTTTATGGGCGCGCGCGCGTGCGTGTGAATATATAAATTATTGATATATTATTATTATTATTATTGTTATATTGATATTATATTATAAATTATAAATTATTCTAAAACAGAAGCCTTTATTTGTTTTATAAATGAATTTGACGCACAGATGCATTTTGCCTACGGGAGTTTAGAATTAAAAGCCATTGATATTCAGGGCAGAGTACGTAAATATAGGACTGGTCGTCGTCGTCTAGATATTAATGGATAATTTTTTATCGTTGACTCTATGTTTGAATTTTAAGGTTCGCGTCAAGTTTTTAGCGGTAGAGGAGGTGATATTTATCCGTTCTCGACTAACATTTATGTCAGAGTTTACATTATTCTTCAGACTTGCCGATTATATTATTTTATTTTATTTTTGTTTGTTTGTAGTTTTCTAACTTCACATCGCTCGTGGTCAGTATTAATGCGCGATTAAGCAACGGAGACTTTTCTTCGTGTACTTTCAAATTGTTCCAAATCAGTATCTGTGTGTCTGCAAATTTTGTTTACAGCATTTTTCTTAGCTAATTGTTTCTTAACCAGTTTTTCTTTCCCATTTTTTTTTAGAACAGATTTTTCTCGTATATTATTAGCAGCACACAAGTAGTTTGGTGTCTTTCTTTGCCAGGTCATCGTGTGCTTCATTTCGAGTAATTCCTGCGTATGAAAAAATATCCATTACAGTACAAAATGTCTGTCACGTTTCTCTCTTAATAAAACGGATTATTAGATAAATAGCTTTTATTTGACCACTTAGAAAGCAAACAATTTGTAAAACTTAACGCGTGAAAACAATTAATAGTATGGTCCGTCACTTTCGAGATGTCTTTCTACAAAATATTTACAAACGTTAATATTTTGTAAAAACTTGAAAATATAAAATAAAGAAAGTTTATGAAAAAAAAAACGAAAAAATACTGTCTTACGGCGAAAGCAAAACACACAGAGTTAAACATAATGTCAGTAATAAAAATCGTTATAATAAATCGCGTGTTTTTCAACGCTATATATTTTCGGTGACTAAAACGTTGTGTGAATATTTAAGCTACTTAAGCCTGAGCTATAGTCTATGATAAAGGATATTGTATTTAACAACTGGCACATTACATCCAACTGGCGTAGTCAAAACAAAAACTTACAGTGCAGCTCAGGATAACTAAGGACAATGTCTTACCTTACTACGATAATGTATATTAAAAAATACACAAGCACACTAAAACACAAAACGTACATATTTATGGAACTCGTTTTTCAGCAGTGTTGAAAAACATTATTTCAATTTTGCTACGCTAATATGTAGCGAAAGTTTGTACAAACGTTAATAAAATGAAAGAGGAGTACGCTCTGGTCTCTGTGCGGTGGAAATTTGCGGTAACTGCGTGCGCGCCCGCGCGCGCGGGTGTGTGTGTGTGTGTGTCTGTGTGTAGGATGAAAGGAATGCGGGAAGCGGGAACGGGCTGGAATTGTGTGGGGTGGCGCAGCTAGAGCGAGCGGTCGATATCTCATTTATAGCAAAATAATAGAATTTATGGAAGATGCTGAGGGGTTGCGAAAGCGGGCTGGGGTGGCGTGCCTAAAGGTTAGCCTGGCCCGCTGGTATTGGAACAGTTTTTCACTGATAGTGTACATAACCGGATTATGTTTCATTATGCGGAACACTCTGGCTAAAATATATAGTCTTATAATGATATCCACTTGTCCTCAGTGTTCTATACAGTAGAGATTGTTAATTTATACATACAAATTCGTCACCAGGCATCCATTTCAATAGAATCGTGTATCCATAATATCGTAATAATGTAGTAACATAGTGATACGCAGATGTTTTGGTGAAGTCATTGTATATCACCTATTAAAGCCATTGTTAATCAACGATCACCTAATTTGTGTATAAACACTATCATATTCTGAGCCGTATTTTACTTCTCCCCAAAACAAAAACCACCATTATGGTCATATAAGTTTCTTCTCTTTTTAAATTATTTTCTTAATTCTTTCTTTTTAACAATGCTATTTTGGCAGTACAGTGGGACCTCACTAATTCGTCACGCAGTAATTTGTCTCCCTGTGTAATTCGTCACCCACTCAAGCATTTTTTCTTTTTCTTTATTAACAAGCGAGGAAAACGTATGCTCTAATTATAGCCAGGGTAAACCAGAAACGTGCTTATTATGGTCGGGTTTCTAATAATAGCCAAGAGAACGGATCGCGGAAGGTATTATTTCCGAGAATGAGTATTTCGTATTTGTGTACACGGCACTGTAAGTGTTGTGTTGTATTGTTACAGTACGTTTCCAACAAAGTCAGATTGTTGATGCCTGGCAAAATATTCCGGAAAACACTTTAAAATCTGCCTCGAATAAGTTAAGGCCATCTGAATTACAACCAGCGTCTACAGAACCAGAAGGTCTTGATCCCACATCGGAATTGTTAGATATCTGCCAATCCCTACCAGCATTTAACAGTTTGAATTTTGGATGAAGACGATATTATCAATATTATCGCGTTTTTAAGAACGATTCCACGACGGTATCGTTATTCTTGGCGAATTCTTACATAATGCCTTCAAAATAATAAAATTTTTATACAAAGTCTTCAAAATCATTTAAATAATTACATAGATTATGCATAATATGAATTAAGACTTAAGGATTAGTTGTTAGTTGTAAAGAGGTTTTTACATAAATTCCACCACGGGTACCGGTATTCTAGGCGAACGACTACCGTCCCTTGGGAGATGGTCCGTGGCCGCTGATGGGATACCAGCAGCAAAACGGAGTAGGATAACACCCGCTTCTACATTTCCATACCCGCCTGTAAATGATATAGCGTCTGACAAGCCTATCCAATTAGCACGCTCTACGCGCTATCTTTTCGGCAAGCAGGAAAGTTCAGCGTTCGCGTTGTTATAGTACTGGGGAAAGGTGGTTTCCGCGGAGTTCTAGGAGAATTCTCTACGACAGACGTGGGGCACGATTGGAGTTACAGATCGAACGATCGATAGCAGAGAAATTACTGCTTCCATCATTAAAATGAGTACTCGCACCGTTAGGGAAGTGATCTCCAGTTCGTTTTCAAAGGCTGTTCGTTCTATTACAACCTCAAACAGAACTGAGGGCACTGAATTCTCCCACCACGAGTTACGGAGATGATAGCTGCTCGACCAGATCTAGTAAATATTCTACACTCCTGAGGGATCTGGTAGCTAGAAGCCTCAGACTGTCATCTTCAGTGGTTGACAGCTTCAGCAGAGTTGATAGCTGCTGCTTCCAGTGACGTGACGAGTGAAATACGTCTCGCTACGGAAGGATTCTACTCTTATCAGTGGTAAGGAATACAGCAACGCTTCGCCCTGGCTCTGATGTTTGGTACAACCATTAGCCTAAAGGGGGAGGACTAAAGGGGGAACCCTTTAGATTAAACAGTTCTTTTGGTCTCAAATGTTTTACAAATAGGTCAAATTTACCAAATTTTGTGTGTGTGTGTGTGTGTGTGTGTGTGTGTCTTCAGTCGCAATAATGCATAGTACACCCTTTATTTGATGTGTGTGGAGTATGGAGCGTGGAGAGAATTTACTGTTCCACTGAGAAATGCTCTCCTTGCTGGATGTTGAGAAACAGTTACTACAAACAGTCCACACTTTCTTGGCTTTCCTTTCGGCCAAACTCTTTTATACTGCCGAGTTCCGCCAGTTCACAAAACCGGTAGGACACCAGCTCCGGCAGTTTTCAAAGACTTCGTCCGGTTTTCGGTTTCAAAGAGTTCTCCCTTGAGAAGCCGGGGGTGATGCACGACCGTCGTCTCGCTGTAACCGCGAGGTTTGATCCGCGGGTGGGTTTAGAGTCTTTCCTCAGACCCCTGACACCTGCATTTTTACATATGCAGAGACCCCTTGACTCTTTTAATCAGAATATTAATGCCTTTAGGAAGAATGTTATGAAGATACTGGAGTGACACTTTGACTAGAACATATATCCATTTTAGAAATGTGTATGTGCATTAATTTGTGTCACTTGTTGTTTCTTTATGTATGTGTAGTATATCTCCCTCTCTTCTATAACGTTCCCCTTGCAATACGTCCCAGTTAGGTAGACCGCATACACCAAGGTATTCATACTGTTCTATGCGCTCTCTTCATATCAGAATACAGTCATTCTGCTTCCCTGTTCAAGAAATACAGAAATCTTCAAGAACATTGGGATGGTATAAGAGGAGATGTGGAGGCGTCACTTAAGGCGTAAGAGATATAAAATTATTATTGTTGTTATTATTATTATTATTATTACCATCATCATTATTAGTTTAATATTTTTGGCAGATAAATCCCTTTTTTTGCTAGTAAGTGTATTGTATTTTCACAATAAACGCAATTTAGAATATCAGGAATTTATAGTCAGTTATAATTTTCATGTAGCTTTCTTCCCTTACGCCAAGTTAGTCAGTTATAGCTACCAACAGTATAGTGACGTCCTCTCCATGCCGTTGGTTCTTGCATGCCTATTTTCTTGCTTCTCCTTTTTTGGTGTCCGTTTACAGACTCTTTTTTGTTACTTCTTTGATCGTCTACTCTCTGATAAGAGCCATGCTATACGAGTTGGTTTTTCCTCCTAAATATGGCTCTGCCTTCTTGGCTTGCGAAAGGATTTTGGTTTCGCTTACTTCCCACGTTTCACAATCGTACGCGGAAATGGCTTATTCTATTATGGTTTCCGTTACTTCATAAACTTTATCATTACATACCGTGTTTAGAGAATTTTAAACACAGCATACGTAACGGCTTAGTTTGAACCGACCACACCCGACCTAGGTCTCAATTCTTTGTATCGTGTCTGTCGTCTTCTCGAATGTCACGGAACGACGGTCCACGGATCTGCCTTCTAACGTAACTGACCCAAGATGAAGACGATAATTATAACTTTAATTACGGTTACAAATAAACTAAGACGCTCGAATGCAATTCTTCAAGCAAGATTGTTACAAACAATAAAGAGTGTCGCGTTAAGTAACACACAACATTAAACCGTAAGCCACAATTCGGATAACGTACGTTAATATCGCAGGTACGACTCAGCTTCGGAAGCGGTGCTTTTATACTTCGCCTTTGTGGTGTAATTGTTACCGGCAGTGTACAAAATCAGGCATTTTATAGAGTGCCAAGGAATTTCATACGATACCTGAATCCAGCCGGCAATATATGAAATGTGCATGAAATAAAACACATTTCATATATTGCCTAGACATTGTATAGAATGCCTAGGCAGTTTACAAAATACCTGGGAAAAGTATAAAAAACATTTGAGAAGACCTCCAGGCATCGTATGAAATGCTTAGGCATTATATAAAATGCCTTGATTAAATACTTTGCTGGTAACATAATGACCTGGATGCCGCCACAATAATCGCCAGACGTCTGGAACACGTGTCTGGAAAAGTCGAGAGCGTCGCGTAATCACAACGAGTATGAAGTGTCACGTGATGTTATTTATCACCTCAAGGTAACAATGTGACACAAAGTATTTATCGGACACAACTGTATCGCGAAATTCGTCTAAAGACTTAGTTGAGGGATTTAACTGGGAATGTAAATAGAAACGTAGGTGATCTGTTTCTGAAAGGCCAGTTACATGTCATATTCAAGACTTTCAACCATACTAAACATACAAAATATACTAGGTAAAGGGCAACTGGAATCTAACAATCGACAGGAGCTTAGCCTTGGTATGCTCTTAATGAGACGCGTGTTTAATGCGTTTGTATTGTAAATCTGTATAAGTATTTTTCAATTTCGTCGTGCTTATTTGCTAACCTGCTAAATGTCATGTTCTGGACAAGGCCTTTCAGTGTTTCCACCATGCCACATGTTTCATCACGACACTGAAAGGTGGAAACACTGAAAGGCGTCGTCCAGAACATGACATTTAACAGGTTAGCAAGTAAGCACGAAGAAGTTGGAGTTACAGAGACTGTTACTTCAAATAATAAGATTAATAAGTATTCTTATCTGAATCTTGAACGACCTCCAGTGCAGTGAGAAGTTTATGATGACAAGACGCATGTTTCAAAACGCGTAAAACCGAAAACAATCGAAGTTGCAGGACAGAATAATTGGTAGTGTCATTATATTTCAGTAGTAAGTGTGAGAGGAGACAATGTAGGGCTATATACGCAAAGAATGCCATCGACTGGAACAAATATGACGTAATCCCTATCTACAAATATGACGTAATCCCTATCTACAAAAAATGAAGTAACTAACTGTGACAGCTATCGAGCAATGACACAGAAGATCATCATGTGAGCATCGTTGACACAGAAGATCTATTCTAGGGTAATTTAAACAATTATTATGAAAGGTCATGAGTCAACAAAATTAGATTTTCGTAAAACGATAAAAAACTGATTTGCAGACAAACGGTGAAAAAATAGTATTTTTTCGAATAATCTGTAGTTCAATTAAAGTTAAAAACAAATAAAAACACTATTTTAAGATTTTTGTTTGCCTTAAAACTTTTTTCTGAAATTTGTGGGCTCATGACTTTCTACACAACACTGAAAATGACATATTTAGCTTTGGTACAGTTGCTACTTAGTGATAAGCCAGTCGTTTTATAGTGAAATCATTTACAATAATAATATTGTGATGTTATTCAATTTGTTATTCACTTAGAAACCTCTGATGATACTGATAGTTTTCAGTGAAACGTGCGTCAGGTGTTAAAAAGAAAATACGAAATTACACTACTTGCAGAAGAAACAAATTGAATAACATCACAATATTATATAATTGCTGCAAGAAACTTCGAGTTACCTATATAGAAAATAATAATAATAATAATAATACAGATAGGCCTACATGATAATAAAATTAAAATGTTTTTCTAATCAGAATCTCCTCCAGCAGCGTCTACAGATGGCCAGGTAAACATCTCTTCGTAAAGTGATTTTCTTCTTTTGAAATGTATTGTTCCAATTTCTTGATATCACTTAATTTATCAACATTGATAGCACATCTACGCTCATGTGCATTTTGTACAGAAAGAACCATTGACACCAGCAGCTTGAGAAGCTTGAAGGTATTTGTGTTCAATACATCGATTTAATCAAACGTGACTATAACACCTCACTGATGTTTGTCATATTGGCACATATAATATTGGGAAACTACAAAATTAGCTCTTTTTGTGATATTTACACACATTTTACCGATGATTTAATGGAGAGAACAATTCTGGAAAATAGGCCTACTGCTTAATATTGTCAAACTTTTGTAACCCTACAAGTGCCAAGAAGTTAGGTTACAGTATTATTCCGGGGCAAGCATTGGTGAAAATGTGCAATTCATTTATGTGGTCTTTACATAATAATCTTCAAGAAGTTTATTTTAAAAACTGCAAATTTTATTTGCACCTGTCTTATTTGTACCTTCTTGGTATAAAAAAATAATTTTTTACTTTATAAATCATTTATTTATTATTGATTTTAACATGTTAAAACTAGTCTGTAAGACCAACCATCAACTTATCTCTAATACCTCTTAATACTAAATACATATCAGCCAAATTAAGTCCAATGATATCCTTTAGTTAGTTCTGGTGTTCTTAACTAAACACTCGCACCCGCGCACAATGCTCTGCTTTTATAACAGAAAACACTACCCAAGTTCAAATGGCTTTGTTCTCTTCAGTCTTCGAAACACGTGTTGATTGTCCAGCAGCTGAAGAACTTCTGCATTTTCGTGGAGGTGAAGCCTTTCTTCATGCTTCTTCGCAAATCTCTTGCTTTTAATCACTTCTAGTTGGAATACCTAGATCTCTATGGATATTGGCATTTCTAACATACCATGGTGCATTCACCATGGTCCGAAAAACTTTGTTTTGGAATGTTTGTATTATCCTGATGTTACTATCTTTCACGCATCCCCAGAATTGAATTCCTTACAGCCAGGTGGGTTTAATTATATGATTATATATCAGAGTTTTACTGTATAAAGACAGGTTGGAATGTTATCCTACGAGCCATTTATATTGCCAGAATTTTATGTTAAGTTCCCCTTTTTTCTTTTTTACATGCTCTTTCCATCTCAGTTTGGTATCCAATGTCATACCCAGGTATTTGGCTTTGTTTACATAAGGAGCTACCTTTCCATTTATTACCAATGATGGAAGATTATTCAATCTTTTATTGGTGAAATTAATGTGTGCCGATTTGGCTTCATTAAGTTTAATTTTCCATTTTTTGGTCCATTTATATATGGTATGGCTAGCTTTCTGCAATAATCTGGTTGAAATAACCTCACCTTGCCCTGTTGTAAGCAAAGCTGTATCATCAGCAAAAGTTTTTAAATCATAAATACGGAATACAGAGAAACGACTGTGTAAACACCAAGCTCGTTGAAGACACTAGCTACGGCATTTGAATCCAGAGCTCACCTCCTGAACATCAGAGATCTTGTCCCGTTTTAGGTTTTAAAAAATTCCTGGTGTATTTGGAGGCCGAGTTGATGGACGATTGTGCCATCTCGCATCTCGCCACCACTGGAGGTGGCTGCAGTTGTAGCCATGAGGTTTGATCTTGGCGGGTGAGTTGAAGGTCTATCGTCTGCTTGCCATTGTTCTTGGACGCCTTCTCTTGCTTATTCTTTCGGGTGCCCGTTTACAGAATCTTTTTGGTCACATTCGGCCATCTACTCCCTAGACATAGCGATACCGTACGAGTTGTTTTGTTTGCTCCTCGTGTCGCCTATATTCTTGGCTTGCTCAGCCCATCTGAAATGCCTTCAAACGGCTTTGGCTTCGTTTATTTTGCTTCCATGTTTCACAACCTTACGTAGAACCTTACGTTAAGAAAACTGATACCAATAGACGAACTACAGATGGGCCAAAAATTAATGACAAATGAGAATAACTAAGTGTTTATAATCCTAATTAAGTGTAAAGAGAGATACAATGAAAGTTAGAGTTACAAAGATCAAATGCCAACATCTCCCAGCTGTTTATTATAGAAAATGAAATCAAGAAACGCAACTGTCTCAGCTCGTTACTGTTTGGCGTACAGGGCAACTACAAACATTATTATCGTCTGGAAAGTCAACATAGCTGAAAATAATAATAAATTCACGCAAAAGGAAAAAACCAATTTATATCAGAAAGACGAATAAACAACGAATGAACAAAGACTATAGATGGCGACCCGATGCAATGAATACTGGGGAACAGCTATACACAGCTGAAGAATAAATAACAAAATTATTAACAGAATAAATATTCTAGAATATACTATCAGAAAAACTAATAGTATTGTTACGACAATTACGACTTTTCGAGAACGTCGTTCTACGGTTTTCTCGGCTAGCTGAGCAGGTGCAGTGTCTCGCTAAAGGCCGTGCAGTAAAGTAACCTCTAGACTGTTGGAGCACTTGTAACTACGCAAATCAGGCCGGCACGCCGCCAAAAGAATGGAAACTTATTCTGGAACCTCTACGGGACTTATATAAGTAACAGCGGCCGGCTTAGAAGTTAATTACACCTGGCAATATGTAGAGTGCGGATCAAGTAATTTTTTGCGAATTAGTGCAAGTGATTATTGTGTTATAATTAGTGCGGGACTCTAATAGTTGGCATTATTATTGCGCGTGAACAAATTTAACTTGTGTAAATTCTATAAGAGTACCTTGTTGATTTCAAATTGTTATTTGCGATTTACTAAAGCTGGTAATTAGTGACTCCATTGGTTTCTGTATTTTGTTTCCACTATACTTACGACGCCTTGAGACCGTTGCAACAGTTTAGAGAAAACTAATGGAAATAGATGAATAGAGAAAACAGAGGAATAGAGATCATAGAGAAATAGGGAAATAGACGGAAAAAGAAAACTACGTACCAAATCCATGTTGACATACAGGGTAGAAACGTGGACGGCGAAGAAAATGATCAAACGAAAAATTAGTGCTGCACACTGAAATACCTGTGCAAAAAGGAAGAAACGATCAAAAGAGACAGAGTACCAAACGGAAGTATCAAAGAGGGGCTTATAATTAAAAGACCGTTATAGATAAATAAAAACTGAACAATTAAATTTGATGGCCATTTGGTGAGAATAAACCCAGCAGAATATTCCCAAAAGAAACACGAAATGAGAACAGAATGAAGAATAAGTAGAAATCGATCTCGATTTCCACTGAAAGGTAATATTAAAGAAATTGCTAAGAATAAAGGAAAACCACAGAAGAAGCAAGGGAATTTTAACCACACGAGATGCATCATTAACAGAAGCATTTTAATTTGTGTTTGTATTTTATTTGTAAAGAGTATAGCTAGATTTAGTTGTGATGTAAAAGTATTCATTATTTGTTTATTACTAAAAACGGTTAACAATTATCATAATAATTTAATTTAATTTGCAAAGATTATGTCAGATTTAGTTGAATGTGAAAGTGTTGATTTTTATGTTGAATATTGCCAGGGCCGCCACAAACCTTTAGGTCTGACCGGGCCGAGACACAATTTTGCGCGCCCCCCCCCCCCCAAAAATTGTGATTCTTATTCTCTTATCAGTACTAATTTAATAACATTATACTTTACAAGTTTTATCATGACTATTTTATAATAGTGGCGGCGGTTAAGCCCTACACGTAAAGAAACTATTCTGTAGGTCTACATGAAATTATTTAAAAAATTTAAAGTTTATACTATATAACTTTTCAAATGTTAACAAATATTTTTTTTATTTTTCTTGAAACCAATCAATTATCACTGTTTTTAAAATTTAACTTAATAAAACTCTAACTTGACTCACCTATTTAAGTGGTTCACATGGACGCTCAATGTGAGTGGAAAACATCAAATAAAAAGAATCAATTTCAAACAGTACGCGTCAGTGAGGGAAGTGCTGTCTTGCCTATCTTGTCGCCGTTTTGTGGCTGAACGTGAATGTCAAAATACGTCAAATAATACCGCTTTGTGAAGATTTATATTGATTGTCTTATTATGTACCAAACATTGGCATTAGTTGATAATAGACTAAACTGTTTAACCTGCTTGAGAGAACAGCTTCATTTATTAACAATCATAAAGGAAAGAAAAACTTGATTTTTTAATCCATTATTTTGGCGCCCTCTAAAAATCTGCGCCCGGTCCACGGCCCGGTTGGCCCGTCCTTAAGGCCGGCCCTGAATATTGCCATCACTGCCAAATGTTAGGTTAATTATTAATAATTCATTAATAATATTAATAATAATTGTTAATACAATATCTTAGTTGCAATCGTTGATATGAATTAAGGTTAAAGAGGATTATTTCAGTTAGGGTTAAATTTGAAACGTTCAGGATCTATTTTTTTAAGTACATGTTAAAATCGAATATTCTCTGTATAAGGTTCCAGTGACTGCATGGTAAATATGTGACAAATTTGTTGGCAATAAGGGCTAATTGGACCTATGAAAAATTGTTTTTTGTTGACATAAATATATAGCAAAGACATCAATAAACCTTAACTTGTTACTGCTCACATATGTGGTGAGGAGGTACTGTGCTGTGAATGTAATGAACATTATAAACTTTAATTATGGGATATTAAAAAAAAAAAAATGGTACGAAATGGGAACAGATTTAAAAACCAGATCGAGAAGCCAAGACTGAAAGGTGTAAATAGGAAAGAGAAGTAGAAGGAGAAGAAGACGATTCAGTAATACTGCGACTGTGATACTTAAATAATAATCGAAACTGTTTCCTTCACTTACGCTTGTTTACAAAATCGTTTACCATCGTCCACGGTAAATAAGCGGTTGTCGTTTATATAATTCAATAGGAAACACGTAATTGGCAGTAATTACAGGTGGACAGAGAAGTGACAGAGTTCCGTGTGAATTATGAAGCAGCCGAGCCGATATTCACAGCTGTCGCTGAATTAGTAAACAGCTAAATACTAACTAAACGTTCGTTGCACTACCGACGTAACGGGAGATTAATTCCTCGTCGCGAGATTTAACTTTTCCAAGAAGCGCCACTGTCAAATATCAAACGGCCCGTCGCGTTTGTCTTTTTCTTCACTCCGTGGCTTGGGCTATAACCCGTTCCGACTTCACAGAGTCTCTGACCATTTTTTCCAGGGTCTTCCACGATTCTCGTCTCCACTGACCTATATTCAAACGCTTCTTTAGGAATACGCGTGTCTACCATGCGTTCCACATGGGACTTCCATTTCAGCCTGTATTCCTTTGTCCTCTCCCGGAACCGACTGTAACTTCAGGTCTTTCCTTATGTCGTCGTTTCGTAGACGGTCTCTCAATCTGCATCCCTTAACCGCTTTTAAAAATTTCATTTCCGAGCCCTGTATTTTTGAAATATCTTTTTGCAGGACAGTCAATGTTTCACAGCTATACATTAAAGTCGGCACAGACACGACCTTATAGATCTTTAGCTGTTTCTCCCTTTGCGTTTTATTCTTCAATAGTCGTCTTATTGTTCCATAGGTATAACTAAATTTATTTAACTTTCTCTCGATATCGTTATTCTTCCTGTATGAGATATCACATCCCAAATAATAAAATGTGATACCTGCTCCAAAACACTATTATCAATTACAATTTTGAATAGGTAATTTCTAAACCAGAATGGCCTTGAGGGCCACATCACCGGCCCTATTTTCTCTGGAGCTGTTTAAAGAATCTTCCACGGGGTTGTTCAGGTTCTCGGTGCCCGCCGACTTAAGGTGAAAGTTGGGATTAGTTTGGAGAGGCTCAGTGTCCTAAGTGACGTCAGAGTTGTGCACTATCCCATCAGAAGCCTGTTTTACGTTTCATTTTTTTAAATGTTATTATAATATATTTTCAATACGTTTCAGACATGTTTCTACTGCTTGATGGTTTACAGTCAACTTTCATCCAGTGTCATTTTACATTTCGTGCAAAGTTGAAGAGTTGTTACTGCAAAGAACGTTAAGGACTTCATGTTAATGAGGAGTAGGGTGAAAGTTAGATTCTCCACAAACTTGAAGCAGCTAACGATGATTCTTTTCCTAAAACTTAAAATTATATCATGTAACACCTTTCAGTACGTTATTTGGGAAACGGAATTGTTATAAAATTTTGACTAAACGGGCTGTTGCTGAGAAGCACTTCCTAAACAACCCACCACTGATTTTTCCACACAAACAAGAATAATTCAACGCAGGCGAATATTTGAAACGACATCAAAATACGTCACACACACACACACACACACACACACACACACACACACACACACACACACACACACACACACACACACACACACACACACACACACACACACACGCACACAAAGATTTGATTAATCATCATCATCTTCTTCTTCTTCTTCTTCTTCTTCTTCTTCTTCTTCTTCTTCTTCTTCTTCTTCTTCTTCTTCTTCTTCTTCTTCTTCTTCACTACATGGCTTGCGCTATAGCCCGTTCCGACTTCACAGAGTCTCTGACCATTTTTTCCATGGTCTACCACGATTTTACGTCCCCACTGGCCTACATTCAAACACTTGTTTAGGAATACGCGTGTCTACCATGCGTTACACATGAGACTTGTGGCGTTCCAATTCAGCCTGTATTCCTTTATTCTCTCCAGACCCGACTGTAACTTCAGGTCTTTCCTTATGTCGTCGTTTCGTAGACGATCTCTCAAACTATATCCCTTCACTGCTATTAAAAATTTCATTTCCGAGGCCTCTATTTTTTAAATATCTTTTTGCAGGAGAGTCCATGTTTCACATCCATACATTGAAGTCGGCACAGCCACGACCTTATAGAACTTTAGCTGTGTCTCCCTCTGCGTTTTATTCTTCAACAGTCGTCTTATTGTTCCACAGGTATAACTAAATTTATTTAACTTTCTCTCGATATCGTTATCCTTTCTATATGAGATATCATATCTCAAATAATAAAAATGTGATACCCGCTCCAAAACACTATTATCAATTACAATGTTTGTTCTTACTGGGTTCTTCCCTATGAAGGCCATCACTTTTGTCTTAGTATGTGAGATCTTAATGTTGTATTTCTGCCAGACTGTATGGAAGGTATAGCCTAAATCGATCTTTGTAACTCATTTTCACTCTTTCCTATAATTATTTGATCATCTGCGTATAGTGAGTGACCCCTTATCCAAGATTCGTATACCTGCAGGACAGACGTTCATCCATTCTCGCAAAATTTCGTCAATATACATATTGAATAAACTTGGAGAGAGGCTACAGCCTTGTCTAACACCTTGATTTATGGCCACTTCTTGAGGTAATCTTTCCTTACCTAAATCTATACGAATAGTTGTCCTTGCATACAGGCTCTGAATAGCGCGGACGAGGTGAAGTGGAATATTAAAATGTCTTACGTTTTCGTCGCGTTTGTTTGTTAACAAATATTTAACCATTCTTGTGATCCTAACACACTTCAGCTGAGTCTTTAGTAATTCTCAACCTGCAAGAATCCAGTGGCGAAGCTAGAATTTTTGGTCGTCGGGGGATGGAGAGGGGGGGTCCGGTGGAGTCGGCTTCATATAAAAGAAAAAACAAGTTAAGACTAATCAATATTACATTCAAAGTAACTGAAAAACGTCTAATAACGTGCTGAAACCCATCACAATAAAGTAATAACACAGTAAAAATAAGCTCTATTGAAACATTGTTTATAGGATACTTATTAACATAATTGACTTTCCTATATTTCATATTTCAAGCGTACACGCAAATGCTGTGTAATAAACTTGTTTGTAGACGTATATTTAAAAAAGGGTTACTAATGTATTAGTGTACACAGCTGAGAAATTGATAAATCAGCTTAAAAATTAAGAGATTAACAAAATTTCTTGTCAACTTTCGACCCTCTGGGGGGGGACGGGTCTCGTTCGTCCCTCTCCTGTGAATATGGCCCTGCGAGAATCCGCAAATATCCTGCCTACAACATTCAACATTCCTTCCTTTTTGAGTGACTTCGATAATTATGAATTAATATTAAATTGGTAAATGAAAAAGAGCGAGAGGTAAATGAATTTGCTGTACAATCACAAAGATAGACAATGTAAACAATAGAAGAAATCAAGGATTGAAAGTCAGCTTTAAGAAGAAATGTTTATAAAAACATGAATTTAATGTTGGGAACAATTTTTGAATTTACATGTTGCCTATGTAGACCATGAGATACCAATATGAAACCCTCCCCCCTCCGTGGGAATTTCCGACTCTCATATTTTTTTGTTGCTATTGCCATCTAGTTTAAGGTTTTAGTTGTTTGCCTCTTATCAATTACAGCCTCCGATGCCTGTGTACCAAATCGGACACCCTGTGCGCAATACCCGCTGCACAATAGCCGAAAAACTTGTTTTTCTATAGACTGTAGCGCCAAAACGGCTCTAACGATTTTGATGAAACTTCCCTAAAGTATTCTCCTAGAAGCCCTTGTCCATTTCCAAAAGGTCGCATCTCCCAAAAAATTCAGGAAAAAGGTTAGGCGCAAATGAAATTTCATATTTTCTACCTGTTTATTGATATATCGGCTAAACCGTACTCCTACGCAAAAATTGAATTTAACCATTGTTGTTTGTCTCGGGACGCTGAAAAAATGAATTATTGATTTCTGTTTCAGGTAAACTGTAACCATGTCTGATGAAAAGCCTTTGAGTTTGAAGCGAGATGGAGCATCAACAACATCACAGGGGAAGAGATGTATCATCCATTTTAATGAAAACAAATCAGACAGTATTCTCCGATCATTTTCCGTCCAATCATTTCAGAAAGTTCGTGAGTGTGTTGAAGTCCGACTGAAGGAATTCACTGAAAATAATAGATTTGAAACTGTGTGCAGACAAGTGCCAGTGGATCTCGATGTAGATCATGATTTTTACCATCGGTGGTGTTACCAAAAGTTTACGAACATTTCAAAAATTAAAAAACGTGTGCGGGCATCGGGCAATGAAAGCGACCCATCAACATCCAAGCGAAGCCACAGATCAGCTTCTACAGGAAATCTATTTCCGAGTGATAGCTGCATTTTTTGCCACAAGAATCGAAAAATGGATTTCTTCGGAAAAAAAAATACGAGTTGCCTACCAAATGTGTTACTGAAACAGCGGGGTTGTCCATTATACAAGCCGCAGAAGCAAAAGCAGATGAAAAATTTTTATGTGAACTGAAAGATGTAGATTTTATAGCTCGGGAGGTGCACTATCATAATCACTGTCGTAAGGAATACACAAGACATCCTTATCACTTTCTGATAGGCGACCCCATGCCGCTCAAGAAAGTGAGTCACTTGCACAGCAAAAGGCGCACAAAGAAGCATTTGAACTTTTAAAGAATTATGTTCAAGAGAGTATAATTGTTGGTGGTAATGTTGAACGCATGGCAATGCTGCATGAGAGGTATTTGTTATTCATGACGCAAACATTAACCCCAATTTTATAATGAAAACTATAAAACTGATAAATTAAAAGAAAAATTAAAAGAGCATTTTGGCAATCGTATATCATTTTGGCAGCCAAACTACAGGAGTGAGCTTGTGTACTCATCATGGATACAACCCAGACAAGCCGTAGAAGCTGCATTTGAAGCTGCTTCATCAGAAATGCGAAGAATACAAGAAGCTGCAATCATTTTGAGACGACATGTGCAGCAGACATATGAAAATTCACCTACAATGCCTTGGCCTCCTTCAGCCGAATTCCTGGCATCAGATGAAACAAAGGCTCTTAATTTACTATGTGAATTTCTTTCGTATGTGACAAGCGGAAAACCACTGAATGTTGCGAATGACAAAGTTAAACGCACAGTGAATTCCTACGCACAGGATTTATGCTATAGCATTACTAATGGTAAATGGAAAATGTCAAAGCATTTGAGTTTAGGAATGACTATAAGGCACCTTACAGGAAGTGCAGAACTGGTAACTTTGTTAAATAGATATGGTCATTGTGTGTCGTACTCACACTTGCTTGAGTTAGAGACTGCTATGTGCAAAATAAAGTGCAATGATCAAATTCTCCCTTCAAATATATCTACAACAGGTAACATTGTGTCGCACTTGTGTTGGGATAATTTCGACCTAAATGAAGAAACTCCATCTGGTAGTGGGACAACTCATTCAACACATGGGATTATGATTCAAGAGAGAAGGACTGATATGCAGACATTGATTAGTGGCACTGATGTACCAAGAACTAAACAACGTTCTGTCAAATTTCTTGGGAGAGATCTTCAACCTTGTTTCATTCAAAAGCACCCTGAGCCAAATATTGATGTAACAATAACATCTTGTGTAAACAGAGCTGCTGTTAACAATGCTACACAATCTGATTTCTTCTGGTCATTATGCAGAGCAACATTCAACAAAACAAGCCAAGTACCCGGATGGTCAGTGTGGGTTTCAAAAACATCAAATATTGAAGGTGAACAGAAACTTTCAACAGTAGGCTACATGACACCGATTACTTCGCCAATTACAGAATATTCCACTATTCAAGAAAAACTGACACAATCTCAGAAGGCTACAGAAAAAACTGGACAGGTGCATACATTTATTACACTCGATTTGGCGGCTGCCATCAAAGCATATGCTGTGCAATGGCATAGCAACACATATCAAGATATTGTCATTAACATTGGTGTCTTTCATACCATCTGCTCTTGTTTTGGGTGCTTAGGAAAATTGATGGCTGGTTCTGGGTTTGAAGATGTTTTAGTTGAATCAGGAATATGTGCTAGTGGTTCGATTGCGAAAGTAATGTCAGGAAAACATTACAACAGAGCTATGAGAGTCCATAAAATAATGATGGAGGCACTACAAAGACAACTCATTAAAGTGTTCATGACAATGAATCCTGATAAAAATCCTGATGCTGAAGGGATGAAAGCGATTGAAAACCTGGTAGAAAACCCTTCATATTCTAATTTGATGTCTGTGAATGATAACGTATCTTGCGAAACGTTCTACAGTGACTACCAAACTTTCTTGATTCAAGTTAGAGAAGGGACATTGGGTAAAACAGCACAACTTTGGATTGGTTACATGGACAAAGTGTCATTGATTCTGAGGTTTCAGCGAGCAACTAAAGAAAACAACTTTGACTTACACTTGGCATGTTTAGAAGATATGATTCCCCTTTTCTTTGCATGTGACCATCACACTTATGCCAGATATCTCGTAGTCCACATACTCACCCTTTTAAACCTGCAAAGGACACACCCTGGAGCAGAAGAATTACTTCGTAATAACGGTTTCAGTGTTTGTAGATCACAAGTTCCAAGTTCTAGAAATTCTGTGGACGTCACAATAGAACAGACAATCAACCGATATGCCAAATGTACTGGCGGGATAGTGGGTTACAGCAGACATTTCTGGGCATATGCACGATGGTGTATTACAAGACATGAACGTGCTAAATATGTAGAGTTGTCATTTGAAAGAGCAAGTATGTTACATACATCAGATGCCTCTCACCATGACCTGCAACCAGGAGAAATGAAACGAAGTGAGCAAAGTGTCTTGAAAGTAATTGAAGCCATTGAGCTATATATCAATCCATTTGACGTTGACAACAAGGATACTCTGTTCTGTTTATCATCTGGAAGACCTGTACCTGAATCGGTGGAAGAGCATTTACTAAATGTAGACAGTCTGGGGAAAGCAGCCTACAACACTTTCCTACAAGACAGATTTATTCTAAAGAATAAAAAATTTCATGAACCACTAAAGAGGCAAAAGCTTCAAACTTTTAAGAGTATTCAAGAGAAGATAATTGTTACATCCTCACAAAACAGATTAGTTGAGATAAGGGCAGAAAGAAATATTTTTGGTCGAGCTTTGCTCCTGTCCCGGGAACGTGAAATTAGCCTAGAGATGCTTTTGTCCTATCCATTAGGTCCAGTACCATGGGCATTAGCAACTGCTGATGGGTGTCCTACAAAAACAGACAAAGCCAAACTACTCCATGCTTTGGAGATCAAGGGTGTGGTAGACGACCCTCCTAAGGTTGAAGAATGCATTTATATGATTGATGTCATGGCTTACTTTCAGGCTCTCATTAGCATTCCAGAAACCTTTGGAGAGCTCGCCGAAATTGTCTTAAGCCGCTTTCCAAAATGTAAAAGGATAGATTTCGTGGCGGATACTTACTCAGATGTATCTATTAAAAACATTGAGAGACTAAGAAGAGGTTGTGGAGAGACATTCTTAATAAAAGGGCCTAAAACCAAGATTCCTCGGGATTGGAAAAAATTCCTTAGTAATGGCAAAAATAAGGAACAACTTGTCAACATTTTACATAATGAATGGAAGCAAGACAAATATGCCCACTACTTTCATGGTACAAGCATTTACTTATCACATAATGATCAGTGCACATTGTTTGTTAGCGAAGACGGTTCAACTGTGAAGTATACTATACAAGAAGAGCTATGTTCTTCACAAGAAGAAGCGGATACTAAAATTATATTACATTGCTTCCATGCTTCTCAATCCTGTCAAGACAATTTGCCTATCAGAATTAGGTCACCAGACACAGATATTTTTATGTTGTTATTAAGGTACGCCAACGAAATTAAAAACGTGTTACTGTTTGATACAGGAACTGGAAACAAACGAAGAGTCATTAATGTCACCTTCATTTCTCGGGATTAGGTGTAGCAATGAGCCATGCTATGCTGAATATGCATGCATTATCCGGATGCGACACTACCAGTTCTTTTGTTCGTCGTGGAAAGTTGTCAGTGAAATCTAAATTGGAAAAGTTTCCAAAATTCGTACCTATTCTTAGATCATTAGGATCATCACTTACAATTACAGATATGTTACTGACAGGCCTAGAGGAATTCGTCTGTTGCATGTACAGTAATCAGGAATACACAGATATAAATAAGCTACGGTACGATTTGTTCACACAAAAATACTCTCCCACAATGACATTTGCACAGCCAAATACACAAGGTGTCGATCTGAGTCTACTACCTCCTTGGAAAGCTTCACTTGAAAACCACATCAGCCGTGTAAACTACCAGTGCTACATATGGAATAATGCACACATCGCTAAACCCATAACACCAACTCCAGTGGAACATGGCTGGAAGTTGGAGAATGGACAACATAAGTTTGATTGGATTAAAGGGGATCCATTGCCACATGAACTAACCGACGTTATGGAAAGCTTTAATCCAGATGAGTTTGAGGATGAAGATGAGCCAGAACTAGTTAACTTAGCCGATATACTAAATGAGGATGAAGAAGAAGACTGCTGATTACAAATGCTGTTATAAAATTAAATGATGTTATTTAATTTTTAGATTAAAAGTTTGAATTTTCATTATTATAACTTGGATATTTTCATTTATACTCATGTAATAAGAATTTTGTATTAAGGTTCATATTGACAATAAAAAAAATGGAAGAATATGTGACTAATAATTTCATTTTCCAGCTATTTTCCTAGAAAAACCAGGGAAAACTAGGGGAAGAACTTCTGCACAAAATATTGGTTATAAATATATCTTCTTTAACTAAAAATTTGATTGAATTCAAAAAAAGTCATTTTCTCCGTATTTCCGTGATTTTCCGGGTTTTCCGGGGTTATGCTGTAATTGATAAGGGGCAAACAACTAAAAACTTAAACTAGATGGCAATACCAACAAAAAAATATGTGAGTCAGAAATTCCCACGGACGGGGGATGGGGGGTATAGCCTACACTAGCCTACGCTCTAATGTGGTGTGCCCCTTTAAGGTAACGAGGTATCGACCTCGGGACAACCATATAGCTGAAGAATTAATGCTTTCGAAACGTGACATTACAGAAGGAGCCCAGGTGATCGTTCAGGATGAGTCAAGAGGAGGTTTTGAAGAGAGTTAAAGAGAGAAGAAATTTATGGAAGACTCTTATCAGGAGAAGAGGCAGTTTTATGGGGCAGCCGAACTGACTTAATACGGTGGTGAAGGTGATAGTGGATGGAAAGCAGTGTAGAGGATGACCACGGTTGGCTTACACGACTTGTCCGGGATAGGGATGACGAGAGGATAGCATGAAGACTGGTGACTAGAAGAGAAGAGTGACCCTCACGTTACTGTACTTAACAGAAGATGTAAACGGCAACCAATTACGAAATACGTACGCATTGAATGCTAATTACGTTCTTCTTGACAATTACACTGTTACCTTTAAAAGACAACGCTTTGTGCTAACGTGAAATTCGCTATAATAGGCGTTAGCTTACAATGCACTAGCGTTTTTAAAGGGGCGTTTCAAAATTATAATGCAACAATGTGCGTATTACTCGATATCTTGAACAGTTTGTATAACAGTGTGTGCAGCTGTACTGACTTTTAAGCAACTAACAAAATGTCTTCCTAAATTGGAATTTTTTTTATATAATAATTAGTGTCATAAAATATTAAATTAATTTTAAACCTAATTTCATTCAAAGAAGATATTCCCAATGTTCTGACTGATCAGTCACAAGCGAAATACGTGTAAACAGCTTAAAAAAATGTCGGGAAAATTTGAAGCATTAAATGTTTTTAGTTGCATGCCTGCGTGCACATGCGCGTCTGTGTATTGCAATGTTTTTTTCTCAACCCAGCAATGTTACCCACAGTATCGGCTTATTGGTCTATGTGTTAATGCTCCCTGTGTTAACTGTGATAATGCTACATATTGTCCTATCACTAGAGAGAGAGAGAGAGAGAGAGAGAGAGAGAGAGAGAGAGAGTGAGAGAGTGAGTGAGAGGGGGGAGACAGACAGACAGAAACAGAGCCAGAGACAGACAGATAGACAGACAGACAGACAGAGATAGAGAATAATAATTGCACATGTATAGGAAATTTTAATAACTTTTTCGTTTTATTGTTAACATTTAACCGTCTATTATTCCATAGAGTATTTTCGCATTTACATCGCACACCGTTATTTTATCGGACGTTTAATAGAAAATGTATAATTTTAAATATAATGTGAAGAGAGGTATTGAAAGAACATGGCTAGACTGTGCAAAATAATGTTTCATTAAAAATAAGGAAGAAATTGTATATATTAAAATAATTTATTTGAAAATAAAAATCGATTTTGTTTTATTCTTTTACAGTTTAAAGCAGCAAAAAATTTATTAAATTCGTAGTATTTTAGGTATTAAATGAACAATGTTTGTTCTTGCAGCGTTCTTGCCTAGGAAGGCCATCACTTTTGTCTTAGTATTTGAGATCTTAAAGTTGTATTTCTGGCAGATTGTATGCAAGGTATAGCCTAAATAGACCTTTGTAACTCATTTTCACTCTTTCCTATAATTATTTGATCATCTGCGTATAGTAATGTGCTGAGTGATCCCTTATCCGAGATTCGTATACCTGCAGGACAGAAGTTCATCCATTCTCGTGAAATTTCGTCAATATACATATTGAATAACCTTGGAGAGAGACTACAGCCTTACTCCAATCTACTGCCATCCGACGGCTATCTTCTCTACCGTCAAAAAGTTGCTTAAAATTCCACATCTCATGAAGCTCTGAAACAACTGTTTAACACTTTACTGCTTACCAAGCATTTACAGTTCTTTCTGCTGTGAGAAGGCTTGTTTCAGTTTTCCAGACAGTGACCATTATCGGTTTTCCACTTTGCATACAGTTTTTAAAATGGCTTTTGAACGATTTATTCAGACACATCTAGTTACCCAATGTCAAAACCGCTTTTATTGCTTGAAGATTTACATTTGCTTTGTCCGTCAAATGTTGTATGAAAATGTCCAGAAACAAGTTTTTTTTTGTTTCTTTCAGAGAATCCAGATTTTGGCTCTAATCATATCCTGTGAAAATTTGCAAGTCGGTAAGGTTTTCCGCGTTAGAACCGCATGTACAAGTAACATGTGTCCACCCATCAGCATTAGTCAAAAGACAACCATTTATCGTGTTCCGTTGATCTGTAGTATAACGTAAAAATTGAATGTTACCCAATTTTACGCTGGTTTTATATAGAATCATGATTATTAAATGTTTATTAGAATAAGAAATGCAAATAATGTGAGTTGATGTACGGTTAGAAACCTGCCTAGCGGTGTTTTTCAAAGCTCACACGCACACCCTTGGCGAGGCGCCTGTCTGACGGCGCGAAAGCTATACAGCAAGTCACGTACAGGGTGTAAAATCATAAAATGTATTGTATTAAAAAAAGCCATAAAGTTAAGTGAAACTGAGGGAAAATTGAGTGCTCAGACAATACAGTACCGTTAGGATTTAGAAAGAGATGGTAGAGACAGAGAACTCGAAGTAGCGTCACTTCACTTTCGCGGTGTAAGTTTGCTACACGCTGTTTTTGACGAATGGGAGAAAGCGTCACTTTTAAGCGGGTGAATTTAGTTAGTTGGGTTGGAGGAAATCAAATATCGCGGTACTTGAAACCAATAGGAACGCGATTTGTAAATATTGAGTATGGGTAACGTTTGCGGGAGTATAAAAAACGTAGTTAGGAAAATTGTCGGCAGTCTACGGCGAACACTACAACTATCAGACTCGTTATCGCGCATTGCGATTTCATAACTAAAACTTGCGATAAGTAATAAGTACAGTATTCGTATCGTGCGTTTAATAATATTAAACCCGGTATTACAGTGAACGAAGTATACCAGATCAAAGTAATCGTTAGAATAAATATAATATAACTTGGTGATAATTACCGAACTTCATAGTATCGATAATCTAACACGTGCATTCGGAAGTTACGGAACGTGGGAGTGTATTCGGGATGAATTACTGATATTGCGAGCACTCAGCTTAATAACATAGTTACTAAGGTGTCAAAAATAAATAGTAGTATACACTAGTTACATGCTGAATAAGTGAGTAGGTGTGAACAGTGGTAATTAACGTGAAACCGAAGTAATCAAGTGTTAGTGTCATCGTGTCATCGAGTGTCAACAACAGGATCATCCGAATCGCCGACAACGCAATCTCCAAGATCGCAGACTCCGAGGGAAGGATTCACCAACAAAAGTAATTCAACCAACAAGAAAACCAAATTGAACATTAAACTCAGATTAATTCATGTATCTTTGTAACTCTGTTACTATTGGCAATTCAATTGGTCTATGAACCTACTTTCAATGATAATTGATGAGAAGTATAATTTCAATATTTGTTAATCATTAAGATTATATGGAATTTGCAATATGTTAATGAAGATGTTCATTAAATTTAGCATTCATTCAAGTTAATTGTGTTAATAATCATTTCTTGGATACCCTGAGATAATTTTAAGAGTCGCCATCAAGCAGAGTCGAGAGCGTAGTACTAGTAAATCACACATATCTGTTGTATTAATAAATAGCGAGGGTGGTAGTAGAACACACGATTTGGCAGCTTTTAGTTCAATGTGCTTACACTGGAATATCGCAGAATGTAGCAGGTCGTCATGATTTCCAACTTGATACAAACTAAAATTGTATGTATGCCTCGTCTGTAAAACATTAATCGGTGACACTCGATGATTTTCTTTTCGCACTCAAGATTTAAACATAGTGCCAGGGTAGTTATTCGAATCGAAAGACCGTGAACACGAAGAAACCGTACTCACCAACTAGCATTAAGCAGTACTCGGATAGCACTAAATTGCTAAAATTATCAATATCAAGACAAGTGCAGTAGCGGCGAAAACGTTATTCCTTTTTTCTCTTTTATAAAGACTCGTCTAACTGAGCTTATATCTACGAGCCGAGATCGTCTAACACAAGTACTAAAGCTCGAGTTTTTTAATCGCCTTTTAATCGTAATTTTCTGGTATACTTATTTGCCCGATGCAGGGTGATTATTATTTTTTCCTGCATATTTTATTACGGATAAACTAAACTGTGACGTGACGAATTATCGAGATGTTCTTTCATTTATTACACATTACATTCGTACAAAATGTTCTTCTCAGTACAGGAAGTAATGAACAACTTGAAAACGCCACACAAACATTAACGAGGAAGGGTAACTCAAAAGGAGACAACAACATATTAATGAGTCAGCAGCATAAACCAATAACGTACGGGGTGGAATGTGGTCTAATCGGTTTCACGACAGTTACAGCTCATTTCCTGGTCTCACACGCACTCATTAATACATTTGTAAAATCATCATCTATCTGTCCAGGATTAGGCAGGTTGCCTGCTCCGGCTTCACCATCTCCGTCTCGGTCTGCCAACATTTCTTCTTCCGGTTGGCTTATAATTCAGGATTTTTCTTGGAATTCTTTCTGGAGACATGCGCATAACATGCTCTTTCCATCTTTTTTTAATAGTTTTTCGCTATTTCCGTTACTGGTTGTACTTTTAATTCCTGTCTTATATCTGCGCTCTTTATGTGATCTAATCTGATACAACCTTTCACAGATCTAAGATATTTCATTTCAGACGTTTCCATCTGTCTATAATCTTTCTTTCTTGGTCCCCATAATTCGGACCCGTATAATAGCATGGGGACTGCCATCACCTTATAGAATTTTATTTGTGTTCCTTTCGTGGTCTTTCCTTTGAGTGTTCTCCGTAATGTCCCACATATTCTTTGGAAGTTGTTTGTTTTATTAAGAATATCTTTGTGTTCTTCGTATGTAATATCACATCCTAGGTAATTGAAATGTGACACTTGTTCTAAAATTTTATTTTCAATTAAAATTTTTGTCCGCATCGAATCTTTTCCTAGGAATGCCATGGTCTTAGTTTTTTCTGTTGAAATGTTCAAATTATAACCTTTTGATAACAGATTTAGTTTGTGAATAGCCAGTTGTAATTTATCCTCACTATCTTGGATTACAAATTGATCATCGGCAAACAGCATAGAGTTTAGGAACTCGTGTCGGCTAATCTGTATACCTAGAGGAACACTTTGTTTCCATTCTTGCACGAGGTCAAGTGTATATATTGAACAGTGTAGATGATAAAGTGCATCCCTGTCTGACACCTTGGTTGGTCATAATTTCTGATGTTAGCTCTTTGCCGGTTCCAGTGTCAATTATAATTTTAGTGTTTTTATAAAGGGCTTGTACCGTCCTAATCAAATGAATTGGATATCTTCGTTCCTCCATTATGTGCCAGAGTTTGTCTCGGTGGATACGATCAAACGCCTTTAGGTAATCTATGAAGGCTATGTGCGTCTCTAAATTGAATTCCCTACGCAGTTGTATTATCTGCCTTAAACTGAAAACATCGTCAGTGCATAATCGTCCTTTACGGAATCCTGCTTGCTCTTCAAGCAATATAGTTTCAGAGATAGTTCTAAGCCTTTCATTGATAATTCTGCTGTAAAGTTTGTAAGCACCATTTAACAGACTAATACCCCTATAATTTTCTGTCTTGTTTCTTTCACCTTTTTTAAACAAAGGTATTAAAAATTTGGAACGAGAGATAAAAGAAGCCATTGAACAAAAGGACAAAGCATACATAAAATACATTTGTAAAATTCGGAATATAACTTACATTATTAGTGTACAATACAGGCCCACAATATTGGTTTAAATATTTGAAGGAAAAATGAACGTTATACATGCACCGTACACGTGCGATATGCAAAATTTGTCTACGTTATTCTTACTAATTTCAAAAACAGAATGAGCATAAAGTATTTCCTATATGTGAAAAACTTATTATTATAAAATATGCGAGTTATAAACACGAGTTTTTAAAAATTACAGAAAATCCTAGTGTTTTTTTCTAACTACAAATGAACTTCTACGTGAGCCCCATTTGTTGCTACAGTCTGTATGCGATATGTATCCATGTTGCAGCCAACATTTCTCTAATCACCAATGCTACAGCGTCCCTTATAAGTGTCTTCAAAAAGTATACATCTCAGACTGGTGTAGAGTACTTAACTGGTTTTATTCTCAATATAACCCCGTAAAAAAATAAGGGTAACTAACACAGGTCTCTCTCTGTTGGTTCATCACTCCCGATCCTGGAAAGGTATCATTCAGAAACGTTCCCTTTTGACTGTAGGTCTTCTAACTAAGGTATAAAGTTCCAGGACATGAAGGAAAACAGTTTCTGGAATTGTCGGGTCAGTGAAAAAGAAAGACCAAGTCATTTTGATGTGCATAAGATCAACAGACGTCAACCTTGGTACTGTCTGTGTCATTCTCTAGAAAACTTTTGGGCTTTCTGAACCTTATATACAGATTTTATGTCTGTTTACCTACTCCGAAGTGCGGAATACTTAATCGGAAAAAGACGTTTCAAATAATCATTGTCTTCGTCAATGCAGTGTAGAAACTACAGGAAAACTGCTACGTCCGACTTTAAGGCTTGAACAATTTGAAATTAGTACCTCCATCACTTGTATGCATGTACACGGGACCGTTTATGTAAAGGCTTAACTAACGTGAGGAGTTCCGAGTTCTCTTGAAGCACAGCGAGTTGATATCCGGAGACTGCGACGAAACAGTATTGTTACGACAGTCTCACGGATCGTCGTATGGTACAGTGGAAACAAAATACAGTCACCAATGAAGTCATTAATTACCTACTTTAATTATCAACAAGTAACAATTTGTTATTAACACGGTACTCTCATGCAATAATTCAAGTTAAATTTGTTCACACGCAGTAATCATGTCAACTGTTAGAGTTCCGCACTAATTATAACACAATAATCAGCAACAATCACTTGATCCGCACTCTACAATCTCGCCAGTTATAGCTAACTTCTAGGCCGGCCGCTGTCACTTATATGTAGCACGCAGAAGTTTCAGAATAATTTTCCTTTCTTTTGGTGACGTGCCGACATAATTTGCTTAGTTACAAGTGCCTGAACAGTCTGGAAGCTACGCGAGTGCAGCCTTGACCGAGACACTGCACCTACTCAGCTAGTCGAGAAAAGCGTAGAACGACGCTCTCGTATTTTCGAGAGCGTTAGGTACTTGTCGTAGCAGTATCAACAATACCATCGCTTAGGCCTACGCTAGTCTTACAACTTCTTTTCAAGTCACCAATACTACGTGACTGTCAAAGCTTTACATACGAAATTTTTGAAGCTTTTAATATTTGGAGTATTTTAATATTGGTATCCTCCCACACATACTGCTAAATTTTCGTTGAACAGAAATTTGGGATCATCCACCTGCGTGGAAGCCAGTCTACTACAAATCAAAACCTTGGGTATTTACATGTTTGTTTGCCGTAGCAACTGGTTTATTTTACGTTGCTATGAAATGATTGTACTCTGCAAATAATCTTGAAGAATAATTATTTTCGATGATGCTTCGCCATATTAATAACCTGTTTATTTTCTGTCTAATAAATCGATGAAATGTGGAAAAGACGTTACATCCCAGTCCAGACAGACAACTGTTTATTATTTGATCCGTGATTATTGTTCTATGTACGATTGTATACACGGAATCATTGTTAAGTCCATTGTTAGGCCACCGTTCGCTTTTCTGTAATTATTGCTGGTGGCCGTAAGGTCTCTCTCCATCACCCGTCGCTCTCTCTTGATTCCTCCTTGTTCCTTCACAGTCTCTTTCTGTTCTTCGTCGCCTTTCGACGTCTTTTACATCGTCCCCTCCTGTCGTTAATACTATTCTGTCAGTCTCGTCTGGTTCTGCTGCTCTCTCCCCGACATCGTCCGTTGTAAAGTTAGTGTAATCTTCAACAAATTTTCATTTAACTCGGTCCTGTAAGTTGACCACTTCAAATGCGATCAACTTAAGGTAGTTACGGTCCAGC
Source organism: Magicicada septendecula (assembly GCA_034769895.1). Taxonomy (NCBI): domain Eukaryota; kingdom Metazoa; phylum Arthropoda; class Insecta; order Hemiptera; family Cicadidae; genus Magicicada; species Magicicada septendecula. The sequence continues at coordinate 270,472,414 of CM068376.1, forward strand.
AGAGTCTGTTCGCATAATTAGTAACTAATTATTGGCAATTAAACTGCCATTCGGTCTCAAGGATCCGTTATAACCTACAATTTTAAAATAACGACGGTGTCCCCCCACCCCCCAAGCTAGAGTTACAGAACTTATGTTGTGTTATTGATGACTGAAATAGAACTAACTAATCTTTATTTCAGCCATACTGCCTTGACAAAAACTCATTCTAAATGCTCCGTAACAACACACAATTCGCCGTATGATACTCCTGTATAAATTATACAGATTTTCAAACACAAGCTGATCTCCAGTTTTGTGGCGGAATTTTATGGCCTATAAAACTTTACTAAAGGAAAACTTTTATTTCTACTTACGTTTATAGTATCATAAAAAATCCAGAAATTTATTAAAAACACCAAAACAATTATTGGTTTCACGGGGAAAACTGATAGTTTCGTCTACATATTTCACTATTTAAATCTATTCTGCGAATGATACTTCATTGTTGTGAACAATTTTTATATTTTGCCTTTAACATTGTTACGTAATGCGGAAAAGTATACGCCATTACAGAACAGTCTACGTGTTTCTCGGCTATTCCAGCTGTAATGTGTGTGTGTGCGCGTACGTATTGCTGCTACTTTGGGATGAAGGACAATTACGTGACACTTGTCACGCGTCCGCAACGAGACTTTTACAGACCATACCGGTCCGCGCGCGCTGTGTTCAAGGCCGCAGTCAATGACGCTATAGTGTTTTCTAGTACATGCGTATTATGGAATATTCTATAATCTGAGCGGGGTATAAATACAAGACTTCAGCGACGCTTAGTTTCAATTGAAGTGGCGATTTATTCCAGCGCGGTTCGAAGTATTGTGGCGAAGTGTTATGTGTTCTATAATTGTGCGAGACTCGTTGACATTATAATTAGTTGACATTATTATTGCATGTGAACAATTTTTATTTGATTTGTTGAAAGAGACTATCTTGTTGATTACAAACCGTTTAATTGAAATAATTGAAGCTGGTGATTAGTGACTTAATTGGTGTCTTGTATTTTGTTTTCCACTGTACCATATGACGAGCAGTTAGACCGTCGTAACAATATATTTTCTATCGACCTGCATATATTATGAATAGCCTTGTTTCTTTCACAGCGAATTCAGTGTTTTACCAAAACATTTGCGACTGTAAATTTATAGGTTTATATTTTTGATTTACCGTGTGTGTGTGTGTGTGTGTGTGTGTGTGTGTGTGTGTGTGTGTGTGTGTGTGTGTGTGTGTGTGTGTGTGTGTGTGTGTGTGTGTGTGTGTGTGTGTGTGTGTGTGTGTGTGTGTGTGTGTGTGTGTGTGTGTGTGTGTGTGTGTGTGTGTGTGTGTGTGTGTGTGTGTGTGTGTGTGTGTGTGTGTGTGTGTGTGTGTGTGTGTGTGTGTGTGTGTGTGTGTGTGTGTGTGTGTGTGTGTGTGTGTGTGTGTGTGTGTGTGTGTGTGTGTGTGTGTGTGTGTGTGTGTGTGTGTGTGTGTGTGTTTTACCTTTTTGTGAATGAAACTGAATTGAACATGTAGACCAGAAGTAAATAGGCCTATCTTACAGAATACCTGTTTTATTACTGATGTCCTTTTTGTGCCCCAGTAGAACGTATCTCCCTCACAACAGTACCTAACGTTGTGAGTGTGTGTGTGCTGCAACAAACAAAATTGCATTATAGGATGTACAGAATCAGTAGGTAAACCAAAAAGTGTAAACGGTTTAACAGACTATCTGTAATTTGAACAGCAATTCGATGTGGAGTGTGTCACCTGATTTGACGTAATCATGGGTATTGCATTCCATTATGGGTGCGGGGTGTCTTTGCACCCGTGGCTTGACTGCAGCATCTGGATCGAGTCCAATGGCTGCCAGTAGATAACATAATTCTGTCGACTGGTATCTAAAAACTGGAAAAGGAAACCGCCAACCAGTTAACTGAGAAGGCGGGGGAGAAAGAAAACTTTTTGATTTTAGTAGCACTGCCGCTGGTACCGATTCGAGCAACAGGTGTAGCCCGTCTCCAGTCCAGCCAGCAGACGCCTTGAGGCGGAGAGCCTCCGTGCCGGTGATCGGGGTAACAACGACAAGCAGTTGACTCAGCGTACTAGGAGGCGGTCAGGAAGGTGAGAAGGACAGTCTTATTTTGGTGAACTCTGGCCTGAGGACTGACGTTTTTATTTCTTAAAAGAGGATGGCTTTATGGTGGGTCATCAAGAAGCGCCCGAGGGCGCTTAACCCGAATGGGCGGTGGTGGTTCTGATGCACTGATGGTTCTTAGCTATGGGAAGGTGGAGGTCGAGGCTCTAGTAAAGAGAGTTAGAGCCAGCCGCTGCACAAAGGCAGACAAGGTAGGGACACGGAGACCCCTTCGAATCACGTCGTTTCTTTGAAACCAAGGGGACCCCGACAATGATCGGAGGGTTCGGGACTGGAAAGCTTCCCTGTGGGAGGGGGGAATTTTCAGTGCGCGTAAGATATGCACTGACAGAAAATTTGCCGCCACCAATAACTACACGTTTTACTTGAAATGTGCAAAACTGAGCAAGGCGGTGCAAAAACGTATTCCACCAACGGGTGGCATCCGTAAACTTGCTGTTGTGCGAATTCGTTTATAAATAAAAAAGCTGAGTGTTTATTTATTAAATTACTTTTCACAGACTTCAATAGGATAACTATTCTGTGTTGCACACTTATAATGAGGGGCATACTCTATTTTTTTATTACAGTAGACCATCGATTATCCGGACATCCGTTAACCGAACGATCTACGTATTATCCGAACTCAATAAAAAGTACAATTATGTAGGTTACTGTACTCTACAGTAATGTATTGGACACGTGTAGGCTTACTGGGTATTTATTGAACATACATTTTTTATATTTTTAATTAATTTTATAGTACAGTGTTCGTCATTAAACTCCAATTTTGTTTAAATTAACTTTTGGATTTATTAATTACTTTCAGTTTTAATTCAATGATTTTTAGCCTTAGTAATACATTACAGTACAGTATACAGGTTGCTGTAATTATATAACAGTATGTTATAAATGATTTTGTAATAAAAACCTTTGTTTTTATAAAGAGAAATTAAATTTTTTAAATTATCCAATTAAGTTCTATTATCCGAAATATATCGATTATCCGAACGGGCCCTCGTCCCGAGAGGTTCGGATAATAGATGCTCTACTGTACTTAAAAGAAAAGAGATTTTATTCTTTTCCAAATTCCAAATTTAAAATATTCTTTCCTCACTGCAACTTTATATTTATGTGACGTAATTCAAATAAACTCAAATCCCACGCGCGCGCGCGCGCGCGCGCGCGTGTGTGTTTTAGAGATACGTTCACACACACACACACACATAATTCCTGTTCATATGTATGAAATTCTGTTCTACGAGATCAAGGATGAATCAGTAACCTGAAACTGGTTGAGATGGATGTCCCGAAACGTCGCAGAAAAACTAATGAAGAAAATGAGACAGATTCACGCGAAACCGTTGAAGCCTATACGTGTGTGCGCGTGTGCAAGTATACACGCAAGAAAATTACAAAAATGGAGGGGGAACTGACAGAGTGACAGGGACAGAACCCTTATGCGTGTTGTCTGTGTAGGAAATTTTTTTTGCTTCACTGGAAGCCGCCGCGGAGCAGCTTAGTGTTTCGGAAAACATGTCAGAAATTGAGTAGGGGACAAATGTATTGATGATGAGAAGTGCAGTGAACGATGAATCGCTTAGGGGTTGGCGTAGAAGGATTAATTGGAAATCAGCCGGCGAATGTGGTAGTAACAAAAACAAGGTGGTAACGGTTAGTCTCAGGACAGTGTCACTTGATGAATATCAGGATTAAAATTATTCGTATGTAAATTTATTGCAGAGAAATTCGTAAACCTGCAAAATTATTTTCGTGATATTAAAGTTTTCATTGTTTTCAAAATTTTCGTATATTCAATTTTGCGCCACCGGTTACTCCATGTTAGTCTGGTAAGATTTCAACAAATATTTAGCAGACTTTTAACAGATGGTTGTCTACTACAGGGGCGAATTTCCGGGGGGGACCGGCCCCCCCAGAGGGTGACGAATTTTTTAACCTCTTCATTTTTAGGCTGCTTTATTTTATTTTTTCAGCTGTGTATGTTAATATAATAGGAGCTCTTTTTTAAATGTACAAACAGGTTTATTACACAGCATTAGAGTATACGTTTGAAATATGAAATATAGGAAAATCAATTCAGTCAATAAGTATCTTTTAACAATGTTTCAATAACGCGTATTTTTATGGTGTTATTACCGTTTACTTTAATGGGACTGATAGTAATGTCGATTAGTCTTAACTTGTTTTTCCTTTTGTATGAAGCCGACCCGACCCTGGAGCCCCCCAAGCCAAATTCTAGATACGCCACTGGTCTACTATGGACTGTTTCCTGACCTGACCTGACCTACTACTTAAACCGTTAAATCAATGCACATTTTCAGTTCCAAGGTCTGCTCAGCTTACGAAAATGAGATCTCAGAATAACGTTTAGTGTAATACTGAAGACTGGCCACACATAATTTTATGAAAGGGAGCGATTAAAGCTGGGCAGAATGCCGTGACTTTTCTTCGTCAATTCTCTAGTTCAAAAAAGAGTCTATGTATACATGTAAAATTATAAATTTATATTTTTTATAAATGAACGTACAGAACCATTGCAATGTAATATTATCTCTTGTATGTTTGGTGAACTAATCGTTATTGTTACATTGGTATACGTAATTAGGTTCTGTTAGCTATACCGTAAATATATTTATTCACTAATTTGAGCAGGGGAAAGTGTATTGGAAAAATCATGAAATTGTGGTAGTAACAATTGTCGACGGAAGTCTCTGACTAGAGATCGGGCCAGACATTAGACTAAGTTTAAACGAGCTCCTGACGATACCTATCTTAGAATGGACAAAATTTACAAGACGAAAAATAAACCTGTGTTAAAGCCAAATACAATGTCACTTTTAACGTTTACCGAAAACATTTTTCACGTTTACCGATTTTCGCGTCTTCCGGCTTTCTGTTTCGCTTGCGATAATATTTGATATTTTCCAGTAGTTCGTCATTATCATCATCTTCACCAAGCATTGAACTAAAATTATTTGTTCCGGTCCCAAGCAGGTAGGACTAGAGCCAGTCATTCCAACGCTTCATCGTACGTCCCACACCTCTCCGTCCTTTCGGCTTATAATTCCTTTAATTGTTTGGGGATGCGCCATTCATCCATTCGGTTAAAATGTTTCCACCGTTTTAGCCGATATTGGGCGGTCCAATCAAGTATACTCGTAATATTCAGTTTCTGCCGTACATCGACATTTCTTGAGCTATACGTATTGAAGAGTATATCCTGCCACGTGTCTGAGAAAACTCGTTCGGTCGCTTGGCTACGACTGGCCTGGGGTTTCGTTAAAGTTCTATTCTCAGACCTATAGAAAAGCTCACCTTGTAGAAGGTTGTCCCGGCGGTCTCACACATATGGTTGAACATGTGCAGCTTCTTCACCACATCTTTGTTTGTAATGTAAGACACATTACAGCCTAGTAGATATTTAAAAATACTGACCTGCTGCAGAACGGTACTATCTACAACAATTTTTATCCGTATGGGGTCGGTTCCATCAAAAGCCACCACCTTGGTTTTCAATGAGGAGACCTGTAATCCGAAACCGTTGCCGATTCGACTCGGTGAGTGTACAGCCGTCTGCAAACTGCTTTCCGAGTTCGACAGGATAACCTTGTCGTCAGTGAATAACAACGCGTCAACTGTACAGTTACCGAACATAAAATGTTCTGGAAGGTTCGTCTACCAATTGTGTATAACATCGTCTATACATAAGTTAAAAAGAGAAGGTGACGATGGGTACCATTGTCGTACTCCACAATTGATCAGGCCCACAGTAGGAGTTGTGCTCCGTCTTACTGTCAGAAATAAGATTTTGTTTCCCATATAAAGACTTTGTATAGCTTTAATGAGGTATTGCGGGACCCCTTTCTTTGTAATTATTTCCCACAGCCTCCCCCTATTCACCAGCAGTTACTATTTTCATTTATACTAGACTTTCACGTAGATCCGACTTCAGAATGTCGAACGTTGGCGGCTGGTGTAGTTATAAAGTTGTACAACCACAGTTCAATATGATTAAATTACAAAACAAAATATAAAAACATTAAGCAGTTAAAAGTGTTATTGATTTCCATGGAAACCAACGTGTGTGTTAGTTTCTGTGTGACGACATTCAATGTGGCGCGTGGGCTGGTGGTGTACTGGCGATCTGCAACTTTAACGGTGAATAACAAAGCTCACTGTACAAGCATATTAGAATATGACACTTACTTTTCACAATCTCTCAGCTTGGGTGTTGCATACGGTTTGCAACGTTACGATTAGTAACGCTGTAACGCGTCCATAGTTACTATTTTGAAACAATATGCCCTTGTTGTTGTTACAACAACAAATATTTAGTTGTTTTCTCTGGTTGAAAATTATTTTCTTTGGCTGAAAATTAAAATTAAATTGTTACCCGTTGTTTGGGGTTTTAAATTATAATAATTTCGTGTAACGGTGTAAATAATATTGTTCCTAAGGTTTTCATGGCCGGCATCCACAAAGTTGAAAACATTATTTGCCGGCCTATTAGGTCGTGGTCTATAGTTTCTGTTGACAGACGTTTCGCCCTCACCATCGGAGACGATCATCAGTGTTGCCGAAACGTCTGTCAACACAAACTATAGACCACGACCAAATAGACCGGCAAATAATATTTACAACTACGGGTATAAAATATTAAATATTGTTTTTATTTTTCGGTGAAGGGTTTGTGAGGATCGGCCAAAAATATAACACAAATTTTAACTTATTTCTGTCGACGTTTCGACAGTGTTTATTGTCGTCATCAGGACCTGTGTATGAATACAAAAGAAATGTCAAACACAACAGAACAATTGTTTGAGTGAACGTGTTTGTGTATGTGAGTGTGTGCGCGTGCGTGCGTATCTATGTATCATTGTATATGTGAAGGAGTTGAGATAGTTTGTTTACATATTCAAATGTTTTCTTTAAAACAACGAGAAAATTATAATGTGTGCGCACACACACTCACTTACACAAACACGTTCACTTAAATAATAGTTCTGTTGTGTTTGACATTTCTTTTGTGTTCATACACAGGTCCTGATGATGACAATATACATTCTCGAAACGTCGACACAAATAAGTTAAAATTTGTGTTATATTTTTGACCGATCCTCATAAACCCTTCACCGAAAAATTCATTGATTGACGGTCACTACGATTTTAAGGATTGTTTTCATTATTTTTTTATTGAAATGTAATACGTATTTGTTGCTGCTGCATGCTCTTAATACCGTGAAAAAGCGTTTAGATATTTCTTTGAAAAAGGCAAAGGAAGAAACGTCGAAATAAAAAGACTAGGATAACCAGTCCTATCCTATGCTTCAACGTCCACGTGAGCCTCTACAAGGATCGCGGCGTCCGTGACAGACTTTTTCCAGGCTTTGTGTCGCAAGCGGCTGGCTATGCACAAAAAAGTCACCATTTATCTCTTGTTCCTCAGGTCGGTACTGACGTATGCGACTTCAACTTGGCAGTTACTCTTGCCGACCTCCGACAATTCCAGCCCAAAACCCTGCGTTCCCTGTCGGTATCTCCATGGCTTGTCAGACGTAATTCGAAGAACTCTCCGAGTTCCCACCCTATAGGCTTTGACCAGTCGCTCGATAAGCTCTTTTCGCTGCAGACGTGACATCACCGCGCCTTAGAGTCATCAGTAAATCAAATCAGAACCACCACATACTCGCTTCGGGTCAAACGCCCTCGAGACATAAAGAAGCGGTGCCAGGACGTAAAGACTCGATCTTTCGCCATCTAGCGAACAATCGCGTTGGCACATCCATCCCATCAATAACCATCTTTCTTACTCACCAATACAGTTTCCCTCTGGCAGTCCTCGAGCTCTTGAGTGTATATGCGCGTGTGTATGTTCAGAGAAGCACACACACTGCGGAGAATATTGGAACCTTTTTATGCAACAACAAAGTTTTGTACACATATTCCCTGTACATACGGCAGCTAGACAGCACGAAACCCTACCGAAAAAACACCGCTTTTCCTCATTGAATAAAACGTGGGGTGCATTTGAGTCAATAAACAGGAAAGAATCCGTAGAACATCAAACGCGGAACAAATTTGACATTGTCAAAAATAAAACTTATAAAGAAGCCCGAACAATATTCAACGTGTAAAATAGAAGCCCGTGGTGGGTCCAATCAACAAAGTGATTAATATTTTTGTACTGCGATAGCTGCCGTGATGAGTTGAGAGGGGGGGGGATAATTCCCACAAGTCCGCTACAACAGGTGCGCACTGCCTGATAACTTACTCTCGCACACTATCGCAACCTAATTAAATGTTTTGAATTTATAAAAATTTTCTAAACCATCTGCTGCATTCGATATCACGGATTAGGCGGATCGTACGGACTTATTAATTGTAATTAATAAGTCAATTCTGTTTTACAGTTAGTTACTGAAAAAAAAATGAAAAGCCGCCGTTCCGAGAAAGCTTTGCGTGTCCTAAAGTATCGATCGTTATTACATGATCGGTGGGTGTTTATTAAATCATACTAATAACTGCACTAACACCGACAGCTTAGATTATTCCCATAGATTTAAAACAACAAATCTATGAAACGTAGTAAAAAAAATTACAAACGCAAGAAAAAGTTCGATAATAAAAAGCCGACATATGAAAACGCCTAAAGATAATTTATACTCGTAGTTCAAAACAAATTATATTTGTGTTGCTACTCATGATGAGTTGTAAATAGGACACAGATGCAACGAACTATTCTCGCATTATATCATGACGACAAGTCAAAGTCTAACTCAAAATCAGAAATACCCCTGTTCCATCCCTCCCAGTCCTGTAAAGGTATCATTCAGGAACTCACGGACGCCTACGGAATAGTGAGAGGTGCACCATCCAGCTGCAAAATTGCTCTTGACCGTAGGTATTATAACTAAGGTATGAAGTTCCGGCATACGAAGGAAAACAGTTTCTGAAATGTCGGCTTAGTGAAGAAGAAAGGCCAAGTCATTTTGATGTGCATAAGATCGCGACAACATCAACCTTGGTACTGTCGCTGTCATTCTCTAGAACAATTTTTTGGCTTTCTGAACCTTACGTACAGGGTGTTTGTCTGTTTACCTACTCTGAAGTGCGGAAAATATGACCTCATATTTCCGACCTGATGATGAACTGTAAAGCTCGAAAGCGCTTATCGGAAAAATGTTTCTATAGTGGTGTGCAACACAGTTATTTCTGTTTGTGATTGTTATAACTTATTATATTACTATGTTATTATAACCACTAACACAACTATATTAATTAAATAGTCTAACTCAAACGTAGATATAAGCTATAAGCCGTAGATGTTTGATTATGTAGATTACTTGGATTCTATAGGAGTTCAATTCTTTGTGTAGTGTAATGGAACTTAATTTACACCAACTGCACTTACTGGTGTTACAATTTTGGTATATGCGTACATATATTACAATCACGGTATACAAAACTTAATATATGCTGGCCTTATATATAGGCCTATTTTATGTATGTGGTTATTAGCTGTGTACATCTGAAACATTTCTTTCTCAACCGGTAGTCCTGCAATCTGTGTGCAAACTTTGCTTTAGAAAATAATTGCCAAAACAGCGGTGACCACTTTTGACAATTAAGAAGCAAACAATTGCTTCTTCTTACGCTGACGAAGAGAAAAATAACAAAAAATGTGTTGTCCATAAGTGTATTTTAATTAATAGTCTAAATATAAATATTATTGTCTGACAATTTCTTTATTTGTTGTATGGTTTTAAGCAGTGTCGTATCTAGAATTTGGCCTTCGAATGGTCCGGGGTCGGGTCAGGTTCATATAGAAGAAAAAACAAGTTGACAGTAATCAACATTACTGTCTTTAAAGTGGTTGAATCAGTCCCACTAAGAAACCGGTAATAACACAATAAAAAATAGGCCTACGCGTTTTTGAAACATCGTTCACATGATACTTATTGACTGAAATGGTTTTCCTATATTTCATATTTCAAACGTTTACGCTAATACTGTGTGAGAAACCTGTTTGTAGGCCTATATTTAAAAAAAGAGTTAATACTATATTAGCGTACACAGCTGGATAAAATAACAAAATACCCTAAAAATTATGAGAGATTAACAAAATTCGTCAACTTTCGTCAAATTCGTCAATATTCGTCCGGAGCCCGGTCCCGTTCGCCCCCTGACTTTAAGTGGGAGAAATGTGGAACCCAGGTGTTATCTTCAGTGCTGGTTACTACAGAACATCCTTTCCTGGTTACCTAGATTGCTGATTTCCTGATCCCCCAGGTTCCCGGTTTATCCATCAATTTTTGCACCATAGCAGGGCCAAACATACGTCAAACAAAAACAGGACATCAAACTTCTGCTAGTTCTAAAAACTCGTTTCCATTACCATATCTACAGCTGACAATTAAAATTTTTCTCACTGAATTAATTTTTCATAACTACACGATAACTTCCTCCTTGTAAATTATCAACAACATTCTAAACCTTGTTTACCGTTTCGTTTCATATAGAAGTATTGACGTCAACCAGAAACGGGGCGTTGGCGGCTACACATCGCCTTCGTAATATCGTCTCATTCTCTCTACCTCTCTTCTAACACGGTTTCACAAACCCAACAATTTCCTGGTCAATATTTAAACGGTAAGTAATTAAAGACGGCCGTCACAATCCGTAATTAAAATCGTAGCGTCCGATAAACAAAGATCGCGTGCACGTTTTAAACCTGAATTTTTAAAGCGTCAGATATTTGTTTTCCGCGCAGGTGTCGCCTTTAACAACCGTCGTGTATTGTTTCACACAACCGAGGACGAAGTTTACCCCATGTCCGCTACTCTGCAGTCTCCAGACAATACACTGTAAATTAAAGGTAAACGTGTACTATTGTTTCTTGTCACCGACGAGTTTTCAGTTTAGTATACGAGTACGTTTATCGACCTTCCGGTAAGTTAAAGCACCCAGATTTCGACCGACATTGACTTGACTATGCAAGTTCTTAAGCTGCCACGGCCGCGGCTTCAACCATTGTTGAAATTATTATTCTCAGGCGGGAATTTAGGCCGTGGTCCACAGTTGTCGTCGTTGACAAACGTTTCGTCCCCACCATCAGTGTCTAGATTGGCACGGTGTTCGCCAATTCACCTTGCAGATGAGGTAAAGAATTCCGAGGTGAATTGGCGGAACCGTGCCAATCTAGACACTGATGATGGCCTGCGATGGTGGGCCCGAATCGTTTGTCAACAACAACAACAATTGTGGACCACTGCCTAACAGCCCGGCTGAGAATAATAATTTACTTGTCTAATTTAAAATAGTCCAAGTGCGTAGAAAATGGAAATTACTAAATATGTAATGCGGTACTATGTGAAATTACTGTTCGGTATTCAAGACGACGTGTATTATTTACCGAAAGAAAGGAGACATGCACACTACTGTTAAGCATAAAATTACGACACTAAGTAGGCCTACTTAGTGCAATACTAAATACTTGAATACTAAATGGATTCATTGTAGCTTGACGAAAAACAGACAAATCGTTTAAACCAATTACAAGACGTTGAAGCTCTTTAAAACATAGGCATATTAGTGTTTCCATTTCCCCAGATGAATCACCCACTATAAGTATACTTCCAGTTAAGCATTGATTTGATAAACAAAATTATTTTAACAAAGTATCAAATAATTATTCTTAAAACAGAGAAATATATGTTACAAAATTACAAAAAAAAAAAGGATAGAAGCACGCTAACAAAACACCATATCACCAAATCTGCCAACAACACTGTTGGAGTCTACGTTAAAATGATTAGAATAATAAAGCGCGCGCACGCACACACACACACACACACACACACACACACACACACAGAAATCTACCGCATGTTTCGGTCAAATCTAACTTTTACATATAAAACTGTTCATTAGAATTGCAGCTGGGGTGGTTGAACTCCACCAGGAAAGTGAAAAAATTGATCTGAGAAGAAATGCAAAAAAGATATAAATAATTAACAGCTGAGATAAAGGTCGATAGAAAAACTTTGATTGAAAAATTCGTAAAATTTTTCAAAGTAATAATACTCAGTGGAAATACAGTCAAGAAATTATCAGTTTCACAAGAGTGGCGTGATTTCTATGTCTTTGGAACATAGGCCAATGTGAATAACAAATCGCTCATGTTCTAAAAGAAGATTACGCTTCTGCAGGTCTCTGTGTTATAGGCCAATATTCAAAAAATCATACAAAACTTCAGATTTACAGAGATGCATGGAGAGAGCGATCCTATGATCAATAAATGTATCTATACAAACAATTCAGTGGGTTCCCATATACCGTAACTAGAATAATGAATTAAGAAAACTGAATGTAGGTCAATTGACTAAGTGAGGAAATGGTAGATTGTCATGAATACTGGAACCAGAGGGAGCTGAGGCGAGCCTTTGCAAGACGAAAGGTTGGCCTAATCCAGTAATGTGAACAATATTTGTTTTCACTATGAATCACGGAATGTGGAGGCTTTCGCTAATGATCGGGTAGGCATGATGACGGGAAGAAATATATAGACTCAACATTTTTTTTTGGTAATTGTTAAATATTTGTATCTATCTACATAATTGTTCAAAAAATTATTAAGTAAATGTATATGTCTATATTAAATGCCTTTTTACTTATTTGTAAGGCTTGGTTGCACAAGATTACCTATTTCAAATCTAATTTTGCTTTCCACTAAGCACAAACGTTTTTTAAAATAATGTTACAGATGTAAAAATTACATTAAATATGTAATTTTCATTATTTTGTTATTTGTTTCATCCAAATATCTTGGAATATCTTAAATACGAGAACAAATAAAGCTACAAGTGACGAGGGACGGCTTGCGTATAGTAACTGAAGACGCAGACTCTAAACGTAAAATTAATGTTTAATTAGAGATCCACTTGACATGGTATAACTCACATATAAATATTGGAATATAGTCTGAGCTCCTTATATTCCACCAAAACAAAAAAAAAACCACTTCAGCAGGCAAACTTTAAAAGTGTTACTGACTCCCACAATTAAAGCTTATCAATGCATAAGTGAAAAATAAACTGGGATAAAATATGAATTTCAATCAGTTTTAATACGAGCGCAGTAGAAACTTACGCCGTTTTTTTAAATAAAGAAAGAGGAGAGAATAGTTTTAATTTAAAGTGTGTGTACCGGTAGTGATTTTGAGTTGATGGTCGGCGCTAATCCCTAGGACCACCACACTGCTGTTGTTGTTGCTGTATCACCTCTGTAAGCCTACCCAACCCTCTTCCCCTATTCAACAAGGGTGTCGATGTCAAAACCGAGGATTTTCCAAGCCGTCGCACCGGACCAACCACAAAACAAACCTCTGGATCACCTGCCCATACACACCGTGCCCATTAAAATGGACTCCTACTTGACGGACCACCCAGACAGTGCGTAATACTCGGAAGTGAATTTATCCGTTGAAGGAAAAACCGGTGCCCGCGCGCGAACACCCACACAACGTCGCCGTATCCGTAAGACTAACTCGTTACCTCTGTTATACAATTTTGAACCCTCTCTGAACCTAAGATTGTGGACGGCATGTTATTGTTACGATGATGTCACAGATAGCACCACTAGTGTGGAATAATAACTTTAAACACGACGTTTTGACCAGGAGAAAACACTAGTCTCTTCAAGGGTACAGATAACACACGGGCATATTCAGTGTAAATATGCGTCTGTGTGAGAGAAAGAGATAGAGGGAGGGAGAGAGATAGAGGGAGGGAGAGAGAAAGAGCGAGATAGGAGTAAGAGAGACAAAAATGTAGATTAAAAACAGACAGCTAGTGACAGATAAACAGAGACAAAGAAAAAATGTACCTAAACAGAAGCAAAGATATGCGTATTTAAATATCGATATGGAGAACCATACATGACTTCCATCTTCTAAGAAATTCATTTTCGAAATGAAATATTTCCATAGAAACTACGTCTTGCTTCAGCCTTAACCACAGTACTGTGGTCACTATCGTATACCACCACCTCACGTTAGCGCACTCGATTTTCACCGACGATGGCACTGCCGAAACGTCTGTTTTTGCAGAAAACATTGGACCACGGCCAAACAGCCCAGGAAGGAATTTTAACAACAAACTACTTCTTTGTTCCCGATAACGTAGTACACATATAACAAATTATCCCCTCCCCCTTAACTATCATTTTCATTTATAGAAAATTACCACCTCCCCCTTCAACTACCCTTTTCATTTGTAGATATTTTATCTACCTTTCTACAGTCGATTATTATGACCTTTTTTCCAGGATACTTTATTTATCAAAATTAAGTACTTTACTCTTGTTAAAACATAAAATGTTGCAGGTAAACTACCCTTTCCCCTTAACCGATCTTCACCAAAATCAATATACCTTGAGTACTCTACATGTCAATTAAGTATTCACAAAATTATTTGATTCTGTTTGAATTTGCGCCAGTTATCGTTTGCCATAGAAAAAATTCTACACACAGATAGACACACAGACACTTTTCGAAAAATGACTTTTCTTCATGTTTTGAGGGTAGTACAATCAGAATCAGCCCTTATCTCGAACACGACTTTTTTCGCCATGACCATACTTCCATTTCCTTATGGAACATGGAAGTAAAAATCATATCAGTCGTTCAAGTTACACGTAAATACTTATTTGAGTCTTCATAGCTATAACATCAATTTAGCTGCACACTTATTAATTAAAAAAATAGCAATCCGGATGTTTGGAATGTTAAATTAATGAACATTTTTAAAAAACGTGCATTTGTGTGCATGTACATAAATATAAAAACAATAACTAAGAAAAAACAAATATAAATAAAATACAAACAAGATATTTAATTTTAAATAAGTAATGACGTTAACAATAATTCTTGAAATAACAAGTTTCCACTGCATTTTAATCATAAAGGTCAAAACAGTGGCTTATATACCGTTGCAACGGTAGAGATAATATTTTATCAAATGATGAAGATCGATTGAAATCAATAGTAACTGATACATTTTCAAATGCGTCTATTCGTATTCGTAAGGCGCTTGTAGTGTATTAAACATTCGTATAAGAAAATAAATATTTTCTTAATTAATTGATCACAACTAGAAGACAATTTTAATAATTTAATTGAATTCATGAAGTAGGTCTATTTGTAAATGTGTAACTTGCCTATTATTTTATTTAAAATTCTGACTTTACTAGTACTTTATAATTTTTAATTTTGTCACTTTATTTATTTTAAAATTAAAAAAATTCAATATAGGTTCTATCAGGTTATAACGAATAAATAAACACACACACACACACACACACACACACACACACACACACACACACACTTATATATTGCAACGATACAAATTAAAACTGCATAGATAGGTAATATAGAAATTAGTACAACAGAGTCTACATCTGGAGGTAGAAAAATTTATTAAATTCAAACTTTAAAATTTACTATTGTCTTATTAATTTATAATATAAAATTGTTTATTTAAAATTTGTCTTTCAAAATTGAGTCTATGGCTTGCTTTACAACTATGTTACTTGATGTGTCGAATTCCACTGTTGCGTAGCCACACGACGCTCCGCGCACGTAGTTCGACTGGACAGCTGGAACTCTGTTCGGCGACCGTTCGAAGATCACTAACGCTGACAATTTATGTCTTTGCACCCACGCACACTGCGATACGAATTGTTATTGTTTATAATGGAAATAACCTTAATCTCAGGTATTTAAAACTGGGTAAAATAGATCTGTGTGTATTGATCTTACACAAACTCCGGATTCTTGAAGTGTTCTCGCGTAACTCAAAATAACTCGGTAGATATTTTGTACCTAGCGGATATCTTCCACTATACGCGAAAAGCACTAGAATGATCTATTTTTTATTATTTGATTTCTGTAAGTGGTAATGGTTTCGAAGACCTCGAACCGTGAACCAACTTCTAAGTTAAAAGGAAAACGACATGTCTTGTCACGAAAAACTCGTGGCAGCGAGTACCTCTTTCTATAACGAGCCCTTATACTGTAAGAAACTGCCCGAAGTGCTCTCGACAGAGGACCAAACTGAATAAATTTTAGACCCTCTGATTGGTTGAAACTTTAGCAACGTCACAGATGAGAACACAGATGAACTGAAATCAGGCTTAAACTCTGTCCGATTCTGCAAAGGCCTGTCTAGATCTAATCTATAAATTTTATTACTTTCTTGAAGATAACGAGAATAAAAGAAGATCGAATTCATAAAAAAACCATATAAAAATTATAGATGTGGAGAATTGAGTATATGAAAAATGTAGCTTATAACCATGAGAGTACTATGTCCAAGTTTCAGAATGAAATGTTAATTTTCCTCGAAGTTATTAAATAAAATGTAAATCACACGCGCACCCGCCCACACACAAATATCTCACATGACATAAAAGAGAATAAAATTGTGAACATTTGACATAACATACTTTTTTTAACACACAAATATCTAACACACCCGCACACACACAAATATCTCACATGACATAAAAGAGAATAAAATTGTGAACATTTGACATAACATACTTTTTTTAACATAACTTGGTTCAAAACTTATTACTACTTTACAAAGAAAGAACAAAATCAATTTAAAACGTGTCTATGGCCATCAGAAAATGTTATATAGCAGTAGTATTCCACTTAAAAGAACTTCATATCATGTGTACTGTTGCAATATATATACTTACACATACTCATATATATAAGTGCGGATTTAGAACACGAAGGTCATGCTCAGATAATCTATTTACGTTGAAGCAGATTAAGAGAAAAACAGAGAATACATGTTAAGACATTCTTGCTGTTTTTGGATTATGTTAAGGGTTTTGATATGGTGCATAGGGGGCTTTTATTTAATATTTTGAAGAGAAGGGGGGCACCAAATCATCTGATGAAAATTAATAACTGAAGGATGAAGGATCTCCATAACTGGGAATAATGGTAAGTTGAAAATTGTGAATTGAAGGTTGAGACAGGAATGCGGCCTTTCTCGATATTATTTAATATGTACATAGATGACATTGTACGCGAATGGAAGAATTGTTTGCCATTTTATAACTGGGACTTCGGAGATTCCAGGAGTGTCTGTACCTTGCTTTTTGGTGACGACCATGTTGTCATATCCAATAATAAGGCACTTTACACAGATCACTGCACGAGCTTCATAAAATAATTAAGAAATATAATTTAATTTTGTCTGTTGAAAAATCTAAAGTAATGGCTTTTGTAGAGCATTTACAAAAAAAAAAAAAAAAAAAAAAAAAAAAAAAAAAAAAAAAAAAAATAGTGTTTGAAAATATAACTACTGAACAAGATTCATAGTTTAATTCCTAAGTTTAATTTCTTAGAATTCAATACATCATGCCTTGGGGAGTTGATGTGTGGAATAAGATAAAACGTGTTGATAGGATGAAATGAATGGCACTATCAAGCGTACCTTAATGAATAAAGTTAGGCACGATACGTTATTAAAATTGTACACGGTGATGTCCATTCCGTGGACATGGACATTGAAGAGTACACATGTCGACTGCAAAGTGCAGAGATAAGTTTCACGGACATACCAGTAGCCGGACATACCAGGTTAGATGGTATCTGTCCTCATGAGGACAGCCGTCATGAGTTATCTGTCCGATCAGTGAATGATATGGTGAGGAACAGAAACGTATCACGTAGAACGTATGGATCCATCAATAATACCATACGTAAGTAGAAAATATATGCCTAAAGGTAAAAGAAATCTGGGATAGCCGATGAAAAGGTGGAAAGATCAGTTATAACGTAGTACGACGTAATAGGCTTAGAGTCTTCTACTTACAAAGAAGAAGAATATGTGTATATTAAGCGAACGCCTATGCACCCATACACGCATGCCCTGAAAACACAAATGAACTAAATGGCTCTTATAGAGGCCTTGTTAGTAATCATTTACAATTAATTTAGCGATTACTATTCTATTTTCTGTACTGAAGTTTATTAAAAAAATAAAATCCTTTGTGTGAAATAAATGATAATACAGTGTATCTGCAGTGGAGAGACGAAGCGATGATTCGGGTATACTGTACGGTAGACCTGCTGGTAATTTGGTTGCGGTCGGATCCTAATTATTGTTTACCGTATCAAAGTAATTTTATGCATTAAAACTAATAGTCATAAGATTGGTTGGTAAACACAGGGTAGGAAGCAGGATTCGCATTACACGCCGTTCGACTGAGCGCGCTCCTGCGACGTGCGTGCGCGTTTGTGCGCTCGCGTGACCAGTTCCGACCTAACACTATTGCGATGAATACCATTAAGTATGCTTTACCACTTAAGCAAAACAATATATTTATAGTAACATATAGGCCTATTTTCAGTATTTCCTCTACAGGTAAAAATAAACTAATAGGAATCTCATGTAGCCTATTGGTCAAAGTAGTAGTAGTAGTAGTAGTAGTAGTAGTAGTAGTAGTAGTAGTATAATAGTAGTAGTAGTAGTAGTAGTAGTAGTAGTAGTAGTAGTAGTAGAATAAAGGGTTTTTTACTTTATTGTATTTTTGCAATCTGTTACAAGAGCATTAGGTCACATTAAGCAAAGCTTGTGAGTGAAAGCAAAGAAAATAGAATCATGTCATGTGGAAGGTGGTCCAGAGAGGTTTATTCCTTTACTCTAATCTAATATTAAGTCAAAAATGACTGTTTGGCATGTCAGTTTGTCTGAGATGTTTTCATCGATTTTTATGCCATCCAGCACCTTTGTTGCCAGTTCGTTGCAGGGGCGTTTTTAGGGGAGGGACGAACGTGACTTGACCCCCCCCCCAGAGGGTCGAAAACGTTGACGAATTTTGTAAATCTCTCAGTTTTTCGGCTATCTGATTTTCTTTCGCCTGTGTACGCTAATATAGAACTAGCTTTTTTTAAATATACAAACAGATATATTAAGAGCATTAGAATATACGTTGAAATACAGGAAAATCAATTCAGTCAATAAGTATCTTTTAATAATGTTTCAATAACGCGTACTTTTATTGAGTTATTACCGTTTACTTTAATGGGACTGATTTCAGGATGTTATCACGCGTTTTTCAGCTACTTTTAAAGATAGTAATGTTGACTAGACTTAACTTGTTTTTTTTTCTTTTGTATGAAGCGACCCCCCCAGAACCCCCCTCCAAACCAAATTCTAGATACGCCACTGTATCGTTGGGATTTACTGTTAGTCTACTTCCGTACCTAGTGTTTAATTTCTTGTCATGCAGAAGAAAGCACCTTGTAGTCCTTCTGTGCTACGCAATTTGGCACGTACACGTGGTATTGACAGTTGTTATTTAGAATTAATATTAGGCAATTACCTGTATTAACTTCCGTCTTGTGACTTCTTTAGTTTTTTCCTTAAAACAACGCGTTTCGAGAATAAATTCTCATCATCAGGTTTTTTTAAAAATTATAAAAACATCAAATTCACCCAAAAGGGGTCGTCAACTATTTAAAATACACAAACACAAAAACACCACACATAATTAAACACCGACACAGTCACGGCACAGTCCGATGCGCATCGTCTCGCCGCCAACGACCAACTGTTGCACTTTGTCTTATACGACCGTTATCATTGCCCGCTGACCCATCGATATCGATGGCCGTGTTGTACAGCAGATTCGATCGGAACGAAACTTTGTCATTAAGTAGCTGGTCCGTTTGTAACTTAGAAGCCCTGTATATCTCATATTCCTCCACAGCGTTCATGTATGCACCCTTTTTTACAATTATGAAGCAGTTTAAAGTTTGTGTGGAAGTCCGAGTACTTATGATTATACAGCATTAAATGCTGAGCGTAACTGGATCTAGTTTTCGAGATATCACTTTTGGGCAGGTGTTCTTTAAAACGTTCGGCTGACGGCCTGCCCGTTTGTCCTATATAGAATTTGTCACAGTCATCGCATTCAAGCTTGTACACTCCAGTTTTCTCTTCAGCCGGGATATGAGTTCTTTGTCCCAAACGTTTTTTGATGTTATTTGTCGTTTTAAAGGCCACTGCTATTTTACGTTTTTTCAGCTCATTCTTTACAATGACTGGTAGTACATTTGTGTACTCAGTTACTATAAATTTAGTATCTTCTTTAGATGGGCCGGTTAATCTGCTTTTACTATTGATTTTTACCGAGTGTTTTCTTATAAGCTTGTCTATGATTCCACTGTTATACCCATTAGCGATAGCTATACTTTTGATTATATTAGTCTCTTCCACTCTGTCTTTTTGCTCAAGGGGAATAGCAAGCATTCTATGAACGAACGCGTTGAAGGCTGCCATTTTTTGGGAATATGGATGGTACGAATCAGCATGAATAGTAATATTCGTGGTGGTGGGCTTTCTATAAATTTTGAATCTAAAACGGTCATTATATTTGCTGATAGTGAGATCAAGAAAGTTCAGGTAGCTATTATTCTCCATTTCTAGGGTAAATTGGATTTTCATGTTTATGCTGTTCATATATCCTTTCAAATTTTCTATTTGTCTACTCGTTCCATTGAATATCATAAAAGTGTCGTCAACGTAGCGTACGTAAAATTTAATTTTGTCTCGCTGTTTATTAAGACTAGACATTAAAAATGTATTCTCAAAGTGGTTCAAGTATAGGTCCGCTAAAATCCCCGATAAAGGTGACCCCATTGCCAGACCATCCTCCTGCATGAAATACTCATTATCATAAGAGAAATAATTTTGTTTGAGTATTGTTTTTAGCAGTTGCATAAGTTCATCAATTTCATTTCTACCTAACCTATTTGTATTAATTAAGCTATTTCTGAGAATTGTCATTGTCTCATCTACAGGCACATTGGTGTACAGATTAGTTACGTCAAATGAAGCCAACCTATAATGTGGTGCTGATTTAATAGTTTTAATTTTTTCAACGAGATCGTAGCTGTTTTTTATGCTGTAGTTATTTACTATGTCAATGTTCTCTTTTATGATTTTTACTAATCTTTTAGCCGTCCTATAACCAGGGGCAGTCGTGTAATTTACAACCGGGCGTATTGGCATATCTTCTTTATGTATTTTGGGTAAACCCGTAAGTTCTGGGGCCCTGGCATTTATGGGTTTTAAATAAATGCCAGTAGATGAGACAATGACAATTCTCAGAAATAGCTTAATTAATACAAATAGGTTAGGTAGAAATGAAATTGATGAACTTATGCAACTGCTAAAAACAATACTCAAACAAAATTATTTCTCTTATGATAATGAGTATTTCATGCAGGAGGATGGTCTGGCAATGGGGTCACCTTTATCGGGGATTTTAGCGGACCTATACTTGAACCACTTTGAGAATACATTTTTAATGTCTAGTCTTAATAAACAGCGAGACAAAATTAAATTTTACGTACGCTACGTTGACGACACTTTTATGATATTCAATGGAACGAGTAGACAAATAGAAAATTTGAAAGGATATATGAACAGCATAAACATGAAAATCCAATTTACCCTAGAAATGGAGAATAATAGCTACCTGAACTTTCTTGATCTCACTATCAGCAAATATAATGACCGTTTTAGATTCAAAATTTATAGAAAGCCCACCACCACGAATATTACTATTCATGCTGATTCGTACCATCCATATTCCCAAAAAATGGCAGCCTTCAACGCGTTCGTTCATAGAATGCTTGCTATTCCCCTTGAGCAAAAAGACAGAGTGGAAGAGACTAATATAATCAAAAGTATAGCTATCGCTAATGGGTATAACAGTGGAATCATAGACAAGCTTATAAGAAAACACTCGGTAAAAATCAATAGTAAAAGCAGATTAACCGGCCCATCTAAAGAAGATACTAAATTTATAGTAACTGAGTACACAAATGTACTACCAGTCATTGTAAAGAATGAGCTGAAAAAACGTAAAATAGCAGTGGCCTTTAAAACGACAAATAACATCAAAAAACGTTTGGGACAAAGAACTCATATCCCGGCTGAAGAGAAAACTGGAGTGTACAAGCTTGAATGCGATGACTGTGACAAATTCTATATAGGACAAACGGGCAGGCCGTCAGCCGAACGTTTTAAAGAACACCTGCCCAAAAGTGATATCTCGAAAACTAGATCCAGTTACGCTCAGCATTTAATGCTGTATAATCATAAGTACTCGGACTTCCACACAAACTTTAAACTGCTTCATAATTGTAAAAAGGGTGCATACATGAACGCTGTGGAGGAATATGAGATATACAGGGCTTCTAAGTTACAAACGGACCAGCTACTTAATGACAAAGTTCCGTTCCGATCGAATCTGCTGTACAACACGGCCATCGATATCGATGGGTCAGCGGGCAATGATAACGGTCGTATAAGACAAAGTGCAACAGTTGGTCGTTGGCGGCGAGACGATGCGCATCGGACTGTGCCGTGACTGTGTCGGTGTTTAATTATGTGTGGTGTTTTTGTGTTTGTGTATTTTAAATAGTTGACGACCCCTTTTGGGTGAATTTGATGTTTTTATAATTTTTAAAAAAACCTGATGATGAGAATTTATTCTCGAAACGCGTTGTTTTAAGGAAAAAACTAAAGAAGTCACAAGACGGAAGTTAATACAGGTAATTGCCTAATATTAATTCTAAATATTAGTAACGTGACTTGGAGACAATTAAAACAAAATGAATTGACAGTTGGTTTGTCTGACACGTTCTGGAAACGCTTCAGGATCTCTATGTCTGAGTTACTTGCTGTCCCCTGTAGCTCAATGTGCATGTCGAGATTGGTTTCAAAATGATCTTAAAGAGGAGAAGCTTATTCTCCAGAGACATCTAAGACCTCCTCCCGAGGAACAAGTACATACGTCTGGAGGTACGCCGAAGTCATTTATTTATTTTAATTTTTTTTTTTTTTTGTTACTTCCATGTTCCATAAGGAAATGGAAGTATGGTAATAGCGAAAAAATCGTGTTCGAGATAAGGGCTGATTCTGATTGAACTACCCTCAAAACATGAAGAAAAGTCGTTTTTCGAAAAGTGTTTGTGTGTGTGTCTGTGTGTCTATCTGTGTGTCTATGTGTAGAATTTTTTCTATGGCAAACGATAACTGCCGTAAATTCAAAGAAAATCAACTAATTTTTTGCATACTTGCCTGAATTGTAAAGGACTTAAAGTCTATTGATTTTGGTAAAGATCGATTCAGGTGAAGGGGTAGTTTACCTGCAACGTTTTATGTTTTAACAAGAGTAATTTTTCTATGAGGAACGGTAACTGCTGTAAATTCAAACAGAATCAAATAATTTTTTGCTTATGTACCTGAGTTGCAGAGGACTCAAGGCCTATTGATTTTGGTGTAGATCGGTTAAGGGGACGTTTTATGTTTTAACCAGAGTAAAGTACAGTACTTAATTTAGATGAATAAAGTATCCTGGAAAGAAGGTCGTAATAATCCACTGTAGAAAGGTAGATGAAATATCTATAAATGAAAAGAGTATTTGAAGGAGAGGGGGTAATTTTCTATAAATGAAAATGATAGTTTAAGGGAGAGGGGATAATTTTTTATTTGTGTACTACGTTATCGGCAACAAAGAAGTAGTTTGTTGTTAAAATTCCTTCCCAGGCTGTTTGGCCGTGGTCCAATTTTTTCTGAAAAACCAGACGTTTCGGCAGTGCCATCGACTGCCATCATCAGTGAAAATCGAGTGCGCTAACGTGAGGTGGTATACGTTAGTGACCACAGTACTGTGACTAAGGCTGAGGAAAGAAGTATTTTCTATGGAAATATTTCATTTCGAAAATTATGTTAAATATAAATCTTAGAACATGGAAGTCATGTATGGTTCTCCATAACGATATTTACTGTGTGTTTTCACTCCGTAAGATGTCTGTCTACATGCGTGTCGAGGTATATAACATCTTTCTCCTGTGGAAATTGAGAGTTGTTTAATAGAAGAAACTGGAAGTAACTTTTGTTTTTTTTTTCGTACCGATTGTGTTCTTGTTGCATGAACAGACAGCCTACAAGGTAAAAAAGTACCTAACATGAAAGTGGTTACGACTGGCAAGTAAGCCCAATCCTATCAAAACCTTTAGTGACCAGAACGGTCTATAGCATAGAGATAACAATTCACAATTGCGACTAACTCAGGCTAAATTTATGATATGTTCACAGAGAAAACTTAAACAGCACAATAAAGAACGGACTTTTACACAATTTTAACAGAAGTCCCGGAACTTTGGTATACAGACTTATTATGACGAGCAGACATCGGATGTAGGGGCGTATTTACGGAGGGGGGCGAACGGTATCTGACCCCCCCCCCAGAGGGTCGAAAAAAGTTGACGAAATTTGTTAATCTATTAATTTTTAGGCTCTTTTATTATTTACACAGCATTTGTATATACGTTTTAAAAATGAAATAGGCTGTAGGAAAATCAATTCAGTTAGTAAGCGTCTTGTCAACAATGTTTCAGTAACGTACGTATGTTTCAGTATTTTTATTGTGTTATTACTGTTCACTTTAATGGGACTGATTTCACGACGTTATCACACGTTTTTTCAGCCACTTAAAGGTAGTAGGCTAGTGTTGATTAGTCTGAACTTGTTTTTTCTTTTTTATGAAGCCGCCTCGACCGAATTCTCGGACCCCCTCCCCCAAGGCCAAATTCTAGATACGTCACTGATCGGATGAAGGAGAATAGTATTTCCACCATTCAGCTCTTCCATTATTTACACAGCATTTGTATATATGTTTTAAACGATACCAAACATTTACTCGCCTTAGAAAGGAAGAAATTAACAAACATATAGCTGAATTATGCAATACTGGTCAGCGAGGAAACACCCAAACAATGACTCACTTGTAACTTTGGGTGTTTTCTAGTGAAAACGGAAAACAAATTAAAAGTACGGATACAGAAGATATTAATTTAAAAAAAAAAAACAAATAAATCCCCTGGAAGCGATGTAATTGCCAATTAAACGTGTTCACAGTCCTTGAAAACATATACTAACAAGTAATACAAAAGTGTTAAAAACCCCAGTTACGAGTCAACCGGCACGCACCCAACTATCATCACATTTTACTCATAAGTAAATCTTTAACTTATTTAATTGCTCTGTAATTAAATCAAAGCTTTCATGCTTGACATGTTACAATTATGCCGGATGTCTAAATATTCTTCGAATTTTCATTTTAATAGAATTTTAAAACTTTTTTGTTAGATTAAAATTTTAGTTTTCAAACGTTAATACACTTTACCCAGTTGAGGTTAATAAACCTGTAACTAACGCTCATGACGTGGAACGCCCACTACATTTTATTTTAAGTAAGTATTCATACGTTATTACACTACTAATTCTAGTTTATATTGGCCATTTTATCACAGTAATCTATAAATAAAATAATGGTGTTATATGTGAAGTTAGTACGAGATGTAACTCGTAATATATTGTCTTGCCTTTACTCGATTTGTATCTCTCCTACGTACGGAGATGTTTTATACAGTACCGCGGCAAAGTCTGAATTCAGTGACTTTTTCGAAAGAATTAAGTACCGTGATTTTGCGTGTATGACAACTTCGGTAGATACTATAGTGCGTGTCCTACATGCGCGGATTCCTAATTCTGCAGAGCTCATTGCCGCCACTCGTGTAAGATAGGACTTTTAAATTCTTTCAAAGTAGTCCGATATCCACAATATCTCACCTCGCCATCGGCGCTGATCGGTCGCTGAAGCGTTCTATCTGATTAAATACGTATAACGTACGCTCCAGTTAGCGACTTCAAAAGTAATAGCATGTTCTTCAGCAGTACTAACAGTATCCTTTTAGTGTGTGCCCGCAAGAGAGAAAGGCGGAGAGACAATGGGAGAGAGCGAGAAGTTGAGAGAGGAAAAGTAAAGGAGAGAGCACGCGCGCGCGCGTGCAGTATAAGTATATACAGGGGCGGATTAGAAGCGCGTGTTCCCCTGTGCTGCCATCAGATTGGTGCCCCTCCCCCGATTCAAAATTCAACCTTTTATCCATTATTTACACTAATAAATGGCATACAAAATTTCGAAAATTAACAATTATTTTATTAAATTCTCAAGAGGCATAACAGTCAGCCCTTCTGCAATAAGTAATTTTTCATTTTTTATTACTTTATTTTACTTTTATTACTTTATTAATTTTTCATTTATTTGTGTCAATCAATTATTGGACTAAAAAAAAACAGTAAAAAGGACTCGTAACGACTCGTCAGTAAGATTACATTCTGACAAAATGGTTAAAAAGTTTTTAAATGTTTTTTTTTTTTTTTAAGTAAACTTCGGTAATTTAATCGATTTTTATATTTTTGGCTGTAGGATTTTTAGTAGTTTTACAACAATTCGTTGTACATCCCTAAATAAAAATTATTTCAGAAACAAGCAGTAGTGTAATGCGTTATTTTTTGACTCCGTTCTCCATGCGTTTTTATGGAAATTATTTTTTTTTTAACTAATAACCACAGATTTCTTTAAAATTAAAAATATTACACTTTTACCACAATGCAGCGGTAAATCTTGACATTTACCACTAACTGTTGGTAGAAGTCCGAAATGCAAACATTTTAAAAGGATCTTCGGACATTTACCATCATAAAACGATAAATCTTTGGATATACCTGTAAATCTTAAGACTAACCTTACTTCGCACTTTTACAGTAACATATATATTATTTAAAATGCTGTTAAGATATATTGTAATTGCATGCGCACAACACACACTCACACACACATTTTTGGATGTCGGTTCGCTACTTATGAGATTACGATGATTCTTAGAAGCCGTCTGCGGTGTGAACTGGTGTTACTTGCATCGCCCTCTTCAATTGAGTTCAGTTTACTGGAGCTATCCTTGCCTGTAGTTCAGACGTTAGTAATGCAATATCATATTTCTTAATACAAAACGTCTCTTCTCTTTCCGTTGACACTACGGTTCTCCCACTGATTTTGTTATGTGTAACGTTTGATTCAGTACATAACATACTTTTATACCTTAAACGAAACATATTTGATGCTGCGTTATATCTTAAGGGGACCAGGTCGTGATGGCCTATCCCATGTTAATTAACCCTTTCATGGTTAAAATTTGTGGGTTGCAATATTTGTTTGAAAACTTGGTTTCAGAACCTTAAAAATACTATTAATAACATGGAGTATATGACATAATTTTGCATTTTGTCTTTTGGCCAAAATAATTAGTGGGACATATATGTTCCACTGACCACGTCAATTACACAATTTTTTTTTAAGTGTCGTATGTTTTGTGTATGTAATTTTTACAATAAAAGTTTTTTTATTATATTTTAATAAAGTAAAACATTTGAGTAAAAAATTACTTTTAATAACACAAAGTCTATACATTTTACTTCTTTGAAAACTCACCTTTTATGAGGTATGTTTTATAAAATAAAAATAGTCCGCACAATTTCTATAAAAACACTATAAACATAAACACTCAGTTTTACCAAAAAAAGAACATAAGATAAACACAAAATGTTAAATGTAAAAAATATGTATAGAGATCCATGAGTCTTTCACTTTTCATGAAATTTTGAGAAGCATGGTGTAACGCACAGTGGAACATTGCATGATGAACATATTATGTTGGTCCCTCTTTGTACTGCAATATCTGCATCTCCTCCTAGTTTCAGATGACTTTGGGATGTGTCTTCCTACATTAGTACATCGGACCTCATCTGGAACTCCTGTGACACCCCTTTTTGCTGGCATGAAAACTGGAACGGGTCCTCTCTTTATTCTTGATGAAAAACTACCAATTAGCTGTCTTGCCAATCGAAGACGAAAAGATAGTTGGTCAGTTTTTCCACATACTAGTTTTTTTAACTGAAATGAATTAATTACTGCCAAATCAATAAAGAAATAGAACAGTCTGTGCCACCACTTTACAGATCTCCTCCCAATCGCATAGCGTTCTCGCAGTTGGTCGAACCTATCTACTCCACCCATAATATTATTATAGGTTCTTACAACTTCAGGGCAAGAAATGTCAATTCGAGACCCATCCTTTTGTTTTCTCTGGATAAAAACAACGTCTTTTGGATTATGCAAAGTTGAAAGTAATGAAACGGCTTTATTATCTTGCCACTTCACAGCTGCAACACAGGATTTGACTAAAAATGTGAACTCACCACGATTTAGCTTAATTTTTGTATCAGATAAAATTGAAGGCAGACCTTTCCTATTTCCCCTTACTGTACCGCAGCTGTACAGACCATTTTTTCGTAGTGTCTTCATTAATTTATATGTGGTAAAGAAATTGTCAAATGCGACAAGCCTATTTGTTGAAAAGTATGGTTCACACAGATCGAGAACAACACGTTCACACATTTGAAAATTCGTAAAATTTCCAACAGAAACAGCAGTTTTTCCAGTGTACACTTGTAAATTTGTAATGTAACCAGTTGCAGAATCTGCTAAGCACCATATTTTGTACCCTCGTTTCACGGGTTTTAGCGGCATGTACTGTTTTAGTGTTGTGCGCCCTTTGAATGGCACCATAGATTCATCAACTGAAAGCGTATGTGACGGTACATAACATTTCTGGCATTTAGCATTCAGCATTGTAATTATCGGTCTTAATTTATAAAGTCTGTCATATTGTGGATGATTTTTGGATGGAAATTTAGAATTGTCATTACAGTGAAGATTTTCAACTATCTTTTTGTACCGCGATACAGTCATAACATTTGATACACTGTGGACATTCAATATTGGATCTGAACTCCAGTAATTACAAGCTGCTGGTAATACATGTATTCCCATTATAATGTTAACCCCAAGAAATGCTTTTAGCTCACTAACTGTTATATCTTTCCAGTTCTTACTTTTGTTTTGAAAAGCATACAAATTTGTTTCATAGCATATTTTGCTAAGTATCTCTTCATCTAGAAACTGTTCCAAGTATACTAATTCAGCATCAGTTTTAGAAAACTCGTATGTTGGTTTTGGTAGCATCTCATGAACACTACTACACAGTCCTTCAAATTCTGTTACATCATAATCCCAGTCCTCACTATCACTTTCTTCTTCTATCTGCACAGGATTTATATTGCTACCACCATTAGAGTACGATGTATCTTGTAATTGATTTTGAGGTAAAAACACATTTTCTGTATTATCATGATGATTACTAACAGACCCATTATTCAATGAATTGAGGAAATCAAAACTGTCATCTTGTTGTGGTGCACAAGAGGTTGTGCTGTCAAACTCCTCTAACGCATCGTCATCTCCTTCAATGTCCGATGTTTCTGGATCAATAGGAGTTGAGTAAATCAAATCTAAAATTTCTTCTTCAGTCAAGAACTGGAATAGATATAATAATATGTTTCAGAAGCAAATAGAGGTAATATTATTATCAATAATGTTCAGATAGAAGCTGCAAGTAGGTCTATGGGTTATATAATACCACTTGACAATGCACAAGTATAGGTTATAATACTAGAGATAAATATATGCTTATAACCTAATTATAAATTACTATAAAAACTTTAAAAATATCAAAACTTTCAGTGAATATCAAGTTTTTATTTGACTGCTACTATATGAATCTGGTAGACGCCTAGACTGTTGGGACACATGTGTCCCACTAATTTATGTGCACCAGTAAATTTATATACTTATCTAAAACTCAAGAAATGGGTGTAGGTATGACCCAAATATAATAATAAAATAGCTAAAAACACGATCACTTACTTTACTCATTGTATATTGATGTAGTAGAAAAATAAACACAACATTACACAATTTGAAGAGGTTATGCCTCCAAAACGATGCACTTTGTCAACAAATATGGCCACTGCTACCAACATCGTAACTACACAACAGTACAATATTTTTTTTTATGTTTACTAGTCTTCTCACAAGATAGCACCACTAGCCAAAGGTGGGATAAACGTGCACCAGTCAGCCAGGGATTGAAAACAATAAGTGGTACACCTATGTCCCACCAACCACGAAAGGGTTTTAAATGGAGTGTCGCTTCTCAGTTAGGTACATTTAATTAAAAAAACATTCGAGGTATCTTTATGAAACTTTTTCACTGAATGATAAATACCTAGAGCTAACATTGAACCTAATTAAATACATGTATTCGTAAAATGGTAATTACGGTGATTTTTCAAAGAAAGTATTTTTATTTTTAAAAAATGCAAAAATTTTACTTTTTTTGAAAACATACTAAATATTTCCATAAGATATGATACTAAATTGTAAGTTCAGTATAAAAAGTTCTCACAAAGTGTCTCTGTTCTCACAAGCCGTGCGAACCTCTAATAATTGCATTGCTGTGTGGTGAAAAACGTATCGGTGCAAACATCGATGCGTGCGTTTGAGACGTTTTATGTATACGAATGGTTATTAGATCTAAACGGTCTGCAATCAACAAAATAAATCAGCATAAACAACGAGTGAAACATTTAATACAACAGTTAACGATTGACACAATAATAACAAGTAGACTTACGTTCTTTTCACGTTAGAAATTTTTTATTAACCACTCCCAATCAATTTATCAGTACCAATTCCATGGTATACCATACACAGTAAGTAAAGAATAGAAGTTTGTTCCAAACACATCTAAACTATTTTTGATTCTTCAGCGAAGTCTTATTTCAGCGTGATTAGTTTCACTATAAAAATTACAGACTACTGTAAGGGAATATATAATGCTCGCATGCGCGCGCGCGCGCACACACACACAAACTATGCACTTGTAGTATAAGCTGGTGTACCTGTTTTCATGAACCAACTGGCTGGTTTAAATTTAATATACAAAACTATTTTCAAAAGTAGTAGCAGTTACAGACTCACGGTATGTGAGCTAAAAATATTCCTTAACGGCGTGTGTGTGTGTGTGCGTGTGTGTGTGTGGGCGCGCGCGCTCTCTCTCTGTAATTATGTTCGCAGCCAGTACAGCCTATATTAAGTTTTCCTCCACAACTTGCGCAACTAAAACCTTGCGAAAGATGTTGTCAGCTTTACTTATCGTTTGAATACCAAGCAAATGCTGAGAACTGGTCGCGGAAATGATGGAACTTTCGCATCTAGGGCAACAGCAAAAGCAAGGTACACATTATGTAGTGTTTCAGGCACATCAGTGCAGTCGCGGGTAGTGTAACTTTCGTCCTAATTTATTTGAGTGTACCCCCAATTGTAGTGGCTGGTACTACTGCCGCCTTCGCCCCCCCCCCCAAAGTATTCGTAGAACTTGATCCTAGGTATTAAGTGACGTAGAAGGTCTCCTGTCAACAAGAAAAACCTAGTGTCAGCTTTAAAATGAAGTTAGCTTCAATGATAAAATAAATTATTTACTGTGTGTGTGTGTGTGTGTGTGTGTGTGTGTGTGTGTGTGTGTGTGTGTGTGTGTGTGTGTGTGTGTGTGTGTGTGTGTGTGTGTGTGTGTGTGTGTGTGTGTGTGTGTGTGTGTGTGTGTGTGTGTGCGTGTTCTCGTAAGTTTCCCGCAGTCCAATACCCGATGCATTTGTTTCAATTGAGCGTTTGCTGCTTTGAATGCTGTTCTCCGTTCGACATTTGCATTATGTCTTCTAATGTAGCTTATTCACACACAGACAAGCAGAGAGATGATAGACACACGCGCGCATGCGCCTCCAATTGTAAGTGTTTTACGAAGATTGAAATATTTGCGATACATGTTTACGTCATGGAAACTAGCTTTATGTTTATCGTAATTTCCTACGTAGCGCCGAACCCTAGGATTGCTAAAAATCTAAAATATTTACAAAATTTAAGTCATTTATCCTTATACACACACGGACATACACGAAATATACTCATTCCGTCCTCATATACACGCCTACACACAGCTATGAATGTTTATCGGTCAGTATACTACAGCGCTTTGATATTTTCTCCCCCCCCCCATATTCCAGCAACAGATCTCAGGTGGATCACGACCGGATCTTGTGACGCGTTGTTGACGGCCTCCTCCGTTTCAAGACTAGTCGAGTAGGAATGTAACCGCCAGAAAAGGCAGAGGACACCTAGAAACTTCACGACGAGACTTCGGCAGGAGTTGTTCAACGGTTCCTCCCCGAAGTTCGATATAGGTAGTGCAACGCCAGTATAAGATCAGGGTGGACACCTCTGGAAATATAAGCAATACGTATCATGAAAAATAACAAACTCGTGTTCAAAAATCATAGTTTAAGTGTGTGTACATCTTTCGATTAAAATCGTTCAAAAACGTGTGAAATGACGATGACTACGTTCTTCATAAATGAGCGCGCAGATTTTCACATCATTGCTCCCCGTCCAATGTCCGAAAGTGTCTTATCCAGTTTACTATAGGTCTACCACTATCCTACTGTGTAGTTCTGGTGGCTACCTAGCAATTCGTGATCGTGTGCTATTTCTCTCGTCTATCCACCTCCAAATAATTTCTTATTTCTGAAAATTATGATATGTTGTCTACTCTTGTTTGTGTACCAAAACTGTTTTCCTGTCACACCTTGTCATTCCCGCTTGTCTCTGCGGTCCTATGTTTTGTATCACTCCCGTGCGCGATCACACACGCTAGTGCGCGCGTACCTAACACCATTATGAAAGAAAACTTTGTTGTGCTGCTGCGAATGTAGAAATCTATTACTGTGAACGAGTAAATAAGGAAGAACTAGAGAGACTGTCCAACAAAAATACGTACAGCCAAGCAAAGATGAATTTCAGGTTTTAAAATTCCTCCCCACTGCAACTGTGTGTCAAACCTGTTTGAGTATATCGTTCAGCATTTCCTACACACAGTAGTTACGAAGAAGGGTCACGCTAAACCGCTTTGTATCCATTTTGCAGTGTACAAAGTAGGTTATGCGGGTAATACTATAGGGGGACCGGGGATGGTTGGCGCACTTTTTACATTTTTACATTTGAATTTTTTATGAAGAAAATAATACGAGATATGGACAACAAAAATCGTAATAACATCTATTGACATCTTTTGTACATCTGCATATTTTTATTTTACGTTATATTTTTATAGTTTTCTTGATAAAAAATAAATTAACTGCCCCTGCAATTGCGCCAACCTGCCCCAATATCGGGGTAGGTTGGCGCACGCTATTTATTTAGGAATATAAATAATTTACAATGCTTTTTGAACAAACTGTTTAATTTTAACTTACACAATACGTTATACAAAACAAAATTTATGTTTTTTAATTTATTATCTGCGTTTGACATTAGTCTATAGGTTTTTCAGTCTGTAAATTCGAGTTCTTAGAAACCTACGGCAGTATCTTAAAGTCTAAATTAAGTTTATCACTAAAATTTAGACTCACAAAAAATCTTTGAAATAGATTAAGGAACTAAAATAGCCTACAGTATAGTAAAATGAGAAAAATTTTAGATATAAATAACATGTATGCAACTTATTATTTTATAACCTGTAATTTTAATTTTTGTTGGTAGATCTAAGGTAACCACATTGTAGTTGAAGTAAAGTAGTAGTTAAACTAAACAATCACAATCTAACGCTTAATATTAGGTTGTAAATTGTAACATAAACAATTTGAAATGATTCTGTGTAAGTTCGAATCTAGAACAAAGAACTCAAAACTCTAACTTTATGAACTCAGAAAAAGTTAACAATGTCTGTAATTTAACATTTTTGTAAAACTTGTAAAAACCTACAATGTTGTAATGGCAAGAAGTTAATCAATTTTTTATTCTATATCATCTATTAGATCACAATTTACACGCTTAAAATATCTGGTCCTCCAGCATATTCTTCATTAGCTCACATATGACATTCAGTGCAATGTATCCACGGTTCACGGGGTTTGCTGCTCATAAACGAAGACATGCAATAAAGACAAAAAACTTCCTCATCATCACTTCCGTTTTCTCCATTTTCTTTGTCTTCTGAGTTACGATCTTTTGACGTTTAGTCGGTGGAGTCTTTTTAGTCTTTTTCATTTTCGATGCATTTTGCTCTACTTCAAGAGAATGTTTTACTGGCGTATCAATCAATATAGCTGTTACTCTTTTCCTTTTTCCTTTGTTAATTTGTTTTCTATCTCCTGCTTTTGGATAGGGGCACATATGTTCAGGTGTGATGTTTTCTAAAAGTCTGTTAGGCGTAGTTGAAGGACCTGAAGTCGCAGAATCGAACGTTGGTGCATCAGGTGCTGTTGAAGGTCCTGGATTTCAGGATTCGAAGTGTTGTGAGTTTTTATTGCCGTTGAAAATGTTAGATCTTGAAAGACCAATGGATCAGGATCATCCGGACCTTCTAGAATTCTAGTTCCACCGTAGAATTGTCCATGACAGCGTTTTCAGGATTTGGATAATCACTTACGTAGGAGGATAAAAAATCACTCTCTTGAAAAACCACTGATTATGTTCTTCAGATTAGTAGCAAGGGGCAGAGAGTCTCGCAAAATGGAAGGGATGTCGTAAATTGTCAATAGAGCAATAATAATTCTATTTACATATAGGCCTATATACAGGTAAACTAAAAAAAAATTGCATTCAAAAGTGTTTGATGGGGTAGGTTGGCGCACGATACACGCGCCAACCTGCCCCATCACGCGATTTTGTTGGTTAAGCCGTTCTGTAACGGACAATAGTGGTCAAATTAACTCAAACAATATGTCATTTTATAGCTTAAAACAAGCGGAATTCGAATATTTATATGATTCAGTTGTTCAGTTGCCATTAAACTCTGGGAAAAATATTTAGTAAGAATGCAAAAATGTACTTACGTTGGTAAAAATCAAATAATGTAGCACAGCACAGGTATAACTCTGCCAAACTCAACCAAAACACACTCACTATGCCTTAATGGCAAGACGATGAGGTCATATGACCGGCAGTGCTACTAACCCCGTAGAACAAAAATTACCGCTATTGCGCCAACCTACCCGTGCGCCAACCATCCCCGGTCTCCCCTACTTCACTATGCGGGTAATACTACACTTCACTATGCGGGTAATACTATACATCACTATCCGGGTAATACTATACTTCACTATGCGGGTAATACTATACTTCACTATGCGGGTAATACTATACTTCAGACGCCCACTATTAATCCACGATGTGAATCCGTGAACTCATTCACGGATGAGTACACGTGGAGTTGACCAATGCACCTTATCGCAAGGCGCTGTTGGTAATCGAAATAGAGACCACCAAGTTTGGTAACGAAACACCTCAGCCACCGGACTGGCGACGAAATATATCGCTGTACCAAACGCAGCATCTGTCACACTGCAAACGGGTACGACAGAACTTTTTAACGTCACAACAAGGTTGGAACAGGACGGTGGGCTGGCACCAACCCTGTTCAACTTAGCACTCGAATACGTGGTCAGAAAATTGTCAGGCGATAGGAATGCAACATTACAACATAAAATGGTCCAGATCGTAGGATACGCAGACGACATTAATATTATAGCAAAATCCCAAGGAAGAGCAAAAGAGACCTTCCAGGGACTCAAATGTGAAGCAGAAGAGATAGGATTACAGGTGAATACAGATAAAACAAAGGTTATGATCACCATTCGAAGGAAAACCAGAATACCTGAATAGTTTGAAATCGAACCACTAAACCTGGAAATAGTTAATCGGTTTAAATATTTGGGATGTTGGATTGCAGAAGATAATGAAGAAATAAATGAAATAAGGAAAAGGATACAGAACACAAATAGTGCATATGCTTCGTTGACAACTATATTCAAGACAGCAAATATCCACCGTCAGTGCAAGGTCACATTATATAAAGTTACGATTAGACCGTTATGATTATAACACAGTTATGATTATAACATATGGCAGAGAGACTTGGACTCTGAATAAACGAGCCGCTAACATAGTCAGTACCTTTCAAAGGAGAATTTTGAGAATATATGGATCAATCCAAGTCAATGGAATATGGAGAATAGGTCACAATGAGGACGTATACAAGCTATATGAAGACAATGATCTGGCCACCACCATCCGACTGCATAGATTGCAATGGCCAGGACACATCATTAGGATGGAAGGCAACCGAATAACTAGGAAGGTACTATTTAGTCAATTCGAGGGTAGAAGGCCTGCCGGAAGACCCACACATCGCTCGATTGACGCAATGGCAAGGGATGCTGATACTTTACTTAAAATAAAACGATGGACATCGATCGCCAAGGGCAGGGAAAAATGGAGGCGGCTGATTATGAAGGCAAAAGTTAGATCCTAACTGTGACGCCATAGAAGAAGAAGAAGAAGTACATGATGAGTATGATTATTACTCATCAGTGGCATTCACTGATGAGTACACGTGGGGTTGACCAATTCACCTTATCGCACGACGCTGTTGGTAATCGAACTAGAGACCATCAACGCCTGAGCCACCGGCCTGGTGATGAAGTACACCGCTATACCAAAAGCAACATCTATCAGCTGTATTAATGTAGCAGAACAAACTTCACTGTTACGCCGCTTTGTATCGAAGTCGAAGTCGAAGCCAAACAACGTGTAACGCCGAACAAATTGAATTTTTCTTTTTGGGGATTAATTGTAATTAAGTGATAGCGTAGAGTGAAAGGCGGTGTATCGAATGTGGAGGGGGATTGCACGGTGGATCAGTCCCTGGCGCCCACTTGTCGTCCTCGACAATGCCGTGACCAATCTATCTGTCTAGCAGCGAAATTCTTATAAAAAAAAACACATTTTTAAAATGCTGCTGAATCAGTGCCTACGTATTAGCAACACACACACACACACACACACACACACACGTGGGAAACGAAGGTACAGGTGTCACGTGTTCGTGGCCAATGTCACGCACGTAAGCCAAACACAAACACAAACACAAGCGCGGTCGTCCGACCTGCCGAAACCATTGCAGAGGTTCAGCGGCCTTCTTCTACTTTCAGCCCAGTAAATAACATTTATGCGGTAAGCAAACTAATCGTAATGTTGTTTCTTACGTTTCGAAAAAAGAAATAGCTGTCTAGGACCTATATCTAATAGTCAACCGTAGTGACTTACAGCGTGATGTCACATCATCAGTATTAACACAACTATTAAACAAAATTTATTTATTTATTTATATGTATTTTGCTTTGAAATTTCCCTCTTTATGGCTGACTGCCATTGTCTGATGTCATGTTTCAGGCAAATTCGTGGCGTTTTCTTTTAACACAGATTTTTCTGTTTTTCTGTCCTCCACATCGAGCTACGGTTGTTTAGATTTTATGACAGGAGATTAAGCATCTACTTTTGTTTTGTATTTTCCAGGAGCAAGGCCGTTGGTTCCTTATCCGATGTATTTCTATTCAGCCAAAATATTAGCCGATAGATTGCGGAACGACGGTCCACGATTGTGCACCCGCGAATTTAAAAACGAAACCGAAAATTGCTCAGCGAACACGTTTCGTCATCACAATTATAGAATGCACCAATACTTAAAATGAACGCCTTCGGCGTTTTATCATACCGTTCACATTATTTTTTT
This sequence comes from Magicicada septendecula, assembly GCA_034769895.1. Taxonomy (NCBI): domain Eukaryota; kingdom Metazoa; phylum Arthropoda; class Insecta; order Hemiptera; family Cicadidae; genus Magicicada; species Magicicada septendecula. The sequence goes on from CM068376.1 coordinate 270,510,111, forward strand.
CAGATCTGATATTCCAAATCATTTTTTTATTCTTCTTAGTTGTTGTCTGTTTCGAATGTCTCTTCCTCTGTCGTCGTCTGTTCTCCTTTCATCCTCTACTGACAAATTTGCAAACGAATTACTTCGTAAATTAGTTCTATAGTTTCTTATTTAAAAAGTGGTCATTAGAGAACAAGTTATTTTACAAAACATCAATTATCCCAATGCTACTGTATGTTTCAGAAATATGGACTCTGGGCAGAAGTAATGGAAACATGCTGAAAGCATTTGAGGGAAAATCATCAGTATTTAATCCAAAAGTACCCGTACCAATGTATGGTTACAAAATACTATAATACATCCAGTGAGAAAATATAAAAACTTACAACGACAATACAAAAAACATTACACAAGGGTTAACAAAATATTTACACAATTCAAATACACAGCGCCCTGACCAACATTATGCCTCTCTTGTTTGCACCTTCCTTTTACAACGTTTCCCCATTTCTTACGATCTCTTCCCATCCCTTTGGCTATTCTCCAGTCTATCTCCTCCTATTGAAAATAACCTCCACTGACATCCCCTGACTTTCTTTTTTCATTCTTTTCCACGGTGTGGGCTCCCGTAAATTTGTAACTTCTCTCATCTCTCGTTCTTACCAAAAACCAACCACATTACTTTCTTAGTTCCTAGAGATTTTCACTGAATTCACTCGTAACTCCCTCGTTATATCTTCATTTCTTCTCCTGTCCATCCTTCTAATCATCAGTACTTTTCTGAAGTGTCACATTTCTACGCTTGCAATCTTTCCTGCTGGTCTTCCCTCAGTATCCAGTTTTCTTAACATACAATAGACTAGCAATAGCAAGTACGCGGATTTGTAGACGGAAACCTTTGTTCTGTTGTCAGTTCTTTTTGGGCCAGATATTCCGTTTACAGTCCATAGTATACTCCATTCGCTTTCTGGATTCTCATGTTCAATTCACGATCTAACTAAATCACCTCTGCTGTTAAAAGTAATTCCGATATATTTGTAAGACTTTACTTGCTCAGTATTTATATTTCCAAGTGTATGGCAACTTCCACCTGCTTCTTGCTGATTACCGCTCTTTTGTTTTCCCGTGTTCAGAATTAAATTATGTGCCGCTGTAACCTACATCTAAATCTGCACATTCTTCTAGAAGTATGCTCATCAACTGGAGAACTACGAAGCACAAATCTCAAGATACACTGGTTTTAAGTGCATACATCGCTCTATAAACTTCTGTATTTATCCATTGTGTACACAAACAAGAATGGACTTAAAACACTGCCCTGTCTCACTCCTTCATTCGTAGTAAACGGACACGATAGTTTATGCATATATTTGGCAAATTGGTGGATATCCACGTTATTAAATCATTGACTCCTTCTGTTGGTCGCCTTTTAAGTCCTTCTAGCCTTTAAAAATCTGTTTCTGCTTACGTTAGACCCAAGAATGTATTGGTATCGTAATAAACAGGCCGACTACCAACCTTTTATCTGATACCATAATCATATGTCTGTTGTGCATAATTAAGTGCTCAACTTTCGATATTTTCTTGTGTGTCGAGGTTATTACTTATGTGACCGTCAATAGTTATAAATCCCGCAAACCGGAAAACTCGTTTCTTTTAAATCGTTTTTCCCAGCGATTCTCCAGTCACAATTGTGTCGATGTCCGGTTTAGTTATTGTATACTCAGGACTTGATGACGTTTGTCAAACAGCCTGCCGCGCGCCATTTAGAGAAGGTCAAGAAGTTTACATTTCATTCAATTGGGGCAAAAATAATTTTCGGATACTTTCGATAGCTACTCGCAGGCCTCAATTTTATCCTTTGTTTTTCTAGTGGAAGTCCAGGATTCACAGCCATATTGTTTTGACGGTCACACCGGATCGTTGTGGGTACAGTGGAAACAGATTGATTAACTATCACCAATGAAGTCACTAATTTCAAACTTTAATTAAACCCAAACAATAGGTTAAATCAACAAAGCGCACTTACACAATAATTCAAGTTAAACATGTCCAACAATAAATGTCACCTTACTACAGTTGTTTTGCACTAATTAACATAATGATCACTTCTCCATAAACCACAACAATCACTGCGAACCGCACTGATAAAATCGCCAGCTGTAACTGAACTGACTGCTTATAATTACACACCTCAGATACTCCAGAATAATATGTCACTTTCAAGACGACATGTCGAGCAAATTGCGTATTACAGGCGTTCTGGAATCGGTGGCAATGTCTGACCTTGAAAAACTGCGCTGACCGGTGCGGTTTGGAACAGCCTCGATTGTTGACTCATGATAAGGTCGGAGCAATATACATGGCCTGACTGTGCTTAGACTCACTGAACTACTGCACTGTTGATAGTCTGACATCTGAAAACACGAGCCCGACATATTGTAGCATATTTTCTCCACACAAATGGGCAGACTACCAACTAATTCACCTTGGTTACACTGAAGACACTCTAGACTGCTGGCCGTTCTCTGTTTCATCGAGACTCACAAAGCGAAAACGTTCATCTTCTTAACACAATCAGACATGGAAAAGTATTACATTAACAAACAAAAACATAACGCCTTGTAGTTTAAGATATTTATACGTGATTCGCTCCTCAATCCACAGGATGACATGGATCACAAATATTTAGCTTATAAAACTAATGCGGTGACTGTCAGTGGTGTACCTAGGTCACTGGAGCCCTGGGACAGATTTCTCCCATAAGACGGATCTATAATCCAATTTATCTTTCAGTAATACACAGCAAAAACACTTTGCTGTTATATATTTATTGTCTTATTACTGTATTGATACTTCTAGTTAGGAAACTTTACACGAAGATATAGTAATGTTTGAAATGAAAATCCACTTTCATATTATAAATTCAAAGTTTAAATAAATAATAGAAATAATATTATTTATAGACTGCATAAAATTTATTACAAAACTTTATAATATACAATAAACATATATACTGCAAAAAAAATTTATCATTGCTGCAAACAATAATTGAAAATTTTTTTTTCAAGTCAGTTAAAAGTTTTAGTGCAAATAAGGTACCGGTAAACTTTCTACAATGGCCGTTTTCTAGTTTTGGCCTTGGAAAATTATCTTATTGTATCATCAAAGCTTATTTTCCTTAAAAACTTGTTTTCGATCGATAAAACTGCTGGTCAGTTTAGTCTGATTTGGCTCACTGTTGAGCGCAAATAATTTTTAATGAGTTGCTGTTTAGAGAAGCTCCTTTCGAAAGTAGAAACTGAAATACAGATTGTTAAAAACAACTTAAAGGCCAAAGACAGGTTTGGAACTGAGCCTTGAAAGTCCATGTCAACAATAAATTGTAATCCTTGAAGAGCTGGCTAGTTTTTAGCTTGCTCTGTAGTGATTCCTGTTGCTTGACCGTGGCGTCTCAACCTTTTTATTTGTGCTGGAATCGATCGATTAAATCCTGGACCTCTAACACTGTTGCGTTTCAGGTCGTGACAGATATATTAAAACAATTACCAGGCAACGTAATTTTCCAAATCTGGAGGGCCCCTACTAAGTGGGACCCGAGGCGGTCCTCCCCCGCCCCCGTTTAATCCGCTACTGCTGACTGCTATGGTCATATCAAAGGAAAATAAAAGTAGATTCATATCGTAGACCGTCGAAAATGTAGGAAAGACAGCTGCATATTGTGACTAATACTACATTTAGGGTCTATTAACGCTTGTGATACTCTATGTACTTATTTACACAGGATGACAGACGTGGAAACTGGAAAGCGAATTTCGATTTTCATTGTACTGCCAACGATCACATCCGGGACTTCTATACTAAGAGCCAGGGATCGTACTCGTTGGCTACTTATAACACAATCGCTTACTAAAATTTCACTTAACTGTAAATTAATCCAGCCGAGTTCTGATATTTTAATTACCGCCACTCCGACACGAATCACATAAGTCAGTTTGAGGGAAAGGGGAGACAGTTTGAGTCAGTTTGAGACAGACGGATAGGGGAGAACGAGAGCAAGTTAGAAAGAGAAACTCTGATAAATGGAACAACGAGAGCGACTCAGACGGAGAGAGATTTATTTCAGACGGTAACAGCAAAGGAAAAGCATTCCTTGAACCGACATGTGGAGACTGAATAATGGTTTGCAACATGTTGCATGCATCATGGGTCACGGAATCGTTTATGCCTTCCTGGAAAACGAGCCGGGTGTCGATTCATTGTGGGGTCTTTAATTAAATATACGTAGCGAGAACGTTTGAACGCAGTACGATAAAGTTTACACGATGACGCTTTCAATAATTGGTAATAATAGAAATATAAGTTCATAGAAATTAATTAAGTCGTAACCGCTGTGGGATGTTGAGTTGCTATACAGTAACGAAACTTGGAGCAAGCGCAATTTATCAGAGGTAGCACGACATAATATATTATAAGAAGTACTAAGAAGGTTCTTGCAGATCATACACGGGTCACTCCATATCAAGTAGCCTTCAATTTGAAAAAATAATTTTCCGTATAAATCCTATTCCTTTAAATTCTGGAGCACATGAAGAGGTATTTGTCTCATTTTAAACTTTAGTTTCATTTTTCACAAAAAAAAAACAGGCTAAGAGATTAAGTAAATACTTGAAATTTCATGACTCAAACAATTTACCGCACCAGTAAGAAGTAGTTATTTAGATTTTATACGGCCTTCGTCCAAAGCAAAATTAAGTTTTAAACTCATAATCTTGTGATTAAAAGAAATAAGTAAAACAGAAAAAAGTGATATATGTGATATATTCTTTCAGACCTTATTATATAACAGAGTTTTGAACGAAGCATAGGAATCCGCGATGGTAGTAGACACTTTGTCATACCGTAATGTTAAACATTTCTCCTACTCCTCACACTTAGGGAAACAAATAATAGGTTTCGTAATTATGAATCACTAATCGTGTATCCAAAATGATATAATGCAACCGTTGTAACTGTCTACCTGATATGACAGTCAAACCTTGATATATACAGGTCTTTTGGACAAGTAAACTAGGTCTTTGTTAACCTGTAAACTTAGAATGATGCATAGGTGAGTGGTTGGTTTGGTTGTACAATGTCCAAACAATACAAAACAGAAAAATGTGGTTTGATGGAAAGAAATGAATGTAAATATTATAACCGTCGAAGTTAATTAATTATAGTAAACGAAAACAATGTCCTTCATATCTGCAGAATGTTTTATTGTATGCTTTGTTAGCTGCAGCTTGTTTACAACAGGGAGAGCTAACAAAAACAATTCGTAAAAATGTATCTTTTGTTTAGGAGCAGAAAGCGAAGTAGCACGCGTCAAGGAAACAGATTTAAGTACGTGGTAATAATGATGCCACGAGATAACAGACTGGCTGAAGAATTACGTAAGAAAACAGCGGCAGCAGGCAGACTGTGCCTTCTTAGGATGCAAAGAAATTCAAAATGGCAGAAGAACTGGTATTTTTAAGAAAGTGACAAATATTAATAAGGTTAAAACCAGCGGCCTATAAGAAGAAACAAGAAAGAAATATTTGAGCAATTTAAACTGGATGTTTATGAAAAAATACAGGAAATTGCAAGGAAATCCATTTGAGCCTCACGTTTGTGACTGTACCAAATGAGCGATTTATTTTCTATAAACATTACACCGCGCGCGCGCACACGCACACACACAATACACATAAGCTATTAGGCAAAGTGTAAAAGTGTTTTGGGTATCTATAGCGTATAGGTCTCTCTCCCCCCTCTCTCACACACACTCTCTCTCTCTCTCTCTCTCTCTCTCTCTCTCTCTCTCTCTCTCTCTCTCTCTCTCTCTCTCTCTCTCTCTCTCCGTGAGGTTGAATTTTCGGTCCATTTTTAACTCTTTTTTTTCTATTTCGTATCGTTTGTGCCTCTGTAACTATAGTCTTTCCTGTTTCCTATCAATCTCTAATATTGTCTTCACATAGAATCCGAGGACGATATCTTTTTTCTTTCTTACTGTTCTCATTCCAAATAACTTTATAAGGATATCATGTTGGCTTAATAACCAGAATAAAATTGTTTCTTTCTATTTTTTTTTAAGTTATTACAAGTTCTTCTATTCGTCTAATATTTTTTATTTATCGCTTAGTCTCTTTGACAACACCTTCCTCAAATATTTAATTTTTGCAGGAGTAATTTCAGATTTGAATGTTTCGTTCACCACCCACAAGTCTTCTCTGTACGTTCCGGTAGATAAATAAATAGTTTCGTATAGGAGAGACATGACTTTGGTACTTAGCTTTGTCTTCCGTAGGAGAGCATTGCTTCTTGAAATCATATTCTAACATACTCCCTTACTTTGTTATTAATTTCTTCATCTATCCGCATGTGTGTAGTTACTTCAAAGTATATATATACGTACGTGTTTCATTGCGTCTTCGCTCGAATAGATTTTATTTTTCTTGATTTGTAGTCTCCTTCCTTCAGGTTGCTGGTTGATCAGTGATTACTACCGAAACCTCGTATAATTTACTTACTTTGAGTGTCCGAAATTTCATCGAAAATTACGAAACGGGAATTATATTAACCACAGGAGAATAAGATATATCGCTTCGCATCAAGGGTACCCTAATGAAAAACAATCTTCATTTGAAATGTTTTTAATGTTTCATATAATGTTTTTAATTCATTACATACATACATGTGCTACTATGCTACTTACATATTAAAACCCACTAACTCATTTTTTGGATGCAAATTGTAATATTTCTCTTCAGCTAGAGGTAATATTTCTAACAGAAATATACCTCTGTTATATAGTGCTGTCAGGAAAGAAATATTACAACTTCTTTGTTCTCTTTAGCTAGAGGGTATTTTAATATTTCTCAATAGAGAAATATAGGCATATATTAGGAGCCATCCTAAGTTACTTCGTTGACGGTAGATTGTATCAGCAACTGATACTGTGATGAACCAACATTGATTATGCTTAATTATCATTATTATATCTGCTGCTCACAAGCAGGTCCCTGATCCCTGATAAAGACATTACACTATCCTATTCCGTGCTGTCACATATTGATATACTCCAGTGTTCTTTAAATCAGCTGTATAAGCTTTTTAGTTTTGATTTCAAGAACTTTCGACAGGTTATGGGCCTACCTAATGTCGCCCGAAGTAGTCTCTTGTTAACAAAGGACAAACGTATTCATTATTAGTAGTCTTGTCAGTCAACTCCACAATGTTCTCGTCCATTCTCTCATTTAAAAGGGACTTAGATACGGTTATCAAGACCTAAATCCACATTTCCTGCACAAAAAATTTCTCTTCCGCTTGAAAAGTGTCATTAACCACCATACATTTTTTTTTCATTTCCTAAGAAGCTGTGTTCCTTCTGTGCTCGAGTTTCCACGCATTACATTCTTCATTCCCTGTTATCATAACTTTCTTACAGACACAGTGTGCGCCTTCAGTTAAATGCAGATATACAGAAAAATGAGCTACCCGGTAACACGTGAATTGTAGGCCTATTTACAGTCAGTATCAACGAAAAGTAGTATCAGTATACAGCCATCATCAAACGAAGTATCAGTATACAGTCACCATCAAACAAAGTATCAGTATACAGTCACCATCAAACGAAGTATCAGTATACAGTCACCATCAAACGAAGTATCAGTACACATTTAGCATAAAACGAAGTACCAGTATTCAGTCACCATCAAACGAAGTATCAGTATACAGTCACCATCAAACTATGTATCAGTACACAGTCACCATGAAATGAAGTATCAGTACACAGTCACCATCAAACGAAGTACCAGTATACAGTCACCATCAAACGATGTCTCAGTATACAGTCACCATCAAACGAATTATCAGTCCACAGTCACCATGAAATGAAGTATCAGTATACAGTCACCATCAAACGAAGTATCAGTATCAGTCACCATCAAGCGAAGTATGATTACACAATCACAATCAAACGAAGTATCAGCACACAGTCACCATCAAACGAAGTACCAGTATACAGTCGCCATGAAATGAAGTATCAATATACAGTTACCATCAAACGAAGTATCAGTATACAGTCACCATCAAACTAAGTATCATTACACAGTCACCATCAAACGAAATATCAGTATACAGTCACCATCAAACGAAGTATTAGATAGTCACGATCAGTTTTCTTTTCTTATTTTGTACTTCATAGCCTTCCTTCTTTCGCTTATGTCAGTTTTCCTCAGCTTCAAAAATTAACCTCCGTTGTCATTCTCTACACTCCGAGTCAGTTCTCTCTTCTTTTCCTGTCTTATTTCTCGCTGACGTCATGAAGGTAGTACGTTTCAAACATCTGCTTTTGTTCCCAGCTGAGCTTACTTCTAAGAACATTCTTTACGATTCTTGCTTATGTTGTCTTCTGACATGTTCACACAATTTTATTTAGCGTACTTCTCACCTCCCAACGAGGGGCTCCAGTGTAAAACGATCTTTTTACAGTTTTGTTTATTTATCTATCAATTTTTGTTTTCTATGTAAATCTTCCTAAGTACAATTTTTCTGCGGTTGTTATCACACTTTTGTTGTCATTGGCCGTCTTCCCGCTTTTGTGTCGTACATGGGTAAATAGACCTTTTTCTGTTGGCTATATCTTCTATCAGTTTCTTTTCTCCCTACAAAAGGAACCATTGCTTGCGTAATGAACGTCTCGGTAAGGAATTCGCAAACGTAACGAAAGCGCGCCGTAAAACGAACGATCGTCAGAAATCTTTCCCACGGGTTTAATTTTACGATTTTCTGCCAGCGTATAGCGGCGACACAACGTGGGCTGTGCGGGTTTATTGAAATGACGGATTTGCGTGAGGCAGAGACTATACGCTATCGCGCACCAATGACTTCGTTGTGAATCAGTCTAATCCCAGGTCACAACGACGAGGGTGACTTAAAGCTAGGATTACGCCGGGTCGCACAGAGAAGGAACCGGCGTTAAAAATAATAAAACACACACACAAACTCACGTCGGTTCACAATAAACTTGCAAACAGTCGTACAAAACAGATTCATACTTTTATATAAGCTCTTTGGAAATTGAATTGGGTTTCACAGCTTTTATGCGTTCAGGTCTCGGTGTTTGCTTTGCGCGACAGAATCACATTTTGTTTATTCAGCGTACACCGAATAATAACAACGCACGTGTTTAATTATTTATTTATTTACTACCACAAGTTCAGACGTGGTGTTCCACACAAATGTTGTCACGTTCATGGCGATTGTGATGGTGATAAATGAACGAAGTGAAATTTCAGCGCGTCACTAACAGACAATATAACGTTAGAATTATTGAAATTTCTGTGAAATAACAATGACAATTATAATTATAATTACTATTACCAAATTGATTATAAGCAGGCCTGTTAGGGCCGCGGTCGGTTGCTACTTACTGGCGACATCGTCGGCAATGTTTCGAATCCCGCTCTCGGGAATCTTCTTCAGGCAGCTAAAAGCGACAAAGTGTCGGAACCCTTTGTCCGGCGGATCTTAGTCGAACGATACCCGACAACGTTTTCGGGCCCCGGCAAGTTGCTCTTACCTGAAGAAGATGGGACCACGGCCTGACAGCCCGGACCGCCCGCGAGCGCTTACGGAAGAAATTAATATTAGTGTTGTTTATGTCAGTGTTATAACAATAATTACAATAAATGTTTTAGTGGATGGTTAGTGAGGATCGGTCAGTAATACAAAATTTTAACTATTTTGCGTCGACGTTTCGACAATATTTATTGTCATCTCCAGCACCTGTGTATGAAATACAATAGAAATATCAAACATAACGAAACAATTAAATATTTGGGTGAACGTGTTGGTGATGTGAGTGTGTGCGTGCGTATGTATGTATCATTTTATATGTGAAGACTTATAATAGTTTGTTTACACCTTCAAATTATCTTTAAGAAAATGAGCAAATTATAGTACGAGAGAACTTAATTTATACAGTATTACAATTTAAATTACTAAATGTAATGTTATTTTAATTAATTAAACATATTAAACAATCAATTAAGGAAATAATTACAATAAAAATTGTTGTTGTTGTTTTTTTTTAAATGTTTTAGGGACTCGGCAACTAAATCCTTTAGCTAAACGACAAGCCTTCACGTGACCAGGAGTGTTCCTCGACTATACGTTCGGTTGTCACCTACGTTTTAATGATTCAACGAAAGTGTGGAAAGTCGCACACACCAAGACGCAAAAAATATTTTCAGAGCAGATACAATAATCTCGCTGCTTTTAGGAAGGACAGCGTTCTGTCTATCGCTAACTGTTCGTTTGTGAGGCCTTATTTCAGGTTACCTTTTACTCTGTGTCTCTGCCTGAGCTCTGCAAGAGCACACTACAGTCATTAATTATACGTTTCACTGTAAGTGCTCCACCACAAGTGCAGACGGATCGTTCTTGTCCTTGTAGGAGACAAGAAGATGTGAAGTTAGTGCGCTCAATTCGCAGTCTGCTGATGTAAACTTGTTCACGACGACTGCGATCACCTGCCATTTGCCATTGACGGAGTCTCCGCTTCACGGCAGAAAGATTGCTCTGTCGTGTATTTTACATCTGCTGCCATATGGTGATTGTGGCAGCTACTTTTGTGTCGTCAGGTCGTATGGCACTAGCATAGACGCGTGGGCTGTCTACAGCGTGTCCCGTTGTAGCGTCAGCTCCACCGTTAGGCTGCTGGCACACGGGCCACTCAGTCGCTTGTACCAGCTTCCTTGTGGCGTCACGCAGTGGCTCTTGTGAATGGGTTCCCTTCAGAGACGCGCCACTCTCCATTTGCTCAGTGATAAAAGATTGTTTCATTTCGTTTTTACATCAGTTTTATCGTGGACTCTGATGAAGAAGTTCTTCTTCATGCTCTTCTCGTACGTCGGCGACGCCGTCGTAGACAACGTCGATTCTGGATGGACCAGATAACGTGTGAACGGCTGGTAGTGGGACAGTTTTATACACTAATGGATGAGCTAAAAGCAGACAATGCAAAATTCTTAAACTACTTCAGGATGTCACAAGACACATTTAATCAGCTTCTTAATTTGCTACAATTTCACATACAGAGGCAAAACACAAAAATGAGAAGGATGTTGTAGGATTGGAAGAAGATCGACCTGTCACACAACCAGGGTGCCCACGGCTTTAGTAATAAGAGAGAAGTTTGCCGAATTCATTTGTACAGAAGAAGGATCAGTGCCATGGCAAGACATAATGATATATTGACCTTTTTCAGAGAAACCTTGTCTGATACTGTTTCATTATCGAACCATAGTCCTAATAAAAAATATTTTAACTACTTATTTTGTGTCAAAATGTGTTCTTACCTAAAATATATCTCTCAGTGGTAATATTTGTTTAAAAATAGAAAGGGTTTCTATTTATATGAATATTGTTCGTTTGTGACATCTAATTTGTTTCAAAGATTTTGATACATTATGTTAAGAACATTACAAACACGTACACTCTCTTTACCTTCCTCCTCCCTCTCTACATCCCTCTCTCTTTCACAAACACACACACACACACACACACACACACAAAATAATCCTATTACAGTAGACGAAATATTAATCAGTTCGGTGTTGAGTAATCGATTAACTATTGGTTTCCTGTGGGCCAGACCTAAACTTGTCTGCAACTGTAAACTGTCTGCATTGTTCGCAAGAATGTTTTGACTCATATGTGCTCAAGTAGTGTTTGCATAAAACATTGTTGAGACCATCTCGCCCGAATTCGCTAATATGTTATTATGTAATTTAGAAGTCACTGCTGTTTTTCTTCTGTTGTAATTATGATACTCAACAGTAAACTGATATGGCTAGAGTCTGATCTTGCATGGAGAATATATTTGTTACACTTGTAGGAGCTATATGGGCTAGATGCAAATGTATACGACTGTTGCTGAGAATGATGCTAAATTTTTGTATGGTGCAATGCTATACAATACAGTAGTTATTAGAGAAAATATTACATTCATATTTCTCAATTATTTTTGTATTATTTTTATATTATTATTAATAATAAAACTTTTCGTGCAAGAATATATTTTTGTATTTTTTGAATATAACACTGTTTAAATACTGTTAATTTAAATAATTATTAATTTCTATATCTGATGCTTTTAGTTAAATACTATTGAAACAGTGTTAAATTAAAAAATTAATTAAAAATATATTCTTGTACAAAAAGTCTTCTTATTATTAATAATAATAGAGAAAATATAAAAACTTGTTCAAAGAGGAATTGCATGGTACTGAAGTTTTTTCCGGATTGCCCATGCTCTCGCATTATACAAAAATTAGACATTAGTAAAATACTGCACTTTTCAGACCTTGTATGTATTTTGTTTCTGTTCTATTACATACACCTACATTTCTGTCATAATAAAATTTCACAATAAAACGTCTACCAAGTTTAGACATTTATGACTTTAGATGACTTTAGTGTTGTTTTATGAAGTTTACACATTAGTTTAGTGCAGTACGCCTACTTTATTATTATTACTACTATTCTAATTTTTATTACATACTTTACTACAGTACTGATTAGAAACATACCTGATTTATTTTTCATCAGGCTGTCCATTTCACTGAATTCAATTATGAATCGATCAGAATCAAAATCAGACATGATAGTCTTTAAATAGTTTTTAGAAACAAGAAAGTATTAAAAAGTTCAAAAAATTATTAAGAAAACTCCCAAAGTTTTATAGGAACAGTGTTAATACACGCTTCACAACACTACTCTGAACACTGCTGTGGCGCCAATGAAAGTGGCCCGTATGCAAGTTCCAACGCCACAAATCGTCGCCACTCGTGGCGGGGACTGTCTTCTGCCTGCCACAGTCGCTCGTGTGCAAGGGTACAAATTAAAACTATGCAAAACAACCGGGCGCGACTGAGTGGCGCCACAGAGTAGCCCGTGCGTCAGCATCCTTACTAACATCTCGAATGAGCTAGAGCGTTACGCAACTCTGCTGAGCAGAAGGATCTCCAGTCTACCGGAACAGCCTCGCGCACCGTTTTGTACGATTGGGTCGCAACTGACCGCGGTCCCCGCGTACCAAGAGTCACATAGGCACTTTTGTTATTTTCCAGCTCAATGTAGCATATTGTTTATTTTATTAGTGTAATGTAGTAGCTTACCTTTTGGATATTATTGGAAAATTATGATTTAGACTATACCACAAACGTGTACGTATATTGTATTTTTCTGTTCATATTATGTATATCATTTTATAAATGAAAATATTTAATTCAAACACAAAATTCACGTTACACAATTTTGTTTATTTATTTTTATATTCTGTTACTAAGTGTCAGTAATTTATACTTGTTTGTGGGGAGAAATTGGTTATCCCAAATAGGTTATGACTTTTTTTTTATTTGCACACGGAAGAAATTTCTCAGTTTTAAAAATCAGACCTAGTTCATCATGAAAAATACTTTTGCTAAGACATGGTAACTAACCAGGAAAGCGAGATAGTGGAGGGTGCGGAACGGAGAAAATGAGGTGGAAGGATAAGAGAATAAAATCTAAATAATTGAGAACCGCAACATGATTTTAGTCAACTTTTATGATGATTTTATATTGCTTTACTGTGATGATAGGGACTAGGGATGCAACAGGGCTGCTAAGAACAACTGGAGAAAGATACACGGAAAAAGACAAAGAGCTATATGTTGTTTATATAGACCTTGAAAAGCCATTTGACAGAGTACAGTGGGGAAGACTATCAGATATTTTGAGAGACAAGGGGTGGATTGGAAGGAGAGACGGTTAATTCGTAATCTGTACCATGGGCAGAAAGTGAGTGTGCAAATCGGAAAGGAGAGTTCAGAAGGAATTAAAATTGTAAGAGGAGTAAGGCAGGACTGCTGTATGTCACCAAATGTATTTAACATATATCTTGATGACTTGATTAGGAAGTGCTTTGGCAAAACAAGAAGTGTGAATGTCAGTAAAAGAAGAATTGAATGTATAAGGCTTGCTAATGACATGGCTGTTTTAGCAGAAAAGGAAGAGACAATGAATGAAATGATAAAGAGATTTTAATTTAGTATGCGAGGAATATGGAATGAGGATTAATAAGGAAAAAACTAAGTGTTTGGTGATTAGCAGAGGAGGAAAAAGGGCAAACATAAAGATAGGGCAAGACAAAATACAACAGGTGGAGCTGTTTAAATATCTTGGAAGCTTGATAAGTGAAGATATGTCCTGTCCTCGTCAAATTAGAACAAGAATTGCTATAGCGAAAGAGACATTTAATGGGAAGAAAAGAGTGCTGTGTGACAAGATTAATAAGAATTTAAGAAAAAGGTTGGCCAAATGTTATATATGGAGCGTTGTTTTATATGGTGCAGAGACATGGACACTGAGGAAAGAGGATGAGAAAAGATTAGAAGCATTTGAGATGTTGGTTTGGCGAGCAATGGAAAAAGTGAGGTGGGTTGATAAAGTAAGGAATTATGAAGAAGTGACGTGGGTTGATAAAGTAAGGAATGATGAAGTTTTAAGAAGAATAGGGGAAGAGAGAAGAATCCTGAAGGTAATAGAAAATAGAAAAAGGAATTGGTTAGGTCATTGTTTAAGAAGAGACTGCGTACAACTGCCATGGAGGGTGTCATAGAAGGACAAAAAGAAGAGAGCGTGGAAGAATGAAGTCAATAGATAGCATTAAAAAAAGAGGGTGTTACGAAGAAACGAAAAGACTGGCATGCGATAGGACAGCTTGGAGAGCTTTTACCACTTGAAGACCTGCTTTAGGGCAGAACACCAAATAATAATAAATATTTTGCTTTACGATAGCATTCTTCTGCAATTTCTTCAAAGTGTACGCCGACAGTAGTATGTACTAAAAGGTTTTTTCTGATATTTTCATTATTTACACTACACTTGCAGCATTAAACAATGACCATAAAGTCATTTGTATTTTACACAATCTCTGCCTTAAGTGCCGAGGCAGTTCAAATAATTTAAACAATTGTATTAAACAATTTTATTTTAAGTATTAAGCAATTTTAACCATTCAGCGTTTAAAAGACTATTAATTTATATGTTTTAATGTTTTTTTGTTACAGATACTTTTCATGACGTACAAACTACACTGTATTATGCTGATAAACAAACAAGATGTTTTTTTGTTTAACTGAGTCATGTTTCAACCATTAAACCAGAAATTCGTCGTCAGCCATATAAGCGCGTTGCCTGGTGAAGGACCTGCTATTGTCTGGTTGCCTGGTGTGTTGCTTGAATACTGCTATTATCTACTGTTGGCGTCTGATTGATTTTTGTTGATGGGGATCTTTTTTTTCACTCTGTGATTGTAATTGCTTTAGGTTAATAATTGTATTCTTTGTTTCCGGTATTTAGCGTTTTAAATATTGTGCCATGTTTTGTACTGATTTGTTCATGTGTCACCTTTGTCCAGTACTACTGCAGAAAACGTTTTTACAGTAGGCTACATAGGCACCAACAGTCATGTGATCACAAAATCATAAACCAGAGTGTAATATGGGTAACAAACGTAGGTGATGGCCTCTATGTTTCTAACAACCAAAACGCATATGGAGTCGAAATATTAAAACAACTTCACAACTGACACAGCTGATACGTAATGCGGAAACAATGTTACACCATTACAGAACATGCTACGTGCTTACGCTCTTCCAGCCGTAATGTGTGTGTGTGTGCGTACGTATTGCTGCTACTGAGATGAAGGACAATTACGTGACACTTGTCACGCGTCCGAGATTGATCCAGATTTCACCAGTCCGCGCGCGCTGTGTGCAAGGCCGCAATCATTTACGTTCTGGTATTTTCTAGTAGCGTCCTTGACGGGTAGTATGGAATATTCTGGTATTTCAGTGGGGTATAAATATAGGCAGTCATCGGCGCTTAGTTCAGTTATTGTCGGACGATTTACACAGTGCGGTTCGAAGTATTGTGGCGAAGTGTTATGTGTTTTTTAATTGTGCGGGACAATTGTCATACAATCGTGTTTTATATTAGTTGACATTATTACTGAGTGTGAACAATTTTTATTTGATTTGTTGTAAGACGCCATCTTGTTGATAACAAACTGTTTAATTGTGATAAATTAAAGACGATGATTAGTGACTTAATTTGTGTCTAGTACCATACGACGATTGGTAGACCGTCGTAACAATATACCCAAACAATCGTTTTACACAATAAAAAGGAAAGGACAACAAAATCAATTATTTAGGCTTAACCATTTCCAGAAATCATAACCAACTACAATGTGCAACCTACAGAACACCGTCTGTTCTAGACACCATTACTATAAATTCAAACCGACCACCAAAATTCGAAGAAACAACTTTCCATGCACTTTACACTAGAATGTATAAAACGCCCTAAATATACAAGAAATAAATAGAGGAAGATATAATACTTCAGATTGGCGAAGAGAATAAACAAAATAAAATTACAATAAACAAACTTAAAAATAAAGTGAAAACAGCTAATTTAAGCAATAACTCGAAACAGACGATAAAGAAATTAACAACATTCATAAAAAATACTATGAAGGAAATTACCATTACATTTAAAACACAAATATTAAAGGAGTTTGAGGACAAAAACATAAAATACGTTAATAAGTCGTACAGTATAAACAATCTAATCGACGGAATTTAAAAAATTTAGTTCAGAGAGTGTAACAAACATTAGATGTGTCAGACAACAACAACAAAATTAACCCTACTTTGAACGTCTAAACCATACAGAAACCAAACATTTCAAAATCTATTTGTCGGAAATACGAAAAATGTAATTAGGTCGCTGGCTTGAACGCAAAAGCCTCGTTAATCGAAACAAAGGAAATCATATAAAATTTTACTATTAGACAAAATTACAAACTAGATTATTACAGCTTGTGTTATGTGTAATTTAACAAAATAAAAACTATGTAATCTGTGAATTCCTATGATTTGGCGCAATTATTGTATTTCTAAAATTAAATTTTTTCTTGGTATATTAAATTAATTAGGTCACTATTCTTTCAAAATTTAAACCCAGTTTGCTTTTTAAATTTGTTTTAAAAGACGACGCAATGATCAGGGCCCAAAACCAATCAATAGGCCTAGTCAAGAAA
Organism: Magicicada septendecula; assembly: GCA_034769895.1. NCBI lineage: Eukaryota > Metazoa > Arthropoda > Insecta > Hemiptera > Cicadidae > Magicicada > Magicicada septendecula. The sequence continues at coordinate 270,527,272 of CM068376.1, forward strand.
ATAAGAACTAACAAATACAGATCTTTCCGATGAACCTGGATTGATTATAACTAATATTGGCCTCCTAATAATAGCCAGGTCTGTTAAAATCCGTTACGTTTACCTAAGTTTAGGATAGGTTAAGTTTTTTATTGTACGTTATATTATGGAAGTGTGACTCTTCTAATTCAAAGGTAAGTCACACGCATCTATGTTATGTATTTTAAACTACAGTATAACCTCAATAATTCATCACATACAGGACCGAAGTGGTGACGAATGAGTGAAATAGACGAATTAGTGAGGGATTAAGAAATAAACCCATTAAAGGCAATATAAAATGTTTTATTACATCACTAGCAATGTACAGTAGCCTATACTAATGTTATGCTCAATCACATTTATTGCTGCAAATTCTCAAACTCAAACAAGTTAAGCATTGTAATTGCAAAAACAGTTGTTTAATGACTGTGAAAAAAATCTGTAATTTTCTTCTGTTTTTTTTTTCTTCTGTTGACCGTGCTTTACAAGAGCCAAATTATGTATTTGGCGATGTGAAGTTATTTTAGGCAGTTCTGCTTCATTTTGGCCTTCGTACCACTCGATTGCTGTAGTCAGTAACTGAATGACCTCCTTATGAGAGACTGCAGATTTTATTGGACGGTCATCTTCTTCATCATTAGCTTCTGTATGTTCTGTAGATAACGTAAACAATTACACCATCACTAAAAATTTCGTAGCCTACATCCGGCAAGTCTATTTCACACCAACTTTTGACGTCGTCTTCATTCAAACTGCTAAATTCTGGTAGGAATTGGCAGATATCTAACAATTCCGATGCGGGGTCAAGGCCTTCTGGTTCTGTAGATGCTGGTTGTAATTCAGATGGCCGTAACGTATTCCAGGCAGATTTTAGAGTGTTTTCCTGAGTACTATGCCAGGCATTAGCAATCCGACTGAACTTTCGAAAACGTATTACGCTGTAACGACACAACACAACACTTATTGTGCCGTGTACACAAATACAAAATACTCATTTTCGGAACCAATACCTTCCGCAATCCGTTCTCCTGGCTATTATTAGAACCCCGGTCACAATCAGCACGTTTCTGGTTTACCCCGTCTATAATTAGAGCGTATATGTTCCTCGCTTGTTAATAAAAAAAAAAAAGAAAAAAGCATGAGTGGATAACGAATTACAGAAAAAGACGAATTAGTGGGTGACGAATTACTGAGGTTCCACTATACATAGAAAATTTTTAAAGATTTGCTGTCTTTTCTTAAAATACTAACAGGCCTCTGCTTAGAAAGACCATTGCCTTTCTAAAAACAATGGCAGTTTGTCATTGTTTACGATATTGTAAATATTACCAAAAGATATCGCTATAATCGTATACGACTGACGATCTGTGGAACTGTGTCTCCATTAAGTAAATATTGATATAACCAAACATTTCTCTTGAATGAAAATTGTCAGATTGTTAATATTTATCTCCTCAGCTGGTGACAGCTCAGGAAGAATTAAAAGTATTATAAAGGAACAATAATCAAAGGCGATATGTCAACTGATCGTGCACAAACTAATGTAGAACAGGTGTACCGAATAGAGAAAAACAAAACGGAGGTGGGATCTGAAACGTTTTTAACTACTTGACTACTCAACGAGACGGCAGACGGTCACAGAGATTGGTGTAGGCCTACATGACGTAAAGACGCCATACGTCAGCGTTTGGTCGATTCGGTTAACAAACACTGTGATATTATGAATATATTCCAACTTTGTCGTGTTTACTTGCAGTGGCGTAAGCAGAAATCAATCTTGGGGAGGGCTGAACCTTAGCCGTCCATATATTTATATAGCATTCTTCTACAACTTATAGTGTAAGATAGAGTACATACGCCAGTTAATGGTTACAATTTATTAGTAGGCGTATTATTATCAGTAGGTTTCACATTTTCTTTATTAAAAATGTATTCTTCGTGATTGGGGACTTATCCAAAAATAAAAAAAGAATTATCCATTAATTTTATAAATGAAGTAATAATAGTTATTATAAACTACTTATTTTGTTAGTATTTATATCCCCGTCCAAATCGGCCGAAATACGCAATTTTGTAATTTTAAACGAGAGACTAAGTAAATTAAGGAAGTGCATATTACATTTTTACGGTTGGAGTGCTTGAGCCCCCCCTGCGTACACCACTGTTTACTTGCTGAACTGCTGATTGTCATGTTCCGGACGAGGCCTTTCAGTGTTTCTACCATTTAAGTCCTAACCCACGACTACGTCTTACGATTTTGTCGTGGTTTAGGACTTGAAAATGGTGAAAACACTGAAAGACCTTTTCCGGAACATTGCAAGCAGCAGTTCACCAAGTAAACACGACAAAGTCGGAATTGCAGAGACTGCTTAATTCAAATAATAAGATGAATTATGAATACAGTGGAACTTGGTTATAACGTCATTGAAGGGACCAAAAAAATAATGACGTTATGTCCGAGTGACATTATAAAAGAGTCGTTATAAAAGACACTTTTTAATCACTAGTAAGGAAGGAGAAATAAAAAAAAAGATCTTTGCATTATTAACATTATTCGTGATATTTATTCTAAAGTTTACAAACTGCATTTCGTTTATACAAACACCATGAAGAATATTTTAAAAGATCAAAAAGAAAGTACATGTAACTTACATTTAGGCTTACTGTCGAAAGTAATCCGTAATTTTCTTTTGAACGCTCCTTTCTGGAAAATAAATTCTTTCTGTTGTGCTGTGGAGATGCTGCGCTGCATTGAACGTGTCGTCAGACGTCTCTCTAAAGCAGTAAAATCGTGAAAGAGTTTCGGCGGCTCTCATTGGTTCCTGTACTGTCGGACAAACGATGTCGGCATCCTCCTCTTGCTCAGCATCTTCTTCAACACTATCTTATGCTTCTATGTTTTTTACTTCCGCGATAATTTCTGCGTCACTCAACACTTGGAATGTTTCTACTTGGTCATCCACTGATGCATAGGAATCAAGTTTATTTCCAAATTCATTTACGTCGAATTTCTTAATCCACTCCGAGAGCGGCAAGTCGTCGTCTTCGTCATCATCGGGTAAATTTTCATGTACGAGTTGTGCTTTACTAAAGCATTTTGCTATCGTGTTCTGTGTTACACTCTTCCAAGAGTCGTCTAGGAATTGTATTGCATCTAAGAGTGAAATTGTGGCAGAATGCGCCGTGTCCATACAGAAAATAATTTTTTTTTAAAGTTGTTTGGGGTAGTGACACTTTAGGCTTCTAATGACGCCTTGGTCCATAGGTTGCAGGACACTTGTACAGTTGGCCGGTAAGAAGACCAGATTAATGTTTGTCAAATTTAACTTTGGATGGGCTGCACAGTTGTCAACTAGAAGTATACGTTTATATGAAATTTAGAGTAAAATATCTGAGAAATTTTTGACGCTATAACAGAGTAGTACAATATTTAGTGACGTTAAAACCGGGAATCTTTATAATGTTAAAGATATCAGTTTGACCGGACTTATGACAAAATAACGCTACACCCGAGTTGACGTAACAGCCGAGGCCGTAATAACCAAGTTCCACTGTATATGCTACTAAGATATGTGTCTGGAGAATGACTCAGGCAGGAGACATTCATTTGGTAGTGGAGAGTCAACGATGACAATAATGCACGCCCATTAACTGGTCAGGAGCTTAACACATTAGCGCGCAAACAATTATGCGAACATCGTAGGTTCAGCGAAGGAAGATGAAACTCGGGAGAGCAATCGGAGACAGCGTACTCGGTACACTGCGTTCTACAAGGGTACTACACAGCCAATCGACCTTCCTGATCTTACGTACAATGTAATTCTGACACTTTGACATGATTACGCAATTAGGAAGGACTAACCGCACTATAAGCTAAACACGTGCAGCGTATACTACTGTACAATGCTGTGTAATTGTGTAATTGACGTGCAGATGGTAGCCAATCTCGACCTCAATAAGCTCGGGTTACACACACGAACGAGAACAAAAATACTATCGTGTTGAAACCGAAACAAAACGGGATGCCGTCTAGGATTTGGCGTTACAGTTGCAGACATCAATCGCACGACGTCCGCTGAACTAAATATAAATAACTGTCGCGTGGTTTAGACGCTGTATTCCCGTGTTTTTCAACACGTGTATTTTAAGTTTAACGAGAACCGGTCGTAAACGAGGCTCTTGCTAATATGCTAACAGAAGTCTAGTCGACAGTAAAGTCTGCTACAGTGTCTCAATTTCGAGTCTTGCTATAAACACGCTAATCATAAAATCACTGTAAACACGAGTTAAGCTTATAATTATACTTTCGCTGGGAAATAAAAAAAGTTCATGCACAGATCGAAGTCTTGCTGACGGCAGAATTTACGTTTAGTGTATTTTGCCACTTTCGGTACCTCTCTGAAAATTAATAGGTGGGGTTTCTGTTTTTTCGAAAACGCTCTTAACTTGACGAAGAAACAAAATGTTTTATTTCGTTTTAGTTTTTCAACTTCTACCATTATTGTACAGCCACGTCTCGAGAGAAGGAATTAAACTCTTAAACTTGCACGCAATTTACGTGTTTAAAATCTGGACGCCAATGTAACTTGCGGTAAAAAGATGAAAAGACAGGAAGTTGATGTGGATTTCACCGTCTCGATATTAAGAGACCGCTTCATCAGTGTTAGGAGCCGTCTATCGTGAAATATTAAACAAAGAATAATACGTTTTTTGAGTAACATCACTCAAGGAGGTGGTCACTTGAGATAGTAGCCATCCGAAGTTAAGTGAACGGAAATAAGAGAGTCAGGTCATGCAGGAGATACCACGATCAAGTTAAGCCTCACAAACCTACTGATTCCTGAAGTTACGAGGATCTCTTAAGGCTGCACCTACATTGGACACAGAACCGTCAATGTCCGATCAGGTGCGGTTGGCTGAGCGGGCTTTCAACAAAACAAACTGCTTTGTTCCATAGCATGTGCCTACACTGGACGCGTCGGTCCGTTCCGGCAACTCCCGTTGACATCCGATACCGGACCCCCACCGGGCCAGAACAATTTGGTTTGTTTCCAATCCGGCAGCCTGTTCCGTGACTTGCTGAGTAAACAACAAATGGCATTTGAACATACAAGCAAACCTGCAGTTGTCAACAGAGACTTTCTAATTGTCTACATCAAAAGGAAAAAGTGAAGTAATTTGGCGTTAATTTTTCGTATTATTAAAATTTTAAGCTTGAATTTTAATTATCTATTGTTTATTTAGTGCCATATAATAATAATATTGAGTTATCACTGTCTCAAAATCATCGGACATATAAAACACATGAAATTTAAATAAATGAATAAGACAAGCATAACTTGGGGAAATGAATAATACAAGCATAACAAGCACTAGCCCTGTTATAAAAATGAACAAAGAGTTTTTTGTTCATAAATAAAAACGAACAATACAGTAGACCGTTTATTATACTATAGTAAATAATACTATAATAAATATATCTTGCAAGAGTAGTTTCCAATGAAGAATAGTTACACATTTATATTAATAATATTTTTCCTACACACTTAAATACTATTTTTTAGTTGATTAGGAGAGAACACTGCCCTGTTTGTTTGTAATATCTGTCAGAATAGTAATAAAGTGATGAGCGTCTCTTTCCCCAAAGTTAGGCCCAAGTTACGCCTAGGCCATGAATATCCTTAATATATTGTCCACTTTTATTTAGCATAAATAAGTCTTTTATTTAGCATAAAATTATAAAACAAAAATCTGTTATCTTTCCAGAATATATAACTGAAAATGAGTACTTCTCTTAAAACCAGTATATGTCAGGATAATAAAACTAAAACCTGGCAATATTATAGTAATTTAAAAATTTTTTAAATATTACACTCAAGCTCGTTCGTCTATGATCTGTTCTTTTAAGACTGACATTAGTTTAAGTGACAAGTTGTTGACTTGAAATTTTCGTCACACAAAAGTGTATTGTACACGATTCATAATTAGTACGTACAGGATTTAGAGTCTAGCAGGAGAAAAAATTCCAAATCTTCCTCCGAGTCATTCATGACGTACGAAAGAGAACCCGGGCCTACGTACTATCCCTCGAGGGCTAACTCCCGCCCTGATGTACTGGACATTGCCGCGGTCAGGGGCGTTTATTGCCCGGTCCACGTCTCCGTCATTTCGGAACTGTCCTCGGACCATTGCCCCATCAGTGTGCATCTAGCTACCCAGTACTCTACCGTCCGCGACGAGCGGCGGGTAATCGAGTGGGAACGCTTTGGCCCGGCCCGGTTCAGTCGGCGCCTACCTGAGCATATACCACTCGACACTACCCAGCATGTCGACGAGGCAGTTGCCTTATTCGACGCAGCCATAGTCTCGGCGGTAGACGTGTCTTCCCGGATGAAGCCGGGGCTCACGCCCGACTATTAGTGGATCCCCGAAGAGGTGTCTCAGCTCGCTTGCGAGAGGAATCGCCTGCAGAGACGCTGGCAGAGGACTCGTGACCCGGCTGACAAGGCTGCGTTTAACAGAGCGTCCAGCAAGTTGCATCGCGACATGCTGGCGTTCCGTAGACGTAACTGGGAGCCAGCTGCAACACAGATGGATGGCCCTGCCGAGAACCATAATGTCTGGCGGATTCCCAGTGCCCTAACGGGAAAGCGTAAACGCGCGCCTCTCCCCGCACTGGTCGGACCCGGCGATCAACCCCTTGGACGCACCCTCGAGAAGGCAGAGTTCTTGGCTGACAGTTTAGAGCGACAGTTCGCTCCCAACCCATCCAAGAACGCGGCCTTTACTGAGCGAATCTGCCGCGAGGTAGAGCGCTTTCTATCGGCCGGTATCACAGTCCAGCCGAAGCCCATCTCGCCGGAGGAGGTCTCTGAGAGGATTGTTCAGCTCAAGCCCCGGAAGGCGCCTGGCCCAGACGGAGTCATGAATTTCGCACTCCATCGCCTTCCGGAACGAGGAATACAGTTCCTCTCTGATCTGTTCCATATATGTCTCAGACTGGCCTACTTTCCGGTGAAATGGAAAACGGCTACAGTTATAGTGATACCCAAGCCGGGAAAGAATTCTTCTCGCGCGGAAAACCTCAGACCCATAAGCCTCTTGTCCGCGACGTCCAAGGTTTTCGAGCGATTGATCCAGCGTAGGATCCGCGACCACCTAGAAAGACTGGACGTGCTGAACCCCGAACAGTTCGGCTTTCGTGAGCTGCACTCCTCGACTCATCAGCTGATGAGACTCGTGGAATGCATTACCGAGACTGGCTCCCAGGGCAAACAGACTACTGCGATCTTCCTAGACGTAGAGAAAGCCTTTGATCGCGTGTGGCACGAGGGTGTCCTTTACAAATTAACGGAAGCCCTTCTCCCAGATTGCTACGTTCACTTGATCGGCACCTTTCTGCGAGACCGTAGCTTCCGAGTGAGAGTAGACCACGCTCTCTTCGGAGAGGCGTCTTACCGCTGGTGTCCCTCAAGGAAGTGTACTTGGGCCTCTCCTGTTCTCGCTGTTTGTCAATGACACGCCCCGAGTTCCTGGAGTTAAATTGTCGCTGTTCACGGACGACACTGCGGCATTTGCCTCAGAGCCGAACGCAAGTTATGCGGCAATCAAGCTCCAACGCCAACTCGACGCGTATGTCGGGTGGACCGATGACTGAAGAGTTGCCATTAACGCTTCCAAGAGTGCCGCGGTAATATTGTCGCGAAAACGCAAAGTAGGCCCCGTCGAGGTACCCTGGACCAATAGCGTCAAGTACCTCGGGCTCCACGTGGACTCCCGACTCACCTGGCGAACTCATACACAGTACATCCGACAACGCACTTCGGCGCAACTCAGTAGACTCTGGCCCGTGCTATCTAATCTGGCAATGACCCCCCGGCTAGGTAAGCTCATAGTCAACTCGTACGTGTTGCCCGTGATTACCTATGCCTGTCCTGTTTGGGGATACCTTGCTCGTGGTCATAGGTCAGCGCTCCAGCGCCTTCTCCGGGAACTGAAGCTTGCGTGTAAAGTCCCCCGGAGGTACTCTTCTCGTCTTTTGAGGAGAGGGCTCGGTGTCCGCTCTTTTGTTGACACCGTGAGACGCCTGGCGTGTAGATTCTATGTTCGTTCCGAAAGAGTAACCAACAATTCCCTCATTGCCGGACTTGGTAAATACACCCCGCGACCAGGTGAGTCCTGGAAGCGACCTCGTTTATTAGCCCCGGTGGTATAATCCACCAATCGCAGGTCGCTTCAGACCCCCCCATAAGTAGGTAAAACATAAAAGGAACTCAAAACGACCCAGTGGCAGGAGTCCTATCTGAGACTCGGGACACTGCACAACTCGCGACCCGCGCAACCCCCAGTCGTGTCGTGTAATTTCGGCGTACTCTTCATCGCCACGCCATCGGACGCACTTCATCTCCTCTCCACTCACGGACGACATCGACGTGGAGTCAGCCGGAGGGAACGGCCGAAAAATAGAACCGGCGTTCCTGCGTCTTCGCCCTCCAGTTCCGCGCCAGCGATGGATTTCGCTGGGCCGGCAGCCGACTCTACAACTGATGCCGAAAGAAGAGGAGGACTGCAGAACGCCACGATCAGCGGGCGCAGCCGCCGAACATCTCAGCGCGGCACGACCAACACAGTCTTCTCGCCACACGGTCCTTTTTAGGGCCACCAAAAACACTAGAGTGTACGATTTGTCATGCGGCAAGCCTTTTGTCCGGTGACATCTTATAATTGAAAATAATCGTGTACAAAATTGTAATGCTTCTACAATGCGCAAGACCTACTTTAGATTAGTCATAAAATGTGTTTCTAAGTTTATTTGTATCATAAATTATATACCATTTCATTCGTAAAAGCCGTAATTTTTTGACTACAGACATCCCTTAAGAGACAACGCAACACAGTAACTGCTAAGGGTCAGGAGAAGAAAAGGTTTCGAGTTATTGTAAATTTGTAGTGTCGGTGTTATTGCTGTGTAGTGCTTACGATATAGACGCATATAATTTTTACAAATAGCTCTACTAATTTGAAATTTGTATATAATTAAGAAGTAACTTAGGTTATTTAAATTGTTGGACTAGCGTGTCGCATTTTCAGCATTTTGACTACAGATTTGTAGTCTACAAAGTTTTCTATGGTATCATAGACTACAATGCACAAAGTCAAAAGTGCACCAGATGTCTCAAAAGCCAATTTCGCCTCTAGTATCAAACATAAGTTACTCCTGTTCGCAGTGGTGTATCTAGAATTTGGCTTTGGGGAGGGGTCCGGGGTCGGTTTCGCTTCATACAAAAGAAAAAAAACAAGTTAATACTAATCAACATTACTATCTATAAAGTGGCTGAAGAACACGTGAAAACATCCAGAAATTAGTCTCATTAAAGTAAACGGTAATAACACAATAAAAATACGCGTTATTGAAACATTGATAAAAGATACTTATTGAGTCAACTGATTTTCCTACAGGCTATTTCATATTTCAAACGTATGCTGTGTAATGAACCTCTTTTTATAATTAAAAAAACAGCTACTACTATATTAGTATACACAGCCGAGAAAAAATAAAATAAAACGAATTAAAATAAAATAAAATAAATTAAGAGATTAACAAAATTCGTCAACTTTTTCGAACATCTGGGAAAGTGCTGTTCGCTCTAGGCTATTGTGAGGATTTTTTGTAATTAGGCAAAATACCTACATAAAATCGCACACGTGAGCATTTATGTAATTCTATTAAAGTGGTGCTGTATAATAATTGAAAAAAAGAAAGATTCTTAATTTAAACTAGTGTCCTTATGACTAAGAAGAAGGTGCTGATTTTTCTAGTTCTGTTAATTTATTATTTTTTGTATTGTCTCAGTAATATTGAAGTGTGAAAGAAACAATTTTTCTGGTAAATTTTTACTAAAGACCCATATTCTGATAATGAAGTAAATTATAAATATTTAAACTAAAGAATACTATCATATTCATAATTAGAATTAAAGAAGTTTAGCTGAGCATTGTACTTATTCTGAGCTTTCTTTTCCTCTGAACATAACGGTTGGTATTATAAGTCTTCGGTTTGTTTTGGATTGCGGGCTTTCGATGTGTCTTGGCACGTTTGCTTGCTCCGATGGGTTCTCTTCATTTGAGCAACTGACTACCAACAATGAACCACAGTCTAACATTTGTAAACCGAAGCAAAAGCCAAGATAACATTTTATGTTAAATGATCAATGCGTTGTTTGGAGATCCAAAGCAGTTAGTTATATTTCGTCTACTGGAATTAAATATAGGCCTACTCTACTAGTTAAGTGGTAGATTAAAAAAATATACTTTTTTCGCAGTAGCGAATCTAGAATTTGGTCTGGGGGGGGGGGGGGTCGGCTTCATATAAAAGAAAAAACGTTACGACTAATCAATATTACAATTTTTAAAGTGGCTGAAAAACGTGTAATGAGATACTGGAATCGCTCCCATTAAAGTAATAACACAATACAAATAAGCGCAATTGATCATTGTTTATAAGATGATTATTGACTTGATTGGTTTTCCTATACTTCATATTTCAAACGTACACGCAAAATGCTGTGTAATAAACTTGTTTGTATACCTATATTTAAAAATCTTAAACTTATACGCAAGTTAGGTGTTTTAGAATCTGACCGTCACTGTAGCTGTCGGTAAAATGATCAAAAGTTTTGAAATGACAGCAGCATGATGCGAATTTCACCCTGATTCTTCGAACTAGCCGCTACTAACTAGTTTCCTAGCTAGTTATCAGCACCATCTAATACCACTATTCCTGATAAAACTGCTGTATTAGCGTACATAGCTGAGAAATTAATAAAACAGCTTATAAAATCAAGAGATTAATGAAATTACTCGTCAAATTTCGACCCTCAAGGGGGTCCGGTCCCGTTCGTCCCCCCCCCCCGTAAATACGCCCTGTTTTTATCAAATATACAGCCGTAACCGTACCGTTCGTTCGCCGCTGTCAGTTCCACGTAACACGCTCTTGTAGTTCCAATGTACTCCGACAATAGCGCATGCAAACATTTTCCAAATGATGCAACTTACAAAGAGAGAGAGAGAGAGAGAGAGAGGGAGAGAAAGAGAGAGAGAGAGAGAGAGAGAGAGAGAGAGAGAGAGAGAGAGAGCGCGTTTAAATTTGGCATACACTTGATAAAAGAAATCCACAGGCTCGCGCGCGTTAAGTTGAAAGAGAACCACGCGCGCACGAAACTCATATTTTCAAAAAAAAAATGAAATAAAATAAGATTTCCCGCAGAAAAAATTCATTTGCAGGGGGTAGGTGTGCGAGAGTCCACCCTCTGCGCATCGTCAATAAATAAACTGCGTCGCCCTGCCGGGTCACAACATTAAATAATAACATTATCTCAATGTCCAACAGCTATTATACAACCTATAAAGATCGCAACTGCTTTTTTTTTATTAATACGTTTTCACAACCCCCCGCAGAAACTAACATTTTTTTTCTGGGAGCGCGGACACGTTTCCCCCGTATTAATGATACCTTCCTACAGAGTTTCCCTTTTCATGTATCTCTCTATGTCGTTTTTTACTCTCCGTCCTCGTCGAGAAACATTATTCACAGGAATAAACTCATTAGTTAGTGTCCACATTATACGTACATTCTATGACGACAGTAGATAATGCAATACCCCAGACTTCCGTAAAACTGAATACAATCGACGGTCGTTTGCAAGTGTAGACACTCAACAATATTATATATGTGTACAAATAACCTGAAATACAATTAATCTGAAAAGACAATGTCTCCTTAAAATAAGACATACATAAAGTTGTCTTACTAATTGGATCGGGGGGGGGGGTGATGTTGTCTGTGAGAAATTGCATCTTATAACAACTCACAATGACCCCTCTTCAATCGGTGTTCATAGTTGGAATCTGTCTGGACATTATTGAGAACTGTACTTTATGCTCTTTATAAATTTTAATTTTACTCTATTCTCTGTTTGGTTTTGACGAGACTTTTGTTTCAGATTTAATTTTCCTGAGATCGTCTGTACTTGTGTGTTAGTATACAAGCGCGCGCTTGTGCGTGTGTCTGTGTGTGCGTGTGTATGCTTATATACCTGAATACTACTCCCGATTCTGAAAGATCGATTCATTGTGATTATATGATAACTTTACAGATAGATAATTCCTGAGTAATTTGATAAATGTTCTATTGTAGTGTATTTATTATTCATAGCCTAAAGGTAACATACACATGATTTCCAATAAAATTTTAATTACTCACATTCTTAAACACGATCGATTTCGGTCATAGACCATCGTCAAGTCATATAGAGTGCACTTGCGGTCACAATTTCTCGAGAAACTTTGGACACCGACATACGTATCACGTTCATTAATCAATGTCTACGAATTCGTTTTTGTAAATAGTGGCTGTTTTACGATATTGTGACCGCAAGTGCACTGTATATGACCTGACGATGGTCTATGACCGAAATCGATCGTGTTTAAGAGTGTGAGTAACTAAAACATTATTGCAAATCATATGTATGGTACATTTAGGCTATGAACAATAACTACGCTACAATAGAATATTGAGATTATAGGTACCATTAGTAAACAATAAGTGTGTGTATATTTTAAATACATCACGTTACCATTAGTTTGATAAAGTAGAGACTTCCTTTATAACTTACACCATTACACCAAGTAGAGTACACCATTATAACTTACTTGCTAAGTTCGCTGCGGTCGCCAAGTTATAAAAGTGAATAGAAATTCCTACATTTTTCCATGTGACATAAAACTAATTTTCACATCATAAAAGTCGCAATAGAAAAACAGGAAAACCAAACTGTAGTGAAGTGTCTATAGGGGTAACGTCCTAAAACTGCAGATTTTAAATTCTGAGTTATTACATAAAATGCACATAAATGTACATAATACATAAAATGTATAGCTTACACATTTATGTTTAGTGATAATTCAAAGATATATAGTTTAGTCACAAGCGACTATAGGTTTACAGCATGCTCCATTACACCTGTGATCTCTCCATCACATGCTGGGATTTTCCTTATTTGAATAACAGTGTTTTTATATACATCAAGTAATAACAAATACGTATTACATAACATATTTTACAATGCTTTTGTGTGAATATTTTATTTACAATAAAATAACTTATTGGATTTTAATTACACTGATAAATGTTTTGAATTCTTTTAGATGTCTCTTTATGATATCTTCTTTTGTAGGATGCCAAGATCCTGATGTTTTCACACTATTGATTAAATTTTGTCTCTGGTTTTTTAACATCTCACACTCATATATGATGTAATCCACTGTTTTTTCTCCTGCACTGCACTGGCACATTAGGTCGGCTATTATTTGAAGCGGTGGAGGTAAGATTTCGTTTTTCCGAGCCCAGTCACTATTGCCGTAAAGATGGTAATCATTTTGAGTTTTGTTTGTAATCTGTCTTTGATATTAGGGAATAACATTTTATCAAAGATATGTTTAGTTAAGTACACTACGAAATTTATTGAGTAGTAGTAGGCTCAGGGCTACATTATTTTTTATGTAACATGTAAAGAAATTCATGGTGACAATCTTTAACAATTTGTACACATTGACTGATTTGTGTATGGTTCGCAGACAATAGTTAGAACTGCTTTGTAAATGCAACGGTGATATCTAAACCTTCAGTTTTACACAAAAAATGAGGTTTAGTAGCCGCTTGGCTGTCAATCGAGAGGTCCTGTATTTGATCTCCGGCAGCACCAAAACCTTTCGACCCCTAGATCGACTATATATATATATATATATATATATATATATATATATATATCATACTGCTACAACAATTACGTAACGCTCTCAACTTTTCGAGAACGTCGTTCTACACGTTTCTCGGCTAGCCGAGCAGCAGTGTCTCTGTCAAGGCCATGCACTCAAGAAGCTTCCAGAATGTTGGAGTACGTGTACAAATTATGCCGGCACTAATGGAAAATTATTCTGGCACTCCTGCGGGGTATATACAAACGTGTACGGCCGGCTTAGAAGTTAGTTACACGTGGCGATATTATAAAGTGCGGATCAAGTGATTGTCGCGGATTAGTGGAAAGTGATTATTGTGTTATAATTAGTACGGAACTATTATAGTAGACAATTATTATTGCGTGTGGACAAATTTAACTTTAATTATTGTATGAGACTACCTTGTTGATTTCAAATTGTTAATTGTGACTAATTAAAGCTAGTAATAAGTGGCTTCGTTGGTGTCTGTATTTTGTTTCCACTGTACAGTACGACGATCCGTGAGACCGTCGTAACAATATAAAAGTGACCATCTGTGTCTAATAACAGGCAATACTACTGGCTTCTTGATATGTCGTATAGCTTAAACTCGACAATCTGGTGTGCCATTTCAACATTTCTATCGTGTATAACCTTGTGTTTATTTACTATTTACTCAGTAACCTAATGACTAAATATATCTGCGTCAGAAAATAAAATTTCACTGCTACTCTGATAGCAACACTGATTTTTTGTTTAACACTCGTCTTTTTATTACTATTGAAATCAAAGTTTCGCCCGCACTACGATAAGGCATTTAACGATAATTATGCTAATTTATGCAAAATTTAATTATTCAATTAAATTATAAAGTGTGACTAGTTAATCTGATCATGCAAATATTATTAATCAATCAAATAACTGAATGTATCCATTACTAATTAGCATAATTAATTAGACTCTATATTTCGTTGTTATTAAAAACAATATAAGAAAATTTATCAAAACGAATCAATTGACGTTAATGTCTTTTGATGTTAAGGTTTGGAACAATAATGAACGCATAAAATATATAACAAATAGAATGCTTGTTTATTACACATTACTCAAGTTAACTTCCGAAACACATATATAAATCATTACCTGAAAATACATTCAGAAACATATAAAACATAAATCACAATATAAATCTGTTTCCGTTGATGGCTGAAAACATAACATACAACATGATAAACATACACAAAACATAGACAAATCAAATATTATTCACCCTAAACTAATGCGTTCATTATGTGTCTCAGATGAGTAGCTTTTATATTCATAATATATTTAGCATTATCTTTACTAAATGATTATACAATTTCTCAAAGGTGTCGGTTCTTGGAAAAGAGACAGAGCAGCAGTATTATTATAATATTAAAATCATGAAGACTTAACTTGACATTTTGAATATCCAATAATCCATCGGCGAAATTTCCTGCTTACTGGCGACTCCATGTGTGGTCGTTCCGTTGATTGGATGTTTTCACTATCACTTTGAAACTCGCGATGAGAATTCACTCGCGGCGTACGTGGTGTGGTGTTGGTGTTACCCGTCTTTTACTAACAGTTTATAGAGTTCTGTGTAGTGTAGAGACAACCATCATTAGTGGGTTGTGTTCAAATAAAATGTCTGTTACAAAGCTGCTTCATGTAACTGTTCACGTTCTACTTAGCTTGGTCGTAAATGTGCGTTATGTTATACACTTGTGTTCATGAATATTGAGTTCCCTTATTATTCATGAGTCTGCACGACTAGAATAATTAAGTCTGAATCATGTTAAGTTTATGATACGAACCACAACGTCCGAAGTTGATACACAAAAGTTCTCTTATTGAGATGTCACTTCACTTGTTAAAAGTTTCTAAGTTCCATAATGTTGAATAATGAATAATACTTTAAAGTTTATAGTACTGAACTCGAAAGTATTACGATACTTAGATAACTTCGCACGTTCAAAAGTTAAAGTAACTAAGTAAATAAACTGCGCGATACTGCGGTAAACTTGTATAGAACTGAGTTAATAAAACTGAGCACAAAATTTTATAAGACTGAGATCCTCACGTACTCTGCAAACGGTTTTTATCAAACGTTTTCTACCACAATCCAATTTTCTGTCTTTCACGCCTTCGGTTGTTCCCGATAGGTCCAAGACTTCCTTCCACCTTGAAGATCTTTGGTTTTCGACTCTCTGATTTGCTGCCCTGGTTGTCACCATGACAACAGTCCTCTCCACTTGCTTCTTCGGAAGATGCTAACCTCTGGTTGGCTGTTGAACATCCTTTGAAATACACAGCGAAGGACATCGCACTATTTCTAAGAATATAAACTAATTGTTCGCCTGTCTGTCAAACCTTTGTTTCGTGAGTTTCCCCAGGTCTGCTGTTACTCCCTTGCTAACAAACCGTTGCGTCCTGTTCCTTGTTCAACTACCACCCCGTTTTTCTACCAATTAATAACTTCTTGCTCGCTGTCATTCTGAGTTGCCTCCACGATTTCTCGTCGTAAATATAAGTTGTCACTTCGGCGTTGTTTTCATGCTGTGCGACATGAGTAGAGGGAAAATGATGATTCTGACTCAAGTACCGTTATTCCCCCACCACCACCGCTGGACCAGCAGCATCGACCAATCAAATTGCATGGCGCCTTTCGCGCGTCAAGTTCAAATATATGCCGTCTTTCGCGTTATTTTTTTATATGCCGCCTTTCGCGAGCCTAGATCACTTTCACTTTCTATCACTTGATGCATTATAGTGTATATATTAAATATATGATCAGGGTTACCAACCTTGCATGAGTTCAAATTTGTTGTGTGTTATAATGTATATTAAATCTATATGATCAGGTTTACCAACCTATGTATGGGTTCAAACTTGATATGTGTGTGTGTATTATAGTGTATATTAAAATATATGATCAGGGTTACCAATCCTGCATTATTGTGTGTGTATAGAACAGATCTGCCAACATTTTTCTTCGGTGGGAAATTCAAACTATATTATAGTAAATTGTTGACGACGACTTCGATATCAACTCTCTCTCCCCTCCTCTCTCTTTGTCTCTAGACACAGTTGTCGATCACGATATAAACTCTCTCTCTCTTTATGTCATCAGTTTTACACTAAAATGTAATCACCCGGAAATATATATATTTATCACCTACCTCGTTGCGTCCTTTTTTTTTTGACACATGGCAGTCATTGACCACGATTTAGAAATTAATATACTGCCAAGTCTGTGTGTGTGTGTGTGTGGTAAAGTGTTACGCATAAAAAAAAATCTCCTTGAAATAAGGTATTTTCAAAAGTTTTGTGTACACATACACACACATTGTATATGTCTCTCTCTCTCTCTCTCTCGCTGCAAACGTTGACCAGGATTCCCTTATTCAAACGATTTGTATGTGTGTACACGAACTTAAATATAGTTTACAGACGATTGTAATTTTAAAAATTCATTTTTGCATTAAATATATATATATATCGTAAACAATGAAATAATAATATTTCGTCATTGTAAGATTTTAATAAAACAATTATCAGTTTAAATAATAATTTTCATGATTGTAAGATACAACCTACAAATTATTAAAATGTCTCTCTCACACACATTTCTGATTACTATACAAATAATTGCATGCATATTCGGGGTACGTTGACAGCATTGATCCGATACTGAATTAGATATAGTTATTATTCGCTAAATTAAACCAGAGGTCATTAACCTTGTGTACGACGTCCTACATTCTAATTTCACACCTGCTAGTCATTAGCAGCGCTGACAGTAATTAGGATTATAAAGTATTTACTCTAAAAACGGACAACTCTACTTTCTAATTTGACACCTGTCAAGCATTAACACCGCTGACAGTAATTACTCTAAAAACGGACATGCAAGCTTTCTCCCACTACCAGTGTACAATATATATATACGCACAGAAAAATAGCGAAAATTTCTCATTTTGACTGCTTGTGTATGTGCTGATACATCGTGAAATCTATCTCTGCATCTTTTTTAATAGTTGAAAGACTGTTTGTGCGCATTCAGTATACGCAACTTTCATCATTAAGGGTGTGTAGACAACACACATACTAGTTTTTTGGTAAGTGTACAGATTTTATTTAATTTTAATGTATGTGCAGATTTTATTTAAACGTAAAAATTATTTGTATTAAAACATTATCAAGCGCATTATTGAAACATTTGAATACGTTAATAACTGAGTATAATTTTTATTGTATGTACAGATTTTATTTAAACATAAAAATTATTTGCATTAAAACATTATCAAGTGCATTATTTATTGAATTTAATACATGTGTGTGTACGCGTGTGTGTATGATCAAATTACAATTTCTGAAAATATATTCTTACCGTATTTTTATAGTGGCAATTTCTCACCAACGTGTGCTGATACATCGTGAAATCTCTGCATCTTTTTTAATAGTTGAAAGACTGTTTGTACGCCTTCAGTGTAGACAACGCACATACTAGTTTTGGTAAGTTGTACAGATTTTATTTAATTTTAATTTTAATGTATGTGCAGATTTTTATTTAAACGTAAAAATTATTTGCATTATCAAGCGTGTTATTGAATTTAATACATGTGTGTGTGTGTATGATCAAATTATTATGTCTGTTACAAATTTTCTGAAAAATTGCTTTAAACAAACGTTTTTAATGTAAAAAATTTAGAAAGTAGGTCACAGCGTATGATGACATTTATATCTCTCTCTAATTCTGTTGTGGACATACATAGCTGTAAGCAGTGACTATCTCCTTATGAATGCAGAATGTAGACTTTCCTAAAATTATTTGCATTAAAACATTATCAAACGCATTATTATTTATTGAATTTAATACATGTGTGTGTGCGTGCGCGCGTATGTGTATGATCAAATTATTATGGAGTGGGTTATACAAATAATAATAAAGTGTGTGTAATATATATATATATATATACATTTATTAAAATACATACACACAGCTCCAAGATTATATTAAACAGTTTTACAATTAAAAATACATACACAGTTCCAAGATTATATTGTTACAAGTATTAAAATATATCTAAACTAGTTTTACAATTAAAAATACATACACACACATAGCTCCAATATTATAATGTTACAAATATGATGAAAATATATATATATTTAAAACTAGTATTTACAAAATATGTATAAAATAAGACTTAAACACGTCTATGTACTGTGTTGGACAATGGCGTATATTCTACAAGCGAATCATGTAGTATCATACAGTAGGCGGTCGTCTGTGTAGGAAAATTCGTTGACGATTCAAATTCTAAACGTACATCAACTGCTGAAGACTTAAGTGCTTCGTCTTGTCTGCTACAATCGAAAACAAACAGCGGGGCTTTTGATTTGAATAATTCCGGTGTCAGTACTGGGCTGCCGTCTAAACGGTGGTAATACGAACTTTGAAAACTGACGTACATATTGTACAATAATGCAAAACGGTCTTTCCCAATATCCAAGTTTAAATTATCGTAAGGATAATACTTGTCGTTTAGAAACAGTCTCGCATTGATCACGTTACAGTGATCGAATTCATCAGCGTGTGCTGTCAGTACATTTTTTCTTGCTGTCTGAAACGCTAACACAACAAAGCGTGGTTTTTCTAGCTGACTCGAGGTCTTGACAATCCAATTCTGCCTTTTAGTCTGTGGTAAGGCAGGATACTCGTGCAACTCCCAGGTCCTAAAAGGCATAGTTATCGGGTGGTCTTTCTCTATGAGTCGTAACAGTGGTAATCTGTACGCATTAGCTACATGTACATAAGGCATTTTCCAGTAAACTTTATCTAGTTCAAGAACACAATTAGCAGTCGTTTGTCCGCTTACTAAAACCATAGCATTTATGTCGGTAGAAGCACGTAGGCGTATAAGTTCTTGTTTCACGTTCAGCACGATGCGTGTATAGTCTTCTGCGAATCCCATTAGCATTTTCAGTGGTATACAAAAATTGAATTCGCCGTCATCATTCACTTTTAATATGTTCGTGGTCGGTGCCACCCAACCTGCGTTTTCCATTGCGTTACGTGTGTTGTTGTTGAGTGATAGAAAAGTTTTAATAGTTGACGTAACACCGACGTTTCTGGTATGGTCCACTACCACTCCGGCCAACTCGTAACGAATCTCTTCAAAGAGAAATGCTATAGCATTGTTCACCAGTTCCACATTCAGTGCAGTATCTGCAGCCGCACTAGGGTTTTTAACCAACTTGCCTTCGATGTAGAGGAAACTTTCTGACGGCAGTGTAAAGACGTCCTGTTGTTGTATTGGCACACGTATTTCATCATTGTTTCCATATCTTGTTGTTGCGTACGGTGCGTGTGAGTGAAATGAAAAGTGTGTGATACTGTCTTCAAAGAACGGTTGCTGCTCCACTGATAATATTCCACTCGCCATGTTACTTGTTTACAACAACAAAACCCAGTGAAATCAGGAAACGGCGGTTAACTGATGTTAATCGTTTCAGTTTCGAACGAGTACTGATGCGTTTCCTAACTGATCTTTCTTCTTCTTTTTTTACTGACGACGACTGTGGTAGCAGCGGTGGCGAAGAAACAAAGTACAAGCCCATGTCTATAGTCGTTTTAGATGTAAACGCACAGTGATGACTTCTCCGCGAAAATCTATTACGTCACCGTCCTGATCGTGTAAAGATAATGTTATGTTGTCCAAACGACTCACATTCACAGGTAGGTATATGACGTTTGTAGGCGATTCAATTATTTTGAATCCTGGTTCGACTGACGGATAGAACGAGTGCAGTGTGTGCTCGGTTTTACCGTTCTCGTATGATCCTTGCGCTATATTACACCTTATCAGTATACTGTTCACTTTTATAATGTTAACTGTGGCGTCAGACGTGTGAGTTTTATTCGCTTCAAGCAGACGCTTTCCCTTGAAACCCAACATATCACCGATACCGTACACTGTTTGTTGAAAGTCAATATCCAGTGCACAAGTCAGCTCACATTTCAGCGTATTGTTGTTAGGACGTAGACTAATCTTTGAGTCTCCTAACTGCTTTTTGAGGAAGGCTTCTATGTCACCGATTTCATAAGCACCTGTAGGTAAAGTTATCAAGTCCCACGTTGTTCCGTCTCGCAGTACTGGAAACACGTTGTTTTTTCCTTCAATCACGTTCGATATACTGTTGTATGTAGTAAAGTCCAATAGACCTACATACCATTCGCCGTTTGTTAGTTCGAGAGGCGGGAAAAAGTCACATACAAGAGCAGCAGCATTCGTACCTGTTAAGGTGACCGACAGCGAAGACATCTTGTCGCTTACTGATCACTCGCGCGTTAAGAAGTCCAAACATAAATGCCCGCAGATGACTGTGTGTGGTGGCTGTTCACGTTCGTAATTGTAGTAAATGTCAGTGTCGGTTCCAAAATACTGTGTCAGCTCAAGAGGTGGCTGCATATTACCATACGCATCATAGTAGTAAACTTGTTTGTTTCGCTTCTTGTAGCAAACCCAGTGCGTACCAGGTCCTTCTGCACTGTCTAGATTAACAACTGCACACTCATTCTTCCATGGTCGTGTGTGTGGTAAAGTGTTACGCATAAAAACTCCTCTGAAATAAGGTATTTTCAAAAGTTTTGCGTACACATACAAATCACTGTCAGACAATGCACGCACTGGTATGCAAATTAGTTTTATTGTCTGTAAGGACGTAGGTATAGACCTGACGCTATTTTTTTATTGTTACGTTTATGTCTTGGGACTGTTTTGCGTTTGCAGGTCGTTTTGCGTTTGTTCACGGATTGACGTTTAATTCCTGAACCCTTCTTCTTCTTGTTTTTTCTGCAACCACTACGCGAGCTCCCTCCACCCACTGCCGATTTCGCCTTCTTCGCTGCCGCTACGGCCGCCGCGTACGCTCTTTCGCTGATGCCTGAATTCAAAGCTTTCACTCGATCCCACGCCTTGCCGGCTAGCACACGATCCGCTACACGTCTTCGTTCGTTGTCCTTGTACTTAGCGTAAGCGACATCGTGTTCGCGACAGGCTTCGTCCAACTCGTTGATTCCGCGCTCGCCACGTGCCAATCTCTCTTTGAGTTTTGTTCCAGGTCCACAGAATCGGTAGCCCGGTAGGTGTAATTCTACTGGTAATGCGTCCACCGCTCGATTAATCAAAGTAGGTACTGACGAAACGATAGCGGGCACAGTGTTTTTAAGTATTTTTCCAATTACACCACGCCCCATTCTTTTCTTACGAAGTACGTGCATTCTTGTAAACAGATCTCCAATCCTTGATTTCCGTTTCCGTATCGAGAACGTCTATTAAACGCCCCACCTCTTCAATATATTCAGACAGGACTGAACGCTGTGTCGTGCTGTCTTGATATTTATAGACAAACTATATTAGATTGATTATATGAGCGTGAAATACCTGAGTGACCTTGTACAATTCGGTCTTTATATGTAATTTTAATTCGTGCATTTGTCGTACAGTGACTGCGTCTTTGTCATTGACACCGTTCGCTATATTCGTAATTTTTCTTCCGGCAGGGTAGAAAGTATCGTTTTGCAAACTGATTGTGTGTGCATGTAAAAATTCCAAATTCACTGCGTCTTTGAAGTCAACAGGCGCTTGCACATGCGTTAGTCGAAAGTCATTAACGATTACGTTACCTGCACGATCTTTTTTTCAAACTGTTCTCGTCTACGTATCGTTTTGTGGCTGCATCTCTTGATTTAAGCGGATCGTTTAGCCTTATTATTCGATGATCTTTTGCGTCTACGGTAGCGTTGTCGTCGTTCTTGTACTGTAAGCATGTGTCCTTTACGTACTGTAAAGAAACAACATCGTGCAACTCTTTAGGATCACCCAAGTTGCATATCTTTTTGTTTTTCACAATAAGTGACCGTCGTTAGTCACTCCTAAACCGATATCCTCACGCAGACTTCGATGAGTTTCTTTTCGCACTCTTACAGCGCTGTCGTGTCTACCGAACTTGTCTACACTCATATTTATGAAGAAGAACTGATGGTTATAGAACGGTGCATCTGCTTTTATATGATAATGCCAGTTTCACGTAATTCTTCCAATATCGAAACGATTTCATTCCTATGACCAGTATGGCCGCTATTTTGAGACGCCATTAACAGTCTCAATCTATTAACCAACTCGTTAGGATCATCCCAATGCACGTAATCGATTGCAGTGTTCGGTTTCATCTCCATATAGCCACTCCCTGTACGTTTTCGTGCAAACAATTTAGATATTACTAGTCGGTACTTGACGCCACTGTTACTGTTTATTCGCGTATTGTGTTTATACTTTTGTTTGTGTCCGTTGGTTGCTAGTAGTAGAGACTTATATTTCCTCATATCATCCTTATTGTATTTTTTCGGTAGTTTCATAAACAAAAGTTCATACAGACCAGGTGTACCCTCGTAAATTTTTCCTTTGACATGAAAGTTGTCGTTATTATCGATTTTTACATTTGAATCACCTATCATAAATTTACCACCTTCGTATCGAACACCATACATGCGATCTATAATCCGTTTACAGTCCGCCGATTCACACAAACGCATATATTTGTTTGCTAATGAATCCTCGCTGAAATGTGAAGCGTTAGGGTTCCAAGCGTCCTCTTCACTGAAATGAGAAGCGTTATGACTTTGCATACCACTTTCGTTTTCTGTTATTACGTGTTGTGTAGGCTCTTCTTGTTTTATCTGCTCCTCCTCCTCCTCCTCCTCCTCCTCCTCCATCATGTCACCACTTAACTTTCGTGAAATAACTTCTAACGGTTCCAGAATCGGTCTGTAATTTTTTCTAAACGCCTCGTCGCTTTCTCTGATACCGCGTTGTAATGCATGATATTTTTTCCTTATGTTGTCGCTTATCGTGTCTATATCATACGCGAGTCGTTCCTCCTTATTCATTGCCATCGTGTGTTAGCAAGAGGACTGATTACATTACTACAGTGCAACCACTTTTATACTCCGTCGGAAACAATTATGAATCGATCAAAGCCGATTCTATATCTACCTTCATTTATTGGCGAGTCTTTGTCTATGACTAGAAATCCATAACGATCCTTCCACGCTTCCATGCAGACGTCTTTGAAAGCATCATATTTCATATCTATGTTAACGTGATCATTGTATGCATGTCGTAAATTTAGATCGTCTTGTTTGAACAATATCAACAAGTTAGCGTTGTCACGTACCAATTGTTTCGGTATCTGGCTATATGTCTGGCATAGATAGAATGTGTCCACACCGCTATGTCTCCCCATAGCAAAATACTTTCGAATATTGTTTTGTCTTTCACACGATACATCATCGAATACGATAACAGAGTCGAGACCAGTGATTTCACTCGGTAGCGGGACTTCTTCGTTCTCGCTGTATGCATGATAACCTAAACCTTCATCAGCGAGTGATTTCATCACTGTTTCTAGCATTCTGTATTTTGGTTGAAATAATGATTTTGAAAACACGTATACGTTGCGGAAACGTAGTCCGTTGGCATCAAACAGTAGGTTGAATAGCACATTTGATTTTCCACAGGAACTTGGGCCTGTAACGATACAGCGAATACTGTTCGGTAATAGCGGACCATGTTTACGCTTAGCACTACCTTCGTCACCAGCCAAAAAGTCCATATCCTTTATTGGTAATTTGTTTGCTTGCTGTACAATCTTCATCTTTGTGAATACCGAAAGCATACTGTTTTCATCACGTGCTGTCACCTTTTTTATATTAGATCTTTCTTATGTATCCACGCATCGTGTTTACCATCGAAACCGAGCCAACGAACACGCACTCTGTCACCTTTGCGTTGTAACACCTTTTCCACTAGGTATACGTCGCCGACTTTGGACTTACTAATCTCGTGCTCGTAAAAACCACCTTTCAACACTTTGTTTAGATGATCTTTTAGCAGATAAGTGACGGGGATAGTAGTGGATTGTACTTTATCCATAGTGAATATTTCGTTAGTCCAATTCGGCGTATAACCTTTGGCGAACGTCATTTTGTGCTTACTTATACGAACACGGTCACCGACTTTAAATTTGGGTGGTTTCGTTGGACTGATTTTAGGCGCTGTGTTCTTCCTTATTCGTTCCAACACTATATGTTCGTTGGCGTCATTCACTTCACTCGGTTTCATACCAATGGTTCTGTGTGTTGTATTGTTGTACGATTTCAGTAATGTAGGTAGTAGATCCAACCAGCGGTAGTGTCCTTGTTCACTGAAAGCTCGATACATGTGTGTCTTCAGTGTGCGATTAAAACGTTCCACTATGGAAGCTTTCTTCTCACTGTAGGTTGAGTAATGTTTCACATTATACTTTTTTAGTAACGCTTGTACTGTGCTGTTGTAATACTCCTTCCCGTTGTCTGTCTGTAAATATTTCATTCGATTAGCAGTTAGTATAGGCTCTAGTGCATGCTTTACTTCTTTTCCTGTCTTTGTTTTCAATGGTACAGCGTACGCGTACTTGCTAAACGCATTGATCACTGTCATCATGTACTTGTACCCTTTGTTCACTCGAGCGTATGGTATCATCTCCACAAGATCCGCCTGGTACAAGTCGTGTAGACCCTTCAATTCAACCGCGCGCCTAACGAAATTCCTTCTCGCTGCTCTGTGTAGCTCTAGAGCTATAGTCTTGCGTACGTTGTTCATGGTTTAAGATACACTAACATAATACCGGCGTTAAAAATACTATATATATCTATAACAGTTTCTTTGTTTTTCAGTATTCATTCTCACATCTGAATATCACCATGGCTGACCTTCAACAGAATCCAGAACATCAGCAGGAACAGGAACATCCTCAACAAGGTAAAAATTTACCAATTGTCTCTCTATAATTATGTAGCAAACCAAATTTGTTTGATATGAATTAACATATGATTCAACTCTGTCTAACATGTATAAGATATTCTCTTGACGTTGTTTAGAAATTGATATGACGAAGAAAATTTTTTATGTTCTGACATAGGTTTGTTACCTTCTCCCCAATGTATTGTCTCTTGACATCGTTTAGAAGTTGACATGACGGAGAAAATTTTTCATGTTCCACCATAGGTATGTCACCTTCTCTCCAATGAACTAATTCAATTCCACAACAAAAGCATTTAACTCTATCGTCTATGAATGACATACTATGTCCACAAACATCATAATTTAGCGGATAGTAGTAAAACCCGGCAAACGCTAACTCGTCGGGGCTGACAAACGTCACTTCCCAATACTTGAACGATTTTCTTCTTTCACTTTCAATGCTAAAATCAGGAGTAGCTGCCATCTTCACAGTTTGCAATAAACTAACGTATTACTAACGTGCACTATCTATTTACCTCAAACATGAATGTGTGTGTGTGTGTGTGTGTGTGTGTGTGTGTGTGTGTGTGTGTGTGTGTGTGTGTGTGTGTGTGTGTGTGTGTGTGTGTGTGTGTGTGTGTGTGTGTGTGTGTGTGTGTTATTCATCATTCCTATTAGCTAATACAGGTGATTCTATTGTTTCAGTTATGACACGATTTTATATTGTGCGAAACAGTAGTATTAGAGGATGCCTCACAACTTTTAATTACCTGCCTGTGTACACAGAAGAAGAAGATCAAGATATAGTACCGATAATGACTGAGGTGCAACCTTTATTGCGCAAGGATATTCTGGCAGAACAAGCACGTTTACGCAGTATCAAATGGCATATTGCGTGCAGGATACGTTTCACTAAAACTGTGTTAGATGGTGACAGCGGCGAAGAAAAAGAGGTAACCAAAGACGCCGTCTTCCACGGGCGTTGTCGTACGTTGCTCACGGATGACAGCGACGAGTTGAACTGTCTACTCGATGAATCCTACGATAAAATCATGAATAGCATATCCAATTTTACCCGTGACAGGAGCGGATGGTCGGTGGATGCTGTACTGAAGCTGGAACTGGTTGTTGGACGGTACAGGCCTCTAGCAGCGTCCTCCTACCTTCCAACCCCGCGAAAACTTGCACTCACCAAGGCAGTAGTCAACATCAATAACTCCCAAGATGAAATGTGTTTTCTATGGTCCGTACTAGCTCACATACACCCTCAAGAACGTAATAAAGAACGTGTTTCAAAATACGCCTCATTCATAAACACAATAAATATGTTCGGTATCGAGTACCCTGTTTCTATAAACTCACTTTCTAAATTTGAAACACAGAATCCCAACATTTCTATAAACGTTTTCGGCTATGATATAGAAGACAATATCAGAAACGAATCAAAAAATGAGGTTTATCCGTTAAGAATTACCCCCAATGAGGACAGATTACATCATGTTAATCTTTTGCTTCTGTCCGATACAAATAGCCGAAAACATTACTGTCTTATCAGTAACATGAGTAGATTGTTATCATCCCTAACAAAACACTGCAATAAATCATTTTACTGTGACTACTGCCTGCACCGTTTCTCCACAGAACATGGTCTGTCCGATCATCTCCCCTACTGTACACCTTACGGCGAGCAGAAAACCAAAATGCCTACAGAGGAGGAGAAGTTTATGTCATTTAAAAATTACGCGCACTGTCTTAAAGTACCCTTTACCGTCTACGCCGACTTTGAGTCCCTTATCACTCCGCTTCAATCGTGTTCACCTGGTAACAACGTCCCGACGACAGTGCACGAGTTAGGTGAATTCTACTCAGTTGATAGCAACGGTGCCCGTCAGAAAATAACTTCTCCTCCTGTATCGTCCACATCATACGAAGCGATGCATATTCCGTCAGGTTTCTCCTATGCTATCGTCGATCATACACACAGACTCTGGAGAGAGGCTAAAGTTTATCGAGGTGAAAACGTCGTAGACACTTTCTTCTCGTGGTTGATGAAAGACGCTGAGGATATGATGAAGGTAGTACGACATAACGTGCAAATAATTATGTCCGGTGATGACAATGTTGCGTTCACTAACGCCACCGTTTGTCATTTGTGTGAGCGCCCTTTGACAGACGATGACAAGGTACGCAATCATTGTCATCTTACGGGGAAATTCTTGGGAGCAGCCCACAATAGCTGTAATCTAAGCTACAAGATGCCTCGTCATATCCCCGTCTTCTTTCACAACCTTCGTGGCTACGACTGTCACCATTTAATGCAGGGTTTAGGAAAATATAAGGACCAACACGTATCCTGCATTGCAACATCCAGTGAGCGTTACGTGTCGTTCTCCCTGGGTCCCTTGCGTTTCGTAGACTCTTTTCAATTTCTTAATCGCTCTCTGGACACACTCGTTACCAATCTGTCCACGTCCGGGAGCCAATTTCCTTTGCTCAGAGAGGAAATGCTTAGACGGGGTTTCGACGAACAGACCAATCTGCTCGTACGCAAGGGGGTATACCCTTACGAGTATGTTGACAGCATTGATCGGTTCAATGAAACAAGTCTACCCGCTCGTGAACACTTTGATAACCGGTTGTTGGAATCGTCTATTTCGAACGCAGATTACGAGCACGCACAAAACGTGTGGAGTGCATTCAATCTGCGTACGTTTGGAGATTACCACGATTTGTATTTGTTGACAGACGTAATGCTGCTGGCCGATGTCTTTGAAAGTTTCCGAGACATGGCCTTACGCGATTACTGTTTGGACCCGTGTCATTTTTACTCGCTTCCCGGACTCGCTTGGAACGCGATGCTAAAAATGACAGGGGTCGAATTAGAGCTGTTAACAGAGATAAATCTGCATCTGTTCCTTGAGTCTGGGATTCGCGGAGGCTGCGCGATGATATCCAACCGTCACGCAGTCGCTAACAATCCTCTGATTCCAGATCAGTACGATGTATCGAAACCGACCTCCTTCATTCTGTATACAGACTGTAATAATTTATACGGTGCAGCCATGTCGCAACCACTCCCTTACGCAGACTTCCGATGGCTCGATCGTAACGAAATCGAGTCCTTGGACGTACGTAATGTGAGTGATGATTCCGACATCGGGTACATCCTTGAAGTCGACCTACACTATCCTGATACCTTACACGACCTGCATTCCGACTACCCACTTGCACCTGTGCGCCAGCGCGTAACACCCGATATCCTTTCTCCCTTTTCCAAACGTTTACACGAGAGTATATACAGATCATCGTATAACGAATCAGGGTCATCCGTAGAGAAGTTGTTAACAACTTTGGAGGACAAACAAAATTACGTTCTCCATTATCGAAATTTGAAATTGTATTTAAGTCTTGGCTTAGAGCTGAAAGCGACTCATAGGGTGTTGTGTTTTAAGCAAAGCGCTTGGTTGAAACCGTTTATCGATTTCAACACCCGCAAGAGGCAAGCAGCCGTCAACAGCTTTGAAAAAGACCTTTTCAAACTGATGAACAACGCCGTATACGGTAAGTCGCTGGAGAACGTACGGAAACATATAGACTTTGAACTAGTCTCGGATGAACGACGGCTTCAAAAACTAGTTTCCACACCTAGGCTAAAACGTATGATTCGTTATACGAACGATCTGGTGGGGCTCTCACTCCGTAAAAAATCCCTTGTTCTTTCCCGTCCCGTGTATGTCGGCTTCACGGTGCTTGACGTTAGCAAAACGATAATGTACGACTTTCATTATCGTTATGCTGTCGCCAAGTACGGTTGCAACGTTAAATTATTAATGACAGATACAGACAGTCTGATGTATAGCATTCAAACATCAGACTTGTATGCAGACATGAAGAAGGACCTACACGTTTTTGACACATCGGATTACCCTACGTCTCATCCTTGTTATAGCCTTAAGAACAAAAAGGTTGTCGGACTGTTCAAGGATGAAACGTGTGGTCGTCCTATTAGAGAATTCGTGGGTCTCCGTGCGAAATGTTATTCGTTCCTTGTGGCCCACGAAGATCCCACCCAAGAGTGTCAAAAACGTGTATGTAAAGGTGTGCCTCGAGTTGCGATTAAGAGGAGTCTGCGACACGATATGTATCGCAAGTGTCTCACTGATCATTGTCAGTTTTCTACCAGTGCGCTTTGTTTACGTAGCGATCATCATACGCTGTACACGATGCGTGTAAATAAGCAAGCGTTGTCACCGTATGATGATAAGCGTTATATATTAGACAATGGTCATGATACGCTTGCATACGGTCATTATCGGATACGACAACGCATCAACATGGAGAACGACGATACCTCCCAACCTACTAAAAAAATTTGTCTCCATGTATAGTAACCCTCCTCAACACTTGTTTCTTTCGTCAGTTGATGTCTCTCGGTGCTTCAGTCCAGACGTCTGTAAACGTAAGTTCACATATTAATATCGCAACGATATTTGTATGTTTAAACATAATATATACATATATAGAGTTTGTAATGTGTGTGGTTTCTTTGTCTTACAGTATTATGGATAACACTGCAGTTATAATTGACTTCCAGTGCTTTTTCGATGACAACGGAAAATATATTGTGAAGGAACTGTCAATTATGGACGTTCTGAGATTTGCTGGTAGACATTGGATTTTGACTCCACCTGCTACATCCGTTACGAATCCCAAATACGTTAGGACAAACCACTGGTTAACAACAAATTATCATAGACTTAGATTGAGCGAAGGAGAGACACCATACGACAATCTTGTTTCATTGTTAACATCACATACACGTATATATAAATATGTGTTTGTGAAGGGTTTTGAGAAAAAACGTTTTTTGCAATCAAAGATAATACACAATAATATCATCAATCTCGATGACTTTGGTTGTCCTAAAAACATACCGTATATAATTCATGGAACAGAATGTCTTAGACATTTCAATTCTTCTGACCGTTGTGCCAACTATAAGGTGCATACTATTCGGGAATGGATGATTCATGATTTTAGCTTTAAACTAACATTTTTAATGTAACAAATTTAGAAAGTAGGTCACAGCGAATGATGACATTTATATCTCTCTCTCTCATTCTGTTGTGGACATGTACATACATGCATAGCTGTAAGCAGTGACTATTTTCTTATGAAAATGGACTTTCCTAATGACATTGTTATATTTTTGGTGTCTTTAATTTCGTCTTTGGGACATGTTCATACATGCAAATGAAAGTGGGACACCGACGTTACCACCACCACCACCACTATCACATTCTACTGTCCTTTTGTGTCGAATATTCTGTCATTGTTTGGTTCTCTCTGGTTTGATACAGACGTGTTCACTAGTGTCTTCTAATAATGTCGTTTCTTGTAAAGTTTAATGCTGTAAGTGCTATCGAGTACAAACGATGTTCAGAATTGACAGTGAATAAAAAATATCCCATCATGGTCTTAACAAATGTGGACACAAAATATGGGAACTCTGTGCTTGCTACGTTGGAGGATGGTGACCGTCAGTATCGTGTCTATCTTCCCAAGAGGTATGCAGGTGTCTTCACGAATGAGGAGCTCAGACATATCAAACCTAAAGAACTACATTTAGTGTATCGAGGAACGAGAAATCAAACAACACAAGTAGAGATTGAGTCCTAACGTCGTAAGTAGCAATCGTGTTAACAAACAATTTATTGATGTGTGTAGTTTCAACTCTCTGTACTTAACACTTTAATAATTGAATTTGTATGTACATGATAAATGTATCATTGATTCTATTTAGTTTCGTTGAATAATAGTTGGTTCGATTAGAAATTATTTGAAAGTACATTAACTTATGCGATAAATGTATCATTGATTCTAAGCAGTATTTACAAATTTCCAGTGAATAATATTTGGTTTGGTTTGATTAGAAATTATTTGAAAGTACATTAACTTATGAAAAATGACATATACTTGAAAAAGTTTACTTACTTAACGCATTGGATTCTTTCCACTAACTGTACGTGTGCATGTGATAATTGAATATTATCGTATCAGTGATTCTAATATCGACTGTATTGTTATGTTACAGATAAACTTCCTCGTGAACTGTATCTACAGCCATGAAATTATTATTTAAAAATCTTACAATGTCAAAAATTATTATTAATATTGTATTTATTTTATATAACAATGTTTGTTTGTGATATATGTATATTTAATCAATGTAAAATGTATTTTGAATAATTGTATTATAACGGTTTGTAAACTATATTTTAAGTTTGTGTACAGTGCTGTAAATATATATTTAATCATTTAAAACAATATTATTATTAATATTTTATATATAACAATGTTTGTGATATATATATATATATTTAATCAATGTAAAATGTATTTTTTGAATAATTGTATTATAGCAGTTTGTAAACTATATTTTATGTTTGTGTACAGTGTTGTAAATATATATATTTAATTATTTAAAACAAATTATGGTTTATTTTAATTTATTTCGTTATAAACCTCCGAATATGCATGCAATTATTTGTATAGTAATCAGAAATGTGTGTGAGAGAGACATTTTAATAATTTGTAGGTTGTATCTTACAATCATGAAAATTATTATTTAAACTGATAATTGTTTTATTAAAATCTTACAATGACGAAATATTATTATTTCATTGTTTACGATATATATATATATTTAATGCAAAAATGAATTTTTAAAATTACAATCGTCTGTAAACTATATTTAAGTTCGTGTACACACATACAAATCGTTTGAATAAGGGAATCCTTGTCAACGTTTGCAGCGAGAGAGAGAGAGAGAGAGAGAGACATATACAATGTGTGTGTATGTGTACACAAAACTTTTGAAAATACCTTATTTCAAGGAGATTTTTTTTTTATGCGTAACACTTTACCACACACACAGACTTGGCAGTATATTAATTTCTAAATCGTGGTCAATGACTGCCATGTGTCAAAAAAAGGACGCAACGAGGTAGGTGATAAATATATATATTTCCTGGTGATTACATTTTAGTATCGCTACTTACAATAATCCATAAGTAGCACGACGCTTATGTAAAACTGATGACATAAAGAGAGAGAGAGTTTATATCGTGATCGACAACTGTGTCTAGAGACAAAGAGAGAGGAGGGGAGAGAGAGTTGATATCGAAGTCGTCGTCAACAATTTACTATAATATAGTTTGAATTTCCCACCGAAGAAAAATGTTGGCAGATCTGTTCTATACACACACACAATAATGCAGGATTGGTAACCCTGATCATATATTTTAATATACACTATAATACACACACACATATCAAGTTTGAACCCATACATAGGTTGGTAAACCTGATCATATAGATTTAATATACATTATAACACACAACAAATTTGAACTCATGCAAGGTTGGTAACCCTGATCATATATTTAATATATACACTATAATGCATCAAGTGATAGAAAGTGAAAGTGATCTAGGCTCGCGAAAGGCGGCATATAAAAAAATAACGCGAAAGACGGCATATATTTGAACTTGACGCACGAAAGGCGCCATGCAATTTGATTGGTCGATGCTGCTGGTCCAGCGGTGGTGGTGGGGGAATAACGGTACTTGAGTCAGAATCATCATTTTCCCTCTACTGACATGGTCGTATGTATTCATTGGGTATTTGCTGTATTGTCTCTGTACTGTCGAGACCCTTCTAAATCCTTTGTCAGTGAGTATCTCTTTTCTTACGTTCATACGTGTTGGCTTAACCCTACAGCGTCCCTTCGTTACAATTTCTGCGTACTTGTGTCACTGGATTCTGCTCTTTGTTCGGTTTGTTGTGATGTCGTAAATTTGAGTTGAGTTTGGTCTGTCAAAGTCGATCCCAATTTCCTTTATTGCGTTAAGTCAAACGTTGTCTTATTGTCTCGTAGCGTCGGGTTGACGTGTTCTTAATTGCCTTATTTATTGCTCTGGTTTGGTTTGGTGACCTGACTGTGTGAGAATGCACTGTTCGATCAGAAAGTTTATAAATTTGAAAATTTTTGTTCGCTATAGCCATCCTCAGCGGCTTGACTGGGACCACTGTACTTTCTTGAACTACAAAACAATGTTCACGATTACATCGACACCAACGATTTGGTCGAATCAACAATTTTTTTTTAATTACGGCTTTTAGCGCCTTTATACTCTTTTCCTTATTTTCTCGTTTCCGATTCCGCCTCTTCTTATGTATCCACTCTTTTTAGATATTTCTCCCCGACAGCTTACATCTATATTTGAAACTGTCATTTGACAACTATGATTTTCTGTTGCATGACTGAAGTTGCATTAACAAAAATATAATCAGGTATCCACCTATTCTCAGTTAATTAACGAAACTTGGAGACCACACACAATGAATATGATTTTCTCCTGTAGCTATTGTTTGGGATAAGCACTGTGGCCATAGAGACTTATTACGTTTTATTTCTGTTACTATGTAAGCTTTATCTTTCCGCACTGGTTCTTTCTTCATTTTGTATAGCAAGATCCTGTACGATAGAAACATAGTGCTACGACAATTATGGAACCTTCTCGAAAAGACGAGAGTGTCGTCCTACACGCTTCTCGACTAGCCCAGCGTGTGGCGTTTGTGTCAAGGCCGTCCACTCGCGTAGCACTACAGACTGTTCGAGAGCACTCGTAACTACGCAGGTTATGCTGGCACGCATCCAGAAAAATGGAAAATTATTCTGGAACGTCTTCGGGACCTATATAAGCAACAGTGGTCGGCTTAGAGTTAGTTACACCTGTCGAGATTGAAGACTGCGGAACAAGTGGTCGTGGAAAGTGATTATTGTGTTATAATTAGTGCGGAATTCTAAATAGTTGGCATTATTATTGCGTGTGGACAAACTAAACTTGAATTAATGTATGAGAGTACCTTGTTGATTTCACATTGTTATTTGTGACTCGTTAAAGTTGGTAATTAGTGACTTCATTGGTGTCTGTATTTTGGGTACCATACGACGATACGTTAGACCGCCGTAATAATAGTTTACCACTGCTCGGTATTAAATTATTCACGGATTTTTGCCGGAAATGTGTGCTAAATAAACAGACAGTTGTTTCCAATCGTGCTTGTAGTTAGGCTCTGAAGTATTAATAAAATGTATCGACTACCGTACAGCCGATAACCTATGATTCGTCTTCGTTGAATTAAAGCGCGTTTTAATGCAGTTCAACTACA
The DNA here is from genome assembly GCA_034769895.1 of Magicicada septendecula. Taxonomy (NCBI): domain Eukaryota; kingdom Metazoa; phylum Arthropoda; class Insecta; order Hemiptera; family Cicadidae; genus Magicicada; species Magicicada septendecula. The sequence continues at coordinate 270,562,180 of CM068376.1, forward strand.
TTATGATCGGTGCTGAAATCCTTTCGGTATAAATTTTGTTTCCGCAGGTCAGCAAATGCCGGTGTGAACTGAAGTAAAACACACGCTTTTACACTTCGACCAGAAACAAACATGGTTGAAGAACGTCAAAATAAAACGTCAGCTAAAACTAAAAGAAACAACATGTCTTGTGAGTTTAAGTATGAGAACATAAAACTCGGTGGCATACAAGAGTGAATCGTCATCGTCATCATCTTGCCTCAACTCACACCACACCAACGTCACAGAGAAACTGGTCTCCATGGGCACCGAAAAGCTCCACGTTGGAGAAAAATTCTGAGCGTATAAAGTACCTACGTTAGTAGGGGGAAAATAAGGGTTCTGACTCACAAAGGAATGCCGCCTTTCTTAAAAAACATAAAAAAAGATAAAAAACAAGATCAAAGAGATGCCGCCGTTCCCGCGGTCCAAGATTTTTTCCCACGCTCTCCCCACCACCCTGGACCCGCAGTATCCGTGAATTTTCGCGAATATAATTTTTTATATGCAGCCTTTCGCGAGCCTAAATCACTTTCACTTTCTAATTTCCGCGAATATAATTTTTTATATGCCGCCTTTCGCGAGCCTAGATCACTTTCACTTTCTACTGGACCACAGCATCCGCGACTTTTTCGCTGATCTGTGTCAAGATCCGCGACTTTTTCGCGTATCTGGACCACAGCATCCGCGAATATAATTTTTTATTTTTTTATATGCCGCCTTTCGCGAGCTTAGATCACTTTCACTTTCTATCACTTGATGCATTATAGTGTATATATTAAATATATGATCGGGGAGTACCAACCTTGCATGAGTTCAAATTTGTTATAATGTATATTAAATCTATATGATCAGGTTTACCAACCTATGGTGGGGGGTTCCGACTTGATGCATTATAGTGTATATAATAAATATATGATTAGGGTTACCAACCTTGCATGAGTTCAAATTTGTTGTGTGTTATAATGTATATTAAATCTATATGATCAGGTTTACCAACCTATGTATGGGTTCAAACTTGATATGTGTGTGTATTATAGTGTATATTAAAATATATGATCAGGGTTACCAATCCTGCATTATTGTGTGTGTGTATAGAACAGATCTGCCAACATTTTTCTTCGGTGGGAAATTCAAACTATATTATAGTAAATTGTTGACGACGACTTCGATATCAACTCTCTCTCCCCTCCTCTCTCTTTGTCTCTAGACACAGTTGTCGATCACGATATAAACTCTCTCTCTCTTTATGTCATCAGTTTTACATAAGCGTCGTGCTACTTATGGATTATTGTAATTAGCGATACTAAAATGTAATCACCAGGAAATATATATTTATCACCTACCTCGTGGCGTCCTTTTTTTGACACATGACAGTCATTGACTACGATTTAGAAATTAATATACTGCCAAGTCTGTGTGTGTGTTGTAAAGTGTTACGCATAAAAAAATCTCCTTGAAATAAGGTATTTTCAAAAGTTTTGTGTACACACACATTGTATAATAATTTTCGTAATTGTAAGATACAACCTGCAAATTATTAAAATGTCTCTCTCACACATTTCTGATTACTATACAAATAATTGGATGCATATTCGAAGGTTTATAACGAAATAAATTAAAATAAACCATAATTTGTTTTAAATAATTAAATATATATATTTACAACACTGTACACAAACATAAAATATATAGTTTACAAACCGCTATAATACAATTATTCAAAAAATACATTTTACATTGATTAAATATATATATATATATCACAAACATTGTTATATATAAAATATTAATAATAATATTGTTTTAAATGATTAAATATATATTTACAGCACTGTACACAAACTTAAAATATAGTTTACAAACCGGTATAATACAATTATTCAAAATACATTTTACATTGATTAAATATACATATATCACAAACAAACATTGTTATATAAAATAAATATTAATAATAATTTTTGACATTGTAAGATTTTAAAATAATAATTTCACGGCTGTAGATACAGTTCACAAGGAAGTTTATCTGTAACATAACAATACAGTCGATATTAGAATCACTGATACGATAATATTCAATTATCACATGCACACGTACAGTTAGTGGAAAGAATCCAATGCGTTAAGTAAGTAAACTTTTTCAAGTATATGTAATTTTTCATAAGTTAGTGTACTTTCAAATAATTTCTAATCAAACCAAACGAAATATTATTCACTGGAAATTTGTAAATACTACTTAGAATCAATGATACATTTATTGCATAAAGGTAATGTACTTTCAAATAATTTCTAATCGAACCAATTATTATTCAACGAAACTAAATAGAATCAATGATACATTTATCATGTACATACAAATTCAATTATTAAAGTGTTAAGTACAGTGAGTTGAAACTACAGTTAGTGGAAAGAATCAAATGTGTTAAGTAAGTAAACTTTTTCAAGTATATGTCATTTTTCATAAGTTAATGTACTTTCAAATAATTTCTAATCAAACCAAACCAAATATTATTCACTGGAAATTTGTAAATACTACTTAGAATCAATGATACATTTATCGCATAAAGGTAATGTACTTTCAAATAATTTCTAATCGAACCAATTATTATTCAACGAAACTAAATAGAATCAATGATACATTTATCATGTACATACAAATTCAATTATTAAAGTGTTAAGTACAGTGAGTTGAAACTACACACACACACACACACACACACACACACACACACACACACACACATCAATAAATTGTTTGTTAACACGATTGCTACTTACGACGTTAGGACTCAATCTCTACTTGTGTTGTTTGATTTCTCGATACACTAAATGTAGTTCTTTAGGTTTGATATGTCTGAGCTCCTCATTCGTGAAGACACCTGCATACCTCTTGGGAAGATAGACACGATACTGACGGTCGCCATCCTCCAACGTAGCAAGCACAGAGTTCCCATATTTTGTGTCCACATTTGTTAAGACCATGATGGGATATTTTTTATTCACTATCAATTCTGAACATCGTTTGTACTCGATAGCACTTACAGCATTAAACTTTACAAGAAACGACATTATTAAAAGACACTTGTGAACACGTCTGTATCAAACCAGAGAGAACCAAACAATGACAGAATATTCGTCACAAAAGGACAGTAGAATGTGATAGTGGTGGTGGTAACGTCGGTGTCCCACTTTCATTTGCATGTATGAACATGTCCCAAAGACGAAATTAGAGACACCAAAAATATAACAATGTCATTAGGAAAGTCCATTTTCATAAGAAAATAGTCACTGCTTACAGCTATGCATGTATGTACATGTCCACAACAGAATGAGAGAGAGATATAAATGTCATCATTCGCGGTGACCTACTTTCTAAATTTGTTACATTAAAAATGTTTGTTTAAAGCAAAAATCATGAATCATCCATTCCCGAATAGCATGCACCTTATAGTTGGCACAACGGTCAGAAGAATTGAAATGTCTAAGACATTCTGTTCCATGAATTATATACGGTATGTTTTTAGGACAACCAAAGTCATCGAGATTGATGATATTATTGTGTATTATCTTTGATTGCAAAAAACGTTTTTTCTCAAAACCCTTCACAAACACATATTTATATATACGTGTATGTGATGTTAACAATGAAACAAGATTGTCGTATGGTGTCTCTCCTTCGCTCCATCTAAGTCTATGATAATTTGACGTTAACCAGTGGTTTGTCCTAACGTATTTGGGACTCGTAACGGATGTAGCAGGCGGTGTCAAAATCCAATGTCTACCAGCAAATCTCAGAACGTCCATGATTGACAGTTCCTTCACAATATATTTTCCGTTGTCGTCGAAAAAGCACTGGAAGTCGATTATAACTGCAGTGTTATCCATAATACTGTAAGACAAAGAAACCACACACATTACAAACTCTATATATATTATGTTTAAAACTACAAATATCGTCGCGATATTAATATGTGAACTTACGTTTACAGACGTCTGGACTGAAGCACCGAGAGACATCAACTGACGAAAGAAACAAGTGTTGAGGAGGGTTACTATACATGGAGACAAATTTTTTTAGTAGGTGGGGAGGTGTCGTCGTTCTCCATGTTCATGCGTTGTCGTATCCGATAATGACCGTATGCAAGCGTATCATGACCATTGTCTAATATATAACGCTTATCATCATACGGTGACAACGCTTGCTTATTTACACGCATCGTGTACAGCGTATGATGATCGCTACGTAAACAAAGCGCACTGGTAGAAAACTGACAATGATCAGTGAGACACTTGCGATACATATCGTGTCGCAGACTCCTCTTAATTGCAACTCGAGGCACACCTTTACATACACGTTTTTGACACTCTTGGGTGGGATCTTCGTGGGCCACAAGGAACGAATAACATTTCGCACGGAGACCCACGAATTCTCTAATAGGACGACCACACGTTTCATCCTTGAACAGTCCGACAACCTTTTTGTTCTTAAGGCTATAACAAGGATGAGACGTAGGGTAATCCGATGTGTCAAAAACGTGTAGGTCCTTCTTCATGTCTGCATACAAGTCTGATGTTTGAATGCTATACATCAGACTGTCTGTATCTGTCATTAATAATTTAACGTTGCGGCCGTACTTGGCGACAGCATAACGATAATGAAAGTCGTACATTATCGTTTTGCTAACGTCAAGCACCGTGAAGCCGACATACACGGGACGGGAAAGAACAATGGATTTTTTACGGAGTGAGAGCCCCACCAGATTGTTCGTATAACGAATCATACGTTTTAGCCTAGGTGTGGAAACTAGTTTTTGAAGCCGTCGTTCATTCGAGACTAGTTCAAAGTCTATATGTTTCCGTACGTTCTCCAGCGACTTACCGTATACGGCGTTGTTCATCAGTTTGAAAAGGTCTTTTTCAAAGCTGTTGACGGCTGTTTGCCTCTTGCGGGTGTTGAAATCGATAAACGGTTTCAACCAAGCGCTTTGCTTAAAACACAACACCCTATGAGTCGCTTTCAGCTCTAAGCCAAGACTTAAATACAATTTCAAATTTCGATAATGGAGAACGTAATTTTGTTTGTCCTCCAAAGTTGTTAACAACTTCTCTACGGATGACCCTGATTCGTTATACGATGATCTGTATATACTCTCGTGTAAACGTTTGGAAAAGGGAGAAAGGATATCGGGTGTTACGCGCTGGCGCACAGGTGCAAGTGGGTAGTCGGAATGCAGGTCGTGTAAGGTATCGGGATAGTGTAGGTCGACTTCGAGGATGTACCCGATGTCGGAATCATCACTCACATTACGTACGTCCAAGGACTCGATTTCGTTACGATCGAGCCATCGGAAGTCTGCGTAAGGGAGTGGTTGCGACATGGCTGCACCGTATAAATTATTACAGTCTGTATACAGAATGAAGGAGGTCGGTTTCGATACATCGTACTGATCTGGAATCAGAGGATTGTTAGCGACTGCGTGACGGTTGGATATCATCGCGCAGCCTCCGCGGATCCCAGACTCAAGGAACAGATGCAGATTTATCTCTGTTAACAGCTCTAATTCGACCCCTGTCATTTTTAGCATCGCGTTCCAAGCGAGTCCGGGAAGCGAGTAAAAATGACACGGGTCCAAGCAGTAATCGCGTAAGGCCATGTCTCGGAAACTTTCAAAGACATCGGCCAGCAGCATTACGTCTGTCAACAAATACAAATCGTGGTAATCGCCAAACGTACGCAGATTGAATGCACTCCACACGTTTTGTGCGTGCTCGTAATCTGCGTCCGAAATAGCCGATTCCAACAACCGGTTATCAAAGTGTTCACGAGCGGGTAGACTTGTTTCGTTGAATCGATCAATGCTGTCAACGTACTCGTAAGGGTATACTCCCTTGCGTACGAGCAGATTGGTCTGTTCGTCGAAACCCCGTCTAAGCATTTCCTCTCTGAGCAAAGGAAATTGGCTCCCGGACGTGGACAGATTGGTAACGAGTGTGTCCAGAGAGCGATTAAGAAATTGAAAAGAGTCTACGAAACGCAAGGGACCCAGGGAGAACGACACGTAACGCTCACTGGATGTTGCAATGCAGGATACGTGTTGGTCCTTATATTTTCCTAAACCCTGCATTAAATGGTGACAGTCGTAGCCACGAAGGTTGTGAAAGAAGGCGGGGATATGACGAGGCATCTTGTAGCTTAGATTACAGCTATTGTGGGCTGCTCCCAAGAATTTCCCCGTAAGATGACAATGATTGCGTACCTTGTCATCGTCTGTCAAAGGGCGCTCACACAAATGACAAACGGTGGCGTTAGTGAACGCAACATTGTCATCATCGGACATAATTATTTGCACGTTATGTCGTACTACCTTCATCATATCCTCAGCGTCTTTCATCAACCACGAGAAGAAAGTTTCTACAACGTTTTCACCTCGATAAACTTTAGCCTCTCTCCAGAGTCTGTGTGTATGATCCACGATAGCATAGGAGAAACCTGACGGAATATGCATCGCTTCGTATGATGTGGACGATACAGGAGGAGAAGTTATTTTCTGACGGGCACCGTTGCTATCAACTGAGTAGAATTCGCCTAACTCGTGTACTGTCGTGGGGACGTTGTTACCAGGTGAACACGATTGAAGCGGAGTGATGAGAGACTCGAAGTCGGCGTAGACGGTAAAGGGTACTTTAAGACAGTGCGCGTAATTTTTAAATGACATAAACTTCTCCTCCTCTGTAGGCATTTTGGTTTTCTGCTCGCCGTGAGATGTGCAGTAGGGGAGATGATCGGACAGACCATGTTCTGTGGTGAAACGATGCAGGCAGTAGTCGCAGTAAAATGATTTATTGCTACATTTTGTAAGGGATGATAACAATCTATTAATGCTACTGATAAGACAGTAGTGTTTTCGGCTATTTGTATCGGACAGAAGTAAAAGATTAACATGATGTAATCTGTCCTTATTGGGGGTAATTCTTAACGGATAAACCTCATTTTTTGATTCGTTTCTGATATTGTCGTCTATATCATAGCCGAAAACGTTTATAGAAATATTGGGATTCTGTGTTTCAAATTTAGAAAGTGAATTTATAGAAACAGGGTACTCGATACCGGACATATTTATTGTGTTTTTGAATAAGAGGTATTTTGAAACACGTTCTTTATTACGTTCTTGAGGGTGTATGTGAGCTAGTACGGACCATAGAAAACACATTTCATCTTGGGAGTTATTGATGTTGACTACTGCCTTGGTGAGTGCAAGTTTTCGCGGGGTTGGAAAGTAGGAGGATGCTGCTAGAGGCTGGTACCGTCCAACAACTAGTTCCAGCTTCAGTACAGCATCCACCGACCATCCGCTCCCGTCACGGGTAAAATTGGATATGCTATTCATGATTTTATCATAGGATTCATCGAGTAGACAGTTCAACTCGTCGTTGTCGTCCGTGAGCAACGTACGACAACGTCCGTGGAAGACGGCGTCTTTGGTTACCTCTTTTTCTTCGCCGCTGTCACCGTTTCAAATTTAGAAAGTGAGTTTATAGAAACAGGGTACTCGATACCGAACATATTTATTGTGTTTATGAATGAGGTGTATTTTGAAACACGTTCTTTATTACGTTCTTGAGGGTGTATGTGAGCTAGTACGGACCATAGAAAACACATTTTATCTTGGGAGTTATTGATGTTGACTACTGCCTTGGTGAGTGCAAGTTTTCGCGGGGTTGGAAGGTAGGAGGACGCTGCTAGAGGCCTGTACCGTCCAACAACCAGTTCCAGCTTCAGTACAGCATCCACCGACCATCCGCTCCCGTCACGGGTAAAATTGGATATGCTATTCATGATTTTATCGTAGGATTCATCGAGTAGACAGTTCAACTCGTCGTTGTCGTCCGTGAGCAACGTACGACAACGCCCGTGGAAGACGGCGTCTTTGGTTACCTCTTTTTCTTCGCCGCTGTCACCATCTAACACAGTTTTAGTGAAACGTATCCTGCACGCAATATGCCATTTGATACTGTGTAAACGTGCTTGTTCTGCCAGAATATCCTTGCGCAATAAAGGTCGCACCTCAGTCATTATCGGTACTATATCTTGATCTTCTTCTTCTGTGTACACAGGCAGGTAATTAAAAGTTGTGAGGCATTCTCTAATACTACTGTTTCGCACAATATAAAATCGTGTCATAACTGAAACAATAGAAACACCTGTATTAGCTAATAGGAATGATGAATAACACACACACACACACACACACACACACACACACACACACATACACACACACACATTCATGTTTGAGGTAAATAGATAGTGCACGTTAGTAATACGTTAGTTTATTGCAAACTGTGAAGATGGCAGCTACTCCTGATTTTAGCATTGAAAGTGAAAGAAGAAAATCGTTCAAGTATTGGGAAGTGACGTTTGTCAGCCCCGACGAGTTAGCGTTTGCCGGGTTTTACTACTATCCGCTAAATTATGATGTTTGTGGACATAGTATGTCATTCATAGACGATAGAGTTAAATGCTTTTGTTGTGGAATTGAATTAGTTCATTGGAGAGAAGGTGACATACCTATGGTGGAACATGAAAAATTTTCTCCGTCATGTCAATTTCTAAACGATGTCAAGAGACAATACATTGGGGAGAAGGTAACAAACCTATGTCAGAACATAAAAAATTTTCTTCGTCATATCAATTTCTAAACAACGTCAAGAGAATATCTTATACATGTTAGACAGAGTTGAATCATATGTTAATTCATATCAAACAAATTTGGTTTGCTACATAATTATAGAGAGACAATTGGTATTTTAAAAAATTTTTACCTTGTTGAGGATGTTCCTGTTCCTGCTGATGTTCTGGATTCTGTTGAAGGTCGGACATGATGATATTCAGATGTGAGAATGAATACTGAAAAACAAAGAAACTGTTATAGATATATATAGTATTTTTAACACCGGTATTATGTTAGTGTATCTTAAACCATGAACAACGCACGCAAGACTATAGCTCTAGAGCTACACAGAGCAGCGAGAAGGAATTTCGTTAGGCGCGCGGTTGAATTGAAGGGTCTACACGACTTGTACCAGGCGGATCTTGTGGAGATGATACCATACGCTCGAGTGAACAAAGGGTACAAGTACATGATGACAGTGATCAATGCGTTTAGCAAGTACGCGTACGCTGTACCATTGAAAACAAAGACAGGAAAAGAAGTAAAGCATGCACTAGAGCCTATACTAACTGCTAATCGAATGAAATATTTACAGACAGACAACGGGAAGGAGTATTACAACAGCACAGTACAAGCGTTACTAAAAAAGTATAATGTGAAACATTACTCAACCTACAGTGAGAAAAAAGCTTCCATAGTGGAACGTTTTAATCGCACACTGAAGACACACATGTATCGAGCTTTCAGTGAACAAGGACACTACCGCTGGTTGGATCTACTACCAACATTACTGAAATCGTACAACAATACAACACACAGAACCATTGGTATGAAACCGAGTGAAGTGAATGACGCCAACGAACATATAGTGTTGGAACGAATAAGGAAGAACACAGCGCCTAAAATCAGTCCAACGAAACCACCCAAATTTAAAGTCGGTGACCGTGTTCGTATAAGTAAGCACAAAATGACGTTCGCCAAAGGTTATACGCCGAATTGGACTAACGAAATATTCACTGTGGATAAAGTACAATCCACTACTATCCCCGTCACTTATCTGCTAAAAGATCATCTAAACAAAGCGTTGAAAGGTGGTTTTTACGAGCACGAGATTAGTAAGTCCAAAGTCGGCGACGTATACCTAGTGGAAAAGGTGTTACAACGCAAAGGTGACAGAGTGCGTGTTCGTTGGCTCGGTTTCGATGGTAAACACGATGCGTGGATACATAAGAAAGATCTAATATAAAAAAGGTGACAGCACGTGATGAAAACAGTATGCTTTCGGTATTCACAAAGATGAAGATTGTACAGCAAGCAAACAAATTACCAATAAAGGATATGAACTTTTTGGCTGGTGACGAAGGCAGTGCTAAGCGTAAACATGGCCCGCTATTACCGAACAGTATTCGCTGTATCGTTACAGGCCCAAGTTCCTGTGGGAAATCAAATGTGCTATTCAACCTACTGTTTGATGCCAACGGACTACGTTTCCGCAACGTATACGTGTTTTCAAAATCATTATTTCAACCAAAATACAGAATGCTAGAAACAGTGATGAAATCACTCGCTGATGAAGGTTTAGGTTATCATGCATACAGCGAGAACGAAGAAGTCCCGCTACCGAGTGAAATCACTTGTCTCGACTCTGTTATCGTATTCGATGATGTATCGTGTGAAAGACAAAACAATATTCGAAAGTATTTTACTATGGGGAGACATAGCGGTGTGGACACATTCTATCTATGCCAGACATATAGCCAGATACCGAAACAATTGGTACGTGACAACGCTAACTTGTTGATATTGTTCAAACAAGACAATCTAAATTTACGACATGCATACAATGATCACGTTAACATAGATATGAAATATGATGCTTTCAAAGACGTCTGCATGGAAGCGTGGAAGGATCGTTATGGATTTCTAGTCATAGACAAAGACTCGCCAATAAATGAAGGTAGATATAGAATCGGCTTTGATCGATTCATAATTGTTTCCGACGAAGTATAAAAGTGGTTGCACTGTAGTAATGTAATCAGTCCTCTTGCTAACACACGATGGCAATGAATAAGGAGGAACGACTCGCGTATGATATAGACACGATAAGCGACAACATAAGGAAAAAATATCATGCATTACAACACGGTATCAGAGAAAGCGACGAGGCGTTTAGAAAAAATTACAGACCGATTCTGGAACCGTTAGAAGTTATTTCACGAAAGTTAAGTGGTGACATGATGGAGGAGGAGGAGGAGGAGGAGCAGATAAAACAAGAAGAGCCTACACAACACGTAATAACAGAAAACGAAAGTGGTATGCAAAGTCATAACGCTTCTCATTTCAGTGAAGAGGACGCTTGGAACCCTAACGCTTCACATTTCAGCGAGGATTCATTAGCAAACAAATATATGCGTTTGTGTGAATCGGCGGACTGTAAACGGATTAAAGATCGCATGTATGGTGTTCGAAACGAAGGTGGTAAATTTATGATAGGTGATTCAAATGTAAAAATCGATGATAACGACAACTTTCATGTCAAAGGAAAAATTTACGAGGGTACACCTGGTCTGTATGAACTTTTGTTTATGAAACTACCGAAAAAACACAATAAGGATGATATGAGGAAATATAAGTCTATACTACTAGCAACCAACGGACACAAACAAAAATATAAACACAATACGCGAATAAACAGTAACAGTGGCGTCAAGTACCGACTAGTAATATCTAAATTGTTTGCACGAAAACGTACAGGGAGTGGCTATATGGAGATGAAACCGAACACTGCAATCGATTACGTGCATTGGGATGATCCTAACGAGTTGGTTAATAGATTGAGACTGTTAATGGCGTCTCAAAATAGCGGTCATACTGGTCATAGGAATGAAATCGTTTCGATATTGGAAGAATTACGTGAAACTGGCATTATCATATAAAAGCAGATGCACCGTTCTATAACCATCAGTTCTTCTTCATAAATATGAGTGTAGACAAGTTCGGTAGACACGACAGCGCTGTAAGAGTGCGAAAAGAAACTCATCGAAGTCTGCGTGAGGATATCGGTTTAGGAGTGACTAACGACGGTCACTTTGATGTGAAAAACAAAAAGATATGCAACTTGGGTGATCCTGAAGAGTTGCACGATGTTGTTTCTTTACAGTACGTAAAGGACACATGCTTACAGTACAAGAACGACGACAACGCTACCGTAGACGCAAAAGATCATCGAATAATAAGGCTAAACGATCCGCTTAAATCAAGAGATGCAGCCACAAAACGATACGTAGACGAGAAGAGTTTGAAAAAAGATCGTGCAGGTAACGTAATCGTTAATGACTGTCGACTAACGCATGTGCAAGCGCCTGTTGACTTCAAAGACGCAGTGAATTTGGAATTTTTACATGCACACACAATCAGTTTGCAAAACGATACTTTCTACCCTGCCGGAAGAAAAATTACGAATATAGCGAACGGTGTCAATGACAAAGACGCAGTCACTGTACGACAAATGCACGAATTAAAATTACATATAAAGACCGAATTGTACAAGGTCACTCAGGTATTTCACGCTCATATAATCAATCTAATATAGTTTGTCTATAAATATCAAGACAGCACGACACAGCGTTCAGTCCTGTCTGAATATATTGAAGAGGTGGGGCGTTTAATAGACGTTCTCGATACGGAAACGGAAATCAAGGATTGGAGATCTGTTTACAAGAATGCACGTACTTCGTAAGAAAAGAATGGGCGTGGTGTAATTGGAAAAATACTTAAAAACACTGTGCCCGCTATCGTTTCGTCAGTACCTACTTTGATTAATCGAGCGGTGGACGCATTACCAGTAGAATTACACCTACCGGGCTACCGATTCTGTGGACCTGGAACAAAACTCAAAGAGAGATTGGCACGTGGCGAGCGCGGAATCAGGCATCAGCGAAAGAGCGTACGCGGCGGCCGTAGCGGCAGCGATGAAGGCGAAATCGGCAGTGGGTGGAGGGAGCTCGCGTAGTGGTTGCAGAAAAAACAAGAAGAAGAACGGTTCAGGAATTAAACGTCAATCCGTGAACAAACGCAAAACGACCTGCAAACGCAAAACAGTCCCAAGACATAAACGTAACTATAAAAAAATAGCGTCAGGTCTATACCTACGTCCTTACAGACAAAAAAAACTAATTTGCATACCAGTGCGTTCATTGTCTGACAGTGATTTGTATGTGTACGCAAAACTTTTGAAAATACCTTATTTCAGAGGAGTTTTTATGCGTAACACTTTACCACACACACGACCATGGAAGAATGAGAGTGCAGTTGTTAATCTAGACAGTGCAGAAGGACCTGGTACGCACTGGGTTTGCTACAAGAAGTGAAACAAACAAGTTTACTACTATGATGCGTATGGTAATATGCAGCCACCTCTTGAGCTGACACAGTATTTTGGAACCGACACTGACATTTACTACAATTACGAACGTGAACAGCCACCACACACAGTCATCTGCGGGCATTTATGTTTGGACTTCTTAACGCGCGAGTGATCAGTAAGCGACAAGATCTCTTCGCTGTGTGTCACCTTAACGGGTACGAATGCTGCTGCTCTTGTATGTGACTTTTTCCCGCCTCTCGAACTAACAAACGGCGAATGGTATGTAGGTCTATTGGACTTTACTACATACAACAGTATACCGAACGTGATTGAAGGAAAAAACAACGTGTTTCCAGTACTACGAGACGGAACAACGTGGGACTTGATAACTTTACCTACAGGTGCTTATGAAATCGGTGACATAGAAGCCTTCCTCAAAAAGCAGTTAGGAGACTCAAAGATTAGTCTACGTCCTAACAACAATACACTAAAATGTGAGCTGACTTGTGCACTGGATATTGACTTTCAACAAACAGTGTACGGTATCGGTGATATGTTGGGTTTCAAGGGAAAGCGTCTGCTTGAAGCGAATAAAACTCACACGTCTGACGCCACGGTTAACATTATAAAAGTGAACAGTATACTGATAAGGTGTAATATAGCGCAAGGATCATACGAGAACGGTAAAACCGAGCACACACTGCACTCGTTCTATCCGTCAGTCGAACCAGGATTCAAAATAATTGAATCGCCTACAAACGTCATATACCTACCTGTGAATGTGAGTCGTTTGGACAACATAACATTATCTTTACACGATCAGGACGGTGACGTAATAGATTTTCGCGGAGAAGTCATCACTGTGCGTTTACATCTAAAACGACTATAGACATGGGCTTGTACTTTGTTTCTTCGCCACCGCTGCTACCACAGTCGTCGTCAGTAATAAAAGAAGAAGAAAGATCAGTTAGGAAACGCATCAGTACTCGTTCGAAACTGAAACGATTAACATCAGTTAACCGCCGTTTCCTGATTTCACTGGGTTTTGTTGTTGTAAACAAGTAACATGGCGAGTGGAATATTATCAGTGGAGCAGCAACCGTTCTTTGAAGACAGTATCACACACTTTTCATTTCACTCACACGCACCGTACGCAACAACAAGATATGGAAACAATGATGAAATACGTGTGTCAATACAACAACAGGACGTCTTTACACTGCCGTCAGAAAGTTTCCTCTACATCGAAGGCAAGTTGGTTAAAAACCCTAGTGCGGCTGCAGATACTGCACTGAATGTGGAACTGGTGAACAATGCTATAGCATTTCTCTTTGAAGAGATTCGTTACGAGTTGGCCGGAGTGGTAGTGGACCATACCAGAAACGTCGGTGTTACGTCAACTATTAAAACTTTTCTATCACTCAACAACAACACACGTAACGCAATGGAAAACGCAGGTTGGGTGGCACCGACCACGAACATATTAAAAGTGAATGATGACGGCGAATTCAATTTTTGTATACCACTGAAAATGCTAATGGGATTCGCAGAAGACTATACACGCATCGTGCTGAACGTGAAACAAGAACTTATACTCCTACGTGCTTCTACCGACATAAATGCTATGGTTTTAGTAAGCGGACAAACGACTGCTAATTGTGTTCTTGAACTAGATAAAGTTTACTGGAAAATGCCTTATGTACATGTAGCTAATGCGTACAGATTACCACTGTTACGACTCATAGAGAAAGACCACCCGATAACTATGCCTTTTAGGACCTGGGAGTTGCACGAGTATCCTGCCTTACCACAGACTAAAAGGCAGAATTGGATTGTCAAGACCTCGAGTCAGCTAGAAAAACCACGCTTTGTTGTGTTAGCGTTTCAGACAGCAAAAAAAATGTACTGACAGCACACGCTGATGAATTCGATCACTGTAACGTGATCAATGCGAGACTGTTTCTAAACGACAAGTATTATCCTTACGATAATTTAAACTTGGATATTGGGAAAGACCGTTTTGCATTATTGTACAATATTTACGTCAGTTTTCAATGTTCGTATTACCACCGTTTAGACGGCAGCCCAGTACTGACACCGGAATTATTCAAATCAAAAGCCCCGCTGTTTGTTTTCGATTGTAGCAGACAAGACGAAGCACTTAAGTCTTCAGCAGTTGATGTACGTTTAGAATTTGAATCGTCAACGAATTTTCCTACACAGACGACCGCCTACTGTATGATACTACATGATTCGCTTGTAGAATATACGCCATTGTCCAACACAGTACATAGACGTGTTTAAGTCTTATTTTATACATATTTTGTAAATACTAGTTTTAAATATATATATATTTTCATCATATTTGTAACATTATAATATTGGAGCTATGTGTGTGTATGAATTTTAAATTGTAAAACTAGTTTAGATATATTTTAATACTTGTAACAATATAATCTTGGAACTGTGTATGTATTTTTAATTGTAAAACTGTTTAATATAATCTTGGAGCTGTGTGTATGTATTTTAATAAATGTATATATATATATATTACACACACTTTATTATTATTTGTATAACCCACTCCATAATAATTTGATCATACACATACGCGCGCACGCACACACACATGTATTAAATTCAATAAATAATAATGCGTTTGATAATGTTTTAATGCAAATAATTTTAGGAAAGTCTACATTCTGCATTCATAAGGAGATAGTCACTGCTTACAGCTATGTATGTCCACAACAGAATTAGAGAGAGATATAAATGTCATCATACGCTGTGACCTACTTTCTAAATTTTTTACATTAAAAACGTTTGTTTAAAGCAATTTTTCAGAAAATTTGTAACAGACATAATAATTTGATCATACACACACACACACACATGTATTAAATTCAATAACACGCTTGATAATGCAAATAATTTTTACGTTTAAATAAAAATCTGCACATACATTAAAATTAAAATTAAATAAAATCTGTACAACTTACCAAAACTAGTATGTGCGTTGTCTACACTGAAGGCGTACAAACAGTCTTTCAACTATTAAAAAAGATGCAGAGATTTCACGATGTATCAGCACACGTTGGTGAGAAATTGCCGCTATAAAAATACGGTAAGAATATATTTTCAGAAATTGTAATTTGATCATACACACACGCGTACACACACATGTATTAAATTCAATAAATAATGCACTTGATAATGTTTTAATGCAAATAATTTTTATGTTTAAATAAAATCTGTACATACAATAAAAATTATACTCAGTTATTAACGTATTCAAATGTTTCAATAATGCGCTTGATAATGTTTTAATACAAATAATTTTTACGTTTAAATAAAATCTGCACATACATTAAAATTAAATAAAATCTGTACACTTACCAAAAAACTAGTATGTGTGTTGTCTACACACCCTTAATGATGAAAGTTGCGTATACTGAATGCGCACAAACAGTCTTTCAACTATTAAAAAAGATGCAGAGATAGATTTCACGATGTATCAGCACATACACAAGCAGTCAAAATGAGAAATTTTCGCTAATTTTCTGTGCGTATATATATATTGTACACTGGTAGTGGGAGAAAGCTTGCATGTCCGTTTTTAGAGTAATTACTGTCAGCGGTGTTAATGCTTGACAGGTGTCAAATTAGAAAGTAGAGTTGTCCGTTTTTAGAGTAAATACTTTATAATCCTAATTACTGTCAGCGCTGCTAATGACTAGCAGGTGTGAAATTAGAATGTAGGACGTCGTACACAAGGTTAATGACCTCTGGTTTAATTTAGCGTATAATAACTATATCTAATTCAGTATCGGATCAATGCTGTCAACGTACCCCGAATATGCATGCAATTATTTGTATAGTAATCAGAAATGTGTGTGAGAGAGACATTTTAATAATTTGTAGGTTGTATCTTACAATCATGAAAATTATTATTTAAACTGATAATTGTTTTATTAAAATCTTACAATGACGAAATATTAGTATTTCATTGTTTACGATATATATATATATATTTAATGCAAAAATGAATTTTTAAAATTACAATCGTCTGTAAACTATATTTAAGTTCGTGTACACACATACAAATCGTTTGAATAAGGGAATCCTTGTCAACGTTTGCAGCGAGAGCGAGAGAGAGAGACATATACAATGTGTGTGTATGTGTACACAAAACTTTTGAAAATACCTTATTTCAAGGAGATTTTTTTATGCGTAACACTTTACCACACACACACACAGACTTGGCAGTATATTAATTTCTAAATCGTGGTCAATGACTGCCATGTGTCAAAAAAAAGGACGCAACGAGGTAGGTGATAAATATATATATTTCCTGGTGATTACATTTTAGTGTAAAACTGATGACATAAAGAGAGAGAGAGTTTATATCGTGATCGACAACTGTGTCTAGAGACAAAGAGAGAGGAGGGGAGAGAGAGTTGATATCGAAGTCGTCGTCAACAATTTACTATAATATAGTTTGAATTTCCCACCGAAGAAAAATGTTGGCAGATCTGTTCTATACACACACAATAATGCAGGATTGGTAACCCTGATCATATATTTTAATATACACTAAAATACACACACACATATCAAGTTTGAACCCATACATAGATTTAATATACATTATAACACACAACAAATTTGAACTCATGCAAGGTTGGTAACCCTGATCATATATTTAATATATACACTATAATGCATCAAGTGATAGAAAGTGAAAGTGATCTAGGCTCGTGAAAGGCGGCATATAAAAAAATAACGCGAAAGACGGCATATATTTGAACTTGACGCGCGAAAGGCGCCATGCAATTTGATTGGTCGATGCTGCTGGTCCAGCGGTGGTGGTGGGGGAATAACGGTACTTGAGTCAGAATCATCATTTTCCCTCTACTTACGTTATAAAACCGGGAACCTGTGCTTCACTGGCTCTGGTCAATTACACAGGCTGCCATGGACTTAACCAACTTCTAATTAAACACATATAATTTTGAGAAATGTCTATATAATTGAAGGAAAATGGATCATGGGTTCCTGTTGAAGTATTCACTCAGTTTTGTGTGTTACATAATGACATCTCTTTATTATTCTATAACCCTAAAATCTCTACATAAGGTTTTCGACATAGCTGATTCTTAATTTACATATTACAGTTTACAACATATATTTCAGAAGGGCCCTTTAAATAAGGAAGTTTATGTGTTTGAATTCTCCACGGATCCGGGATTTAAAACTTGTTTGTTAATAATGCTGATTTACTCATATACTATCTTTCAACTTAAGCCATTTGTAGAATGTACTTTATGCAAACTTTAGAAACAGAGACGCTCTATAATTTAAGCGTTACTTTCTACTACACATATTTTTAAGCATATTACATACTACTGGTTACAATTAGTGACAACTCTTAAAAGTCTTGAAGTGTTATTTAAATTGTCTTTGGTACATTTTTATTTGAATATTACTTAATTACGGAAGAGTGGCTTCCGCGTCACCTTATGGTATCCTGATGTTGATTCAGATTAGGCTCCTCGGTCCTTGGGGTGTCTACTGATGGTCTGTCGTTATTGTAGTTTCCGTTGACGTTGAAGTTCCTGAAGTGAGTTCGGTGATTCTGAGGCTGGTACTCTCTTCTCTGATGTCTGGTATAAAACCTCGTTAGTAGTATAACTCATGTTAATGTTTGTTCCACAGATATGCACTTTACATAATTATTGATAAGGGGTTTTCACCTTAGATACCTAGTACCTATTTTATTTTAAAGACATTGTTCTCTTACAAATTAGTATGTAGAGATGTCATCGCTCACACTTATTCATTCTTTTTTCTTTTATATTACATGTTTATATAGGACTCACTATTTACCGCTACATTACGTTGCACACTGTTCTTAGTTGAACTTAAAGGAAACAAAATATTGTTTTGCTTTGTGGCATCGTTCGGATGCGACCAGTTTACTGCGTGAGCGCGCCATCACTAGTACTGTACGTTTATTGGGAGAGGTAAAGTAACTTCGCGGAGTTTACGCTTTACCAGAAAAATAGTTCCGCCTTTTAATCGATATTTACCGTTTTAATCTTTGACACACTTATTATCAAAAGATATCCTTTACTTCAGAAATGATTATTGTATACAATTGTTTTTCCCTTGTTTATTTTTATTGAGTTGCACTTTACTCATATTATTAGTTTTGTTTATGGGTTAATATGCGTGTTGATGCCGGTTACCGCCTGTCAATGCATGGTTAATTATTTAGGGTGTTTCCTTACTTTTATACTCGCATTCCTTTCGGTTTTTAAATCTCTTTATTAAATCTTATTTCTGCGTTATTTTAGGGATTTAAAGTTGTTTTAAATGTGCGATTTTATTTAAATCTAAATTTTCTCCTCTTCTTATTTTTTTTTATTTATTATATTTTTATTATTAATGAAATCGTCACAAGCGCCGCGTTGTTACTAAGGCCCGTCTACCTTAAAAGAGGCTTTCGCTCGCCCGTAGACGAGGTTGTATTGAATGCATTGATCTTGCGCCGAACGCTATGCAAAGCAATGTCCTACCACTGAGCTACCCTACCATTGCATTAATCCATAAAACAAATACTGTGTCATTCAGTAACTCTCAATATATTTAACTTATTTAACTGAATAATGAACGTATCACGGTCTGTTTACGACTCCATGATGTTCAGACTGCATATGGTAACAAAAAAAAAAAAATACTTGGGTTGTTAACACGGTACAATCAAAGGGCGTGAGATCATACTCGTTCCAGAAATCAGCGTCCCATCAACGGCATTACCCTCTCATTCAAACCGGTATTGAATCCGGTATTCGAACCGTCGACAATCCAACTAAATGTTATCAGTCGTAAATAATTTTTTTGGTCGCATCAATGTAGATACGTTTTTGACATGTTTTTGAATATCATTAAGCAACGTACACACCGACAGTAGAATGATGATTATACGACCTGTCGGCTCCATTGGAGGTGATAACATGCGATCGATGAATATATTAATTGCGGCAACTGCGAGTCCACGTGGACTGAAAAACGATAAAGTCGTTTAACAAAAGGAATAATGTGATCGGTGTACAGAGACAGTGCCACAGTTTTAAGAACACATAACGCGAAACGCTTGCGACTGTCATCCATTTGGCTGAGGCAGTATTAAAGGGATGGGGACGGTCTCACCAAAAATAGCCCGCAGGGCAAGAAACTTAAAGCCATAAGACCCTTAGGAAAATGATCCGTGATCTCTATACTCACGACATTTACATACTTACTCAGTGTATAATAGACAGTAAATTGTAAATAAAATAAGTATTTTTTTTTTAACCGTAGAACAGAGGGATTAGGTGTATCATAAAATCTGACGCGCGAAGTACACGAAGTATGACCCGCGCCCATGACGAAATCGATTCTTTCCGTAATCGTTCTGAAACCGTTTAATTCCCGCAGTAAACAACACAAACGGATGTCCCCACCCCTAATTCGTAATTGTACATCTGGCGCTTGTGCTGACTGCGGTACTTATTTTGCGTTCCCCCTTGTGCCCACGACTTGACACGGTCAATTGGAATTACATGTTTAACTTGTACGGTTATTGGATTAACGTAAAGAGCGCGCGCGCAATAGTTTACGTTGGATACATCCGATAAACAAATAATAACAAAAATAAAATTACAATGGGGATCGTTCATTACGACCTGCAATTTGATCGCCGAAATTCGGACCTATAAACGGTAACCATCACCTTATACGTTCTGTAGTGCGTGTGTGTGTGTGTGTGTGTGTGTGTGTGTGTGTGTGTGCGCGTGTGTGTGTGCGCGTGTGTGTGTGCGTGTGTGTGTGCGTGCGTGTGTGTGTGTGTGTGTGTGTGTGTGTGTGTGTGTGTGTGTGTGTGTGTGTGTGTGTGTGTGTGTGTGTGTGTGTGTGTGTGTGTGTGTGTGTGTGTGTGTGTGTGTGTGTGTGTGTGTGTGTGTGTGTGTGTGTGTGTGTGTGTGTGTGTGTGTGTGTGTGTGTGTGTGTGTGTGTGTGTGTGTGTGTGTGTGTGTGTGTGTGTGTGTGTGTGTGTGTGTGTGTGTGTGTGTGTGTGTGTTCTTTTTTATCAGTTCAAAAAATATATTTTTTTTTTATCCAATCCCCGCTCTCGGCAGTTCAGCCATTCGGCGGCGAGCCTCCCAGTACAGACAGGACAAAGTTCCCGGTTGCAAGTTCACCAGTTCCGAATCGGTGTAAATGGGCTTGGAGGTAGTCGTGGCCAGTGCATAGTCTGAACTCCGCGACCGCGGTCGATCTCTTGAGGGTTCGCGAAATTTGTGTTGTATAAATATTAGTGTAGATATTATTTTAAAAATTCAGTTCAAAAATAATAAAAACAACAAATATAATAATAGTAATAATAATAATTGCATTTTTTTAATTTTTAGCTGGGCTCCCACACACCCCTACACCATGCCTATCTACCCAATGAGACAGAACGACACCCAGTAGAGAAACAAGTGTGATAGAACAGTTCATTAGAACCTTAGTATTTTATACCTGAAAAAGCCATAAAACTGCTAGATTTAAGGAAATAAGTAAGAAGATGACTGTAAAAAAAAAAAAGAATACTAAGTAGGCCTACTATGGATATAACAAGTTAGGCTACAAAATTAATGTGGCAGGTCAGACAAGTGAAGTCAGACAATCCCATCCCTCATTGCCCGTTGAAACTTCTTTTTGTCGCTAAAGAAGTCGAAGAAATCAACATAGAGGTTAGCAACTGAAATGAGTCTCACACCTTGACTACATGATCCTGCATCTGCACCAATAAACTTGGACCTTACACGAGGTGTGTAGTTAGAGACCTTCAAACCAATGGTCATAGAAAATCCACTAAGTCCGTGGAGAACTAGATGAAAGAACAGCAGGTTTGTAAAAATTTGTAAGCAGATTTTTACAATGTGTTTTATTTTTTGTTAGTTAGATTGAAAGTTTTTAAAAACTTGAATAATTTATAAAATAATCAACTTTACTGACTTTTGGATACGAAAAATAATACTTTGTGTCCGTACAGAAATTAATTATAATCGAATATTTATAAAATTATACGCTAAGAGTCCTGAATTTCTTCTTATTTTCCGTGACGATAATGTGTGGATCCAACTTGAAGCTAGTCTTACCCCCCCCCCCAACAGGAAAAAATCCTAGTTACGCCGCTATGTAATATCCAGTACTATTTTTTCACAATTTTACTTAGTATGACTTTGTCTGTGTTTAAGTTATTAAAAAAAGTATTTTCAATAATGCTTATATTTCAATTAAACATCATTACAATCTTAAACGTGGTGAAAAATTTACTACACAAACAGCAATGACCTTTTCAAATACTTCGCAGTTTAAAATGCTAATTTCTGAAGTTTTTCGCGTGGAATACGATGGCACTATCAACTTTTGATGCTTACTTTGTGAAAATGTATGCCAGACATTAAACCGAAAGGAAAGATTTAGCAGGATAGGGTTATTTTAAAATCTAAAACTAAATCAGGTGATAACTCTTTTGAACGGTCAGTACATAACGGTAGTATAACGCAAAGAGCACATGCGAACAGTCCAAGGTCTTATCTTCCTACGCGGTCGTGGTGTGGCAATCTACTCAAGACCTTCCCTTGCGACTAACCCTTTTCCTATTTGCTTGGTCGGTGTGGCATTTCGCGCATAGCTCTCGATTCTCGAAACGGTGTGGCAGTTTACCTCCACGCCAATAAAACACGAGGTTGATTTAAAAAACCAACTGTGAACTACACAAATTGACTGTATTTGTTACTTCAAGATACTTCTGTTCTGTTGTTTCGCTTATTTCAGCGTCATCCTCATTAGTCTATTTTCATTCCCATCGGTTTCGTTTCCTGTGTCTTCTCATCTCTCCTTATGCGGTCTTACCATTTCTGCCTTCATATACTGGATATTACTCTCCTTGTTCTCATCCGTTTCCTTTTATGCTGAAGAATCTACTGTTACTCTTACTTTCCTTTTTTATTTCGTCTATTGCTTCACACCTACATTTCAACTTTTCTTATTATTATCTTCACTGCCTCATTTCTCCTTTCCTTGTAATTTTTATAATTCTCTTTTCCCCTTGAATTAGTTCATTTTGGATTCATTCCGCCTTTCTTTCTATGAGCGCTTCGTGTTACTGATCAAATCATTTCCTCTTCTTCTTCTTTCCATTTCCCCCTGTCACTTTTGATGATCTCCCATTTAATATATTTCTTATTTACCATCCATTCTCTCGTATACCATCTACCCTTTCTTTACCGTCTTTCACTTAAATTGTTCTCCGTATGCCTCCCTCTCCACGTTTCTTTTCATTTTAACTATGTCCCGTCTTTTGGCTATCATTACTCTACGATTCTCCTGCACGTTTCTTACCAAGC